>OY987270.1:3049936-3649936 GCA_963920665.1 Straminergon stramineum | reverse complement strand
CATTCATTAGGTGAAAATACATAATTTTTTGTTAAATTGGAGGGTTTTTATTTCTAGAGTCTCAAGAAACAAATGGGGTCTTACTCCACTTGAACCTTTTTTTTTACCTCTATTTGACAAACATTTAGTTCTTTGATTTCTATACTTGAAAATATTTTAATATTTTAATTTGTTTATTTGAAATTGTAAAAAACAAAAGGTAAAGCTTGTTTTACCTTTCTTTGATTGTTTTTAATGGATTAGAAGTCCATGTAGATGATGTGGATAGACTTATCAAGGATAGGAGGTGGCTCATAAGTGTAATATGGCTCATGTGGCATCTTAGTAACCAAAATCCACTAGCTTAGGTGGATGGCATGCAAGTTGAGGTGGCGGATGAGGTAGAGGGTCATCTTCTTCCTCCTTGTTTGCTTGAGAAAACCCATCACTTTGGGGAAGACATTTCATTTTGTACATGGAGGTTTTGAAAATGAAATTTAGAGAGCTTGTATATATTTTTTTAGTATTTCTGGAAAGCTATCACTTACTAAGTTTGGAGTTAGTATGTGTAAGTTATGAGTTTGAGAGTGAAGTGTTGTGGAGCTACTTCAAACTTTCAAGAGAGTGAACTTTGAAGGGCTATGAAAACGGAACAATACCTTATATTTGAGTGAATTTGGAGAGGTTGTAGATACTCATGTTAGCTTTTCAAAATGAGTTTATTTTCTTGGTTTGGAGCTAGTATGTGAAAGTCATAGACTTGAGAGTGAAGTATAGGTGAGGTGCCTTTGAGTTGGGAAGGGTGAGCTTCAACCGATCATAAAAGTCAGATAGTACTTTAGTTTCAAGTGAATTTTGGAGTGATTGTAGAATTTTTTGTTAGCTTTTCAGGGATATATCACACTCTTAGTTTGAAATTGTAGAGCGTCTGTGACACTCATTTTCTTATCAAATATTTCTCCAATGGGAGTTTATGGAGGATATGATTTTTTTTCTACTTTTTTTTACCACATATGATGTATATTGAGACTCCATGACATCTTTTGAGGGGAATATGGAGATGTGATAGTATTTTGGTTCATATGACATCATCCAAGGTCTATTATTATGTTTGTGATTTTATATGACTACGAGATTTTCCATTATTTGGACCACATCTACTTGTAGCTAGAAGCCCCATGTTTTCTCAAAGCAAGACCTCTCTATTCAACACCATGCTACCTTGGTGAGTAAGAGGGACATTAGAGGTCACTCCCCAAGCCTTGCAAGAGATGGGGTCAATGGGACTAGGAGTCCCAAGCAATCAAAGCATTGTAGCGCTTTAATTCGGAAAAATTGGAGGGCGTGTCACAAGTGCCTAGAAAGCTTATGAGAAGACGCATCCATGGGTTCAAAGAACGCAAGAATCCGAGTTGTGATTCAAAAGTTATGGATCCTCAAAGTTGACAGTGTCATGGGAGGAATCCTTTGAGCCAAATAGGGCATGTTGCATATCATTGAAAAGCTAAGGAGACAAAATTTCTAGAATAATAAGACTCATGAAGAAGTGAGCTGTGAGCTAAAAGTTATAGGCATCCAAAGAGGGTGGAGTCTTGGAGAACTACACCTCCTGAGGACTTATATCTTTGGAAGGCCATAACTTCTTCAATACTTATTGTATTGGTAAAAGTGAATAGTCTAGGGTGATCTATAGAAAATGAAAATTATTGTGAAATGGGCTTGCACTTGGGATTTGGAGCTCTAAGCTGAAAGTTATCTCGATGGAAAGATCATGAGTTTTTGGGGGTCTAGTTTTGGAGAAACCACTTGGAATTGGGTGGTCTTCTAAGATGGGGAAGTGTCTTAGATATTCCCGGTGACCTCTAACATGCGAGGAGGGGCTGCCAAATTCTACAAAGAGTACTATGAATAGGGGTGGTCTCCTTTCTTCCTCCTAGATGGTGTTTTGGTGAGCCAAAGTGGCGTTGGGTGGTGGGGTTAGTGTTGGAGCCTCATCACCACTTGTGTGTTATCGTGGAGTGCTTGTGTACTCTCTTTGATATCAATTGGGTGGTGTCCCACTCCACACTAAGCCATGGTGTGAATCCTACTTGATGAGTCTTGATTAGTGAGC
Source organism: Straminergon stramineum (assembly GCA_963920665.1). Classification (NCBI taxonomy): domain Eukaryota; kingdom Viridiplantae; phylum Streptophyta; class Bryopsida; order Hypnales; family Calliergonaceae; genus Straminergon; species Straminergon stramineum. Next base: position 3,647,844 of record OY987270.1, on the reverse strand, counting down.
CCCAAAATAAGTTGGGTTGGGCTTAGTAAGGAGTTAAGTTCCATTCAAGGGCAATTACATTAGTAGGAACCCGCGTTTTTTTGGATGTTAGTAACAAACAAGCATGTTTTGTAAAATAGAAGCAAGAAGATGGAATTGTGAGCATAGAGATAGAATTCAGTTGAATGTTTTAGAAAACATTTGGATGTCTTTGGCAAAATGAGTTGATGTCTTATGCAATGGTAATGTTTTGGGAGACATTGAAAAAAACATAGTCACATTTTATAAAACGTCCAATAAAACAACAACTTGCCATGTTGGCAAGAAATTTTGGTTCAACAATGGTTAACTTTACAGAAGTTACAATAGGCTAGAATAAAATGTATACCACATGGAAAAACATCGAGAAAGGGCAACTTCTTGAAGGCTTTTAAAAAAGGATTGCATGGAGGGAAAAAAATAGCAAGATAACTACAATTTCCATTGCACTTCCAATGTAGATCTAATTGTATTAACAAGTCCTAAAAAATTAGTCTAATGTATTCTCCATTATCTAATTTCCATAACATGTATTTCCATTGTCCCATATATTTTAGAATTGAACATAAATTATTTTTAATTTTTAAAGAACACTTTTCCAACAATGTATGAAATTCAATCTGTCCTATTCTTATTGAAGTTCTTGTGTTTACCTTCTTGTAAACAATAAGACATATATAGGGTTTCTAAAAAATAATTTTGTTTTTTTGTTGCAATCTATATTGAAATAATTTCACTCGTCCTTGACATTGCATCCAACAAGGATGAAGTAGCATGCCATATCAACACACTTTGCCACCATTTGAAAATTTGAACAATATTTTCATAGACATTAATTGAAACATCAACTAAAACGTCCAAATGTTTTTTGCAACATCAATTAAGACGTGTAGATCTTTTTGTGACATCAACTTCAACAACTTTGTATAATTCAAAAAATTCAAATATCCCATATGGTTTGTCTTCCTTCCTACTACCCACTTGTATAAATAGCTTGTTCTTTTATGTCAATATACTTACAATAAGTGGCTTTTCAAGCTTTGCTATATAAATACTAAGTATGGTGTATTGTATATGATATTTTGTGTACGATGTATAATGCATGGCATATGGTGTATTGTATATAATTTACAATGTATTGTGTATGGTCTAATTTGTATGGTGTTCATTAAAGTTGATGTCATAAAAGATTTCAAAAAATGTCTCAAGAAACGTCTTGATGCCAAAGTTGATGTCACTAAAAACAATATTGAAATTCTTCTTGATGTTTAATTTGATGTTGTTCAAAACACTATTAATCTTCTTAAATATCATGATGTCAGATGCTATGTCAACTACCACATCATCTCCGGGTTGGGTGAAAAAAATCCCATGTGGCAGTGTCTGCCTCCTTGGTGCTTATATGGAGGTGACATAGTTGCCACATGGTGCACTTTTGGCCCCTTCTTTAACCATGTTTTTTATAACGTTCTTCTAAAAACAAGGTATGTTTTTCCAAATTTTTGCGTGTTTTTGCCATGTCAATCTTGATGGATTTTTCTAGACATTTACAATAGACATGCTTCACGTTTGAATAAATGTCTGGCTATGTTTATGGACTTGTCAAAAAAAACATAAGATCCTTTTAGTGTTAGCATTGGTGGGGGATAGTGCCTCCACCGAGAGCTTGGACATCAATGGAAGTTCCACCCCATGTCATCAAATGACATGTTTGTTGTTTGGTGGGATTTAAGTGTATGAATGAAAGTGTTGGGAGTCATTGAGGAATGGGGAATCCTGTGATTTCAGTTGAAACCTAATATTGTGAGTGCGTGGCATTTGTAGTGTTAGGACTTCATGACCCTTGGTGTCACTAAAGAGTTAAGTGCTTGGGAAAGCACTAGGAAGTGAACTTAAGGTGGTAAGTGTCACTAAAGGGCACGACGTATGTAGAGAAGGCCAATCATCTTTGTGGAGGTAGTAGGGGATAGTGTAGGCATGTTTGTAGTCATGCTCTAGCAAAAGGTGTTCCTTTGAATTTCCAAAATTGGCAAGATTATCTATCTTTTCATTTTCTTGTATGTTAATGTAGGCACACACTTTCTATATTGTGAAAGGTAAAGTATAGGATTGTAGTAGTAGTTGAATTATGAAGCTAGGGATGGTATTTTGTGGTTTATTAGAGCAAGTGTGATGTTTGATGTAGTGTTCTTGTAAAAATATTAGATAAACTTCATGCATCACCATCCAATCATGAGGTAAGAGTTTTACTATTTATTGCCTACAAAGTAGTGGCTATGAAGGTCTTCTAATGGATGCAAATGATTTGTACAAGTTTGGCCTATAGTATTGAAATTGTACAATTTTCACCCTATATAAGAAACCTTCAATTCTTGTCATGACAATGATAATTTTTTATTTGACAAAAAAAATTTGATGCATACATTCCAAACTCCACACCTAGAATCAAGCAAATTTTCTAAAATCTATCACTTATGTTCAACACTCAAAAAATTTGTTGGGGAAAGTTCCTTGGAATCACACTTTGATCATTTATATCTTTCTCTTGATAACTTAAAAATATTTTTTTCTTTTGCAATCATCTTTTATCATTTTTGTCATTATGCCAAAAAATTCATTCATAGCCTTTAATATATAGAGGTATGAAACTCTAACATACCTTCCTCTTTTCACCAAAAAGGTAGAAAATTAGAAAAAGGTCTTCTTTTTAATCAAACAAATGTAGTAACAAGTGTCACTTAATATGTAGACCTTTCAAATTCAATCTTGGGGGCTTGAATGAAGACTCTCATTTATGCCAACCTTATAGGAAGTGGAATTTTTCACTCTCTCTCTCTCTATGTGACTCTTTGATTACACTCCCTAGAAAGTCATGTCTCCAACTCAATTTATCAAATTTATGGGGTTTTTTCTACAAAAAGTAAATAATTAGAAAACATTCCATCATTTTTTTGATGTATTCATTTTTGAAAATAAAATTTACTATGTAAGAAACAACATGGGTGGGGGTAACTCTAAAAACTTCTAACCATAAATGCCATGCTACACTCTTGCAAAAAATTATTACAAAAATCAAGACAAAATAAAACAGTTCTCAGTTGGTTTCTAGACTAAAAGTAGCCCGCAAGTGAGCTAGATGCATTTTCAATTATTTTTGGAGCACATTGAAACTTTACTTGAATGGCAAAAGAATATACCAACACAAATTTTTGGGGGCTAAAATAAGGGTGAGGTAATCATTAACCCTAATGTCTATGCATAATTGATCAATGGAATACAATCCAAATTCAGAGCAAGTCTATTGTGCTTTTCTTTTTGGGCCCAATTCTTCCATATTGCATCCTAATGTAGTAAAAATTGTGAAGGGTTGGCATTATGACAATTTCAATGCCAAATTACTTATATAAATGTTATTCCACAATCCAAGGGGTGATTATGGATTTCCATTGCAACCGTATAGGGGCTAGAAGAACCACAATAGAGTTCATTAAAGGAATGTGAACAATCCCCCTAGGAACAATAATGAGAGGCTATTTGATTTTGCTTTTAGCACTGTCAATGTGTTTTTTTCCATGTGTCAAATTCTTTAATTTGTCATTCTATTGAAAAAATATATATATATAAATTTGATAACTCCAAATGTGTGCAACTACCAAAGGAACCATAATGAATCATTTTCAATTTAAAAATTGTCCCCAATTACATATGTAATAATTTTAAATATTAACAAGTATAAAGATGTCTATTGAATTTAATCCATAAAGCTTTTGGAGGATGTAAATCAAGAAGTTAAGTAAGAGATCCAATAGATGGATTTATATAATATTAAAGATGAAGAATCTAGGATTTTTAATTTTGACTCTTCTTTTTACATCCTATATATAGGAACACTTTAATTACTTGTTGGTGTTCAACATAGGCTTGAGCTAATTCCAACTTCACCTATCTAGTTATTCTTGTCCCTAAAACATGTCTAATGTATATGACCTAATTTCGATAGTGTTAAGTATTTTGGCAAGCGAAGCTAGTATATGAGTATAAAGTGAGAAAATGGAACATAGACCACCTTTGGTGGTTATAGGATACCTATGCTATAGGTATATATAACATTATCTATAAGGTGGATTAAGTTATAGGGTACCTTCAATAGTTATAAGATACCTATTTACACCTTCCAATGTTACCTATGTTTTACAGAATAACCTCTAAAACAAGCTCTAGGCTCACCAACCCTAAGCTCTATACTCTAAGCTCCACACTCCATGCTCATATGGTTGCATTCCCCAAGTTTTAACATATATTTGATTGAGCAATGGTGTTAGAGATAATTTTCACTAGTCATGAAATAAAAATAATGAAGATTACACTATTTTTTTTGCTAATTTTCCATCAAATTTGGAATAATAGAAATTAAGGAAGTACAAATTACACTCCAACTTGTTCTTGATGTATAAGCAAACCTATTTTCGAAAAGCACAAAACTAAAAACTAGTCTTAGCAACTTCATTAGGTGTCAATGTGTTATTTGTTATACAATAATGAAGGCCATGGTCAACATCATATTCCCCTTATTCTTGCACAAATGGGATCTTGTTCGAAAACAAGTTGTATACTTTAGTTGAACTAAGGTAGGAGGTTCTTAAAGTGTTCAAGCTCTACAATTGCCCAATTCCTCAAATGTACCCTATTTGTACATGTTGCTTTTTCATCGTATCTAAAATGTATGTACAATGTACATTTGAAGAGTTGGACAATTTTAGAGCCCTATGCCATTTCAACTTCAAAAATTCATAACTGACTCTACAAAGGTCCAAAAACTATTAAACGATTTGGGTAAGATGCCAATTCCATTGTCTTTCAAGGAAGATTTAATGAAAAATATTTCAAGAAGATAAACCCTAAAGCTTAAGTGTACAAAGTCTTCTCCGTAATTGATGATTTGAGAAAAATCATTATAAAGTGCTATTTAGAAGAATATTTTGCCGGAATTGATGTACAACCAAAAGTTGTAGACTATAAGTTTTCGACTCCATCTATGCGATTTGATTCACTAATGCTATCACCAATATTTTTTTACAAATTTTTGTAAAAATAAATCCAAAACTCCTTCTCAATTTGAATACAAGCAAAATATGATCATTTTTTGAATAAAAATTTGTTGGAATGGATTCAAAATGAGATTCTCTTAATATGATGATTTTTTAAAATTTTTGTGTTTTAAAAATCTATGACCTCATTTTTGCAAATCCAATTTTGAATTGGAGTCAATGCAATTTTGGCTTGGTCAACCATTTGACATACTTGTATATTTGTAATTTTGGAAAAATATGTACTCTAGTAACACCAAATCCAACTAGAAGTTAGGACAACAACTTGAGAAAGTACCTCCACAAATTAGGATGACTTTCATCTAAGCAATAATGTACATGAAACTTGAGTTTCTATGTGTTCATCCTCTAAAAGTGGACATTAAAGCGCTTAGGGTTAAACGTCCTGGAATTCTGTTTCAACTCTTAACCTTTGAACATACATTGGTGATTGTAGTATTCATCTCTTTTGGTACTATGTGACATCATGTACTTTAAAGAAAGGTACTCATTGGAGGTCAAACTACTATATAAGATCTCTCCTTTTTGCACAAATTTCCAAGGATGAAGAATAGCACTTCTATCCTACATAGAAAGATTCTTTGTCATCCATCAAACAAAAAAGTCCTTCAAATGGTTAAAGGTTTAAATGGGTGCTTTATAGACCTCCTATTGTACCTTATCTCCCAACAAGCTCTTCATCTGCAAACTCTTCCCAAACCAACCTTTATTATTAAAGTAGAAGCACCTAAATGTGATACTTGTTTTGTAACTCTTGATATGGAAGGTGCATACAAGAAAAAATGATGTGTGTAGGGGGGGGGGAGGAATGGTTTTGGAAACCAACAAAATTGGTTTCGTATTTTTTCAAGTTTGTATGAATATTATACGAATTTTTGAAAAATACTTCGTAGATGCACCTACTATGCACACTAGACTAACACCAAAGTGGGCATAGAAACACCTAAAAGCAACACTCTTTAAACTTGAATCAAGTGTAGGTGATTGGTTTCTTCTTGGAAGAGTGACAACTTCTCAAAATCCCACATGTCTACTTTCGAACCCCACTTGTCTGCTTTAGGTCCGCAAGCGTTTGATTTTAGGTTGTTTTTAGGTGTCATCAAACGAGGATCGTGTTACATTTAGGTGCTTCTACCTTATGATGATTAATCCCTAAACAACATGGCAGACGTTTTTTTCCAATGAACGTCAAAGAATTCTCCTCTATAGGAGAGAATTGCAACTAATCTTCCTCAGAATTAGGGGTGGAAAGGGGAGATCATCTACAGTAGTTTGACTCCCACTGAGTATTTTTTATTTTTTTTAAGTGGATGATGTCACACGGGTCCAAAATGCCTGATTTCCACGGTCACCAGCCCGGCGTTCAAGGGTTACCTTATCCCCCCAAATTTATGCTGGTCCAGTTGTGGGACTGAAGACGTCAGTTGTAGGAGCTTTTATTTCTCCCAAAGTCATTTTTCATCCAGTCTTTTTCATTTTGAACAAATGAAACGCAATTTCATTGCAAGGGGTGGTTTTTGCATGGAAACCAGAAATGCCACGTCGGCAGCAGCCACCTGTGGTGCCGTTTCTCGGAGCCACGAAGTCCCAAGAATTCCAATTGCTCATTGAACCAGGTGGCAGTGCGAGTCTGCCTAGCTGGCTTCCCATGGATCCAAGTGGCACTCTTGCATGCCTAGTTGGCAGCGCCGATTCATCAGACCCAGGGGTCGCATTCCACTGCCACTTATCCGAGGGAATCCACGTGGACGATTGAAGGAGATTCACAGCAAAACGGTCATGTGGAATTTTCCACGTGAACTATGATAAATTTCAGTTGAGGCCATCAGTCCATCTCCCAATTGACCGTAAACCTGCATGTAGATAACCCGAAATTGCAAGCGTGCAATTGATAATAATAAACCTGCACATGAATTTTGCTGAAGACATCGGTACATACCTTAAACCCTGCTCGAGCAAACAATCTGTGAACCTTGCAGATCTTTGAGAAAATCCCACAAGTTTGGCTATGGAATTGGGCTACACCCCACCATAAGCTTGCGGATTTGCTCTAAAAATTAGGGCAAGTGCAGATCTGTGTTTTGGCTGAAAGTGCCCAAGTTGTGGAATACCGCCAATTGACGTTGTAGGAAGCAACTACTATTACATTCAATGAACGGACGACTAAATGTGAGTTCTACAAGCATCAACATTCAATCAAAGAAGACTTAGAAACCTCCGAAAAATTCAGGACGTGATTTGAAGTGAAGGATGTAAGTTAAGTGGTGCAAAGTTCATTCTAATTGGGGCTTTCGGTTTCTGTTGCAGGTGAGCTAAACCATTTACAGTACCAGGCTCCATGCGTTGGAGTTTTGTAGGCCTCCCAATTTCCATCCCCAATCAGAACTCCTGCAAATTCTACCGCATCCAAACGGAACGCACCTGCTGCAGAAGACAGCCGGCCTCATTCTAAGTTAATTCACAAGCAAAGTGCAAGAACTGAATAGAAGAATGGTGCAGAAACAAAAGCGCCCGGCCACAGCTACCGTAGGCAACGCATCTTCCCCACGAACCAAAAAATTATGCATCTCTCAAATCATGGCCTGTATTCTATTGTTTTCTATGTCCTAATGTTGTCTGCTGCAGAGTTACTACAGATGTTGTCAGTACCTTATCAATGAATTGGGTCCCTGTTTGCAACAAAATCGAGGTACCTGAATGGTGCCAAATTATACACTGCCAGACGTAACCACCCTAAGATAATGATCACTTCAAGCTTCGAGAACAGCAGAAATCGCAAGGACTGTCATAAGACTTAGTGTTCACAAAACTTTTCCCACGTAAAGTTATAGATGTTCGTGACTTTGTGTGCAAATGTTGTTTTTCAAACTAATCTGGCAGGTGTCTTAGCCTCCTTTTGTGTCAAATATAAAATGATATCTCGGAGGTTCAACAAAGTGATGTCAACAATCCGCCTGAAGTCATCTTCGGAATTTAGACACATTGACTTCTTAATTTTAAAAACCATTTGGATTCGAAAGAATTAATTATTTTGAGCCGAAGGTGACCTCAGGCTTCGGTACTCATCCGAAAGATACATCTCCATGAGCGCTGTCCGATAGTTCCGATTCTGCGATACCTGTATTGACTACGGAAATTGTAACAATCTTTATATCTGCACCAACGACAATGGTAACTGCACCTATAATTGATGGTATGCTGACATACTGCGACATATCCAAGAGCCCAACTGATTTTGATACTGCATGCTAAGGTAGACAAGCCTATTATCACTCTGATTTGCAATCTGGCTATGTTGGGGCCAATTGCAAGAAGCGCAAATATTTTTCATAGGTATGTGCTTGTTATATGAGTCAAACCCAACTGGAATTATAATTTTCTGATCAAAATTGTAATTTTCATGAATTTCTGAAGTGGTCTGTCCTGAAATGACAAAACCATCTATAGACTACAGTCATAGATGTCCTAGAAACAACTTAAAACCGTCATTTCATGTATCTATTAGCATTTGCAAAGTGACCAATAAAGGAGTGACACAATACCCTTAATGACATTACTTCACTGATTTTGTCAGAATCTGAAGCAGATTAGACTATTTTCTGGACAGATTTGGATGCTTAAACGAACGGAATTGGGGCCAAATATAGGGTGACGGAATTAGGATGCGAAGGAATTGGGCAGCTCCACCTTATAGGTGCCCACATGTTTACTCCGCAATTCGGTTGCGTCAGAATCAGTTCTCTCACGTAATTCTGTTGATAAGTGGTAATTACTTTGTTGTGGGTGAAGTTTAGCAGAGTGTGCCCAGCAGACAATTACGTATATAGAATCCCGAGATATGACAATCAACTGTACAACAGCTGAACCATTGAAACTTATCCATATGTTAGTTCCTCACTATCTGAACAAAATTGGAATTTGTTTGATGACATCGAAATATGTGTTTTATACAGATGCATGCAGTTAAAATTGGAAACAGAAAACCAAATAAAAAAAATCCCATTCTGGTACGAGAAGCCAATCAGACCAGATAGAAGTCACAGAAAAGTTTTCTTCCTTCAGTTCACAATCTCAAAATTCTTGGCCAGGTAATTGGACCCACGTTGCCACAAAAAGTTCTTTTTGATCTATGAAAAAAGCCTGAACCCTATCCCTAACCCTAACTCCTTCTCCCGTAGTCATGGTTTCTCATGGTATTCTTTACTATACAAATGTCCGCTATACTTCGTGCAATGTCGTCCGCATTTCGCTACTCACACTCTTCGCATGGCCAGCTAATGATTACGGACTCCACAATCAAAATCTCAAAAGCTCGGTTGCCAAGCCCGAGGTTGCAATTTCAAGCGTTCCTGTCACTTTTGCGGCGCTGCTGTATCTCCCATAGCTCGTACTCTCGGGAAAATATTCTGACCAGGCGCAAGAATGAAATCAGGATCATACGATTGTTTCCTTCTTGCAAAATCCTCCCACCGAATCCCAAAATGTCGCTTCCACCCGTCGACATCATCATACTCAGGCAAATACATTTTGCACCCGAGTCTAGCATCCTCACAAACCTCCATGATTTTGTTATTCTCAGCAATCAAGCTACTGAGGGGCGGCCCGGACGACGGGAGCGCAATCCGAAGAAACGCCACAAGGTAGAAGACGCTCTCATCGGGAATCACCGCAGACGATCGTGAGTCCCATCGTTCTCGTTTCAGAGGGTAGATGAGAATCGGCCCACTAAAGTCATCATTGATCATGTGCTTGAAAATCAGAGAATCGAACTTGGCGATGGAAGATTGTGGCACGAAGAGGTTCAGCCAAGGATGAGGCACGTCCCACAGCCCTTGGGAAGCCAGGTTGACCTCGACTTCGTGAAGACGGTTGAGGAAGCGCTCGTAAGGGACGTCTGTGGTGAAGATTAGGGTTGGGATGAAGCGTAAGGGCAAAAGCATCTTTTCCACTGTTTGGTCTAGTGTGAGAATGTCGTGGTCGTTGAACTTTTTCACGAGCTCGATGTAATATAACACGGAGCCGCCTTCGGGAGGAATTGTGGATGGGTCGATCTTCTGCTCGTTGAAGGGGACAGAGTCCCATCCGTTGTTGGGATCGGAGTTCTTTAAGACCACAAAGCCTTCAATGTAGTCGAATGCGGATTCAGGAGGTTGCGAGACGAGAAACTCTTGGTCTCTCGTGAATGTCGCGAAGTCGGTGTACATCGCCCGAATCCACCTCACCTGCGCAACACACACGATCAGCCATGCATGCATCGAATTCATCATATTCGTTCAAGACACAGATTCCAGAGCGCCGAAGGTATGACAATCAAGTGAGAAATGACCATTTCCAGTGTTTAGGACTTCAGATTTTTGAGTGCGCAAATGAGTTTCGAGGTGGCCAACAGGAACCTTGAGCTCAAAATTCTGCTGGACTCCAGTTCTCAGTTGACCGACTCAATATTCCTCCGGTTCCTCAACATTCAGCGTTTACTATGCCCACCAATTTTATACAATTTCGCCCATTTGAACGATTCCACAATGTCAACGGACGTGGAATTCGCAGTTAGTGATGTGAGTTTCCAAAATTGTGGGTACTGAAGGTGATGGCGGAACAGAGAGCAATCGAATATGAAGAGTAGTAAGTACTGCAAATTTACCTTCTCGTGGGCGGGCTCGATGACAATGCGCGCGCTCGTGATGATTCCAAACTGACCCAACCCGCCGAGAACGCCATGAAACAAGTCAGGGTTCTTCGTAGGCGAGCACTTGACCAGTTGACCCGTCCCTGCAACCCGAAAGATCGACCATCTTAAGACGAACGAATGCAACCCACAATGTAACACTCCGATCAATCAATTACACCACAGCAGCAACTCTGCATTGGTATGTGGGGTTTTCTTCATGTTCCACTCTTTACTCTGTGATGACAACCATCAAGTTGCAAGACGCTGCTGGAATCCAGGCGGATACATGCAACAACAATGTAACTCGTACGTAAGCAGCTCTGGATTGACATCTAGGGTTTCAATCTGTTGTTTCCAATGTGTACCTGTGACGACGTCGAGTTGCAAGACGTTGCTGATTTCGGGTCCAAAGAGGAACGTCTGTCCCCCTACGCCTGCATTCGAGAGGGTGCCGCCGATGCTGAGGTAGAGGTAGTCCGTCCACGACCTTGGTGCGAATCCGAACTTAAGCGCCGCCTGCAAGACGTCGATCCAGAGCTCGCCTCCCGCGGCGTCCACAAACGGACGCCGACACCCGGGCTCACCATTGGGCGCCACTCTGATGCCCTTCAACGACGACATCTCCAGCACCACCCCATGCAACGCCTGCAACAGCAACATACCAAATCCACTGCATTAAGGGAATGAAACTGGCTGGAATACCTCATGTGAAAACAGAGCCTTCACGCAGAAAGCGTGTCCTAAGTCCACCTAACTGGACAGGAACCCCAGGACATTCCCTGGGTGGACCAGGACCGAGTGTGGAGATCATTACTCGCAAGCTCTACGAGACTGTGGTGACTGATGAGGGATAGATGTACGTGATTTCCACACGGACGGAATGCGGACGTACACAACCTCCATGGTTGGATTCTGTTCAATCATATTCAATCAAGGGTCTGGAAAGGACAATTTGGTGCAATGCAAAAGGAGGTCGATGTAATGATGCGCGCCCTCAATTCGGAAATGGCCATCCCTATGGGTTCCGTTGGGGTTATGAGCCTGCAAACTGCGCCAAACGACCGAGACAAGGGAGCGAGACAAGGCAGGCTATGAGTGATAATGAGATTCGTCAGGCTGACAGCAAATCTAGGTTGCGAGAGGGGCGGTCTGTACAAGAGATCTCGAAGTTGACGAGCATTTACGTAATTCCCTGACTCCTTCCCTGCGCAAGCTGGTCACCTTCGGACGTAAGAGCCATAAGTTAGCAGCTTTCAATCGAACATTGGAGCAACATGTTCATCATGGGAGCAGAGACTCGGGGAGAGTCCCATCTTCCGACCCTGGGGCCAACCAATATAATGGCGATTTGACATGGAATCATGGATAGATCAGGGGTGTCAGACAGCACGATGACACTGGTCCCCCACTGCGCGAGTCAGAAACAAAGCAGCTAAACTCAATACAATTCCTGTTTCCTTCTAAATTCGGAGCCAGGGTTATAGAATTTCCACGGCTAGCTGGGCATGAACATAGGTCATCAAAACCGATCTGACGCTCAAGCTTCCTTCAGCGAACCAGACTTATCGCCCATACTCACCCGGCCTCCTTCCGCTCGTAGCAGCAGTCGAAATTTGTGGCGGTTCTGGAAAGTTTAATGCAAGTACACTACGCAATGTAGGGATCTAGCCGCAGTTGGGGACCAGAAGACGGCAAATTGCATGGCTTGGAGCTTGGAGCATGCAATTGTACCATTTTCTGCACATACAATCTGCATCGATCTCAACTGTTTTGACCATGATTACCAGTACACGTTGTACATTCTAATAAGAACCTCCCCCACGTGGCGACACGGGATAGCCAGACACAGCTCCCGCTCAGAATTTTCTGAAATCTCGAGGACCACTAGCCAGCTGATTCTACCGTTTGTTGGTCCTCTACAGTGCCAGCAGTGGATAATTCCCCTCAAATAATTCGACGCTTCAGTCCGTATAATGCTTTCTAGATTTTACACTGTAGCCTCGGAACTAGAGACGCTGCTCACTCGTAAAATGTGAGGCAAGAGCGTACATCATACTCTTCATCCTTGTTACAAATCGGCACACCGTGGCATCCGAATACTTTACTGGAGACCTGTTGTAGATTTGACATGGTGACTGAAAGCTTCGCCATTCTAATCAATACAGTGACTAGAAACGAACAGACAGATGATCTGTATGTCATAGTGTAGCAAATTATAGCTATCAGCGACTGCACCTTGCTGTGCATAGAGGCGTACTTTCCGCACTTGCGGATTATACGAAACCAGTGCGATGACAAGAGATCTGGTGTGCATGCAGTGAAGACAGGCTAGGGGTACATTTGATTCAGAGGCAAGCTTGTGCGTGTAAGTACGTACCTGCGCTTGGCCGTGCACGGAATGGCCACGACCTTTCGCAGCGAGTGTCAGTCCCGCTGCGCTCCTTCGCACGGCGCGCATGGTTTCTTGCACATCGTGCACAGACTCTGGATACACAACAGCAGCAGGGGCAGAGAATCGGATGCGTCCGAAGTCGAATGCGGCGGACGTCGTGTTGGTGAACGTAATTGCGCCGTCGAGGTGGAGAGATTCCAGGGTCAAACGGTCTTGGTGGAGAAGGCCACCCGCACAACCGAGATCTACGACTTGCTCATCTTCTTCCCGGTAATGGCCCCCTTTGCGGCTGATTACAAGCAGACACACCAAGAGCGTCCACGTCGTGATGCTGCCAAAAATGCACACGCTGCCGTTCATGGTGCAGCTGCTTGGCTTCACTTCGAAGTCCAATACAGTGTCCACTGTGTCCCCACGGGCGTCACCAGCTTTGCTCTCGCCCGGTTGCGCCACCCAGATTTTCCTCTTGCGCCGTTGCGGCAACCCCACCCTTGTGTCTGCTCTGCTTGCCAATTCAATCAATGCTGTGGTGGTGTAAGGCTCCAGAGCTGTTAATAACAGCTGGTTGTTGTCAACGTGCACCAGCTTGTGCGCCGATTTGGTCGTCTTCTCCGGGAACAGAACCATGGTGACCATCTAGGTCTGCCGATGTCGACACGAAGAGTGCTGGGCTTGGAAACCGACAATGTCAGGGCTAACTTGAAGTGGTAGGCGGACGCAACGTCATAATCTTGCATCAAGGAACCGCTAGAATGCATTCTTCGAACAGGCGAACTGCGAAATTACTCACTCCCACACTAGCCCCAGAAATGTTTCCAAATGGCACCCGCGTCTCTATCAGGTGCAGAGTCACAAATGTCTAGCAAAATGAGAATGAGATACCAAGTGACATGTACAGAAGCATACCCTCACAGCCTCGACACTTCGAATCTACATTCATTTCTAGAAACTATATGTAATAATTCACAATCGATCACTCTCTAATCTGCCCTTCGTTCCACTCTCCAGCTTCAACAGCTCGCGTCTAGCATCACAGGTTCAAGATGGTCCTGGGCAGAAATTTCAGATCTGGGCCATGGAACGCTAGCTTGCGTTCATGCTGCTCAGTGCGCCGTTATATGTTGATAGATGCAGTAACTAACTGCCCTGACGCGGGAGCATAAAATCTAGAACTAATTAGACAATCTCCAGGATGTTACGTTGTCATAAACTTGGATACTACTAGCTGGGGATGGATAGATAGATAGGCAGATACGCTTAGTACTTGCAAAATTGCGGAAAAACATGCCTGGCGAGTACTGGGTAGCGTCCCAGCTGATCTCAGCGTCTGCACGTAAGCATTTCGCCAACCTTTCGGGAGTGTGAGGCAGCGGTAGCTATATACCACTGATGGGGGTCGAATTTAACATGGACTGCCGCCTCTGGACGGTGATCTGACACATGAGCCTCCTCTGGAGGAATCTTATTACCAATATTCTGTAACCGGTTACCAAGTATTTGACCGACGGACGGACTCTCGGACGGATGGACTCTCGGACGGAAGGAAGGAAAAAAGGTCCAAGGGAGAGTTGGCGGGCTAAAAGTTTTAAGCTAAGCTAGCTGCATCGATTTGCGCTGCGCTGCTAGGGGGTCTGACACCATTAAACTTGTATCATATCTTCCTACGGCCCTGCTTCTCCCGGTTTGGAACTCCGCTGGCCCACCGGCCGGCGCGCGCAGGGCTGTTTATTCAATACCAAACTGGGGACCTACTTTCTCGTGTAAAAGGTGGTAACAGGGCTTTGAAATGAAGTTGGACCTTTCCATGGCGTTTGCAAAGGGGAAGTTGGAGTGCTGCAGCCGGAAGGGGTTGAAAAAGTGGGGTGTCACAATGACAATGAAGGGGGGGTTGGACTTTGGACTTTGGAGGGGGAGAGTTTATGTCATTCTCCCATTTAGGTGGAAAGTAGCTGACTCCTACTTTTACTCGGAACGCAGACAGGCCGTCGAGCACATTGCATTATTCACACAGTTAGTAGTACAACAGGGGGGGGAGTTCACTGAAAGTTGAAACGCCTTCGTGGCCGATGAAAAATTCTTCAACAAGTTCTTTCTTCAAGTTATCTACTTTCCGACATGCAAATGCAACAGTGTTTGTGATCAACTATGATTCCCTTTGATAATTATGGTCCCATTTATCTTGAGAGTATAAGTGAAGTATCTAAGGATGAATGTTTTTCCAAACCATGAGTTGCCCCAACCTCTTTAGTTAACATAGTGGATGATTTTCGACTTTGAGACTATGTTCATGGGCCTTATGTAGTGTTTTGGAGACAACGTGTTGTGCTCTACCAATGCCACTAGGAAAGTGTAACAAGACAAGGATTCTTCTTCCCTTAACAAAGTTTGCACATGTAGTTTCAATTATGAAACTGTTGTAAACCACAAGTATGTGAGGGTGGAATTGTAATTTGGGTGAAAATCCGTGTTGTTTTTTTAAATTAAAAAATTAAAGAATTGGGTGATAATAGGCTGGTTCACCTTAACTCCTCAACTTTTACTTCTCAACCTGGTCCAGCAAATCCTACCACCCGGATTTTGACCTTTTGCTTTTCTCACGATGGGTGGCACTCTTTACTTGACGGTCCCTCCTATTTCAGGGTGGGGAGAAATTAATGGGGGCTTCAGTTCAGTTGTGTTTTTCCAATGCTATTATTATGTTTTGTCCAGTTTGGGCCCTTTTAGAAGTGGGGGCTGTTTCACTTGGGCCAGGAGCAGGCTGGAAACCTTTGGAGTTTGGAGGATATTTGAGTCGTTGGCCCCCGTAGTGAAGATCCTTCTTGGGGAGCGCACCTTGATAGAAAAAAACAGGGCAGTTATGATAGAGGGCGTTGGGTTGCAGGCAGTGCATGCACACAATCTCTGCGCAATCTGGTCGCCTTTAAGGGAGAGTCGTCGTCTGCGCAAGGACCAAGGGAAGAGGGGGAAGAAAAAGGACTCGAAGAAGCCAAGGGCCGGCCGGCAGGCAGGAAATTAAAAGCGGATCCATCAAATTCATGGGGAAAGTACCATTGGCAATGATACGAAAAATCCAATTCTAATAAAAGTAAGTAAGAAAAAGCCAACCCCCAGTCCCCACTCACTCACTCACTCCAAAGTCCAAACTGAAACTGAACTGTAACTAAACTGAACTCACATTCCAATCCAACCCGACCCGAACCCCACCAGAAAAGCCTTTTTGCTGAAAACAATTTCAAGATGCAATGGATTCATAGACTAACTTACTGTTGGTTCCTCGATCCCGAATTCTGAAATTTTTTATTCTCTGGGGTCTGGACTCTGGAGTTCTGAGGTCTGCCAACTAGCTAGTGCGCTGCAAGCAAAAGAGCTGGGCCTGGCTGAGTGGCAGAGACTTATAACTTAAAGGTCAGAGAAGAAGGCGCACAACTGAAGGCGCGGGGGGAGCCGAGCCACTGCTGTTGAATTCATGTATGTTTTTTGCGTTGTCAGGAACGCCACGGCAGTTATGGAAGCTCGCTCAGCGATTTTCATCTGCCCGGCCTTGTTCTCTGTCCACCCCAGCAGCAGCAGCAGCAGCATAATTCCGCCTTCCCTGCGTGCAGACAACTGAAGCTCCTTGCCCCGAGTAAAGAAGATCTCAATCGTGGAAGCATTTGGGCATTGCTCGAAGGGACGGGGAGGCCAGGCATCATGCAAGCTTGGGTTGGTGGGGTAACCCTGGAAGGACGGATGCGGCCGGATCATCAAGGCAGAAAGACAAAAGTAATATGTCACCAGATTTAAGTTATGGAGGATGAATGGGTGTTGCCTTCATTTTGACTGTGTAATAGAATGAAAGTACAAGTAATTTCTAATTTTTTAATCCATAGGAATTTCGAAATTCAATATCTTTACTCCCGTGAGTCAGAACACCACAAAACAAAGTCCGTGCACCCCTACTCGTTGAGGTTTTTTTGACAATACCAAGAACACGACTAAGGGAACCACGGATTTGGAGATCTCACCATAACACACAAAACTAAACAAACAACTTAACTTAAGTTCTAGATTTTCCCCTAAAAAGTCATTCACATGACACTTTTAATACTCAAAGTCCTTACTTAGTTAACCCTAGAAGGACAAGGCTAGATCATCAAGGTAGACAACAAAAAATTATCAAATTCATGGATGATGAATAGGTGTTGTCTTTGTTTCAATTGGTCCCTACAAGTCATTAATCTTCAACGTCCTTAATTAGTTAATCTTAGAAGGTTGTTGTGAACACTAAGTATCTAATGGATGACAAAGAATTCTTCGATGTAGGACAAAAGTGTAGATGTTCATCTTTGATATTTTGTATAGAAAAAGGAGGTCTTACACAATAATTTGACCTCCAATGAGTGCTCTTTGGGGTTTTTTAACCCCTAAAGTCCGAAGGCCATTTTTTTTTTTCAAAAAACACTCAAAACTGCCACTTCTACTACATTCACCTACGAAATCAGAAAAAAAATATTTTAGAATTTAACCAAAGGGTCTTGTTCTAGACTTGTCTTAGATCACATGGTAAAAAATTCGTGATTTTGGACCATATAGATTGAAAGATATTAGCATTCAAAGTGGAAAAAAAAGGTTATTTCCAGAAGTCACTTTGATTGCCCGAAAAACAAGAAGCTCCATAACTTTTACATCACTCATCCAAATGGAATGAATCAAAACTTCCCATTTAGACAAAAACATAATCTACAAGAAAAAAAATCTTATTTCCATTTTTTGTGGAATTTTTTGATACACAGTCTCCCCCATTTTGAGGTTATTGTAGCATAACTTTTGCTCCTAGGCACTAATTGAAATAAAAATTATATTCCTAGAAAGCTAATAAGATTTTTATCTTATGAAAAAGTTTCAAAAAAATTCAAGAAAAATTGAGATCATAAGAAGTTGCCCAAAATCCATTTTGTCCCCCATAGGGACAATGGGACTTTAAGGGTTAAACAAATGATAGGTATGGTACCCAAAAGGGTGATTTCTATGGTAATTGGCACATCCATATAGAATTAACCCTAAAAAGATGTAGGCCTATCACCAAAGTAGGTAGCCAATCATTATTAGATTTTCAAATGAATAGAAGCACTCTTCATTTGTATGGTTTCTTTGAAGGTCATTCATAAGACACTTCTAATCCCAAGGTCCTTAACACATTAAGTTTCTTGACTATGTTTCACCAAAAATGCTCCAAAACTGCCATTTCTAGTACATGTACCAAATTTTAGAAAGTAAATAAATGTTTTTGGACACATTTAACCACAAGATCTTTTAGTATGCTGATTTGAGAAGATGTGGAAAATATTTCAGAAATTTCCATTGTGTGGATTGCCATATATTAGCGTTTAAATTGACATAAATCCTTTTTTTGGCCTTGCGGAAAAACATACAACTAAACTTCACAAGGTCACATTTGTATGAAAAAATGTCCATGTTGGTGCTACTTTTTTGGATTCATTCTTCAAGTCAAGTTGACTAGATGTTTAAAAAATTTTAGATCATTTGGAATTGTACAACATATAGGAAAAAAATAGTAAGTAGAAAGAAGTAGAAAATGATTCAAAATACTAAATTGGTCAGAATTTTGTTATGGAATTGAAAAATGCCAATCCCAATGGTTGCCATGTTGTAATAAACAATCTACATCCTATAATTTTTTTTTTCCAAAAATATTGAATTCAATAAAGGACTTTAAAGTAGAGAATCCATAACTACCCACAAACAAAAAGTTCTCATAACTTTCATCTCATTGATGAAAATGAAATGATTCAAATCTTTCCATATATATTTAAATCTAAAAAACCAAATTCAATTTTTTTTTTCTAAAAAAAGTGATTTTTTAATCTATTTAAACAACCCATTTGAGGAAAAAAATACATATCATAGAATAACTTTTTAATTGGTAATAAAAATTTATAAAAATTGTTGGGCCTTAAAGAAAAAAATCCATGCCCACGTTGTGTAAAAATCTCAATTAAAAAAAAAATCCATCCATAGTGAGCTACACCAAATTGCTATGTTGCCCATAAATGCAACTTGGTCTTTAGGGGTTAAAGGGCTAGATCTACAAGAGTATGACCCTATCACTAAGTTGTAGGTAGTAAAAAATAATCACATCCTTAAATGTGCATTTTTTGTATTTAGCACTAGTCTAAAAGTCATTTGTCAAATACTTTGTTCCTCTACAAAGTTTGAAGGCTAAGTTTTTTTCCTTTGAAAGGTGTTTGGACTCTCAATTGTAGGCCTAGTCATAGGTTTGAAGGCTTCTATTCTAGAGTGAGGTAAGATGATTGTACCTAATTATAGCTTATTTGCAAAATTGTCAAACTATCTACATTCTTGCCTAAAGTGTAAGTTGATTGAATGTGAAAACCTATGGTCAATTATTGCACTTTAAAAATGAAAATTGATTCATATCACTCGAAGAAAACAATGTTGATTTCAACAAAATTCAGCTGACGCAAAATTTATTTTTTTGCCAAAAAACACAAAAAATGTGTTGCAGCCAATGCAGTTTATGCGTTTTTTGGCAAAAAAATAAATTTTGCGTCAGCTGAATTTTGTTGAAATCAACATTGTTTTCTTCTAGTGTACAATGGCTAAAAATGCATGTGAAGAAAATCTCTTTTGGATTCCCTAATCCCCACAAGATTCAACAATAAATTAGACAATTTAATAATGGAAATGAAGCTTAGATGTTTATTTGCAAGATTTCAAGTGCAATAACCTATTACCTCTCAGATCTCAATTCCAAACCCAAAATTTATACGGTGGATATATGAGGGTGAAATGAGATGAAGGTAGCAGTAGACTAAGGCATTGTAGTAAAAACATTGTATGCGTGAAATTGGAAGATGAACAAAGAGAATATCTAAATCTCAATTTATTTTTCCTATTCATGCATGCAACACTCACTTACCAAAATACACATTGCACAAATTATTTTAACCCCTAATTGCCCAAGGCATCAAAATCTGGTGTTTGCAAAAGTGGAAGTTAAATAAAACCTAACGAAGTTGCTATTATTAGTTGTTTGTATTTTTGAAAACTTCTTTTTGAAGTCTAGTTTAAGCAACAAAAAATTGATTTTGAATATAATTGATTATAATTTTTCTATTCAAGATTTTGTGCAAGGGCGCCCATTGCAATCTTGACTTTCCATAGTGATAAGGGCTCTTGGAAATGAGCCTCAAATACACTAGATCTTGAAGAAAACATCACATTAGAAATTCATTTAAAAAAATTGTAGAGTAGATTTTGAGAAACCATAAATTGATTGGGGTTATGCATGTTAGGCCCTTTAACCTCATGTTTTTTTGGTGACCAACTTTTTAGACTTGACATGTGAAAAGAGGATCGAAAGACTTCAAGTCACTTTTGCAATTTTAACACCCTCATGATCAAACATTATAATCTTTCAATCCATAACTGATTTTGTTGTACTATCTTTTCCTAAGTGGTCTCTAACAAATATAGTTTGAATTTGTATGGTTACATTTTTTTTTAAATTGATAAAGCTTATCAAAATGTTGTCTTTTTATTCCATTTAGAACAGATTCTCAGAAGCTCAAAAAAGGCCTTGGCCATTTAGGGGTTAAAGGGTTTTGTAGTGCCTCTAATTTTTGAAGAGACAACAATTTTGCACACTCATTTATAGGATTGGATAAAGTAATGTAATCTAATTGCAATGCCAAAATGTAATATTGTAAGTTCAACTTGCCTAAATTTCAAGCTATAGGCTTTTCTAGCCCTTCCAAAAGGTGAAGTTTTGTCTTTCAATGGTTTGAGAAAAATACTCATATGTCCTTTAACTTTTGTATTAAGTCAATATGTTGGGAAATGGGTTGAAAACATATGTAGAAAAAATTAACCAAAAGAAAATTAATTTTCATCTTTAAAAAATTGTAAAATGGAAGATCATATTGAACAAAAGAACATATTAATTTGCTAATAACTTTTGGAAGAATTTGAGAATTGTTAGTCGCAATGATAAGAATGTTCTAATAAATAGTTTATATCCTTTATTTTTTATTTTTACTTGAAAAATTCCAAAATTCAAAGGAAAATATAACTTTATATATTTTTTCAACCCTCATTGCCCACAAAAGAAAACTCTTTATAAATTTTACCTCATTATTTAGAATTGAACGGTTCAAATGTTTTTGAGTAAGTATCAATCTTTAAAATCCCCCAAAAATAAGGAATATTTTTTTGAATATATTTTTTGTTTCCCAATTTGACATTGAAATTGAAATAACCCTTTTACCTTTTGTAATATTTATCAAAATGATATGAAACAAAGCTTCACACATAGATTATGATGAGTAGCATCCACCCTAAAATTTTAATGCAGAATGTTGAATTGAATAATAACCTATTGGGAAATTACTCTTTAGTATAATAAATTTGAACCTAGGAAGGTTTGTCAATGGGAATTTGACATCAATAGATAATTGATATTTAGCTTCTAGTTCCAATCATGGTTCTATTTCCAACTCAATTCTTTACATACACATACACCCATCACACATATTAATTAGGCTTGAAGCTCATCATGTTAACTGAATGGTGAATAGATCATTGTATTACAATTTTTTAGAAGTATGTCCAACAACTAGCTCATAATGTCTAACCAACTTGTAATCTCAACATTTCCATCTCCCACAGTCATCTCATGACCCTACAACAAAAATAAATACACAACCTCCTTGGGTGGGGTTATTCACTCAACTCTCTTGCAATGGGTAGAAGAAAATTCCATCAACCTAATAGGAAACACCCAATGGTTACTCGCCATTCCAAATTGGCCTCTGACTAGGGCAACCTAAAATCCAAGTAGCCACGACAACCACTCGCTCTTGTAGAGCCAACCTACTCCACCAAAATCAACAGAGAACAACCACCAACTAGATACTTCACATACTAATCTACCAACTTGATAAACTAGATTGCCAACTTGGGACAAAAGAACAACAAAAGGACAAACAAAAATGGTTAAAATGAATCCAATGAGGAACTTCACACAAAACTTCCAAATTATGAAGTCAATAGAGGATGCCCAAGTTCTCAAAAAGCTCCAAGTGGGCTCTTTGGTCCTTTTGAAGTTAATCCCTTGAGGATTAAAGGATAGTCTAAATTTTTAACATTGTAAGATGTATATTAAAATACAACTTAAATTAATATTTTCATATTTTTTATTAAACATAAAGTCATAAAATATGATTGATAGATCATATCTATATGGGTGTATCTATTAATTTCCTTACTAATATTTATCAATAGAAACCTAGATCAAGAATTTAAAGTTCTTTCTAGAATTGTCGTATATTGAATATTTGAAATTTTTATAATATATTTTTCTTATTATATGATGATTTTTAACTGAAATTTTTTAATAACTTATTGAAGTCATTTTTGAAGGGGGGATGCTTAGTTTTTTAGTTTTTTAGTTTTTCTTTGATTTTGGATATGAAATAGTATAAGGTCCTAATTCTCTTAGGAATTTTGAACAAATGGGAACATCTGAAAATACATTTTTCATATTTAAAAAAAACTTTGAAAGTTTCGATCTACATTGAGTCTCAAAAGTTTTCATTTACTTTAAGAATTGCCATAACTAAATAGGGAATTCGTGTTTTTTTCAACAAATTTTGGACATGTTGAGATGCATGTACACTTCTATAAAATGGTTTTCTCAACTTTTACACAAAGTTTAAGACACTTTAAAATTTTAACTCAAATTTTAGTTAAAATAACTTTTAATACAAGTAAAATTTTCAATATTCTTTAGTAAGTGAGATGAAAATTCTTTCTGGAATTTTGCAGTGACAATTTTATAAATTGAAATATGACCCTAAATAGTTACAAATTTTTCCAATCCACTCCAAAAATCTCTCAAAGGACATGAAAAATAATAAGTAAATGTTTTAACAATATTTTGAGTTTTTTTTGGAATAAATTATAAAAAATATAGATATTGGGAGTCATATTTTATTCATTAATATATCACTCAATAAAAAATTAATCTCTGTGAAATTCTTAATGCAACATTCCATAAAGAATTCCCACTCATCAAAGATTTTTTTAAAAGATTTTATATTAAAAAAGATTTCACCAATACACTTGCTGAAACTTTTTCTAAATCAATTTTTAAAAAATTATGAACATTTATTTTATATATATTGGGCTACTTGTACTACAGCATGTCCAAATTGGGTTGAAAATTTGTAATTATTACAAGGTTCTTGCCATTAGAATTGATGTCTTTCAATTCCATGATAAAGCTAGTAGAAGTTTAGCATTTCCTTTTGTCACATACCTCTTACTTTAAAAAATCAATTATGAAAATAATTATTTTAATTGATTTTTTTTTTTATGGATTTCCAATTTTATTTTTAACAAAAATATTGAGATGCAAAAGTTATGTAGTGCACGTGTATTTTCCTAAGCAAATCAAGAAACAAAATTTCACCTATGTCAAGATTGGAAAAGTTTATTTTTGAAGTTCAGAGAATGTGATTTTTCAAATGGTGTCACTTTAAACTCTTAACCCCTAAATGTCCAAGGCCTTTTTTAAGCTTCTAGGAATTTGCTCTACATTGAACTAAAAGATACCATTTTGATTAATTGTATTGATTTTATTTGAATTGTAACCATACAAATTCAAACTAGACATGTTGGAGATCACATAGGAAAAGAAAACATATCATTATCATTTATGGATTGAAAGATTGTAATGTTTGATCACGAGGGTGTTAAAACTGCAAAAGTGATTTGAAGTCTTTCAATCCCCTTTTTACATGTCAAATCTAAAAAGTTGGTCACCAAAAAACAAAGGGGTTAGAGGACCTAACATGCATTACCCCACCCAATTCATGGCTAGGCAAAATCTACTCTATAATTTTTTTAAATGAATTCCTAATGTGATGTTTTCTTCAAGATCTAGTGTATTTGAGGCTCAATTTCAAGAGCCCTCAATACTATAGAAAGTTAAGATTGCAATGGAGCCCCTTGCACAAAATCTTGAATAGAAAAATCAGAATCAATCATTTTTGAAATCAGATTTTTGGTGGTAGAACTAGACTTCGAAAATAACTATTCAAGAATACAAACTACAAAAAATAACAAATTGGATAGGTTTTATTTAACTTCAAAGTACTAGCCACACCAAAATTTGGTGCCTCGGACATTTAGGGGTTAAAGGGAACAATTGTCTTATATAGGTGTGTATTGTGTAGGTGCATGGAGATGTGTAAGGGTTATCCTTGTAAAGTCTAGGAACTACTAAAGAGAAGATGATTTAGAGCCCATGTAAATAATATCTCACCTAAGCCTAATCTAATATTCATTTAGGAACATAAGATGAAACAAGGGCTCTATAAGAATATAGGCTTGCTAGAAATTAAAAGGGAGAAGGCTTTCTAGAATGGATCAATTCTAAATCAAGAAACTAAACACTAGAAAGGCGGTATAGCATCATCGTATCCACGAGCCTCTCCCACATAATAGTGGAAAGTGGCACAATTAGTGTAGGTATGTAATCCAAGAGGGTTGAAGTCTATTGTCTCTACCTAGTAGGATCAAGTTTTTTTCCCAACAAACTTCAAATGTTGTAATTTTTCGATCCACCCACTCAAATAGGCTGAAATTTTTTCTACACTTTGACATAATGATCTACTACACTCTTGTATGGTTAGAAATCAAGGGGGTGGGGGTGGGGGTGGGGGTTAAAAATTTCAATTTTGATCAATCCACCAAACTATTGACATTTTTTGACAATTCCTCTTGAAAAACACCCTCTGTTCTTAAAGAGGCGGGGAGTTAAGTGTAGTTCACAGTTAAAATTTGAATTTTTCCACATTGAGCAACATCATTAGCCACTTGATTGATCTACTGCAACCTTTTTTTTTGAAACCCAAAGTTTATTCCAAGATGAAAACCAAGAACAAACTTCTCCAGGGCCCTGCCCTTGGCTTCCACCGTTTGTTCTTGGTACATTTCTTGGAATAAACTCCGGGTTTAAAAGAAAAAGAAAAGAACAAACTGCAGAAAGCCGAGGTCAGAGCAGTGAAGACAGAAACCAAGACGACCAACTGACCAAACCAAGAGAGAAAAAACTACACTAAGAACGCACAGGTGGGTTTCCTCAAATGCCAAGTGATGACCCTGTCTTTGCACAAGCCAAAGAACTGGGTACGAAGCCAAGTTTTGTCAAATTGTGGAGAAGAACTACATTACTGTAATTTTTTTTAATGGTCTCCATTTCTTTCCCAAAAAAACAAAACTACTGTAATTTAATTTCCATAAACATGCTGTCTGGACATATCTCGCACAAACGAAGAGTGAAGGTTACCTGCCCCTAACTTACCACGCAAGCTGTTGAATAGATTTGATGCAGATCCACATGCAATGCAGGTTGTACTTCAGTTGCTTACAACTTGCCAGTGATGCAAAATCTTTGTCTTTCTAGATCGTAGTGAACTATTTAAGCTAGTGTCAATGGAGCAGTAAAATTAAAGTAGCCCACAATTTTCGCAATTGCACGAGTTCCAACTCTGGAGACTGAGCATCAAAAAGGCTTCATAGGGGAAGAAAGATGTGCATGGTGGGCTTATAACTTATTTTGCCTCGAGCAATGGAATTCTATTTCACTTGTTAAAAAGATAAAAACAAAAGGTCAAGATTCAAAAAAATGGGAAGATTCCTTTCATGCTCACTGCCCTTTTTAAAAAAAGGAAAAAAATGGGAAGAAAAAGATTATGTATACTCAGACTAAAAGTTGGTTGCAAATTGAAACATCATGTTGGATGATACAGATGATACATAAGACAGTCAAAATTCAACACATTGAAGCTGTATGTTGGGTTTTTTTTAAAAGGAAAGTGACCATTAAAAGAAAAAAAAGGGGGAAAGCTGCATGTTAGTTTACTGCTGGTAGTCTTATCTAATGCAGACGCAGTTTGTGCTGAAATACCCCCTTGGAAGGACCAAGTGAAAGAAATCTTTGTTTCTGACACTGAAGTTAATTTGTAAGGAGTTTAGAAATATACATTATTATTGAGAATTTGGGGATTGTTTTGCGTTGTCTTCTTTGAAGCAGACAATTTGGGGTGTTGCCTTGCTTTGTCTTGTTGTTTCAGTTGGGGGGTGGGGGGTGGGGGGTGGGGATACAAATGAAGCAGTCTTGATTCCATTGAGAGAGCAACCCAATAACTTAATCACCATACAACAGACAACAGAATGACGGAGTTGCCATATCTCTTCAGTGCTGTGCAAATCAACAAAGAATCCAATCTTCATATAATCATAAAAACTGAAGACTTTGCCACAACAGATAAGCTTAGCGGGAGATGGATTTGATCTTCACACCATCAGTGGACGTTTTGTACTTGGAGCACTAAAAGTTGGAGCACCTACAGTAAGCTCATTGGTAATTAGAAGTTCACAATGTATTTGGGGGGTTTTAAATTTTAAATTTTTTTTTAAATTTTGGTTTTCAGACAAATGGTTATGTGGCCTTTCTTTCAAGAGAGTTATGCATTTCCGGGTTGCTTCATTTTGGGGATTTGAATTGAATGAGGCCAATTATGAGTGTACAATTTTTATATGTATTGGCTCTGCATGATGGATAAAATGAGGTTTAGGAAACACTGTAGCAACAATGTGCAAGGCCATGATGATGGTCTAGCATTTTTTAACACATTGACCCCCTTTTCCTCTTTAAGCTGCCCATTTTTTTGGAGGCAATTGAGCATTTTAATGCCTCAAAAAAAACACTGGAAGTTCACTCAATAAGCTTATTGTAGATATTTTTCCTTCAAAACTTTAATGCTAAGGTAGTATTGTATTACCCATTGTCATCACTTTTTTTCGATAACGATGTTACATGTTTTGACTCATTGGGTTATAAAAAAACACTATGCAAACCACTAAAAGTCCAAAAAAAAATTTAAGGCATGTTATTGGTAATCAAAGCAAAACACATAGGTTCTAATTGTGGATTAGTGTACTTGGTAGTTAGGATTGGCAAAAAGTATTTCTAAAGTTGGATGTTTGGGATGGTATTATACAACAAAAAAAAGGTATGGAATAATGGGAAAAATAATTCTTTCTATTTTTCTTAGGTATTTGTCAAATTCTTGTTGCCAACTTTAATTAACCCTTGAAGTTCTTTCATATTTAGAGGAACAAAATTGCTTCAAAATACTAGTCTTCAAAGCAATGCTAAAATCTTCATTTGTATTTATTTTTTAACAAATCCGACCACATGATACTTTAGCTAACTTTTTATGGTCCACCTTTCTAAAAGTCTAGAATAAGAAACCTCACCAATTGCAAGATCAAAATGCTTGGATTCCATAAAGTAGTATTTTCAATGGTTAGATGTCAACTTTCAAACTTTTAACCCCAAAATGTGTAGATCCTACAACTTATAGCTCTTCATGATATATTGAAGAAATTAGTTGGGAATACATCTAAAAATTTCAACAAAAAATATTTCATATTCATGCTTGAAAAAAAGTAAGTAGAAAGAAGTAGAGAATGATTTAAAATACATAATTGTTGAGAGTTTAGTCATGGGATTGAAAAATGCCAATCCAATGGTTGTAATATCACAATAAACAATCTACATCCTATTATTTTATTTCTTGAAAATATTAAAAATTGAGTTAAATAAAGGGACTTCAAAGTTTATTTTAGAGTAGAGATTCCATGACTACCTACAAACTAAAACTCCTTGTAACTTTCACCTCATTAATCATAATCAAATAGAATGATTCAAATCTCTCCACATATGAATAAATCTAGAAGACCAATTTCATATATATGTTTTTTTTAAAAGTTTTTTTTTCTTGAGTTGCATGCAATGCCTAAGCTCCCTCCTAAATGCATATTATGCAATAACTTTTGAACCATATAATCAAAAGTTATGAAAATTGTTGCACTTTAAAGATACTCCTTGACCATACATTGTGTGAAAATTTCAAAGAAAAAAAAGAATTTTTTTGTTCATAAATGGATGACCAAAAATTCTAGGTTGCAAAAAAATGCAACTTGGTCCTTTAGGGGTTAATGAGAAAAAGCTAAGAGGGCAATGACAAAAAACTTGTAATTTAGGCTTATGAAATGAAAAACTTAAACCCTTGAAGTTGGAAAATTGAGCCATACATTCTTCAACCCCTAAAGGACCAAACGGCATTTTTTGGCAACATAGTGATTTTGGGCAGCTCACTACGAATGGAAATTTTATTTTTTTTCTTTCAAAATTTCACACAACATCTACCCGAGTAGTATCTTTAAAGCCCAACAATTTTCATATCTTTTGAAGACATGGTTAAAAAGTTATTGTATGATATGTAGTTTTCATTGCTCGGCGGGCAACTCGGATAGCAAAAAAAACTTCTTTAGATTTATATATACATGTAAAGATTTGAATCATTTCATTTTGATTTGTGAGATGAAAGTTACGAAGAGTTTTAGTTGTGTGTAGTTTGTATGTAGATATGGAATCTCCACTATAAAATAAACTTTGAAGACCTTCATTTAATTCAATTTTCAATATTTTGTGAAAAAAATAAAAACATTAGTTGTAGATTGTTTATTACAACATTACAACCATTGGGATTGGCATTTTTCAATTCCATAAATAAATTGTTAACAATTTAGTATTTTGAATCATTCTTTGCTTCTTTCTACTTACTCATTTTTCCCTATATGTTGTACAATTCCAAATGATCTAAAATTTTTCAAGCATGTGGATAACTTGCCTTGAAGAATGAATCCAAAGAGTTACAACTATTTTAGACATTTTTCCATAATGATCTGACCTTGTGAAGTGCAGCTGCCTGGGTTTTCGCAAGGCCAAAAAATGGCTTTTTGTCAATTTAAACACTAATATCTTTCAATCTACATGGTGGAAATTTCTGAAATTTTTTCCACATCTTTTCACACCAGCATAATATAAGATATTACAATTACATGTGTCCAAAAATGTATTTTTTTCTAAAATTTGGTACTTGTATTAGAAATGACAGTTTTGGAGCATTTTTGGTGAAAACTAGTCAAATACATTTAGGGTTTAATATCTTAAATTATTGTTAGAAGACTCATCATCTCTATGACAAGTTGGAAAAACAAAAGAAGATGTGTGAATGGCTAGTCCCTCCCAAAATGCAAGGACGGGCATTGTATAGAAATAAGTTGTAAAGTGGACCATACAATTGTAGCCTAGGGGGCATGATTGGTTGCTTTGGAACTTAAATTTAGAAGCAACTAAAATCTCTATTTCACATTATTTGAATTAAAGTACCTAATTCTATGTATGTCATGTGACTATCTATGCCACTCTATGGAATGCTCCATTATGGCCATGTTAAAAGTTGAAACCAATTACTTTTGAATAAATGAGTCATGGGCATTGTTGAAATTAGATTGAATAAACACCAATAGGCTACAAATGGTGCATACACTCTTGTGGTTTTCATTCTTTGTAATTTTATTTAATCAAAAAATAACATCAATGACATTTAATGTGTGGATCCTATCAATAAAAGAAATTCCATTTCAATAACTTAGATTTCATTTTCATTTTGTAAAGAAAAAAATTAGCCTTTGTATATAATTTATCAAATTTTAAGATTGAATGTTTGTATACAACAAAGAATTCTTAACTGGTAAGTTGGTCTTTAGAAAAATTATTTTCCCACTTCTAAGCAAATTAGCTCATGGGGCATTGTTAAAGAGTGTAGAAGTGGCACTTTGGGCGGGGGTGCAAGCTACATTTTAGAAAAAAACAGTGGCTAGAATGAGGCCATGTACCTTTTAGGGTGAAAATTTCAAAGAAGATGGATACGTCATGGCCTAATTGTTGCATCAATTTCGGATAATATTGTGGCCATCTTAGGTGAGCAAGATGCCCATTACATGACTGTACTTTTTATTGATATTAGGGGTGACATATCAACACTAGTAGATTATTCCAACATCATGCTTCAAAATTTCATAACAAATTCACACTTTGTTGGGAAATAAAATTTCAAAGGATATTGCTTACTTTCACAGTTTCCCATAAGTGACAATTTTTTTTAAAAAAATTCCACCACTTGGAAAGGGATATATAAGAAATTCTTATGTTACAAAAGCAAGCTACATCACCATCTTTGGAGTTTGTACATTTCATATAAGTTATAGTAAATTTTGTCCCTTATTTTTTCTCTTTGTACGTATTTTTCATTTCGCAATTGAATGAAGAAGATTGAACCAAATAGAGCATGGAATTCAAAACCCAATTCGATAGAATCCTTAATGAATTTCATACTTTGTTTTGTTCAATCTTCTACACTTGGACATAGAATGAATTAGAAAAGACTCAAATACCTTAGAAGAGATTTAAAATTGGATGTTCATTGGATTTTCGAGGTTGCCACTAATCCACCTCCTAAAAGGTCTTAGATGTTTTTGGAGTGCAATTGGACAAAAGGTAGACCAATGGCTTAATGGAGTTGTTGGAAAAAATTACAATTCTTTTTCAAGATACAATTATAACCCATTTCATATTCATCCATGAGATATATACTTCTTCAAATTTCTAATCGAATTTGTATGTGATTCTTAAAATCACAAGTCTCAAAGTTGTAAAACAAATTTTATAGACCCCCAAATTCATGGGCAATTTTGATTTAGATGGGCAAAGCTACATGTGTATATGATCACATGTCTTGTGCTTCTTGGATTTATTTGTACTTGTTAAGTTGCGTACATGCTCAAAAAAATTCAAAGTATTTGGAGTTGTAAAACTCATAAAAAAATAGAATATGCATACAAGTATAATCAAGGGGGCCACTACATGTTACATTTGGACCCATATATGTGCATCCAAAGGATACCTCATGGGGGGCTATTATATTTGTTTCCATAATTTTGAGTACCTTGTTGTTAGACAATTTTCTAAAACGGGGTGTTTTAGATGGGGACATTTTTTATTTAATTTTTAAAAAATCATGCAGCTTTCTTATTTAATTTGTATTCTTCCACAATAACCATCCTTGAGTGTTCACTAAAATTGCACCAACATTATTGTAAACTTGTAGAGCTATATGATGAAGTTTTGGATAAACAAAATTTTGTAAGTTCATTTTAGTTACATTCAATTTCAAAAATGAAGTGAGCATGTTTCAGAATGTACATAAAACCTAGCTCAAAGAGTCAAAACAAAGACATATAAAATATCATATGAAGTCCATCAAAAGATACTAGCAACTACCTTGACACCTACTGATTAGTAAAATAACAACCAATTTTTTTGGACAATATCTATTTAGAATTAGAGAATGAATTTAGTAATGCCTTTAGGGTGATAGCTAAAAAAATTTGACAACCACTTCAACATCATGTTTCTTCACACAAAAACTTGCAAAATGAATCAACATGCCTCATAGAGCCAAACAATAAAACATCTATGAAAGTCAAGGATGCATTTATGACTTCAAAGTAAGACTCTACATCCATTCCTTGCATGGCAAACCTAAACAATGGAAAGTCAATAAACTCCCCCAAATTATATCTAGAGTTCTTGCAAAAAAACTTTGAAGTATTGCTTTGAAAGTCTTGCAAAGGCCCCAATTGTCTAGTTGGATGCAAGTACAACATACTAAAATTCATAGTTGAGCCCACAATCTATGAACAAATCTATATATCATGTCCTCAAATTTTTTTTGTTTTCCTTGCCTCATTTATAAGTAAACATAAAAAACAAGGAGAACATGATACTATTCTCTATCTACATTGATACAACCATGGTTATCTACAACAAGATTGCACTATGGAATAACTTCAATTCATAGAGTAAATGAATCCAACTACTTATAAGTGAGATGAGGAGTGAGAATGTGCCCATGCTCCAATATGTTGCAAAAGACTAGAGTTTCATCACTCTTAGTTGCGACACAAACATAGGGAGCACATCATGAGGAGTAAAGGTGTAGATAACTCAAATGCACTTAAAAGAGTCATGATTTCAATGATAAGCAAAAAAAACTTTTCTCCAATAGTCACCCACTTTGGTAAGGTGTACATGCTTGCCTCTTCATTAGAGAGGTGCAATACATGATATATATACTTCAAAAAACTACCAATTTGGACTAGAAATAAAGACCATTGGGGGACAAAACAAATGCAAATCATCATCAAATTAAGCTATTGTACATGCACTGTGAGAAATTCTAGAACAAACAAAATACAAATTGGTTTTGAAAGAAAAACAAATCTAATACACTTATGTGTGCTCAAACCACAAATTTGATCAAAAATGATCTTTTGTGCTAGTGGAAAGGCAAGGTAATTCTATTCTACCCTTGTGAAATACACTATCTTACTAACAAAATGGAAAGCAAGAAAATCAAAGATACTTCCATCATCAATAGTAGATGAAAAAAGGTAGAATAGCAGTAGAAATTTTAAAAATTGGATCCAATGTATTGTTAGGCCTAATTACTTTTAAAGGCCCTTGTATTAGATCTAAGAAAGTCAGTAAGATGTCTACCCTTTCTTAAGATATAATCCCATTAATCTTACAACTTACATCCTATGTTAAAAGTAACAAAATTAATTAAATTTAGCTCCAATCTTGAGGCTCATGTATATATCTAAGATGAACACCTAATGCCCCAAAACACATACGAAGATAATATTTTGGATTATTTTTATCCCTCCCATTGAAGTATTTACTCACTAAAAATATTGACAATGAAGTTCTAATGTGACATATCTTGTACAACATGATTTTTTTTCTTTCAAAGAACCCTAAATATCATAAATTGGTGAGTAAAATTGAACCTTTACTATTACTCTAGCTATTTTGGAACTTAGACAAACTCAAATGTTGGGTCTCTGAGTCTAATTTCCATTTTTTGGTTTGTGCTCATGTCTTGAGTCATTGCCAACCTTGGTTTGACTAATTTATAAAAGTAAAACTCTTTATATATTGACTGATGATCCAAATGGTGTCAAGGAACCATTACATCCTAAAACAAGAATTGGAAGACTGTCAAAGCATATTCTACTAGTACTTGCATACTTCCATTGGAAAAATTTCAATCATCTTAGATTTCATGTATTTTTTCTTGCCCAAATTGCCCTTATTGAGCAACAAACTACAAATCATGCTTTGACTTTTACCTTGTTTATCCAAAAATATTAAAAGCAATTACGTGTGGAAGGTCCTTCTTAACCACAACTTCTATTAAATAAAAACGAATTTATAGAAATCTCCAATCATAATTGCATGCCTAAAATTGCCTTGTTGCAAAAGAATGGCAATTTCATTGTTCCTTTCGAGGCAAATAGGATATATTATGCTTTTTTGTATATAACTTTCAAAGTTGAATGAACTCATGCTTAACTTCAAACTTCTATATCTTTTATATTATACCCTCGTGTTTGAATTGATTAAAAAAACTAAGTTTGAAGAGATACAACTAATCTCAAATGGTAAGAGATAAGGTAGGAGGCTCAAACTCTAATTGGGCAATAAAGGAGAACATGATACGGAGGTACATTTTGCTTTCTTTGATGTACCAACTTTGCACATTTCAAGAGGTGGTTGCTTTTAATGCCCACTACATTTCAACTTCTAAAATTCATAACTAATTCCACAAAGCTCCAAAAAATATGAAATGACTTGAGGATTAGATGTCATTCCTTTTTTCTTCCTACAAAAATTTATCGAAATTTGTTTTTAAGGAAGTTAGCTTCCCAGAAAAGACTAAAAGCTCTTAAATAGTTGCTTTAAGAGCCTCCCACCTTACTTCATTGACAATTAATTACAGTTGCTTACAGGAGGTCAAAGGAAAGAAAAAAAAAATTGTGAATTTTTCGATTGGACTTAAAACAATATTCTTTTTTTTTTCCTTTCAGAAAGTAAGAGGATATCTTTAACCCGAAGTGGAAAAATCTCCCACTCTCACTTGTGGTCTTCCAAGGCTACCGTATGTTGGGAGTTGGGACACCCCGACTGATTGTTCAGCTTTATTTATTTTTTAAATCCCACTTTTCATGGAAGTGTAATAATAAACTAATTTTCCCAAAAAAGGAAAAAAAAAACATGATTACTTCCACCCACTTCACTTGTATTAAGTTATATTAATTACTTCGCATGATGAATATCAGCTCCATTAAGCTCAGCTCCATCGTGGAGATCCTCCAAATCTCCTTTTAAAAATATAAGTTAAGTTAGTAGGGGTTTCCCCCAAGTCTTCAATTCATCCATCATGGGCAGGATTGCAGGAATGCCTGATTGATCAAGTGATCATTCTGTCAGGGAGCACTACGTTACCTTAACTTCACTTACTTAATTGGAGCCTAATCTCGGCGACAACCGACTGAACCCACTCGAAGTTAACTTAATTTTCATTCATGTAAGTTATTTTTGCAATGAAATTCCGTTTTCTTTTTTTTGACACAACAAGAAAATTCCGTTTCATTTGTGTCAAAACACACACACACACTGATTTGATCCCTTGGTTCTGTGTACTCTTTCCCCTTTTTCAATGGAAATTGTCCATGTGTTTCAAAACAAACAAAAAACAAACACACACACACATACTTAGTTTTCATTTGTTTCAGAAAAAGGAAAGAAAAAAAAGGTTAACTAATTTCAATGCCACTAGTATGCCCTGTGCCGTTGCCACAGTCAAAATAAAATAAAAGTATTTTTCTAAATTTTTTATTCATAAAAACTTCAAAATTTCATAACTTTCACATAGTAAGTCCAAATGTCATGAAACAAAGCCCGTGCACCCCTCCTCGCCGAGGGCTTTCCAACGATACCAAGAACTTGACCGGGGGACGTACGGTCCCGGAGATCTCAATGTAACAAACAAAACAAAAAGCCTATCTTATCTTATGGCATGGATTTTAGTAGTAAGTTGAGGTAATCTTCGAGACCAGACAGCTACTGCGGCACTGCTACTCTAATGGGAATCATTCCATGATTAACTTAACTGAAGATATGTTGGATAGGTAACCAAGAAATCCTTCTCTAATTAATTTCATTTACTTGCTCTGAATTTCGGGACAAGCAGTGCCTGACCTGACGGCCCATGGACTGCCTGTGCAATGTGTACCATGTGCTAATTTGATGCTAATTTGACACATTGATTACTGTAGGATTCTCACTCCAGACTGACTTGAGTTAAGTTAGTTGAACTGCTCCAGTCACTGAAGTTCTCCACTCCAGTTTATATATTCAATTAAGTTAGTGCAAGGACACATTAATTAAATTGGAATCAGATTGTTTTTATTTGTTTAATCCTTACAGGACTGACTGGTGACCGTGGAAATCATCTCTTTGGATCCTGTAGATATCATTGGCTTTAAAAAAACAACGCATTGTAGGTCAAACTATTGTGCAAGATTTCTCGTTTTTGCATAAAATTCCAAGGATGAACATTTGCACTTCTGTCTCATATAGGAAGATCCTTTGTCATCCATTGGACAAAAATCGTCATTAGTGTCATTTAAGGTTTAATTGAGTCCAATTTTCTTTCTTTTGAAAAAGGTTGTTAGTTGAAAAATAAAGAGGGAAATAGAAGTCACCTAGGTTTGTGAGGACAAGTCCGAGTGATTGCAAGGGGAAAAGTAGGATGCTACTTGGGAGAATATAGAACACCTATACTACCAGTAGTAATTCAAACTTCTCTTGTTATGAGCTCTTCTAGAAATAAAATAAATTTACCACACCTAAATATTAACTCTAGTTTTAGTTAGACTTTGATACATGCAATTGTAGGTTTGGTCTTGATTCTTAACCGGAAAAGGCATTATGTGATTGATTATAGGTAGGGACTTTACCAATTATAGTCTAACACTCTTTTTAGTGTTTTCTATCTATAAAATCTAATAATAAAGTATGAAAGTGAAAAAAAGAAAACTTTGAGTCCTAAGCAACTTAGGGACTCACATAGCACTTTACAAAATGATCAAACAAACAAATGGACAAAAGTAGTGCTAAATAAGCTTCCATGTCATTTTATCAACTATTTTCAAGTTTTGTTCTCCATGCTACTACTTGGACAAAGAGAGAAGCCCTTGAAGAAGTCTCTCCAACTAATGACTAATCACATTGATATGTCTTTCGTTGAAATGTCATCCCCTTGTTCAAGGCATGACCAAATTAATAGGAACTAATGTTTGGCCTAAGAAACATAGTTAGACAAGAATTACTTGTTTCAAAATTATAGTTATGCGGCATTGTTTTCTAGTGGCACTAGTTGTTGTACCCCAATGATTGAAACAATGAAAGTTAGAACATCAATATTTCATTGTGAACTATAGGGAAGGATTAATTTTGTCTTTTAGGATACTAAGTTGGCTTTGTTGATTTTCTACACCATTGTGATGATAATCCAAAAGTATCTTTTATAATTGTTGAAAAAAAAATGAACCCTTGCAATGTTTATAGACCTCATGTCTCTATCCATGTATTTTTTTGAAATGACATTTTTCAATCCAATTTGAGCCTCTATTCCACACCAATTTTGCTTGAAACTAAGTACAATTTTAATTAGCATAGAAACAAGATTGATATACAATCGAAGGATTCATAATTGGATTGATTTTGGGCTATTTTACCCCAATTTGTCACTATAACTAGAAAAAAATTACATTAATTTTTTTCACAAATGAAATCATCCCAGATTGTACCATTGAATTTTTTTAGGTTCTAGGTGAATTGGAATTACGATGAATTTTTGAAGAAATATGATACACTTATTTGCTTTAATAGTGCATATTATGAAACGAAGTTGCATATGGTTGTAACTTTCTACAAGAGAGGAACATTTTTATCCATTGCATATATACTATTATAGTACTATTCATGTTAAAGAATTATCACAAATGTCATTAATGGATCATTGCAAGAAACACTGTTCCTATTCACTATCACAATTAGAGTCATATTATTATCATTTGCTTTAACTTTTGAAGCACAAGTCTTATGAACATAAAATTTCTATTAGAAATGTCTAGGTTGATGGTAATAAGATCCTATATATTTTAGAAATTTCAGAAAATCATTTTGTATTTAAATTTAAATTTTTATTAATTTGTCACACTTTGAAATTTAGGGGTTTTCATTACGTTTGTAGTACCCAGATAGAATAATCTAGAATTGGTGGTCTATTTCGACATTAGGTGGGCATATGCCTACTAAAGGATATCTTAAAATACATTATTTTATATCCTCTAGGTCCATGTAAATAGGGATCCCTTGCACAAGTACTTCTAAACATTGAAAATGGTTTCAACTTCATTTTTTGGGTGAAATTTGACTGCCATCAAGTCCTTACAAATGACTAATTTTTA
The DNA here is from genome assembly GCA_963920665.1 of Straminergon stramineum. Taxonomy (NCBI): domain Eukaryota; kingdom Viridiplantae; phylum Streptophyta; class Bryopsida; order Hypnales; family Calliergonaceae; genus Straminergon; species Straminergon stramineum. Next base: position 3,610,274 of record OY987270.1, on the reverse strand, counting down.
GCTATTTTTTGCTCATGATTTTCTACTTATTATTAATTCATACTTCATTGTATCTATTTTCTGTGGCAATTTGTCTTTTTTTTCTACATAGTGTTGTTTCATTACTCGCCAGTAGTCCATAGTATGGCAATGGTATCTTTAGCTCTTGATTTTTCCAATCAATGGTTGTCATTGTTTTGCTTCTTAGTATCACTAGTACTCCACATATGAAATCTAGATTTTGCCAAAATGCTATAGAAAACACATGATGTTTCTTGCAATAACCCTAATATTCATCCCTTATAAAAAGTTGGAACCATAGATAAATTCATTTTGTGACACACTAATATGAAAAATTAGTGTAGTAAGAGCATCTCCAACAATTGATCACTCCGTGAACTCATAACCCATTGGAGTGTTGTGTCTATCTTAAGAGTAAAATTTCAAACCCCAATTGCATGGGATTTGGCTCGTCAATTTTTTGCAAGATGGCAATCCCCAAATCAAAGCTCAACAAAATTACAAGATTTTCCAGGTTCAACAGAATTAACTGTAAAGTCATGTTCAAACCCCATTTCAATACTTCTTCTAGGAAATATTTGAATTATTGCACTCTTTGATAACAAGGCCTTGCAAATTTGTGTTTGATCCCTTCTTGTTGCAACCAGTCCTAAGTATGCGACCAAGTGAACATATTTCTTTAGACCTCCGATTGCTTAGTCGCATACTTAGGACTTTCTGTGATTATCTCTTGGTGGAACTTTTAGTCCTTGCATTATTTCAATGGCGAAGAGGAGGGAAGAGACTACATGATGGCGGCCATGCGGTCTGATATTGCTCTACGGATCCGATAGAATACAGAGCGGCTGCGGCATTTTCAGAAAACCAAATTTCGACGTTCTCTTCGAATTTCTCTTGTAGAATTGATTTTCAACAATTGCAAACCATTGACAGTTCATATCAGGTACGAAATACACTTTAAAACCCTGAACAATTCACCAATACATATGTTGCAGTGCAGAACATCATACTACATTATACTGTAAACCAAATTCGAAAATTATTGAAGCTTCACAACTTGGCAATGGACCCATCTTTTCGGGAATAAGGGAGTTGAAAGAGTGTAGAATGTGATATCAACACACCGACACGCGTTCTGTGCACACTTGTTGTCCCGATTGTTGGGTCTTTCATCAAATTTGCAGAAGTGATTATTGACCCAAATAGGATTACACAATTATCACTCTGATGAAGAAAATCACTGTTCTATTTATCCCCAGCCTCAAGAAACTGCTTCAGATCCTCGCGCTCCAAAAACAGGGCTTCTCTCAGATATGAAAGAAGAAAAAATCATAAGCAGCTCTGTGCTTTGCTGCTTAATTCGACGTTGCAATCAGGAAAAGAAATCGTAGTAGCAGGGACAATTGGGGTTATGACTCTCCTCTCCTCTTTTGCAACCGCAATGCCCCATTTTGCAATGAAAGAAAAAAGAGAGGCGCATGTAATGAATCGAGTATTGAGAAGGAAGTCTCCAGATAAATCAGATTTTGTTGTCATAATATAACTTGATCGAGTCAAGCGGAACTTGGCTCCATCAGATGAAGTAAAAAAAAAGCAAGTTCGATCCGCAAATCCACAGGAATCGCCGTCGCTTGAGAAACTCTTGAAAATCTGTGTCATGAAGTCTTCCTGTGAAACATACAGCCGCTTTGCCCAACGCTGAATGACCTCTCTTTACTCTTCAACTGCGTCATGCTGTCCACGCGTAGTATATTCCTTGACAAGAGCCGCAAATAAGGATGGTGTACTACCATCCAACAGCCGTGATGGGCTATCGTATTCTTTCACCCTTCCTGTTGACAGAAAACAGGAATTGAATTGCAAGGACATTTAAGAAACATAATTGAGTGATCCTGCAATTCATATGGTTTTCAATCCTATTCTAAAAACGAACAACGAGGCCTTCCTAGAACCATCAGAATCAATCAGGGTCATCAACTTCATGGACAATTCTAGAATTTATTTGTCACAGAAGGTCAGCACCTCCACATAGACACTTCAAAGGATCTCTTATGAAAGATGAACATAATTTCAGAGCAAAAGTACTGGAGAAAAGCATTACGCAAAATCAGAACTTGAAGCCTGAATGATTACCAGCGTCCAACACGAGCACTTTGTTGCTGTTCATGACTGTTGGAATGCGATGTGCAACACTAATCACAGTGGAATCTGCGAATGCCTCCTGAACGGTTTTCTGTATCAGCCAATCTGTGTGAGCGTCTACAGATGCGGTAGCTTCATCCAACACCAAGATTTTGGCTCGCTTGAGAAGTGCTCGCCCCAGGCAGAACAATTGCTTCTGCCCCACACTCCAATTATCTCCAGCGTCTGCTACCAGTGAGTCAAGTTTCTCAGGTTTCCCACGTACGATCTCTTCCAATTGGCATGCCCTCAAACACTGCAAGCAACCAGAGATTATGAAGATTAGTTTCCCTCCTACACTCTATCGAGAGTGGTCCACTTTAATTCGACCCATTTTTTTCAGTACCAATCATCTTGCATCCACCTACTTAGAATCTAATGACTTGATGATGTCCACCATAATTCACTCTATCATGATTCAATGACAAGTAGGGTGCCCATGTGCCCACATTATTTCGGAACCCACACAAATAGACAGAAAAAGCACCTTCCAGAATTAATTAGCACTTTTGAAAAGTCACGAATCTGATGAACTCATAAAATACGAGCGATTGTGATACTAGAGTTGATGGTTGAGAATCTGGTCACCTCCCAAATCTCATTATCACTGTGGAGTCCAAGAGGATCGATGTTTGCGCGAACTGTGCCCTCAAAAAGTGTGGGCTCTTGCGGTATAATGCCGAATTTGGAGCGCAGGTCGTTGAGTCCCAATGTAGCAATGTCCACGCCATCAATCAAAATCTGACCTGCCGAGGCTTCGACAAGGCGGAAGAGTGCTTGGATAAGTGTTGACTTGCCTGCCACGAACATACAAAGTTACAAACCGAAGAACTGCTTACTGAATCAACGCATGTACGTTCAGCAGGGTTTATATAGGGTTTAGGCCTTGAAGCCGGAAGCTGAAACTCATCAAGAACCAAACTATATTGCCGACAAAACCGATAATAAGCATAAGAGCGCTGGTGATTGTCCTTACCGCTGCCCGTTCTGCCCACGACCCCCACTTTCTCACCACCTGAGATTTTCAATGTGATGCCCTTGAGCACGAGTGGAGTCCCTGGTCGATACCGCAACTGTTGACGGAAGCATATTAATGTGCACGATAAGAACGAGAAGGATCAGAACAAGAGTAACTTAAAAGCAGAAAGAGAACGTAGTTTACAAGAGGAGCAGCAGCAGCAATCCAGAAACCCCCAGTTTAAATAGCATGCTTGGAGGCACAGCCAACCTGTAGATTTTCTATTTCAACGGTCCCTTTTGATGGCCAATTGGCAGCTGGTCGACATTCTGGAACAATCAGTGGAGCTTCCGGTAAAATCCTTGTAAACTGCTGGATACGCTCCACTGATACCATCTTATTCTCGAGCTGGCAAGCAAGAAACACAGTCCAATACAAGAGCACATTCAAAGATAATCCATACGAGAGCGCCAGTCCCACCAATTCTGATTTCATCAGACACACAAAAATCCACGTCAGCCATTTCTCGCAAATCCAGTTTGCAAGTTGAAACGCAACTTACCCTATCGATTCAAGCTCCGTTTCAAGAAAATTCACAAGTACAACCACCCCTCCCAGAAAACTTAACCGTTTTAAACCCTGCCAATTGTAAGGCCATTTAAAACAATTTCTAACACCTACTCTACCGATTGCAATGCGAATAAATTTCTACGACCTATTTTGGGGGGAAGTTCTTTCAGTGACTACAAGGAGAGTTATCATAGCAGAATGGGGGGTTGAAGAGCGAACTTACGTGGCGGAGCAAGGCGAGCAGGCAACACGACAAGCAAGAAAGCCAAACTGCACAGAACAGTAGTGCCAATCATCTCAAGACGAAACCCCAACCATTCGGTCGCAGCATTGTTGTGAAAGACCATGCGGACATTCTGATTTACGCGATCCACATTCGCTTTGGAGAACTCCTGCTCCTTCTGGAAGCATCGGATCACCATGAACCCAGCAATGCTTTCCGAAAAATGATGGATTATGGGCGCCTTTGTTATGGAGTCCATTCTTGTCAGCTCCCGAGACGTCGCAATGAAGTATGCCTAGAACAAATCCACGCGTCATCTTAACAAGTACGAAGTATCATTTGACAGTGACACTCAGGACAGTGGAGGATACTATTTGCATTTTTAATGCACATTAACGTGCCTGGGGGAAGCATAGAGCTGTGGATAGACCATTTTGGATACAAGAGCCATATCTGTTGCCATAAAAAATTTACCACACTGCATGATACTTTTTATGCAACTCCGAAGCGGGAGGTTATAGACCACACTCAGTGACAGTAGACAACCCCATTTCAATTCAAAGATGAGTGGCCTGGACATTTAGTCAAGTCATGCTTAAACCAGTTATGAATGTGATTCCAACCAAGAGTTTGGATAGACAATTTCTCTGTAACAAGGTCAGCGTAAGACATAGGATCAGGTCCTTATCTCTTGTAGTATCCTTTACCTAATATACGTCCATGCAGCTCTAAAAAGACTCTGATGAAAGGGGGGAAAATGACACATACCTGGTATAGAAAGTACACATATGCGAGTGGGATCATGACGAATATGATCGGCCACGCGGTTTGGCACATGACCACAATCGCTCCGAACAGAGAGAAATAAACGGCTAAAGCTCCGCCGTAAATGAATGCCAACCAGGTGTCCAATGTAGCTTGGTCCGAGGATGCCTGCACTAGTCAACAGCAACAAAGAACACTGCGTTTAGCACAGCCCTAGGAATATATTCAAATGAGTCAGCTACACATAACATTTTGGAAACCACCTTCTCACACCTTGGGCCCATCTGCTATCCAATGGAAAATCAGGATATCCAAGATTCAGTATTCCTCTGACCTTCACTTTCTTTGGTGAAAGCTTGCCAAGCATCGTATGCTGACTTCAATATTTGAGAGCAAAGCAAATTTTCCGACGCGCACGAGTCATTATGGTTCTCAAATTGCAATCAAGGAATACGTGCCAAATGGTTCTAAAGTTGCTGTGTTGGGGCTACCACACAGTTGACATTACTAATTCTCAAATTGGCTTAGTGATCTTTTAGACTTTAGGGCCACTGACAATTTCAGTACTCAGGAATGTCCTGCAAGAGGTGATAGAGAGAAACAAGGACAAATTACCCGGCTAAGGATGCGACCCGAGGGCGTGGAATCGAAGAACGACATGGGAGCACGAAAGATGCAGCGCAGCATTTGGAGGTAAAACAGCTGGGTGGTACTCACACCGAGCACGACGATCAAACCGGTGCGTGCAAACACACACAGCCACGATCCGAGGCCTAGAAGAGCGTAAACGCGAATGAATCGAACGGGATCAAGGGAGCCCTGCTGCCCGTCGGAAGTCTCGAATGCCAACCAGTAATCCGACGATACCATCAAGATTTGCCATATCGTTTGGACGATGAGCAAGGCCACGATCAACCGCGGCCCAAACGCTTTCGTCACGTAGAGCCAGTATATGGACCGACTCACTTGGCCGATTTCTCTCTGCTCCTCCTCCACGAGCTTCGCCGAGCCTTGTTTCGCAGATGCATTTCCGGCATTCGGTGTGGCGATTGTTTCCTTCACGGACGCGAGCCGTTCCAAGCTCGCACCGGGCTGCACGAAGAGTTCCACCGCAACCGTTCAGTACCGAACGCTGGACAAGCGTCAAGGAGTTGAAACTGTCCATGATTTCATTACTAAACAACTATGGCAGTCTAATATGAGCTAAATCCTTCTCTATGGCGATATACCAGGGCCTGGTAGGAGAGGGAATGTAGATCTGGAGCTTTCGAGCTTTCAATCTAGTATGGCATATGAAGACTCTGGACATATGAACTTCACTTCTTAGTTTTCCTTCTCTTCTCATCTCAGCATGAACTGATTCAGAACCTTGCACACAAAATCACGAAGCCCAAAAGAAACTAGTCACATCAAATTTATTCTATTTCAATAGACTTGAATGTATTTCATGTACTTCATCCGTTTTCTGAAGCTCTCCGGATAGTAAGCTCTTGAAAATAATCAACATCCACCCAGTGGGTACTGGCTCTCGTAGGGGATAAGCACATCCTGCACAACAAATTTGATGCATCCTACCTTGTCGAGTGCTTTTCAACAGTACCCAAGTGCCTGTATTCCTAATTTTCGTAAATTTTGGAATGAAATAGATTCCTCTGAAATTTGATAACTTTTAGGATTCAAGGGACAACCCTGCGAAAACTGCGTCGACGCAAACTTCCCCGCCAAGACTTTTCATCAGTACTTCACACGCCCCATGACCAAATAATGATACCATCCTTAATATTATTGAAATTACCTCATATGGTGTCACCGACTCCTCAAGAAAGCCAAATCCTTCGTCCAGGTCCACCGGCTTCTCCACTAACTGCATCGAATCATTGTGTGCAATCACTAGCTTCTCCAATGCGGTTCCTGGCGTCAGAAGATCGTCGTATTTCCCGCTCTGTGCAATACTGCCATGCTGCATCACCTGTCCAATTTAAACCCAATTGGTCCAATTAACGTCCGATTGTTTTCAAGGAGCTCGGGAACATCAGATTGTCACCAAACCCAGCCCCAAGACTGACATAAAATTCAGAATCTGACCAGAATGCCATCGGCTTGATGAAGGAAATCGAGTTGATGCGTCACGAGGATGACAGTCTTCTTCTTGAGCACTCCCCTGACGCAATCCCGGAAGATAGCAGATCCCGTGTGGGCATCCACGGCGCTGAAGATGTCGTCCAACAGGTAGATGTCGCAGTCTTGGTACACGGCACGCGCGAGCTGAATGCGCTGTTTCTGGCCCCCACTCAAGTTGAGCCCGCGCTCGCCGATCTCCGTCTGGTCGCCTTCCTCGAAAAGCTCCAGGTCCCGCTCCAAGGCGCAGACGCGCAGCGTCTCGCTGTAGCGTCGCCGGTCCATCGGTAGCCCGAACAATATGTTTTCTTCGATGGTTCCGCTTTGAATCCACGCGCCTTGCGGCACATACGCGGTGCTTCCTGATACGCAAACCTGCACACATTACCAATCCATACTGCCACTGTAAGATTTTCAAGCTCATGGGGCATTTGAAAGGAGGAGTCCTGACTAGAATCCAATGCAAGCTCTTCGTAATTGTACTTCCACCCCGCGAAATAATCTGGCTTAGAAAATATGCAACCCATGCGATTCAAATGCACATCAACGTCAAAGTGCAGTGCTGAATGTGGAAATGTAAAACTTTGACTAATGTGACCTAGCACATTCCGAATCAAGTGTTGAAAATTTGAGGCCAGGAAGAACATTTGGATTGTGCCAATTAGGCATCCAATTTAGAATTTGAAACTCTTGGAGTTTGGCCGTAATTTAGAAACGTCATTCCCATTGACATTACGTCTGCTAGTGGCAATCACGATCACGGTTACCAAGATTGGATTCTGATAACGACTTCCTTTGACTACCATGACCTAGTCCAATAGATGAAGTGCAAGCCCTTAAAAACCCCTTGCACTACGATTGGCTTGATTTTGATGTGGTGGAATCGTGAGTACCTCGCCCTCCAGTTTGGGCATCTCCCCAAGCATGCACGCCAGCAACGAGCTCTTTCCAGAGCCAACAGTTCCAACAACTGCAACAAGCGCGCCTTTCTTCACCTCCAAGTCGATTTCGCGCAGCGAGGACGAATTCTCATCGCCAGTCCCTAAAAGAACCAACCGTCAAGGATTTAAAATGAACAATTTTCAACTGCCTTAGTGAAAAATAGAATCCAAGAAAGGTCAGATTTTATATCTTCAGCATCAGTCACGAGCATTGCATACGTAAGTCACAAATATTAGTACAATTGAACCAAAAACAGTCCTCATTGACCCTCTAAAACGTGCAGAAAAGCCCAGGTACCATCAGGTATAGTCCACGAGAAGGAAGCACAGCGCACGGCGACTGCCAAGTTTCCATGGAGAGGACCCCTCTCCACAGCATTCGTATCAAGCTCCTCGCTCCGAAGGTACTTCTCCAGGCGCTCCAGCGACACTAGCGCCTGACTCACCGCGATCAGCGTCTGGGGGAAATTTCGTATCGATTCTTGCAGGATTCGAAACGTGGCCACGGCGGTGAAGACTTGCCCCGGCGACAACTCGGTCCCCTCAAGGAACACACAACAAGCGAATGTCGCCACAGAGACGATGATGGGCGCGCACCAGGTGAAGGAGGTTGTGGAGAATACTTGGTACATTAGTTGGAGGATCCATTGGTATTCTTGAGCACGTAGCTTTTCAATGTGCCCCTGGAAGTGCATCTCCCAACCTTGCAGCTTGATCACCTTCACCAATGAACAAGAGCTCCGGGTCATTAGTTACATATTTCCGAACGGCCGATTCAAAAGCATTAACTGTAGGCAAATTGCCAAGCTTTACTTTATAAGAAAGATTAACCAAAGCATCCCGATGACAAACTGGTTGGTTTGGTTCAGCTAAATTTCCCCGGACACTGACCTTCATGGCATTCAACGCCTCGCTCGTCGCCTTCATGCGTTCGTCCCGTGCCTTCATGATGAACCCCTGGTATTTGCGCTGCATGCGCGAGCTCCATGTCGATAAACACACAATCCCCACCATCGTCAGGAAGCCCGCTAACATGGACCACCCCACGACCGAGTATAAAATCGTTAGAGCAATTCCAACTTGGATCGGCAGCAGCCACAAGTAGTGCACCTGCAGCAACGAACACGAGCTGCTAACAGGTTTTTCCCATCTTCAACAATTGCATATCTTAAATTGCCGATCCAAATCTAAACTTGCCAGAGGTAAATTTCATAAAAAATCTGTTAAAGTACAAGGAAATATAATATGAGTATATCAATGATAACTCGATAAATTATTGAGAATTTCGGATACTGACTGTCCTTAGGTCAAAATGATCTCCCATGGTTGTATTCATTAAATTGACATGTTTCAGAGTGAGAAAATTTTCTAAATTCTAGGTTTGACATAGAAAACAGATTACGGTGTGAACCGAATACTGCACCACTTTCCGGAAAAAAATTACGCGTATGTAACAGATACATTTGTAAACGCCGTCGTTCGTCACTAGTTAATTCCGAATTCGTAAAACCAAAGTAATAGAAAAATTGACCAGCAATTGACGAACTTCTCCAAAAGTAATCCGGGGACCTCAGGAAATATGTCAAACTCTAATAGTTTCGTGTTCAAATCTCTACATCAGAGTGGCACGAGTTGCATATTCACTTCAGTTTTCAGGTTTGAACTAAGAAAATACACCTTATCCATCGACGAAAATTGTCCGATGATATCCTGGGAAGATGTTAGTAAAGGAAATGTGATCAAGATTTGATGTAAAGTTCTGATACAGTGCCCAACTGAATTGGACGCCAACATCTTCAAGAGATCTTCTAGCCAGTCGTTTCAAACGCCTCTCCCTTGATGAATAAAAGTCACGAAATCCAAGGCCAAAAATATGACTGGTTCATCTGGTTCTTGACGAACTAAAGTGGATACTAAGACTGGAGGAGTCCACGGACACTGACCTGCAAGATGACGTCAGAGAGCGTCTGCACGTCCACGGACATATAATTCACGATCTGCCCAGCGCCATGCAGCAAGCGTGACGCATTCGTGAGGCGAATGCCCTTGCGGTACACCACCGTTATGAGTGTCGACCGAATGGCCATGCCCAAATTGGTGCACTGGAAATTGTAGTGGTGCGACGCCGTGACATCCAAGCTCTTCGCCACCACGAGCACGAGCACGAGCGCAAACCCCCGCCATAGCCCTGAGTCTGAATCCCGCTGAGCTTTGAAATCCACGAACCTCGTGATGAGCGACGGGCCGATGTACATCACGCACGCGCGGCAAAGCGCCAGCGCGCCTGTTTCCAAAAATTCCCGCCTGAAAGTCCACATCAACGTCGCCCGCACACGTTTGCTGCCATCGATCTTGCTCCAATTCTCCTCATACCTACAGGTGTTTTTACACGAAGTTTTTGGGAAAGGTCTCAAACGAAATGCAAAAAATATTGGATACGTCCGTCCGAGTAAACTAGTAGCCTTTTCAACCGATGATTGAAGAGAAACAAGTCTTTTCTTAAAAGAACATGTCCATAACATTCTGGAGGTTGAACCCTCATTGAGCACTTTCTGAATTGGCATGAAAAGGAATCCAGGACATATGAATAATCCCTGATTTCTTGTTTCTGCAAAGTTGGATGGTTCCATTGGAACAAAGTGAGAACTCCTCAAGCCAATGAGTCATTGTCAGAGCTGCAGTATTGCATGATTTGCTCTAAATTGACATGACATTGTTCTTAAAAACTCTTAATTGGCACTCTTCTCCAAGGTGCCATGACATTGTTACTCATGAATGTTATTAGTTGGCATGAACTTGCTCTGTAATAACTCGATCAGAATTGGCACTATTCACAGAAGGTGCCATACCGCTGCTCCTTAAGAATGTTATGATTCATGAGATAAGATTAGGCCAGAAATTTGGACTCTTCAAGTAAAGCAAGTGGAGAAATATACCTCTCGTAGAGACGCTCCGCGCTGTATTCAGGTGCGAGGTTCGGCACGTCGGCGACCTCGAGCCGCGCATTGTAGCCATTTTTCAAGAGCGGGTTCATCCATCGCCATGTCAATTTGCTAAGCCTGCTGGCCCCTGCATAGCCAACATACTGCTGTGTCCCCTTTTTCTCCAAGAGAGGATCCGTTGTCTCGGCGCCGCCGTTCAAGTGCACTGGGTTTGATTTTCCCCCAGAGTATTCAAGAACCGCCGTGGCGACAAGCACCAAAGACGCCACCAGGTTCACAATCGCGGCTGCAAGTGCAACCGTGGAGCATGAATTCGGGCACTTCTTCTCAAATCTCTGAATCACGAGCGCCGTCGTTTCGGTTGCCGCGAGGAGGAACGCAATCGTCCACCACGCGCGCACCAAGCCTCTGAAAGCGACCAATCTCGCATGACGAATCTCCAGAGTGCAAATTGCGGTGAATGCGAGCCAAGTGAAGTATTGCGCGAGGAAGAAAGCAAGCTCTCCATCGTTAAAGTGGTAAAGTTTCTCCAATGTCGCGGTCGCGGCGAATGCCAGAGCTCCTGTACAAGATGCGATTAGCCTCAAGGTATTACGACTATTACACACACCAGAAGAGTATGTGTTCGTCGAATTGGAATCCGTCGAATCACTAGTGACATTGAAAAGCACATTGTACAACCAAGTGAGCGCAAGAACGATAGAGAAGAGCGCCGAGGACGCGACGTCGAGGAACCTCGGCGCCATGAACCACCACGCATTGCAAAGATCCGACCCCAGCCTTGGGAGCTCTCGTTGGACAATGGCGACTGCCCAGTCCGCCATCGCCGCTCCCGAATTTCGATGGCAACAATGCCTAGTGAGCTGCTGCAATCACAGAAGCTCACATCAATGACGATATGGCCTCTCAATCATAAAACTAGCAACACTCACACTCTCAGGGTATTCAAAGCTACGGAACTAGATAGAAGATGCTGTTTCTGAAGTCCAAAACACAGTGGAAATCTAAAAAATTGAGGCAGAATTGAATCCGAATGATATGAGCAGCTGCTACGATCATGACATCCACTTCTTACCGACAGTCCTCGTAATCCGTGGCTTTGAGGTCAAGCCTTGGAGCATCGCCACTATTGCTTGGCAGAGGTGACCGGGACGCCATAGGCCGGCCCGGGAGCCTAATCCCTCCCCGCCCGTAGTGGGGTTGACTGATTGTACACCATCGTCCGCGCCTAATGAGGCTCTCTTTGCTTCAGCTTCTTGTTCACAGTGAGATTGGCACAGAGCCCGGCATTGATTGTTTAGTGTAGTTTTTGTGTTTTCTTGTTGACAGAGCTGCTCACAACGAGTCAGCATTGTGGTGAGATGTGGCTTGATATTAAAAAATTCAGAAATAGACCATGTGCAATGAATGCTAGGCTCAAGTCGTCATGAATGCAGTACTGCTGATCAGCTTCCGGTGCTCGATGGCCTATTCCACAGTGGGGGGTTCAGGATCAACATTGCCCACTCCTTTCTACTAGGCTCCCTAGACTGGTTTCACTTTTATTTATTTATTTATTTATATATTTTTTATGAAACACGTGACAATTTCCATTGAAAAGGGAAAGAGCACACAGATCACTGTGGAGGTTTCATCGCCTAAAACGGACACTTATTTGAGATGACGTGATTGTGAGGGTTTGTGTTAAAAAAAATTTGTCTGTTGGTAGGAAATGGTTTAGGAAACCAAAAAAATTAGTTTCGTATTTTTTCAAGCTTGTATGAATATTCTATGAATTTTTGAAGACAACTTCATAGATGTACCTATTGTGGACACTATACTAACACCAAAGCGGGCACAGAAACATCCAAAAGGGACACACTCTAAACTTGAATTAAGTGTGGATGATTGGTTACTTCTTGAAAGAGTGAAAACTTCTTGAAACCCCACCTATCTACTTTAGAAACCCACTTGTCTCTTTGGGTCCACAAGCCCTTGGATTTAGGCTGTTTTCTAGGTGGCCTTAAAGGACTCCTCTCTGTTTTAGGTGTTCCTACCTTAGTGGGCCGGGATGGATTGACCCCCTCGCTCATCCCCCCAAGTCATTCCAAGGATGTATGTAAAAAAAGACCCCCTATTTTGTGCTTCATTAATCTATCTTCTCTACCTTTGCAAGCTAAAGTGGGGCCTCTTATTGCAAATATGAATTCAAAATTTGCAAATTTTATCATGTGTGAAAAATAAAAAATTTCAGGGTTTTACTTGGGGACGAGCCAGGGGGGCAATCCACCCCAGCCCCATAGTGGCGATGCTCTAAAATTTCTACTAATGTACAAAGAAAAACAAGTCAAGAATAACATTGTGTTTGTAAGGCCTTGTTCTAGGTAAACAACAATATTAGTTTATTGATAGTGGATAGTGCAGAAATTAAACAAAGAAAAAAGTGAATCAATGATACACTAGTAAATATAAAATTTAAATTTAAATTCAAAAATTCAAAAAAGAAGAAGAAAAGCCCCATCCTACTAGCCAGACAATTAAATAAGGTCCGACTAGTCCGTATCCCCTTTTGATCAAGCCCTACAGATGAATGCGATTACAGATACGATTCGGAAACTCAAATTCAGAAACCAAGCAGTCGATGCTATAGTCTGTCCAAAGGACAGAACCAAAAAAATAAAGTTTGGTTCAAATTCCTAAGAATCTCATTGTAGGCCAATGCTACGACCTGCCTGCGCTTCAAGCATATGATTTTTTGCAAAAGTAAAATAAAATAACTAGTGCTGAAGAAGCGTCTGATGCAATGACTCAGCTCTGAGGACTGATCCAGACAGCGAATGCTGCCGTGGTGTCTACTCGAGTGCTGAGCTCCTGTATTAAGGTCTTTTAGACTAGAGGATCGACATGGACGTAGACTAATTAGAATTATATTTTTGTTTCAGCGTATGTTTCTTTGTAGACTCTGAAAAGTGCGGTCACGCAACGCTTGCAAGCAAAAGTAACCTCTGAGTCAAGCTGAATTGGGTGGCGCTCATACCGGCTATCAAGAACCACTACTGTTGCTATATCGGCAACTTTAAGAAGTCTACGAGGGAACCTACAGGAATGAGCACTAGACTGACCAGTAGCACCAGACTGAATGCTCATTTTGGTTAGGAAATTAACTCTAGAGAGTGTCGGGGTTTGTGGTTTTTAGCTGAGACTTTGTGCCTCGAGTTTCCCCTCTTGCCCATGAGAGCAAAATCCGTGAAGGAGACGCCACCATGGAGCGTCAGGAGATGCAGGGCTACATACTCCCTCCTACCCGAGAATTGTTTCTGGGATTCTCAAATTTCGTTAACCACCTAGTCAAGTGCAGCTTTAGAGCTTCTCGGAGACCGAGCTGTGGCCATCGAAATTGCCGATCCACCCACCGATTCACCTTCCATTTCCAGTTCATCGAGTAACACAGGCACTTCAAACTATCAGCGCGAACTCTTTCTTAAGTTCACTCCTGCTGAAAGTAACCAAGTTGCAGACATCGATCAACAGAGAGAGCAGGCGCCTGCACAAGAACCTGGCTCCCGTGTTTGCATTAACCTGGAAGTTCAAGAGCTTCAGAACTTCCCGATTCCTTCTGTTTACTTGAACCTGTAAGTTCACCTTTGCCTGCCGATTCTACATCTCCCGAATTTGCTCAAGTACGTCGATTCACATCCATTCGACATACCCAGAGAAGATGCGACGCAAGAACGACACAAATCGACGGCAATGAAAAGACGATCGCAGCTCACCAAATTACTCCAAATTCTAAAGAACGGTGATTGCAGAAAAAGACTACTCGGAGAACATGAGATCCAAGTGACGTCGCAAATTGCTAGAGAAGTCGCACCGATAATCTGCGAATGCACAAGCACCAAGACCCTGAGACGAGCATCGGAGGACGGGAGGTATGTTACAACCTGACACCCCACGGCAACGTATTTGCATCGCATAGTCTCCCAGGAGATAGCTCACTTGCAGTAATCAAAGATTTCTCATCGAATCTCAAAATTTTTCCTTACGTTGATGCCCACAATATTCAAGTTGCAAGAATTTGCATATACATCCATTCTCAATGAGTTATTACGTGAATACGGCAAACCGGCGTAAGCCAATTTTGTCCATCCGGGCCTTAAAGGGTTAAGAAAGCATGAAGTCCAAACATGATACTTATTTTGGGAGGAGGGAGTATAATATACGGGGTGAACCATTTGTTCTCCCCAATTGGGATTTTCCGTCTACCGTATGTCGACCATTGGATCTCACCCACATGGTTCTTGGTTACGCTGACATCCCTTTCTATGCTTTGCGAAGTTTGTTCTGGGAATTGATGACACGTGAAGAGAGGTTGAAACCACTCATCAAATACACTTTTTCTTTACCTCTCCGAATTCACGCTTCCAACCTAGCTTGTCCACCTACCCTTTCAGTTACCCCTTGTTTAACTGCCTGAAAGTCCACACTCCACAATCATTATGCTGAGCCCGAGTTTCAAGGCAAGTTTTAGTTAGACGAAGGTTCTAACGCAGGTTGCTGACTCTTTCATAGTCAATTTCGTTGAATTGTGCACTCCTGAATTGTGACGTTCATTTTCATAAAGCTCTAGGACAGGTATGAATAGATTTACATTTCAAGCCGTCAGCCCGGCCCTGAAAACTGCTAAAGTAGTGGAATTTGGTCAATTTCAGGACATTGACGTTTTCTCAGTCATTTGTGAAAGCGTTGATCAACCACCAAACTCCAAATCTGGACATTTGAGATTCAAAAAAACCTGGCGTTCTATATAACCCACTGATTTCCATCTCAAGCTTAGTCGACCAAACATGCAATGCACACTGCGAAGTATACTGCTGGGCGAACCGTGTGCAGCTCAGTTTGCAATCCACTGTATGTGTTCTCCCGTCGAGGAATGTTGCCAGAATCACAGTCTACCTGTGCAGAGTCTCGCCTTAAAAGCAAAGCACTACGCCGGTCCGACACTCCCTTTTATTATCTAATGAAGGAATGTCCACACACCCGAGAGTGCCGAAATTCCTTCACACTCGGAGACTAAAGTCTCTTCAACCACACAAAGAATGAAACTGGGTAACCATCCATATATTTCGTTTTTACAAAGGCGTCTCATCTGCACACTAGCTATCTGCGAGTCACTCGCAAGTGAACTGAGATCCCAGTTACAAATTCCAATGCTTGCTTCTGCATCACCACAGTTGACTATTGAATGGCCATGGCCATCGTCGCTATTCCCTACAGAATTGACAAAACAGCTACTAACTTCGAAGACAGTTGATTTCGATCTGCAAGTGTTGGGATGGTGAAGGAGCTACATACTTTATTTTAAATGGACACTTGACAATCGATTGAACGCTCCTAGGCTCTCATCGTCTGCGCGCAAATACCAACCGTGAAGGAAGTAAATATCAATGACTGGGGCTGGAGCATTTAATTCGCAAATACGAAGTGACTGATGGTTTGGAAAGTCTGCATGAATTGGAGCTGGGAGCTTGCTCGCAGTAGCGTTACAGCACGAAAGATGCCACCTGAATTGAAGGTGACGATCAGTAGGGCAGGTAGGCTAGTCATGATCTGCATAGTTGGTCATGGTACATTTGTATAAGGTAGACAAGCCTATTACCACCCTGATTTGCTATTTGAATATCTTGGGGCCAACTCCAAGAGGGGCATGTATTTTTCAGAGGTGTGTGCATGTTTCATGAATCAATTGCAAGTGGAATTATAATTTTCTGATTAAAAATATAATTTCTATGAATTTTTGGAGTAGTCTACCATGAAATTATAAAACTGCCTACAGAGTGGAGTCATAAATGTCCATAATTAAACAACTTGTTATCGCCAAGTCAAGTATTATATATTCTCCATTAAAGGATTGACATATTATGACTTGTTGTCATATAAATTATGATTTTGTCATAAAATGAATGGATTTGTATGTTTTTTTAGATGGAATTGGGGCCAAAAGTAGGATCATGGAATTGGATAGCAAATGGAATAGAATTGGTCAACCTTAACCCCTAAAGGACCAAACAATGTTTTTTGGCAATATAGCAATTTGGGGCAACTCACTATGAATGGAATTTTAATTTTTTTTCTTTGAAATTTTCACATAGCATCATGAGCTTGAGGAGTAGCTTTAAGACCCAACAATTTTCATAACTTTTGAATACATGGTTAAAAAGTCATTGTATGATATGTTGTTTTCATTGCTCAACAGGCAACCCAGGTAGCAAAAAAAAATTCTTTAAAAATCACTATTTTTTAAAATTTAAATTTAAAATTTATTTTCCTGATTTATATGTACGTGAAAAGCTTTGAATCATTCCATTTTGATTTATGAGATGAAAGTTATGAAGAGTTTTAGTTGTAGGTAGTTTATCGGTAGTAATGGAATCTCTACTCTAAAATAAACTTTGAAGACCTTTATTTAACTCAATTTTTAATATTTTTGGAAAAAAAATAAAAACGTGAGGTGTAGATTGTTTATTACAACAATTTAACCATTGGGATTGGCATTTTTCAATTCTAGAAATAAATTATGAACAATTTTGTATTTTGAATCATTCACTACTTTCAACTTACTATTTTTTTCCTATATGTTGTACAATTCCAAATGATCTAAAATTTTTCAAGCATGTAGCCAACATGACAGGAAGAATGAATCCAAAGAGTTACAACCATTTAGGACATTTTTTCATATTGATCTGACCTTGTGAAGTGCAGCTGCCCGGATTTTTGCAGGGCCAAAAAATGGCTTTTTGTCACTTCAAATGCTCATATCTTGCAATCCAAATGGTGGAAATTTCTGAAAATTTTTCCATGTTTTTCCAAACTAGTTTACTACAAGATTCTATAGTTACATTCATCCAAAAATTTATTTTTTCTAAAATTTGGTACTTGTACTAGAGATGACAATTTTGGAGCGTTTTTGGTGAAAACATAGTCAAATGCATTTAGGGGTTAATTGAAACGCATAAGGACTTGGAGAACTACAAAGATGTTGACTAATTATTAAGGTTGTTGTGCATTGTAAGCATTTGAGCATGCTTGGTTTCTATTGTGTTAATGTCATTGTCAATGTCAATAGTGGGAGCTTGTTTGGGAAGTGAAAGAGGTTCTACACAATAATTGCACATGTTTGGGGACACCATATGCATTAATTATGAATTTTTAAAGTGTTGATTGTAGATGTACACAATTTATAGGATGTCATGTTTAGAAGGCGTATATTTGAGGTAGCATTTGTAATGGGTAGTTTTGCAATTTATTACCATTTAGCAACTAGACTGTACTAAGTGTAATTTCTAAGCACTTCCACTAGGATACAGCTTGAGCATACATTAAGGTTAAAGAGCTTGCTTTGGATACTTCAAATATTTCAACATTTTTATAAAAGTGGTTTTATGTCAGGAAATTTGTTGTAGATAACTATTATTGCAAATAAGTTGGTTTGGCAAGAACTTTTGCTTTTGTAATGAATGATTTCTGGGTGATTGCAAGAAACACATGTCCTACTTTGCATCACACATTGCATATTGATATGATTTTTGGCCATATTTTTTTTGTTTTAACTCCAAATGACTTAAGATTTATAGGGAAGGTACTCATGACTATTATAGACCTTGCCTAATTTTTTCATAATTTTCAAAAATAATATACTATCCAAAAATAGAGCCCAATTCAATGTCACACTTGCCAGTTTGGAGGTTTTTAGTACTATTTAGAATCCAAATAAACTAAATTTGAGCTGAAATTTTGAGGAGATGGTTTTCTAGTAGACTTATAGCTAATGGCTGAAGAAATTTTAAAAATAATTTATTTTATGTGTTGTGGAAGTCTATAAAGTGAGTTTCTTTTTGCTTTTTGAATTTTGAAACATATAAAATATTATTTTGGTGGTTCTTTTGGTGAATGACCATCTCCATAGAGTTGTTACAAATGGACAGTTTTTATTTTGTGTATTTTTTAATTTTTACTATTTTTCCCTAATTAAAACATCAAGGTATGTATTTTCTTAAGATTTGGCACTTTTCTAGTTCTCCTACTTAGAGAATTTTTCTATGCAATTCCTTCTATGGGTACCTTCATCTTAAAGGTATATACATTATTAATATTTTTTAAATTTTATAAAAATTATTTTTCTAATTTTAAAGTACTCCCGAAAAAATCATGAATACTATTGAAAACGCAACACATAGGACAGGTGTTTCTTGCAGTCACCCTTCCTCATTTCCTTACAACTCTTGTAAATGAGTTGTGGTATACTCTTACACAAATCAATAGGCTACTCCACATAAATCACAAGCAAATTATTAAAGTTTAGCTTCAACAAAACTAACTAACTAACTAAAATAACAAAAGCAAGTTACCCAAGTGGTCCACTAGAAGGATCCTTCGTTTTTTTGACAAGTCAATGAACATGGCTAGATGTTAAATCGAACACAAAGTATATCTACTGTGGATGTCTAGAAAAATCCATCAAGATTGACATGGCAAAAACAGGCAGAAATTTGGAAAAAGATGCCTTGCTTTTAGAAAAACATTACAAAAAATAGGGTCAAAGATGGGGCGAAAAGTGCACCATGTAGCAATCACGTCACCTCTACATAAGCACCACATGGGCAGGCAATACCACATGGGATTTTTTTCATCCAACCTAGAGATGATGTGGTAGTTGATGTGGTAGTTGATGTAGCACCTAATGTTATGATGTCTGAAAAGATTAATAGTGTTTTGAACAACGTTAATTTAGACCTCAAGAAGAATTTTGATATTGTTTTTAGTGACATCAACTTTGATGTTGAGACATTTTTTGGGACATAAGATTCAACATCAACAACAATTTTTGAAACATTTTACAACATCAACATTGACATACACTATACAAAATAGGCCATACATAATATACCATATATTATACACCGTACACAATATGCCATATATTTTACATCATATACAATACACCATATTGGGTATTTATATGCCATAATGCCATGGCTTGAAAAGTCACTTACTATGAGTATATTGACAATAAAGAACAAGCTATTTATACAAGTGGGTGGTAAGAGGGAAGACAAATCATATGGGACATTTGAATTTTTTAAATTACACAAAATTGTTGAAGTTGATGTCATAGAAAAGATCTAGATGTCATAGTTGACATCTTAGTTGATATTGCAAAAAAAACTTTTAGATATTTCAATTGATGTCTTAGATCATGTCTTAGTTCATGTCTATAAAAATGTTGTTCAAATTTTCAAATGGTGTCAAAGTGTGCTAATGTGGCATGCCATTTCATCCTTGTTGGATGCAATGTCAAGGAGGAATGAAATTACTTCAATATAGACTACAACAAATAACAAAATCATTTTTTAGAAACTCTATATGTCTTGTTGTTTACAAGAAGGTAAACACAAGAACATCAACAAGAATCGGATGGATTAAATTCATACATTGTTGGGAAAATGATCTTTTAAAATTGAGAACAACTTATGTTCAATTCTAAAATATATGGGACAGTGGAAATATATATTTATGAAAATTAGATAATGTAGAATGCATTAGACTAATTTTTTTAGGGCTTGTTAATACAATTAGAGCTACATTGGAAGTGCAATGGAAAATGTAGTCATCTTGCTATTTTTCTTCCTCCATGTAATCTTTTTTTAAAAGCCTCCAAGGAACTACTCTTCCTTTGTGTTTTTCCATGTGGTCTATGTTTTACCTTGGCCACAGTAACTTCTACTAAGTTATCAACTTTTAAACCAAAATTCCTTGCCAACGTGGCAGGTTGTTTTATGGGACGTTGTATAGAACATGACTATATTTTTTTCAATGTCTCTTGAAACATCACCATTGCATAAGACATCGGCTCGTTTTGCCAAAGACATCCAAATGTTTTCTAAAACATCCAACTCAGTTCTACCTCCATGCCCACAATCCTATCTTCTTGCCTCTATTCCAGAAAACATGCTTGTTTGTTACTAACATCTAAAAAAACATGGGTTCCTACTAGTGGTGACAACAAATTATCCAAGTGCTAGTATTAAAGGCCACCTTGTTTGAATTAGAGGGAATTTGAAGCATTCTTGTACTAAAACATGTATTTAGTACATTTACAACCCTCTATTTCCTTTGAAAAATTTCAAGGTTAATTTTGGCCTCTTCTAAAGTTGTCTCCCTAACCCAAATTGAACCAAATACTTAGTGTAGTATCTATGTGTTACTCTATGCCATTTGACCCACCAAATACAATCAACATTTCAATATATTACTTTGTACTATCAAATATTTGTGTGGTTGATGGTGTGGCCGTACCAAATTGTTCAAATTTATTGTTGCCATGAAGGGAAATGTTTGGATGCCATTAACAACTTGTTCACTTGCTGAAAGAACTCTTGTCATGGCATTGTGAAACTATTCAAGTAAACTTAGAAAAATCAATAACAAGCATATTTGAATGGTTCTACAAATTTTCTCATAGTTATGAAAAAATGAATCTCCTGATCATGATATCAACAATTTTGTAGTACACTTTTAATATAGTTTAAAAACCCAACCAATCTCAAATCGATTGTGGTACTATTTTAATACTCAAAATAAAAGGTACAAACTTATAAAATTTATAATGAAAATGTTATTCAGTTTTCTTTGCACTAAATCCTAAATTTTGAAGAAAAACTGCAAATGACAAATGGATTAGGCCATTAGTTTCAAAAGGACCAAATTCACATTCAAGACCTCTTATCTCCTACTCCCAAGTCATTCAACCTTGCAAAAATCAACAAATTGTCAAGACAAGGAAATATAAAAATCTCAAATTATAGAATATGTATTTTTCAAAGTTTTTGATTTGTTTGGTTTGGGTGGAAGGTTTGTGGGAGAATAAAAAGACTCCTCTTTGGGCTCATTTGGATGTTGCAAATTCTTATTATGCCAATTGTGAGCGCCAAATTACCCACCTTTGGTAATTCGCGAACACAACCAGGTTCTGGGTTTCGGCTAAGTGACTCTTACTTGTGGGTGTCTAGGCGTGGTCCATTGTGCCTTCCAAGAAATGGATCTTTTTACTAAGTGCCTAAGTGATTCCAAATTGCAAGATTCGCTTAAACTACTTCCAAAGTTTTGGACCTATCGGATGGAGGGCCTACTGGACAACTTGGATGGAACCTACACCAGGGCAGAACTATACTAGGAAACTTTTAATTCATCTCGTTCCACTTCTAAAAATGTAAGACTCGACCCTATCCGACTTTCCTAGCCAAAGTTATGAGTGGATGAAGTTTGACCACTACTTGGTTCCTCCAACTTCATCCATCAATTACACCTAGTTCCCCAATCCAAAATGATCCGAAATTTAGAGGGATGATTCACAAGGATTGCCCCTACCCAGATCTGGAATTGGACCCTGATCGGGGATTTCTATTGAATTTTCATCCAAGCCTTATCCAAACTTCATCCGCTCATTTCTCCTAACCTATAACTCGGAATTGACTTTTCTCTTCGTCCTTGGATCTTAATTGGGAGCCTCCTCATAATGTATTTAATTCTCTTTCAAACTCGGAGTTTGGCTATTCTTCATCCAATTTGACCCTAAACTTCATCTGGCGATAACTCCCTCAATTTTCACCCAATTAGGGCTTGCTTTAGGGTTTTGGAAAGCCACAGCCTTCTTCTTTACGCTTATGTCTTTGAAAATGACTTGAACTACGGTCCTAAGGGTCTGTCCTAGGGGTTGGCCTCGGCCCAAGCTATGAATTTCTAGTTAGTGTCTAGGAAAAGTTTGAAGAGGTTTCACTCATACCTTGGAACTTGAGTCATTGATCGTGCCCCCTGGAAGCTCTACCTCTTCCACCATGAACTCCCATGCCGTGAGACAACGAACCACCATTCTAAGCATAAAATAAATTGGTGCAAGGGTTTAATTGTTAATCTTTATCCTATTTTCCTTTCTTCCTCCCTTCTTTTCCTTCCTTACTTTAAGGCGGCCCAACTACCCTCCTCTCCTACTTACTAAGCCAATCTCAAGGACATGTCATACTATCCTCCAAGGTTGAGCTACTTCTTATGTCCTACGTCTTCTACTTATGGATCCCACTTAATCTCGTGGTGATCACCTAATTCTAATCCAAGGGTTTAAGTAAGCCTTAAGGATTTTCCCTCCTACCTTATCTACTTCCACTCCCTAACCTTTAAATTACCCTTCTTCTTGTCACCTCATTTTCTTGTCCGTTTGATTGTTGCCTTGATGGTGGTTTATAGGAGACGAGGAGTTGGATTCTTGACCTCGACAGTTTGCTTAGTGTGTTGTAGACCTCCTCTCTTTCTTGCCTTCTCCTTCTCTTTGGAAGACTCTTTTTTCTCCTTTCCCTACCCTCAATCTTGGATAGTTCTTTTTTTTCTCCTCCGCCCTTAGTCCTACACCATGTAATCCCTAGTAACCCCCGTATTGGCCCCAACCCCCTAGTAACCTTAGGATCGCACCCCGACTCCCTAGTAACCCCCGTATCGGCCCCGACCCCCTAGTAACCCTAGGATCCCACCTCGACTTCCTAGTAACCCCTGTATCGATCCCGATCCTCTAGTAACCCCAGTATCGGCCCGACTCTCCAATAACCCTAGTATTGGACCTTGACTCCCTAGTAACCTTAATATTGGACCCGGACTCCCTAGTAACCCCAGTATTGGACCTTGACTCCCCAGTAACCCAATATCACACCCTGGTAGCTCCTGGCCCTGCCTTACTTGATGCTTGGCCTTGGCCTCCTGGGTATCAAGGTCTTGGTGGGTTGGGTGCTGGGTTGGCTTTGGTGTTGCTGATTTTTTGCAAATTCTAGGGGGATTTGGGAGATGTCATGCCTTTAGGTTGCGGGTGTAGGTTGAACTCGTGGGGTCGCACCCTCACTTGATTTCTCCTTAATTGCTCTCTATCCTCGATTTTGACTTCTACTTCTATTTTTTGGGGCCTAAACCTTGGTTTGTTCCCAACGAGTTTTAAGAACTAAACCTTGAGGGGAGAGGGGCTACGTGGTCTCATGGTTCTCCCATGAGGTGGTTTTAACGCATTGCTAATATTTTTTACCCCAAGGGAGTGTAGAGCTTCGCTGTGGTTCCCCTTTTTAATGCACCGCTAAGACTTTTCATCCCAAGGGGGTTCAAAGCTTTGCCGTTTTGCCACTATCTCACATACCATGAGGATTTCTTTACCCTATAGGTTCAAAGCTTCGCCGTATGGGCGGGACCCACTACCTTCACCCCCTTGTGTCTCTCGACAAGGAATAACATGTCATTGTTAGGGACAAAGACAAAAGATAAGGAAATGGCCTTAGACACTCGCAGGCTAGTGACATGGGTTAGTAACATCAAAAACTTGGATTAGAGGCCCTCCAAAGCAGCATCGCTAGTCATATTGGGGTGGCTCTAGGGTTAGTACACGGCAAAACAAGGTGAGTGACCAAAAGGGTCTCCCAAAGGTAAGCATCCACAAACTCTAGCAACCTAGGAAGTTAGTAAAAGCTTCCAAGCTCAAGCTTGGAAGAGTTAGTATCACACTCAATCAAAAGAGAAGGCAAGGGACCCACAAAAGACCTTGTAGAATCCAAAAACAACAACAATGGCCAAAAAGTGCCCAAAAAATACCGTTGCAAGGCTTGTAGCCAAATGCTACAATTTTCAACACAAATTGAACCCAACGGACCCAATTACATAAAAAAGGGGTTGTGAGAGAGGAGAAGGGGTGCCCTTTTATACTCTTTCTTGAGCACCCACCTCTCCTTGTTCATCCAAGTTAACCTTATCTTCTTGGATTTTCATCCAAAACTCAAGGCTTTCATTATATGTTGGCCTACTAAGCTAACTTTTGGAGATTAATTCTGAATCGCAAACAGATTGCGCCATTGGCTTCAAAAGACCATTTATAGGCCTACAGAACCCCTCTCCCCCTTTTCTATCATCAAAATCGCAACGAAACCTAGCGCCAATTTAACACCCCAAATTGGGGAAAATCCCAACTTTAGGGGGTCAACTTTTTTAGCAAAAGTAACTAGCCTTGTCTACTAAGTAGGTACAAGGGAGTGAGAAAAGACCTATCTTGCACTCCATTCCGCTTTTGTATGCTCTTGCTCTGTTAGTCAAACCCATCGTGGACTTTACTTTTCGTTAATTGTCGGGGAATGCTACAGGTTCGAGTACTTCTAACTATCGGAATGTTGTGAAACTTGTTTGGGAAACTTATTAATATAAATGAAGCTATGTTAATTTTTAGTGGGATTTTACTACCACTTGGGGAATTTCCCGGAATTTTCCATCGTAGGTTTGGGTTGTTGACTGTTCAGAAAGACATCTTCTGACTATCAAAAAATTTTGAAACTTTTCGTGGAACCTCCCATGGGATCCCACGACTCATGTGTATGCTCATATTTTTACTCTATACATTGGCCCAGAGGGGATAAATTCCACCCCCTCGTTTAATTATCAGTGGCCAGGGAATCTTCTACGTGAGGGGGAATCTTGGCAAACTAACTTCGCCATTGGTTCCCGGGCATGGGATTAACCCCAAACCACCCTCCTTGGACCTTAGATGGCAACAACTGGGTGGGGCAAGGGGTTAGGTGTTGTAGATTCTTACACAAGGGCGAGTATTGGGATTTTGGGGAGGGGTTGGGTACTAGGGTTCCGGCACATGATCGAGACTGGGGTTCCGGTATAGGCGGCGGGTGTTGGGGTTTGGGAGGGGTTTGGATTTCGGGAAGGAGGTTGGGGCTATGGGTTCCTGCGGTTGCTGGGATTCAAGCTGGGCTTTGGATTTCGGAGAAGGGGGTTTGGTGCTGTGGGATTCTGGCATAGGTTGGGCTTTGGGTTAGCGTGGAGGGGCTGGGTTTGGGGCTATTCAAGACTAAAGGGTACAAAAGAAGCTGCAGTCTAAAACTAAAAGGAAGCGGGGAGGAGGTCTACAACACACTCAACTACGCTAAGCAAACCATCAAGGCAAGGAATCCAACTCCCTGTCTCCCGTAAACCACCATCGAGGCAATGAGCAAATGGATAAAAGAATGAAGAGAAGATAAGGAGGAGGACAATTTGAAGGAGAGGAGTAGGAGTAGATAAGATAGGAGGGAAAATCTACAAGACTTACTTAGGCCCTTGGATTAGAAGTAGGTAATCACCCTGAGAATAAGTGTGAGACATGAATATAGGATGTAAGAAGTAGGATGTAAGAAGTAGCTCAACTTGGAGGAAGGTATGACACGTACTTAAGATTAGCTTAGTGGGTGAGATCAGAGCTTAGTTGGTCCACCTTAGAGTGTGGGAGGAAAGAAAAAGAGGAAGGAGAAGAAAGAAAGAGGAGGAAGAAGGATCAACAATTAAATCCTTGTATCAATTTATTTTATGATTAGAACAGTGGTTCGTTGTCTCACTATACGGGAGTTCATGGTGGAGGAGGTAGAGCTTCCGGTGGGCGTGAGCAACAACTCAAGCTCTGAGGTATAAATTAAACCTCCCCAAACTTTCCTTAGGGCTCTAACTAGAATTTAGTAGTTTGGGACGAGGCCTACTCCTAGGTTAGACCCGTAGGAAAGTAGGTTAAGTCATTTCCAAAGGCATAGGCATAAAGAGGGAAGCCGTGGCTTTCTAAAACCCTAAGGCACGCCCAGATCGGGTGAAAATTGAAGAAGTTATCGCCAGATGAAGTTTAGGATCAAATTGGATGAAGAATAGCTAAATTCTGTGTTTGATAGAGAGTTAAACACATTAGGATGAGGCTCTAAATTAGGGTCCAAGGCCAAAGAGAAAAGTCAATTCCGAGCAATAGACTAGGAGAAATTAGCGGATGAAGTTTGAATAAGGCTTGGATGAAACTTCGGTAGAAATCCTCGATCAGGGTCCAACTCCAGATCTGGGTAGGGGCAATCCTAGTGAACCATCCATCCAAATTTAGGATCTTTTTGAATTGGAAAACTAGGTGTAATTGATGGATGAAGTTTGAAGAACCAAGTAGTGGCTAAACTTCATCTACCCATAACTTTGGCTAGGAAGGTCAGATAAGGTCGAGTTTTATATTTTTAGAAATGGCACGAGATGAACTAGAGGGTTCCTAGGATAGTTCTGCCCTGGTGTGGGTCCCATCCAAATCATCCAGCAAGCCCTCCATTTGGTCGGCCCAAAACATTGGAAGTAGTTTAAGTGAATCTTGCAATTTGGGGTCACTTTGGCACTTAGTAAAAAGATTCATTGCTTGGAAGGCACAGTGGACCACACTTAGACACCCAAAGGTAAGAGTCACTTAGTGGACCCTTAGAACCTGGTTGTATTCGCGAATTACCAAGGGTGGATAATTTGGCACTCACTACCCTCTCTTGTACCATTTTCCATTACGAAGTTGTTTAGCCTTCTTGGTAGAAATTTAGTCAAATTGGCCATTTTTTGTATTAATGTTTATTTAAAACCAAAGCCAAGAGTGAAAAAGAGGAGGTGACAATATACAATTGAGTTTAGAATGATAAATTAGAGATTGAGAGGTTTTCAAAAACATAAGATATGAAAAATCTAATTGGAAATGAGTAAGTTATGAGTAGATGAAGTTTAGTACTCAAGATGGATGAAGAAGTGTTAAACTCATCCAAACATAGCAAAATAGTAGGATTAAAAGGTAGAAAGAAATTTGAGTTTAAATTTGTAATCAAAAGTGAATTTGAGATTACTATCTAAAAATAGTGAGTGGATGAAGTTTTTAATCGCCAATTAGTGGTAAAATTTCATCTATGCATAACTTTTACTAGGAAGGTCCAAATTGGGAGTGCTTTATGAATTTGGAAAGCTGATTTTAGCCTCTAAAAGGAAAAAATATAAAAATACTTAAAATAGTAATTTGTCAAAAGTTAGACGATAGCTAGAATACATAGAAGTAGAATTAGGGAGAAAAAATGTTAACAATTAGAAGAAAAAATTAGAGGATAGAAACATCAATTAGTATCAAAGAGTGTAGAAATTAGTAACTTTTCACTCACCACTCTTTCTCTCATTAGACTATAATCTACAATAGATAGAAGTAAAGAAGAAACTTTATAAAAACACTGTTTTCAATTCTTGCAAACTCTCTAAATACACAAATTCTTCAACTCTAACATGCACTTGCAGAATAAAAAAGAGAAAGAGTAACAAGGAGGTTTAGTAGAAGAGAGAGATTAGGGAAGACATCAAGAGAATTTGAATAGCCAATAGAATAGCAATAAGAGATTGTTGATTTTAAGGATATTGTTCAATCTAATCATAAAGTAGTGGATAGAAATTTATAGAATATAAAAGTAAAAAAATTAGAAAATCTAAATAAAAAGAAAATGAAGGAATAAGAGAGAAAAGAAAAGAGAAAGTTTCATCAACTTTGTCACGCCCCTATTTCCTTCGGGTGCCTGAAATGCCTTAGTGAGCAAGGGGGACTTTGAGGGTGACTTCCCAAGCCTTGCAATAGGCTAAGAAGGGAGAAATGAGAGACTCCCGAGCCAACAGGGCACAATAGCGCCTTGGTTATGAAGGGCATAGTGGCATGTCATACATGTTTGGAAAGCTCTTGAGAAGACGCTTCTAACCGTCCAAAGAATGAGTGATTTGCATTAGTAGGCTAGAAGTTATGGCCATTCAAAGTTGGGGGTGTCTCGATGACGCCGGGGCACTCAAAGGCTAGGTGTGAGGGGTTCTTAAGGAATCACTCAACCAAGCATGGCATGTAGCATATCATTGGAAAGCTACAAAGACAAGGAATTTAGAATGCTAAGCATTACGAGGTTTTAAGCTATGAGCCAAAAGTTATGGCCAAGAGAAGGGCCGTGGTGAAGGCGTGACGCCACTCCCGATGAACCCGAATCTTTGGAGGGCCATAACTTTGTGAGAACTTGTCCAAATGGGACAAGTGATCAGTCTATCGGCATCTACTCGTCGCGTAGATATCCCAAACGGGCTCGCATGTGGGATTTAAATCCTTGACGACAAAGTTACGCCATTTAGAAGTTCGGAAGTCCAAATGGAGGGGGAACTTGGGACTACAACAAAATGGATGTTTTATGACTGCAAAAAATGACTGCTATGAGTCAAAAAATTTGAAAATATGACTCATGCAGGAATTACTGTAGATGACGCGTAACATGACTAGGTCTAGTCATTACCGACTAGTCGCTTCGGACATGAGTCATATTTGTAGTCATCGTATTTGGGGGGTATAATTAGCCATATTTTGCCAATGTGGCGTATACGTTGACTATTCTTGGAGACTTGACTTTCTCTTGACCTGCCCGGGCAAGGAAAAAAGTCTACGTGGCATGTGATTGCTTGTAGTCATATTTTAAGCTGACGTGGACTATGACTATGGTGAGTCATATTTTGGCGGATGTGGAGTATGACTATGGTGAGTCATATTTTGGCGGACGTGGAGTATGACTATGGTGAGTCATATTTTGGTGGATGAGGCATATGACTTTTTGTAGTCATATTTTGGTGGATGAGGCATATAACTTTTTGTAGTCATATTTTGGTATGATGTGGAATATGATTTTTGTTAGTCATATTTTTTGTCGATATGAAAAATGACTCTCATGGGTTATATTCTTTGCATGTTGATGTAGAAAATGACTCTAGTGGATCATATTTTTCATTGATGTGGAATATGACCTTCATGAGTCGCTTTTTTTATTGATGTGAAATATGACCGATGTAAGTCATATTTTTGGTCATGTAGTAGTTCACATGGAATGTTACTAGTAATTTTATGATTGAATGTAGTTATATTTTTAAAAGTATAGAGTCACATTATTGACATGATTGTGAGCATTATATAACTACAACAAGTCATATTTTGATTAAGATATATTATAAAACATGACTCAAGCAAGTGATATTTGTAACTAGGTGGCTTGAGATTTATAATAACTTTTGTTATAAATTGTAATCACATTTTTCATACATTCTAAATTGACATAAAGCATTGCAATCGTGCATGAATATGGTTTAGTAGTTGTATAAATGAATACATACAATAAAAAATGAGTAAATATGATTTTTGAGATGCACAAAGATAATCATATTGAAGAGAGAAAATGCAAGAAAAAAATGTGACTTTTTTCAATGACATTTATTAGTCACTAACAAAAAACATATCACAAATGATAGTCTATAAATATATATTCCTACACACTCTAGGACTTGTAATTCCTTACAAAAATGTGAAGAAGTTGTCTCTCTAGAGTTGTAAATAGCCTCCAATAACTTCAATCCAGCTTTAAGTGCCTACACATAAAATAAAAGAGGTTAATTTTTAGTAAATGAACAATATAGTTCAATTTCAAAGATTTAAAGCAATATAAAATGTGAAGCACAAGTTTAAAGTAAGAAGAATCCATAATCACTATATCTCTAGAAAACACAAGAAAATAAGAGGAAAGAACAACAATAGTGATAAAAGGAACAAGAACTAAAAGATGACAAGTGCTAAGAGGTAATAATAAGCAAGAAGTAAGATATAACAATAAGAAACAAGAAGTAAGAATTAAGATGCAATAAGAAGCAACAAGAAACACAATTTAAGATGCTATAAATAACAAGAAAAAACAAATCAAGATGCAACAAGAAACAACAAGAGAAACAAGTTAAGATGCAATAAAATGCAACAAATAACAAGAAAAACAAGAATTGAAAGGCAATAAGAAACACAAGTTAAAATGCATTAAGAAGAGATTAAAAGCAAGAATTAAGAAGCAATAAGAGACAAGAAATAGGAAACAAGAATTAAGACATAACAAGAGGAAACTAGAAGTAAGAAGCAAAATCTAAGAAGCAATAAGAAGAAAGAATTAGGAACCAAGAATTAAGAGGTAGAAAGAAAGGATTAGAAGCAAGAATTGAGAATTAGGAAGCAAGAATTAAGACGTAACAAGCAAAAACTATAAGCAAGAATTAAGAATTAAAGGTAACAAGAAGAAACTAAAAGCAAGAATCAAGAACTAAGAAGCAACACAAAGTAAGAACTAATAAGAAAGAAGAAACTAGAAGCAAGAATCAAGAACTAAGAAACAACACAAAGTAAGAACTAATAAGAAAGAAGAAGCCAAAACTACACAACAATAAGAAGCAAAACCTAAGAAGCAACTAAAAACAAAAAAGAAGAAGAAAAAGAAGAAGAAAAAGAAGAAGAAAAAGAAGAAGAAAAAGAAGAAACGGCGGCTAGGGTTTCAAAACCCTAAATCAATGGCGGCTACATAGAAGTGGCGGCTAGGGTTTTTAAACTCTAGTCATGTGACTTACCCTAGTCATGCACATGACTTGCTTTAGTCATGTAACTTGATGTAGTCATGCGACTTACC
Source organism: Straminergon stramineum (assembly GCA_963920665.1). Taxonomy (NCBI): domain Eukaryota; kingdom Viridiplantae; phylum Streptophyta; class Bryopsida; order Hypnales; family Calliergonaceae; genus Straminergon; species Straminergon stramineum. The sequence goes on along the minus strand of OY987270.1, from coordinate 3,579,213 downwards.
AAATCTGACTATACTAAGCAACTAAGTTATTTAAACAACAAAATTTGCTTCAAAGTGGATGTATGTTGCAATACAATTCTACAAAATGTCTAAAGGAAAATTGCAAGGCCTTCAACACCTACAGTTATGGCAAAAAAGACAACTGAGCAAATACCTTGCATCAATCAAAGTATCTATGTCTATGCACTAAGTATATAAGAGTAAAAATATTTGATAGAAGTACTATTTAAAAGTATCTTTGAAGTAGAAAAAGGGATTATATTTTTGTAGTCTATATCCTTCAAAGAACATTTAAGCAACCATCTTTTAATTGCAATACAAGCACGTGTATCATAGTGAGCCTCAATCTTCATATGAATAATTTTGTGATTTCTAAACGGCCCTTTAAAGTCCTTCTATAAATATGACTTACATGAAATTGCAAAGAACCTTTTTAAGAAAGAGACAAACTTCAATACATGATATATGTGAGTATTTTATTTATATCCTTGATATTTGAAGGTCTAAAATTTTGACCTAGATTGGCCAAAATCAATTAAAATTTCTAATTTTTCTAATTTGTGTTTGTTTTAGTTTAGATGTGAACCACTTATAGTTTATCATTAGAAAAAAAATTGTTCACTATTTAGAACACCCATTGAACAATACTTAAATATCTAACTTAGGAAATTTGGAGCCTAATAAAAAAAATATATAAATAGATGAAGGTTTATCTCTAATTCATCCTTCAAGATTTCATCCAACATTTTATTTTAGCCTATAAGTCTAAATTCATTTTTACTTTCAAAATTGGATTCTAATAATCTTTTTTTTTAATAGAAATAAAAAAAAGTAATGTGTACACCCCAAGGGATGTCCCTATGGCCAAAATATGAGAAGGCCATTTTAGATTGCCCACCTTTTCCTTGGGTTGCCCACATACAAAAAAAAAAATATGACTACAAAATATGACTGAAGCAAAAAAAAGGACTAGGACCTCTCCAAGCATGTTTCCCACCCAAATTTACCTTGGGCCAATCTAAAAGAAAAAAAAAAAGTCACAACCATAAATATATGACTACAAAATATGATTGCTTGCAAAATATGACTACGAAATATGACTAAAGCAAAAATATAACTAGAACCTCTCCAAGCATGTTTCCCACCCAAATTTACCTTGGGCCAATCTAAGAGAAAAAAAAAGTCACAACCATAAAGATATGACTACAAAATATGATTGCTTGCAAAATATGACTACGAAATATGACTAAAGCAAAAATATAACTAGAACCTCTCCAAGCATGTTTCCCACCCAAATTTACCTTGGGTTGCCCTAAAAGAGAAAAAAGTCACAACCATAAAGATATGACTGCCAAATATGATTGCTGTAAAAATATGACTACCAAATATGACTGGATGTTCTCCAAACATGTTCCCTATCGTTCCCTATGAAGTATTTTGGTGTTCCCAATGGGCGTATACTATACGTCCTCAAAATACCATGCTAGAATATGACTAACTATCATATTTGTAGTCATATTCTTTTCCAAGGTCTTAGGCTCCAAAAATATGACTGTGAGTAGTTGCCAGTCATCTCTAGTCATATTTTCATAGTCATAAAACATTAGTTTTCTTGTAGTGTGGGGATTTCGGTTGGAAACGGGTGGTCTTCCAAAACCCAAAGGGGTTTGGAAAGTCTCTTTGACCCACAAAGGGGGGGGGTCTACCGAAGACTACAAAGAGTACTATAGGAGGAATTGGTCTCCCTCCTCACTCCCTCTTGAAGCCTTGGTGAGTCCCGGTGACTCATGGGTGGTGATGTAATTTCACCACCGACTTCAAGGCTCCTTGGTACACTTGTGTGTGTGTCCTGGGGCACCAGTTGGCTGGAGTCCCACTCCTTGCTAGGCCTTTGTTCATGTGTCCTGAGTTGTGAGTCCCGATTAGTGTTGGTGTAAGAGTAGCAAATACATAATGGGCCTAGTATGAAGTGGGGTGACAACCAAAGGCGGTTAGGACTGTGGTGAGTAGTGTCACCTTGAATTCTAGAACAATAAGATGGAAATTTCATCCCATGTCACCAAGTGACATGCCAAGTGCCATGAGTGGGGTGCGTGCTAGAAGTCCTAGGCACCAGGATTTAACAATGTGAGTTGGAAATGGGAACTAATGCTGTGAGTGCGTGGCATGTGCAGTGTTAGTTAGTTGGGCCTAAGTGATACCGGTATTGGAGCATGGTGAGCCTTGAAAGCTATGAAGGGCTTTTGAAGTTTGGTTGGAGTTGTAAGGTGTTACTAGGGCCACAACAAACTTCCACCAACTTGTATTAAAACCACCTTTTTAAGCGGTAAAAAAAATTCCAAAGAAGATTCCAACATGGCAAATGATAGGGAGTTGGAAGGAGTTTTTGACCACCTCCTAAATAAGACAAATTTTGAGGTAAGACACTAATTACTCTAACTTTCATTCTATTTCTTTGATTAGCCATTTTAATGCTCAACTGAATTATAAGTACAAGTCAAAGTGTCTAAATAGGTCTTTTTCAAAATACATATAGAAAGTTTGATAGTTCTTTCTTTGAGGTTTCCAAAAATGTCCTACATTTAGAAATCAGAGTCAAATTGAGAAATATATTAGTAGATGAAGTTTAGGAGTCATAGTGGATGAAATTTAGTCAATTTCATCCCAAAGGAACAAGAATGGAAATTTAGATGGTGTTAGAAATTTCAAAGTCAAAGGTGAAGCCAAAAATAAATTTTAAATTGTAGATTAGTAGAAAATTGCAGATGAAGTTTGGAAATACCGATTAGAAGTCAAACTTCATCCACTCATAACTTTCACTAGGAAAGTCCAAAACAATTTTTTCTTAGGAATATTGATAGGTAAAACTAGGATCTACAAGTAATCAAACTCAAAAGTCTAATAATAATATATTGACAATAGAAGTCCTGCACCTTGGAAACGAAGCAAAAAGTAAAGTAGAATCTTTTGAAGACAACTAAGTAGGACACTTAGATTTAGTTTTAGATAGAAAGAACTTAGATGAATCTAGAAGCACTTAAAACTTTGGAAAATACTTAAAACTCCAATAGTTGTAGAAGGATGAAGTTTGGGACAAAGAATGGATGAAGTCACTCAAAGATCATCCATTGAATTCTAAACTTGGAACTTGAGTTGAAATTAGTAGTATAGAGCCAAAGTCCAAAATTTGTAATGAATCAAAATAAAGAAAGTGTAAAAAAAAGTGGATGAAGTTTAGATAGCCTTTTAAAGGCTCCAACTTCATCCGGTCAAAACTTCTTGTAGAAATCTCTAATTTTTGTAAGTCTTATGTTTTTGGAAATGGTGTAATTTGAACTACAATTTAGGGGAGCTAAATTTAGACTATAAACAATTTTAGTAGAAAATCACAATGGATGAAAGACTCTGTGTTGTTTAAAACTAATCTTTGCAATTAGGTTCGTTTTTAGTGATTTCTTTGAACTTTGGCATTTAGAAAAGAGTCCATATCTTGGAAGGCTCAGTGGACAACGCTTAGACACTTGATAGTAAATAAAATTAAAACAAAATAAAAAGAATTTGTTGTGAAAGTTGTTTACTATGAGTGGATAAATAAGCACTCAAAGTTTGGTGTGTCCAACCGATGGCCTAGCCAGGCCTTGACTCTCCACTATTTTTTTTTCCTTTTTGCCCCAAAATTAGAAGTAGGAAATAAGATAGAAAAAAAAGGGGGAAGTAGAGGAAAAATAGGGATTAGGAAATAGAAGAGAGTAGAGGGAAAAATATGGATGAAGAGCGAATAGAGTGAAAGTAGGAAAAAATAGAAATTAGGAAGTAGTATAGAATAGGAGGAAAGTGGAGGCTAAGAGGTAGGGTGGAACCAAGCTACGGTAGAAGCAAAGGGGGTGGAGTGGTCATAGGAGAACAAACTCACAAACTCGTTCTCTCCTTCAAACCATCTTCAACACAACCTTACAAACTCGTTCTCACTTTCAATCCATCTTCCAACACAACAACAACACAAGTGAAGGAAGAGAAATGAGGGGAACTAATAGGAGGCTTGGGAAGACACACCACCATTAGAAGTGGTTAGAGGGACATGGACATTGATTAGGAGTTAGTGGTAGTGCAAGGGGTAGTGGTTACTAATCTTGGGAGTTTAGGCTAATGGAGTTAGTGCGATGAAGTAGGCAAGTGGCCATTAATTATCCAGGTTAGGGCTTTAGAAATAGGTGGCAAGCCAATTACCATGCTCCACATGGAACGAGGATTGAATAGAAAGAAGGAAAGCAAAGGAAGGGAAAGATGAGGAGTTATCCCTGCTAAATGTACTCACATCCAACCTATGAAATTCATTCAAGCATTCAACTAATTCTATGAAGGCGACATGGCGGTGAGGGACATATTGAAGGGAAGTCTTGGGCACCTAGCAAGGGAACCCCAATCTAAAGTATGACACTAACACTTTTCTCTCCATTTTCGCTCACTTATTTCCATGAACATAGAATAGGGTAGAGGCCTAGAGGTGGGCAATACCTTTAAAACCAAGAGTCAAGTCAAATTTAGTTATAGAATCATAGAGTAGACATTGAAAGGGTTCCGGGAGTATAAAACACGCCCCAAACTAACTTATAAGGAGGAAGTTGTGAGCAAATGAAGTTTGGGATCCAAAATGGATGTAGTCGGGTGAATTTCATCCATCCATGCCTAAACTTGGAATTTGATTACTAGTTAGTAGGTAAGTATTAGTATCCAAAAATCAGGGTCGTTTAAGTTAGGGAGGGGGTCCAAAAGGATGGATGAAGTTTAGGAAGCCACTTCAAGGGCTCAACTTCATTCAACTATAGCTTTTTGTGGGGACATTTGATTTTCAAGCGTCTTAGGTTTTTAGAAATGGCATGAACTGATTTTCAAGTAAGTACTAGACAACTTAGACCACTTCTAGTTTACTAAGAAGTCACAACAGTGAAGAGATCAAAGTAGTAGCTCTATACTTGGGCTAGTTTGGGGGTTCACAATGAATCAAAGGATTTTGGAGGCTTAGAAAATATCCATTGCTTGGAAGGCACAATGGACTGACCTTAGGCACCCATTATAATAGAATTCACCCCCCACCAAATACAAGAACTTGGTTGTGCTTGTATATTTTTCAAGGGTGGGTAAATATCTGTTCACAATGTGATGAAAGCGACCTACAAATATTCGGTGAAATCCGACTCGTATTCGATTGCAAATTTGACAGAACGTATGAACATATAACACATGGTTGAATACAACAAGGACTTATTTAAAAATCATGAGTCATCAAGATACTTTGCCATGAAATTATGTGAACTAGTTGATCATGATGTTAATAGAAGACCAACATGTGCGCAAGTGGTGGCCCTCCTCATGGGTAAACCATGGTTTATGAAACCACCTAAATTCATCTTTCGCCACTTTGTCTTCTTATAGGATTCAATTTAATCTTTTTTTTAGCGAGAATAGTAATATTGGACACCTTTTGTGCCTCCCATTTTGGAAAACAATGTAATTGTATAAATTATTTTTAATGGGAAGTACATGTTTCCACCCAAAATATTGAGTATTGTAGATACTCACCACCTACTTGCCATACATTTGGGTTTGAATATGAATTCTTTGCATAGTTTATTGTAGGAGCATCAAATGAATGACATTGATATGATTCATAAATAAGATACAAATCATTTGTGAAGAACTCTAGTTCTTATTCAATCGAGATGCCAAAATTAGATTGTGATAATCCGTTGACTATGTTTTCAACTGTTTCTTGGTCTGATCTAGTACAACATTTGGTCTAAGTGTGTTTTGTGTAGTTTAGAGAGAGAAGAGAGTATGAAGAATACGAGTGGTGAGTCCCTACCCCTCTATAAGATCAAAGGTGGACCCTCTATGGGTAAAATAGAGGCACCAAAAACCAATGTGTGTGAGAAGTGACGGATCTAGATTTCGGAAAGGAGTGGATCCAAATTGGATTCTGGAAAGGTAGTAATCCGGAAAAGAGAGAAAAGAGGTGAAGAGAGAGCTTAAGTTGGTAATTTGGATAATCTCGGCTTGTAGCAACAGTCTAGAATCCCCTGGGATGATATTTTGAGTCATTTTATGATGTTTTGGTGTTGTAATGGTATTTACGCTCCACTGTGTATACGACAACAATTTTTGTTTCTTTCTTATGAGAATGGTGTACATGTTGAATATGTATTGAAGAAGAAGGTGGATTGGTCAACATTGAAGGAGGTCCCTATTGCAATCATTTTAGTGTGAGTGCCAATTTGTCCACTAGATGTATCTGTGGATGTAAAGAAGATTGGTTATCCAAGGTGAAGTGTGGGATGTCATTTGTTTGCAATGAAAACGTGGTTTGGTCAAAGACTTCTAGTGTCAAGACCCTCATCAAGAGGCGTGTCTATGCCACCTTGGTGAGCAAGGGGGACGTTGGGAGTAACTCCCCAAGCCTTGCAAGAGATGAGGTGAGGGGGACTAGGAGTCCCGAGCGATCAGAGCGTTGTAGTGCTCTGATCCGGATGAATTAGGGGGTGTATCACACATTCTTGAAAAGCTTGTGAGCAAACACGTCCATTGGTTCAAAGAACATGAGAATTTGAGTTGGGAGTCAAAAGTTATGACTCCTCAAAGTTGGGAGTGTCTTGGCTGCGTTCCGAGGCATGGGGACGTGGGAAACAAAGTTTGGGAGGATTCCTTCGAGCCAAATAGGGCATGCCGTATATCATTACAAGGTTAAGGAGACAAGATTTTTAGAATTCTAAGGTTCATGAAGAGATGAGCTCTGAGGTAAAAGTTATGGGCATCCAAAGAAGGTGGAGTCCTGGAGAACTACACCTCTCAGGGGACTCGTACCTTTGGAGGGCCATAACTTCTTCAATATTTGTTGTACTCCCTTCTCTTGGCCATAACTTTTGGCTCATAGCTTAGAACCTCGTAATGCTTAGCATTCTAGGTTCCTTGTCTTTGAAGCTTTCCAATGATATGCTACATGTCATGCTTGGTTGAGTGATTCCTTAAGAACCCCTCACACCTAGCCTTTGAGTGTCTTGGCATCATTGGGACACCCCCAACTTTGAACGGCCATAACTTCTAATCTACTAGTCCAAATCACGCATTTTTTAGATGGTTAGAAGCATCTTTTCAAGAGATTTCCAAGAATGTATGACATGCCACTATGCACTTCATAACCAAGGTGTTATTGTGCCCTGTTTGCTCAGGAGTCTCTCATTTCTCCCTTCTTAGCCTATTGCAAGGCTTGGGAAGTCACCTCCAAGGTCCCCCTTGCTCACTAAGGCACTTCGGGCACCCCAAGGAGATAGAGGCATGATAGATCTTGTATGCGTGTATATCAAACTGCACCCCCAATGTTTCATGATGTAATGCTTGATTAGACAACGTTGCATGATTTGTTCAGCACCATTTTATACAGCTTATAGACCATGTTCAACTTGACGATCTACATGCCTCCTTCTTGGGAACACACATGTAATATGACGATTAACACAACCTTATGGGGCCGAGACTTGCTCTGGAGTTGGCGAGAAGGACAATATGATCAAGAAAAGGGACCTTCTAGCTCACAATTGAATTAGGAAATAGACCCAAAAGAAATTGCCAAAGTTGCACTGAGGCTCATGGGAAAGGGGCCACAAAAGGAAGGGAAGAGGGCATTCTTCTTCCAATGCCTCGGTGGATATTGGAACAAGACCTCTTCAACCTTCAAGTGGGAACCTTGTCCACAATGACACCATTGGAATTTAGAAGGACGAAGGGTGGCTAATCAAGATGATAGTGCTTCCCGTAGAAGACTTGACTAGTATGGCTTTCCGAGACTCTATGTACGGACCATACTACTAAAGTCAAGCACTTAACTACTTGTTGGAAGCACATTCTCCGCAAACAACAAGGACCCTCCAAACTCTAAAGGACTCCAACGTATTGGAATCAATTAATTTTAAAGGGTAGACAGGGCCGACTTCACGAACCCGTGCAAAGTGGAAAGCTCGAGGTTGGGAAAGCATGGACCTACAAATAAGGTGAAGGAAATGGCTCTTAGAACAACCCAAATGTAATTGACTTGTCTAGACATTCATAGGAATCATTTAGTTTAGCTTCACTTCCCGTGATAATAAACAAAATGTAAGGTTTCTGGTTTAAATTATATTATGTTTCTAGTTGTTTTGGTGAGTACAATGGAGTAGTTTAGGGTTTGTTTCTTTCATTCCACTTCTATGACTTTCTAGCATATCTATATATGACAATTCTATATGGTATTGATCTTTATTTAATACTACCTTTTTTTCTTCTCTACCAATTTTTGAAATCATATTGAGAATGATTTTTTTTGTTCTTCCAAAAATAGATTGTATGAATCAAATCAACAAAGTTCCTAAAGTTTAACTTTCCAAATTAGTTTCACTTGCATTGAGAAGAAAACTAGGTCACTAGAGTGGAGCATCATTGTCCCATTGGATATTTCTTTTCAAATTCTATGAAATGATAAGGTTCAAATTGTAGGAAGCTTTTCTACTAACCTTTCAAGAAACTTGGCCAAAGAAGGAGTAAAAGGAGTTCAAATACAACATGCCCTTTTTAGTTGATGTTCACTTCACATTACCATACCTTGAAATGGTTCACCCCTTCCTTGGGGTTCAAATTTTCTAATTCCTAAAGAACATGAGTAGGCCAACACACAAAATGCATCTAATTCCTCAATATTCATTGTAATTTTCTTCAAATAACACTACAGCTAGAAAAAACCATAAGCTTTTGGTGAATACAATTTCATTTCAATCAATGCAAGATAGCAAATGTTATGGATGAATACACCAATACAAGGAGGAACAATGGAACAGAACATTAGAAACAAATAAGCCCGAATAATTTCCTTGATAAATATGGTATTTTTTGGCGCAATCAATTTTTAGTTCTGTACTATTCATATGAAAATCACAAACACAAGTTGTATTGTAGACTTCATGAGGACATTTTCCCAAAATACTATGTCGGCTTTTATGGTCAAGATTCAAGAACATTACAAAAAATTTTGACCCTGGAAGAGGCCATGACTTTGCTGCCGTAGTGGCGCAATTAGGGAAAAAATATTTTTTTCAAAAAATTAATTAATTAAAAAAATAATTTTTTTCAGAAATGACGTCGCACTAGTGCGACCACGTTGGATATGGCAATTTTCCAAATTTTAAAAAAATAAATTTCAGTGTCTTTTTTTTATTTTTTTTTTCGAAAAATATTTTTTGTACTGGTAGCGTGTTGCGTTGCAAAACGGCCCCTTTCAGGATCTGAATTTTTTCTAATGCTTCCCATGTTCCAATTCAATTGTAATTATGTGTGAGAATCCCATTCAATTCAACATGCCATCACCTTCTATCCAAACATGAGAAAGCTATATTCATGCATATAGAAAAGTTGTAAGATCCAAAAATGGTATGGCATTTTCTTACTTCCATGCACGCTACTAGTGAGCCCACATCAATATCACTATTCTGATACAGACACTACTTCAAGACACCATATACATTGTTTGATGTCAAAACATTGCATTTCTTTACATAACCACGATAGGCAACATGCAAAATAATTGTGGTGACAGTATTTTTCCTCATTGTGTTCCTATGTGTATTATTCTATGTTGAGGTAGTCCTTCAAAATCACCCATTTTCTCTAATTTTGCATGAAACTTTCCCATACTAGCTCCATTCCACTTATACCAATCCAAATAAAAACGTCTTTCTGCCCTCAAATCTCTCAAATTTGATACCATCAATGGTAATCTTTGCTCATGGAACTTCACCAACTTCTAAAGCGTTGCTAATTCTCCACCAATAGTGCCATATGGTGAAGAAGCCAAAATGGCAAAACCTCTATTTGTAGAACGTGCTGGACGGTGGCATTGTAATATTCTTTGTTCTTTTCCATTACTTGAAGTTCAAGGCCTCGCCTTTCATTGTCTACCTATTGATGATTGCGGAGAAGGGTTTCAAGTTTTGATTCCCATAATAAATAATCGTCCATTTTATGCACCTTCCTACTCCTCATTTTCTTCAAATAAAAATCTTGATTTCTTTTTAAGGGACGGAAGACCTTGTCATTTTCTTTAATGATGTTCATCATGGCCTTAAACTATTGCTACAACACCTCTACAGAAGTGGGGTTCACTTCATGCTCCTTCAAATTTTTCAATCACTCGCTCTTTGCAAGCAATGTAGATTTTGCACTTTCTATTTTGGCAAGCAATATTGCCTTTTCTATTCTCAATCATTTCCTCTACCACTTTTATGAGCTTCTCGCAAAATGTGATCCACTTCCCAAGCCACCCTGAGTAGCCACCCCATCATCTATGCTTTTTTCATTGATGTCTGATACTATGATGGGCTCTTAGATAGATTGTCCGCTTTGGGGGACTCCCACATTCAAAGCCGATCTAGATTCTTGCATGGCAACATCCTCATCATTGCTATAGAAAGAATACTTTTTGTATTCATAGATGTGTTCGCTAGAGCTAGATGTGTTCGCTAGAGCTAGATGTTGCGCCTCTTAGTGACACTTACCACCTTAAGTTCACCTTCTAGTACTTTCCCAAGCACTTAACCTTTTAGTAACACCAAGGGTCATGCTCTCCTAACACTACACATGCCATGCACCCACAATGTTAAGTTCCAACTCAAGTCACGGGGTTCCCCATTCCTCCCTGACTCCCAACACTTTCCTTTCAACTCTTAATTTCCACAAGACACTGGGCATGTCATTTGATGATATGGGACGGAACTTCCATTGATGTCCAAGCACTCGGTGTAGGTACTACTCTCTACTAGTGCTAACTGCCCTTGAATGGGACCCAACTCTCTACTAGGCCCAACCCAACTCATTTCGGGACTCACTAATCGAGACTCACCAAACGGGACTCATACCATGGCCTAGTGTAGAGTGGGACACGACCCAATCGGTATCAAAGAGTGCACAAGCACTCCATGGTAACACATAAGTAGTGATGAGGCTCCAACACTAACCTCACCACCTGGGGTCACTTTGGCTCATTATGACACCATCCGAGAAGGAAGAGGAAGACCACCCCTCCTCATAGTACTCTCTATAGGATTCGATAGGCCCCCCCCATACTAGAGGTCATCAGGAACCTCCAAGATGCTCCCCATCTTGGAAGACCACCCAACTCTAAATGGTCTCCCCAAAACCAAACTCCTAAAGACTCTTGATATTCCCATCAGGATAACTTTTAGCTTCAAGCTCCAAATCTCAAGTGTGAGCCCATTCTCATGATCTACATTTTTTGTAGATCACCGTGGACGCCACTCCTAGTGAATCCGAATCTTTGGAGGGCCATAACTTTGTGAGAACTTGTCCAAATGGGACAAGTGATCAGTCTATCGGCATCTACTCGTCGCGTAGATATCCCAAATGGGCTCGTATGTGGGATTTAAATCCTTGAAGACAAAGTTACGCCATTTAGAAGTTCGGAAGTCCAAATGGAGGGGGAACTTGGGGATTTCGGTTGGAAATGGGTCGTCTTCCAAAACCCAAGGGGGTTTGGAAAGTCTCTTTGACCCACAAAGGGGGGGGGGTCTACCGAAGACTACAAAGAGTACTATAGGAGGGGTTGGTCTCCCTCCTCACTCCCTCTTGAAGCCTTGGTGAGTCCCGGTGACTCATGGGTGGTGATGTAATTTCACCACCGACTTCAAGGCTCCTTGGTACACTTGTGTGTGTGTCCCGGGGCACCAGCTGGCTGGAGTCCCACTCCTTGCTAGGCCTTTGTTCATGTGTCCTGAGTTGTGAGTCCCGATTAGTGTTGGTGTAAGAGTAGCAAATACATAATGGGCCTAGTATGAAGTGGGGTGACAACCAAAGGCGGTTAGGACCGTGGTGAGTAGTGTCACCTTGAATTCTAGAACAATAAGATGGAAATTTCATCCCATGTCACCAAGTGACATGCCAAGTGCCATGAGTGGGGTGCGTGCTAGAAGTCCTAGGCACCAGGATTTAACAATGTGAGTTGGAAATGGGAACTAATGCTGTGAGTGCGTGGCATGTGCAGTGTTAGTTAGTTGGGCCTAAGTGATACCGGTATTGGAGCATGGTGAGCCTTGAAAGCTATGAAGGGCTTTTGAAGTTTGGTTGGAGTTGTAAGGTGTTATTAGGGCCGCGACATTTGGTATCAAAGCAGGGCTACGTTGGGGTGTAGTGAACTTTGCAGTTATGGTGAGGATCACTGAAACTAGAGCTGCACGGCAAAGGCGTCAAACACGTAGTCAAGGTCAAGTACCCCTTGAGTCTTTTCATGAAGAGATGGAAAGAGAGGACTCAATTCCCTTGGAACAAATGGCTCAAGAGATGAGCTCCACTGGGGAAGAAAACTTGGAAACTAGTGCCAGAGAAGGTGACACCGCTACTAGTCCTCGGAAACCACAACGAGACCGCAAACGCAAAGGTCTTGACCTTATGTTTGAGGAACTTGTCAAAACACTTCAAGTGATGCAAGGTGAAATCAAAGAGCTTAAAAAGAAGGGCACTAGCTCCTCCTCTCATAAGTTGTGCAAAACCAACATGCCATCTTCTTTCACTGGAGTTGGCAAAGCTCACAAAGTGAAGGACTTTTTGGTGGAGTTGGAATTGTACTTTGAAGCACAAAGGGCCCTTGAAGGAGACAAGATCACCATTGTTGTGACCTTTCTTAAAGAGAATGCTTTGCTTTGGTGGACTCACTTTCATGGTGAAAGTCCTGAAGTGGTGGACAACCTAACTTGGCCTGGTTTCAAGGAGTTGATTAGCGACCATTTCGCCCCGGAGTATCAAGACATTCGTGATGGAGTGGCACATGTGAGAGTCAAGCAAAATAGGAGTCTTAGGGGGTATGTACGGGAGTTTAATGCACACTTCAATGTTCTTCCAAGGCTAGATGAGCTAGCTAAGAAGATCATTTTCTTCAATGGATTGCAAAGTTGGGCAGAATGTGCATTGTTCAAAATGCCCCAACTACTAGAAACTTGTGCTGAGTTGCTAAAGCTGGCAAAGAGAATTGGTGATAATGAAGGCCAATACAAGAAGGCCAAAGAAGGACCTTCAACAGGTGAGTCAACTAAGTATGCAAAGTGCAAGTTGAAGCGTCATGTATGGATCAAGAACAAGCATGGGGGTGATGGAGCAAAGTCAAGTGGGCCAAAAGAAGGACAAGCCAAAGGCATAGACAAAGGGGGTGATAGAACCAAACAGAATGCAAGTCAAATTACTTGCTACAACTGTGGTGAAAATGGCCACATGTCTTAGGGTTGCACCAAGTCTAAGGTGAGTGTCCAAAATATGCGCTCTCACATTGGAGAGCATGTCCTTCAAGGAGGCTTCTTGGCTAAGGCAAACAAACCCAAGTTGAGTCCACGCTTATTGTTCTTGAAAGGATCCATAAGTAAACATGATGTTTCATTATTGGTGGATACAGGTGCAACCCACTTGTTCGTGAGCCCAAGACTTGCTATGGAGTTGGGCTTGCAACTCAAGGAGTCTAGTAAGCCCATCAAGGTGCAGTTTGCCAAGGGCAAGCTGCACAAGACAAGCAAGGTGGCAATGAATGTGGAAGTGAATTGTGGGAAGTTCACTTTTGTTGAGGACTTCATGGTATGTGAGATGGATGGGGTAGACCTCATCTTAGGAAATACTTTCCTACACATATGGAGTAGACATAAGGCGGCGACCATCTTTAAAGGTGGTTGCCAACGTAGATGGTAAAGAGATAGAGTTAGAAATAACTAAGGCACCTATTGTGTTGGGGACTCAAATCCATCTAGTGGCCTTAGAAGACCTTAGTGATGCTAGGTTTTTGGTTGTTATGAAAGTTGGTGTGGATGGAGGGAAGAGTAAGGTGGCTAGTAAAGCCACTGCCCCTCCAAAGTGTGTAACAAGTGTAATCCATAAGTTTATGGATGTTTTAACAACAGAATTGCCTAATGCTTTGCCTCTTGAAAGAGAAGTGGATCACAAAATTGAGGTGGTGCTTGGATCATAACCACCATCCAAGGCATCTTATCGGTTGAACCAAAGGGAGTTAGTGGAGTTGAAGAAACAACTCAATGAGCTTTTGGCTAAAGGCTATATTCGCCAAAGCAAGTCACCTTATGGAGCCCCAGTTTTGTTTGTAGACAAAAAGGATGGGAAGCTACGCATGTGTGTAGATTATAAGGGACTTAACAAGATCACCATCAAAAATAACTACCCTTTCCTCGAATTGATGATCTCTTTGATCGGTTGGTAGGTGCAGTGTACTTTAGTCGCATTGACTTGAAGTCAAGCTACTATCAAATTCGAATTGCACTTGGAGACATTGAAAAGATGGCATGTAGGACTCGATATGGGTCCTATGAGTTTTTGGTGATGCCTTTTGGTCTATGCAATGCCCCTTCAACATTCACAACCCTTATGAACACTGTGTTCCATCAAGAGATGGATGAGTTTGTCATTGTTTACATTGATGACATACTAGTGTACTCCAAGACAACGGAGGACCATGCTAAGCAACTTGAGATTGTGTTGGGGAAGCTTAGGGAACACAAGTTGTATGCTAACAGTGAGAAGAGTGAGTTTGGCTTGGTGGAGATTGACTTCTTGGGCCACATTTTGTCTGGATTTGGGATCAAGCCAGATACTAAGAAGGTAGAAGCAATTACGAAGTGGAAACAACCTACCGCCCCAAAGGGTGTGAGGTTGTTTCTTGGACTTGCCAATTATTATAGGAGGTTCATTAGAAACTTCTCCAAAATTGCCAAACCTTTGTTTGACTTGTTGAAGAAGAACCAAGCCATAGTGTGGACCAAGTCATGTGAGCAAGCTTTTAAGGAGCTCAAAGCCAAGCTCTCTTCACCTCCTGTGTTGAAGTTCCCTGAGTTTGAGCAACCTTTTGAGGTGCACACGGATGCAAGTGATTTTGCAATTGGGGGAGCCTTGATGCAAGGTAGGAGGCCCATTGCTTTTGAAAGCAAGAAGTTAGATGGGACCCAAACCAAGTGGCCAATGCATGAAAAGGAAATGTTTGCGGTGGTGCATTGTTTGAAGACATGGCAACATTACCTTGGTCTTCATCAAACCAAGGTATTCACCGATAATGTATTGTCGAAGTATTTTGAGAGCCAAGCTAAGGTGATAGCCAAGTAGTTGAGGTGGTATGACACCTTGGCACTCATGAATGTGGATTTGATCCACAAACCGGGCAAAGAAAATGTTGTGCCCAATGCTCTAAGCCAAAAGGATGAATTCAAACCAAGTTCCACTCAAATATTGAGATTGATGTTTGAGGGGGAAAGTGACTTAGCTAGGAGGATTAGGTAGGCTTACATGAAGGACCCAGAAGCTCAAAAGTTCCTAAGTTACTTGAGGGTTGGCAAGAAAGTGAAGGGGATTCGACTACACCAAGGCCTAATTAACCCCTAAAGGACCATTGTCGCTTTGGGGGACAAATGAGATTTCAGGCAAGTACCTACAGACTCAAATTTTGTCCTGATTTTTTAAAACTTTTTAATAAGATAGAAAAATTGATTAGCTTCATGGGAATATAATTTTTTTTTCATTTGGTGCTCGGGAACAAAAGTTATGCCCACATAAGCTCAAAACAGGGGAGAGGGGGCAACAAAAAAAAGTTTCAAAAATTTTCATTTTTTTCCCTTATAGATTGTATTTTTTTCTACATGGAAAGCCTTGATTCATTCTATTTGTATTTGTTATGAGAAAGTTATAGACAATCTTGTTTTTCAGGCACTTAGAGCATCTTCCTGAAAAAATAACTTGTAGGATTCATTTCTGAATGCAATTTTTATAATTTTTCCAAAAACAAAAGTCCTTATCGTTTCATTTGCCTTCTAGAACAATCTCACAATTGGGATTAGAGAATTTTAATTCCATCTTAGAGATATTAATAATTTGGATTTTCCTTCTATTTTGTACCTACTTCTACTTAACAATTTTTTAAAGAATCAAAATTAATTTTTTTTGTATTTTATTTTTTTTCATAGACTCTCAACTCAATTCTCCACCATAAAGATTTAAAGCTCAAAACTCTTTAGTGCAAAAAAATAAAGCTAAGAAGGGTTAAAGTCAAATAACCTAGTCCCACAATGTGTGGAAATACTTGTTTTCTTCACTTTAAACATAGATATCTTGCAATCTATGTGGTCAAAATTTCTGAATTTTCTTCCACACATTTTCATACTAGTTAGGTGTAAGATCCTATGGTTAGATGTGAAAAAAATAAAAATTTCAAATTTTTTTACTCTTTGCTCTAAAAATGGCAGTTTTGAGTGTTTTTTCGTAGAAAAAAGGCCTTGGTCCTTTAGGGGTTAAGATCAAACAAGGTAGGGTGTATGTCTCCAAGGCCAAGTTGAGGTTGCAAGTTTTGAAAGAGGAGCATGACAAGCCTCTTGCGGGCCATAGAGGTGAGAAAGCCACCATAAGTTTTGTGGCTAAGAGGTTCTATTGGCCCAGGATGAAAGAAGACATTTACCTATTGTAGATGCATACACATTGGATTGCCACTCAATATGGCTAAAAGCAATTGCAAGATTCATCATACCTTCTGCGAGGGACGCTTCGTTGGACTCCGTCACCACCGACGAAGAATCATGGCCGCTACTCATGGTGCTCCCCTCCTGAACACGTCCCCCGCCGCCACTATCAATGTGCGCCTTTGTTTTTCGAAGTCTTCAAAGAACCCAACGCCTCGAACTCCTACGAAGGGGTGGAAGATCCTTCTTCATGGTACCCAACTCTGTTGCTTGCTTGTGCTTTGCCAACTCTAAGTTACTACACAGCTAACTACAAATACTGAGCAAAGTCACTAAAGCTTGGCAGCAAAAGAGATAGCATCCATTGCAACAGAAGCATGACTAAGGAGGCGACACACAAAATCAATATAGAAAGGCCAAAGAATGGTTAGGGTTTTGACCCCAACTGTGAAACTATGCACTCCAGTGTACCAGGCTTGGGTAGCTTCCATGTGTCCGTCAAGGTAGGAATAGATGTGCTGGGTGTTCCACCACCATGCGTCAACTACTACCCCACTTACGTGCGACTTATAAATGACAGTGGAAGTGACGACGGAAGTTGAAGTCATGAAGAATGACTTAAGACTGACTGAAGAATGATAATAGGAAAACTCTGGTGCCGATGGATGCCAATGCACATGACTACTATGGCGGAAACCCTAGCAGCATGCCACCTTTCCGTCAGAGGAACTGTGTCAGCATAAATTTCTTGAGCAAAAGTAATGAAAGTGGGATTTTGTGAATTCACTACTTTTGCCCTAGTCTTCGAAGATCATTTATAGAAGACATCCCTCTATTGTCATGCACTGTGTTAGTTTCAGGTGGAATGCTTCAAAAGATTACTACCTCATACCATGAACGTTGTTGCATTGCACCTGCAGGAGGTACAATAGGCTTAGGGTACTTACAACTCCTGCTTCGCCATCATAACGGGCGCAATTGCCTTCTACATCCTGGCAACATTGCGATCTCGGAGGAATTCATATTTCGTTTGCTCATGCGACATGCTCTCCATTGACAAATCAAAAGTCCTTTCTCCATAGTAAGTCACCTCTACTGGCAAGCTGCTCTACTTCTCCTCTTCTTCTACGTACTATACACCAATTCTCTATTTAGAAAACGCTCATCAGATCCACTACCTTCACTGAAATGCAATTGGAGCTATGGTGGTGGGAGAGAGGTGATGGTGCTCTCCCTCGGGCACTTCAATTTGTCTGTGGAGGCTAATTGGAAGGAAGGTCATACTCGAAATGCAATGCATTAGGACTATTTAGTTTTTTTGAATTAGAGAGAAGAAGTTGTGGGCAGGATGAGTGCGGCCACATTTGGTGGCTCCTAATTAATTCTTGGAATCCGCAATTACTCCAACGCAACTCTTTGAGTGGAGAAAGTGCACTCTTCTGATCTTTTCCTGATTTGCGCTTGAGTGTAGTAAGTTCCCTTCCAATGATTAACTATAGAATCATAAATACGGTTCCATCCTTATAGATTTGTAGTCTTCGTTGACTATAAGTACTTCCCTGAAAATTAGCTCCACCCTTTAGGCAGTGCTACTCAGGGTTCCTACAAACTTTGAAGTTTGTTACTTAAATATGACTTCTGCAAGGCATATTGAAGTGGGAACTTGTTTATAGTGACTCGTACGTCACTAGTTGAAGTCATATTGAAGTCTATAGTTGCATATATTGACTTTGACATCACTTGCTGAAGTGATTTAGTCCTGCCATCCCAATGCACTGTAAAAAAGTTCTCGTATTGTACCATAGGAGACTTCTTAACTTCCCAAGGCTTTATCCTCATTCTGCAGTTTGACTTCTAGAAGACGCTAAATAAGGATCATGGGAACAAATTTGTACAAGAAAACGAAGTGCATAGCCTCTTTTTCTAAGTTAGTCTTCTATAAAGCTACAATTGCTTATGAAAGAGTTGGTTTCGAGTGGCTTACGAGAATGTTTAGCAATGACGATGCCTAGACAAGTTCCATTCACATTGAAAGGAATATGTGCAATGCCTAATGCTCTTGCCATGTCTTGTGTTCTGATAGAATTAGAACACTACTTGTCACACCTTCATAGATTGTTGCTTCTCTACAATTGCATTGCCACTGAAGCAGTAAAACTTCCTCAATTTACCTCTTGTCGTTTTGTGAGAGAGAGGTATTGCACCTCGTCGACCAGAAGAAAACTTGTATTACACTTCTTGGTATTATCGTGGGGGAAGAGTTTGTATGTAAAACATCACCCTCACTGAATTGCCCAAAAAGAGAGTCCTCAAAGCTACCCCATTGTTCCGTAGGAAGAGACCTAGATTGGTGACCTCTAATTCCGACCAAGAGTGAGGAGATCAATATGCTAGAAGTGGCCCACAGAGGACACCTCATTTGCTAGACATGTCTGCAAAGGTTGAGCCTAAGCCTTTCGTGCTTGCAATATGTACTGTAGGAGACACATGTACGCACGTGGTTTTAGTCGAAAGTTCTTCGCTTCAATCAAAGCCCCAATTTGTTGTTCTAAATAGTTTTGAAGGCCATGATTTCGAGGGAGGTGATGTATTCCTTCAAAGTTCTAGGATAGGTTGTTCCTCCCATGTCAATTCTGAGTCATTCACTTCCAAGCTGAAAGTCAGTTTCCAAGCTCAGGTGGAGGAGGCACTTCGTCAAGGAATAGATGGAGAAACAAAAGGCTTTAGTGCATCCACTGAAATCAAAGTTTGCACTTCGGTGTGAGTTATTGTAGAAGGGTTGTCTCTTCCTAGGAGCAGGAAATTCTCTGTGGCAGAGTTGTTACAAATAACCAAGTAATAATGGAATGGGGAGAGTATGTTCCTCATAATTTTCCAGTATCATTCAAAGCCCAGTACACCATGGATTGGTGTCATTCTCAATTCCCTTGAACCGCAAAATAAAGTAGTTGCTTTGTCGAACTTTGCGAAGCGGAAAAATAAATGTTTGATGAACGTAATTCCCACTTGCACTAAGTAGAAGAATTATGTGGTCTTCTCCCAATGAATTGCCTAATTTCACCCTCATTTCCATCCAAATGCATATTCTAATTTCATTAGGAAGTTTTGGTAGTGCAGTTGTCATTGCAGTCCTTTAGCGTGGAAGCTAGGTAGTATTGCAGTTGACCTACAGCAATTCAGTCATTTTGAAGTCATCATCTAGTTATTCCTCTTTGCTTAATATAGACATGAAGAAGTCATGACATAGTATCGAAAGACACATAGAAGTCATTTACCAATGAAGTAAGTCATATTGAAGTTGCATAGATTATATTGAACATAATTGTAGTATAATTACAATGACGATATACAAGTGAGGGTAGTTCTGACCATCACCCTATGCGCTAAATGCAAGACCACCGAGAAAACTGAATTTCGAATCCCCTAGGACATGATACCTGCTAAATTACTTCTCTCTCATAATCGCTGCCAGCGACTGCGAGATAATCGGCTATGGATTAGAGAATTGCAAAGGGCCTCTGAATATAATGTGAAGAGGTTGCATTGCCCATGCAGTAACTGTTGGGGGCATAAGCGCTTGTTGATCCACAATGTGTGGGAGCACCTCATCAAAAATGGCAGAGATCCGGATTCTCGAATTTGGAGAAGTCTTGGGCGACGGGACTCCTAGGACAAAGAATGGGAGAGGCAATTTTGGGGTCCACCGATATTAGAGGCTCCAGAGGCGGAATTGGATGCGGCAGTTGACACTCGGGGGATGATCGATCAAGCATCACACCGCGTGGAAGTTCAATCATTTTCACTTGACTGAGTTCATGAGGAAGTTCGTGATGCTTTTGCCACAACAAACTCCATCCATGAAGATTGTGGGGAAGTGGGCCTGGACAACATAGCCGTGGAGGAAGAATGTTGCGACGAGGAGGCTACTCCGAACATGGGCACTGATGGAGATGGGACGAGTTTCAACTTTGATGCAAGGCTGTTAGAGGAGTCCATGGAGAATCTTTATGATGGAGCTCAATCAAGCAAGCTTGCAGCGACAGTGTTGCTCATGAATTTGTGCACTGTGCATGGGGTGAGCAATCACTGTGCCAACGAACTTTTCAGCATTTTGCACCTCCATCTCCTACTAGAGAAGAATGCGTTGCCTAAAACATACCATGTTGCAAAGTCCCTCACCGCAAAGCTAGGATTGACGTACAACACAATCCATGCGTGTGAGAGAGGATGTGTGCTATTCCGGGGTCCACATGAGCATGACTTGCGGTGCCCGAAGTGTGGTGGCCGTAGGTATAGAGATGAAGATTGGCGGGCCTTTCCTATGAAGGTGCTTCGTGATTTTCCCATCATTCCACGACTCCAATGCATGTTTCGGAGCCCCTCAATCTCTAAGTTGATGTTGTGGCATGTAGAGAACCGAAGCGACTAGATAGGAGGGGATAGCCTTGTAAGGCATCCTTGTGACTCCAAAGCTTGGCACTACTTTCACGATAATGTGGATTCAATGTTTGGAGATGATGCCCGCAATGCTCACTTTGCCCTTGTAGTCGATGGCGTGAATCCTTTCAAGCAGAATAGGTTGTCGTGGTCCACATGGCCCGTACTATTGTTGAATTATAATTTGCCCCCCTAGTTGAGCACAAAGAAGTTTTTCATCTTGTTGGCCTTGTTGATTCCCGAAAGGGAATCAGTCACAGCTGAGGTCTTTGACGTAGACTTGGAGCCCCTTGTTGAGGAATTGTTGGAGTTATGGGTGGGGGTTCTAGCATACGACGTAACAAAGGATGTTGGGTGCAAGGCATTCCAAGTGCGTGCCATGTTAGTGTGGACCATCCATGACTTTCCTGGCTATGGTACAATGGGAGTTTTTTCCCATCAAGGGTATGCTGCGTGTCCTTGGTGCGGTATGGACTTAGGCGCAGAGCATTCCACTAAGCTCAGTAAGCAGACATACAGAGGCACTCGCCGTTGGCTACTTGAAGATCATCCGTACAAGTTGAAAGAAATGAAAGACCACTTCAATGGCCAATTGAAAAACCGACCTAAGCCACGAGCTGTAACTATGGAAGAGCAACTACAGCATGCATAAGAGTGTGAGGCTTGGAGAGAAGCTGGAAATAGAGAGGGTGCTGTAGGGGATCCATCAAAAGTACACGGTGTCAAGCAACTAAGCATTCTCCACAGATTGCCGTACTAGAAGGTGAGTGTCGGAAACCTTGTTTCTAAAGTAATGTATGACTTGTAGGGGACGTAGAGGACTATCAAAAGTAGCACAGAAGTTATATCATAGTGGTAGAAGCGATTCAATCATTTTAAATGACTTTCATAGGACTGAGAGGACTATCGGGAGCACCGTAGAAGTCATATCATAGTGGTAGGACTGAGCTAGTCATTTTTTATGATTGTCACATGACTAAAAGGACTGTCAAGAGCACTATAGACGTCATTCATTATTGGCAGGCTAAAACCAATCCAATTGAATGACTACTAAGTGCCATTTCTTTCTCAATGATTGCGAAAGAATAGCAACATAGGAACGAAGGTAGTTCAGACTCTATCTTTGGTGTTCATGCCTGAGGCGTCTTTCATTTCATTCGAATTTATGAAGCTGGTTTCCTTTGAGAAAGGGATGTCAAGACTGATTGGCATCACGCTTCCTTGTTCGTGCTCTACAATTGGAGTTAGGGTTTAGGGGATCCCCAATTCAGAATTTTGAATGCATAGGAGATGCATTTAGACACTTGCATAGGCTTTGATCATTGAATCAGGCTTCTAGCCTTCAGCCTCAATTTTGAGTGCTCTTGCATGTTACATTGCAGCCGCAGAGAAGGGTTAGGCTTTCTCATAGTGGCATTGGGATTGTAGTCAAGGTTCAGGTCTATGATATTGTTTGTTTTTCATTTTCATGGTGCTTTGCTATGCATATAAGGGATGTCTTGTTTGGTTTTCCTTACCAATGCGTTTAATACCGTACATTATACCCCAAGACAAACACGAACTTCTAGGAGTTGACAGATTGTTTGGGAATGTTTTGTTGGGCAGTTGTGGAGCATGATGTCTTCGACTCCAGCGACGAGGAATCGGAGCCCACGGAGCCCCTAGTGGACTACAGAACCAAGAGGAGAAGACCAGACCCTATGGCAACATCGCCACCAAAGCCAATCCTCCTCTTGCCTCCCACACAAGAGCATGCTTTTTACGAGCAACTAGGTTGGTCTTGGGTCCCAGGGTAGTGGATGCCTAGCCAAACACAAGCACCACCTTCGTGGAACTCCGGACCCCTACAGCCATATTCAAGTGCATGGCCTAGGCAAACTGGTGCACGGGGTGTAGTAGAAGCAGCAGTGTTCCAAGACACCGATGACCGAGTCTCTAGACAAAAGAGACAACATGCATACAACTTGGAAAGTCAACAACGACTCACAGCAGGCACCAAACCAAACCGAGTGTTTGTGCTAGAGGGTGGCGAAGTGGACGCTACCTGTGAGGGGAAGAATGTGTGGGATGAAGCAATTCTTGATTTTGTCCCAAAAATTCTAGACTTGAGCGTGGTGGAGTGGTCCAAGCATAAGTCGCACACACTTCAAAAATTAAGAGATGCCTTAGACAACGAATTCGAGTACGTAGGCCATCCAATCAGCTTGGTCGGATTCAAGACGTCAATGACGAGATATCTAAAATCGGAGAGGTCTTGGTTAAAAGTCAGGTGGTTGAAAGGCTAGGAGACAACACCTATTCACATGAATGACGACCAATGGGAAAGGTTGATAGCGTACTAGAAGACGGATGCGTACAAGTTGAAGGCGCAGAAGATGACAATAGCACGTCAAAGCGTGAAAAATTATGCATTGGTTGGGAGGAAGGGGAAAGTTGGGAAGGACACGCAATTAGTAAGTTCGGACTTCACTCTTTCTGTTCTTCACATCATAGCATGTGTGTGCATTTGAGCAATTTCAAACATGGATTCCACTCTATGCAATGGTTTGAATTGGAAGCCCCCAAGCACTAAGTAACTAACGGTACTTCTGTAGAGGGAAGGGAGGGAAACAAGTCCAGGCATTACAGACGTGGTTGTGAGAAGGCGTTCAATTGCATCTAGTGCAGCTGTGACAATTGTAAGTTTCACTAGAATTCATTGGCTTTCTCCTTTTCAACGCACATGTTTTCGTGTCACAATCGCTGTGTGGTAGGAATGCATGGTTTACCTACAATGTAGTCATAGCCGTGTCATTGGAAGTTGTGAAGTATGACTGGCACTTCCATAGAGTGTTTCTATAGTAGTGTACAAGTTGCATAGTCATTTCTAAGTCATTTTAGCAACTAGTCACTGACAATTGCATAACTTCGTTGGTTTTTGGTCTACACATCGATGAGTAGGTGGTCGGGGAAGCTAAATCATCGAGGTGGTCAGCCATGGAGTCTTGGAAGAATATTGTTGACATGAAGTTCACCCAATTCCTAGCCACCTCGACAACCCAAGCTGAAGCAATAGATGACTTGCGATCAATGTTCCAATGCTTTTGGGGGAAGGCAAAGCAAATGGACGGCAGCAGCCCATCCATCACTTAGTCAGCTTTGGAGAACAACGACAGAAGTGGGCAACAGATGTTGGGCACTGTTGGTGTACTCAAGTGAGTAGGCAAGGTAGCGAAGGATACCGTTATAGCTGTGGTAGTAGATATCACTCTCTCCTCCGACTCTGACTTGCCACTAATGGACGCTCCCACCACACTAAGCACAAAAGCTACGCCTCCCAAAGAAGAGTCGACAATGTTGATTCCCAATGTCACTATGTCCATCATTGTAGAGCCTGCCATATCCACCACCAACCTCCTCCAAGTTGCAAGAGTCGACGTGGCTCCAGAATTGCCCCTCGTGGACGAAGTACAACCATGGGCTGCAACGACTCTTTCACCAACCGGCAGTGAAACCTCGGATAGCATTGTTGAAAGGAAAGCGGATAGTGAAACCGCCCCCCAAGAACTGAAGGCTTGTGCGCAGGAGAGAGAAGTTGCACCGGTCACTGAGGTAGGGAAAGGTGCTCCAAATAAATCAGTTGTGGAGGCCTCCATGAGAGAGACAGGAAAGCCTTCTGTGCAATCACTAGGGGCAGCAAAGCCTTTTGTGCAATGGACAGGGGCAATAGAGCCTTCCATGAAGAAGGTGAAGAGACCAGCATACTCTCCACTGAAGGTAAAAGCCGCCTCACATAGTCGTCCCTGTACGTCGAATGAGGTCAAGCTAACTAGTGTATTTAGCACCCTCAGTATAGGATGGACTACATGGCAGTCGAAATTAATCATATTTAATGTCCACGGGACGTTGTTGGACTGTAGTTCTTTGATAGCGGTGAACCCAAATTGTCAAATCCATAGTACTGCAAAGATTGGGTCTAGGCGAGTAGTTCTGAGGCAATGGCTAAAGCCATTCTTGTCTCGCTGTTTTGCGAATTTTTTTGTAGCGTTTTGGGCCAATAAGAGCAACAATTACTTGGCAGACATTATACCTACAATGCTAGGAGGCTTGAAGGGTGCCATCAATGCATCCCCCTTGTTTGCTTGGTTTGGATATGAATGTGAGCTTCTTGATGTTGAAGATGGGTCGTCCATTGAGAGGGGGAAAAACTTGTCTAGAGTATACGGTACTTGGCTTGCATTTAGCGTAGCCAATACCATAATTATAGACAGTCAAATCAGTAGGGTCACTTGCAATCCAGAAGCCAATGTCATCATTAGTATTCCTTTTTACATGAAATGGCTTCGCACACTTCGCGACGACAAGGAGTACTTGAAATGTTTTTTGTGGCCGTTGTTGGAGGCCCTATATCAATGTCCAGACGTCAATGCATTCCGGACCAAGTACCCTGAAATTGGCCATGAATCCGTTGGACAAATGCTACTGAAACGCCAATCTGGATCTTTAGATGAGTTTCTTGACATTGTGGAAGGTGAGGGGACTTGCTGGCAGTTTGGTTTCGCTCATTGGGTGTCCCCTCACCTTCACTTCATTACCCAAAATAACACTATGTGCATCTATTTGCAAGGAAAAGGACAGAAGCGGGAGACACGAACGAATTCGAAGCCTACATCCGCGGCAGAGAAGAAACGAGACGGGCCTTGCAAGAAGGTCCATTCATTGCCCTTCCATCTGCATTTCCCTTTCTCGTCAAATTGAAGTCATTTTGCTATGCTCAAGAAGTCATGTTGAAGTAAAATTGCAATTACCTGGGGCTAGCAAGTCAATTGCAAGTCACTAGGAAGTCATGTGGCAGTAGTAGTACCTTAAAGGTAGTAGCTGAAGAGCGAGGCTGTCTATGGAAGCCTAGTGTGTAGTGGTCCCTCTTTCATTTCCATTTTGGTCCGCAGAAGATGTCTCTCTTGCTATGATATGAGACCTATACCAAATATTATTGAATTTCATACTGAAGACGTAACTTGCATGCGCTAAATTCCCTCTGCCCAAAATTAACAGAAGTTGGTGTCACAAGATGTACATTTCATATATGTTGTAGCAGTGGTGATTGACTAATGTACTCTGTGAGTTGTATGTGAGTGTTCTTTACGTTTTGTATACCAAGGGTGGTCATAGGACAAGGTTTCAATGGCGTAGATGTCCAACTCAATCTTACATATGTCACCTTCTAGTCATATAGAAGTACAATTATAGTTCATCTGCTGGACAAGTTGTTGTGCAATCAATAGGCAATCATGATAAAGTGACATGCTAGTCATTGGTCATGGTGAGCTATTTGTGGTTCGTTTTCAATGTGGGGTGTCAATCACATACATAAAGTACCTTGTAGTTGACATGGTGCAGTTCAAGGTAGGTGACAAAGTTTTTTTGATGAACCCACGATTCGTGAGGCAAAAACTGGCGACAGGGGTCATCAGCGGTGTCCCAGGGGAACAGAAGTTCCACTTCCAGGAGATTCCAGAGACATGGTTCAAGGTGGATGTGCGGGACATTTTGCATCCGGGGGTGCAACTCATGTACACTAGAGAAGACGCAAACCAACACAACATCGAAGATGCAAAGGGTACCTCTGCAATTTGGGACTCGAAGTTCATGAAATTGTGTAGTTGAGACAACCTTTTCTGAGTTTCCTTTCTTACAGGAGCCATAGAACCACTAGATATAGTAGGACACAACTCTAACCACTGAATTTGTGTAAATGTTCATGACCAAGTGATGTTCTGGCTTTTGAATTCCTTTTATACCTTTTGTTTTTGTGAATGTTGGATCTTTTGTTTTGGGCATGTGCTGTAGAAGTGAAGCCAATGGTGTTGCAATTATAGAGTAGAAATGCTATAGTCATTCATATACATTGTTCGAGTGTAGATAATGACTCCATAATGACTGCACATGAAGTTCCTCCACCCATTTGTATGGAAGTAGAGGAACTCCTGTTCAACTCTACATGAACTCAGAAATGACTACCGATGCCAAGCCACATTATGATGAAATGACGTCATTGCAATAGAAAATTGACTTGAGAATCCATCCCCCGTCGACATTGCTTCTCGCAAGTGACTAATAAATGACTCTACGCGTGCATGACTGCGGCATATGCAAAACTACCTCACAACTATAAAATGACTTATGAATGTTAGTAGGCTTGGTCATCCAACTATGCAAATATGACAGCACCAGAACTTGGAAATGACTTGCGAATGTCAAATGACTTGGTCATCCACAACAATAATTACAATAGTGGTAGCACTTGAATATGACTTCCAAATGACTACTGCCGTGGATGTCCAGCTCAGCAAATTAAACCCTCGCACGACTTCGAATGACTTCGAAATGACTGATGACATGTGTGTCCACCTCAGCAAATTAAAGACATTCATGACTTCGAAATGACTTCCGAATGATTGATGATGTATATGTCCATGTCAACAAAAAACGCTTTCCACATGGTCAACTAAGTCAGCATTCCCTAAGACTGCCATGTCCACCTCACTTGGCAGCAATTTTTTCTCATCCAAAACACATCCAAGGCTGAAATGGATGGTGATAATATACTCACAGTCATTTCAAGAATGATTTGTCCGTTATGACTTCAGGGCCTCTAGTCATTCTGAAGACAAATTTGTCCGGAATGACTTCGTAGCAGTCATTCTTTGCAGTCATTTGTACCCCTGTTTTTTTGAAGTGACTAATGGCATACCCTTCCTTAGCATGGGACACATTCTTAAATTTCCCAGCCATGAACTTATCAGTTCAGGAGGCTAATCCAGATCCTTTCTTGGGGAATCCGTATACATTTGCCCAAACCTCATCTGTCCGGGTTCTGGTTCAACTCCTTACTATCAACTCATACTGATTTGGAGCTCCTACAATAAGTTCCTGAATCATTTGCTCATTCTTCACAGTCCATGGCCTAAGGAATTGGCCAACACACCTTCTCGTGCTCAGGTCATCTTCTAACTACAACTGGTCACTTTGTCTCTCTAGAATGGTCGAACAGACCATCCATGTAGTAACTAAAGGTTTACAACTACCTCCCTCTACCATTGAGAATCGGAACTAATTTTGGATCTGGTAGGGAAGCACAATCCTCAACACCTGAAACGATCACTAACTCACCACTCTTTCACTCAACTACACGAGCGCATACTGTTGCAGAAGAAAGAGGGAAGAGAAATGGAAGTGGCGGGGGTTAAGTACCTGTCATCCTACTGGCCGTTCCTAGTACTAGACCGTTTACTGTAACAGTTCCCTAGATTCCTAGACCGGAACTCTAGGACGTAGGCTATTGCTATCCGGGTTTCTGGAATCCAGATCCATCCTGGATCTTTTTACGGAATACTTGGATCATCCTCTCAACCTTAATGCAATGTTTAAGCTAAGTAGATTCTAATTTCGTTTGCCTAGTGAAAATTTTGAAAAATTCTATACTATAATAGATCTATTTTATACTAACTCGGTAGATTCCAAGTTTCCGTCTCGCGACACCCTCTATTTATGATACTAGAGAATCATGGATGGAAATATAGACGTATGTGTATATATTATTTGGGTTTCAATATGAAATTAATAAATAATAAGTGAATATAGACAACCATATAGGTGCACTTAACTCTTTCACATAATCTAGGTCTATCATAAGAATACAATGCACGAAATCGCAAAGAAATATTCACTTACCATTTGCATAAAGCCTCCCCATTGGCGATACTGGAAATGCCAAAACACTAGCTAGTGATCCAAGTGATGAAGTGCTTTCTCATTGGCAGCTCCAGATGACAACCACCATGACTAAATTGCCAGATAGCATGTCTCTGCCTCCTCCATAGTCTTCAAATCTTTGTATTGTTTGCATAATGTATTACGTTATTGTTGGAATTCTTCTTTGATGTGCTTTTGTGTGTGTTTCTGTAGAGAACTAGTCCAATGCAACAAACAAGTCCTTTCGCGGTTTTCCATTTGATCATTGGAAGAACCATTGCCATAGACTATACGAACCGCATTCCAATTGGCCATAGCATTGTTTGCTATGAACCCCTTAAAGTTTGGATGCTCTACACCATGTCGTACTATGACAATGTTCAAGCACCTCCAAAACTACACTTGGACCTCCGTATCTTCAGATTGCGTATCACATGTTGAGATGGTCATGACCTTTTTGTACTAAGGATCATAGACATGGCAAGCCATCGTGGTCCAACATCATCCACGCATTCTACAGATCACCTCCTGATTGCATTTGCTTGACCAGGTCTACTCCACTCCCGGTTCCCTCGGTGAGCATTTTGAAAATGTAGACCTTCTCTTTGCCTTGTCTAAGGAAAACATTATCGTGTACTAATTCAAACTTAGACTCCTTCTTCATGGTCATGATGTTGTCAATGACCCCTCCTCGGTTGCTTGAGCAGAAAGAAGAAATGACATTCCTAATATTTGGACTACTCAAGTACTGGAAACGATCCATAACCTCTTCCATTTCTTCCCCCTTCAACATCTCCTTCTCTCCCTCTCCATTTTGAAATAGATAGTTGGTTAGAAATTCTTTGTTAGCGGAGAGTGTGATTGCAGAGTTGGCGGTTGTTGGTATTTTGGCCACTTGCTCTGGAATGAGTCCACAAATTTCCTCAGTGGA
Source organism: Straminergon stramineum (assembly GCA_963920665.1). Classification (NCBI taxonomy): domain Eukaryota; kingdom Viridiplantae; phylum Streptophyta; class Bryopsida; order Hypnales; family Calliergonaceae; genus Straminergon; species Straminergon stramineum. The sequence goes on along the minus strand of OY987270.1, from coordinate 3,549,588 downwards.
ATCCCTATACATGCCCTTTGCAATAAGGTGACTATGATTTCTGAAGTGAATTGCAACCCTAGTCATTTTTGGATTATCGCTGTAGGAATAGTACATCCTAGCATTGCAATTTTTGAAGCACATAAGTGTTTTTTTGCAAACCTTACAAACTAGTATGCAATTCTTGGAAGGAGATTCCCCTACTATAAAAGGGAAGGTTGTAGATCCACTCCACTTTGACTCATTTTTCCTGGAAGCCCTCATCAAGTAATCACACTCTTTGTTTTGACAAACAAGATGACCAGCGCAATATGACTTATGGAACTTTAGGTTGTTGGAGTTGTGAATGTTTGTTGTCACCAACTTGCACATTGTACAACTTGTCTATTCTCTCCAAGTTCCTAGCCGCTGATGAAGGTGAAGATGAATGACATGGAGGCAACTTGAACACTACATCCCTGTTGAAGACTAGAGGAAGCAATTGCACCCGTTGGTGATTTATGGAAGTCAAATCTAATGTGGACAACTCGTTACGAGATCTATGCATAGTGGATAGTTTTTTCAAATAGTCTAGTATGCTTTTTCTTTCAAGTGGATTTGGATGCATCAGAGGATGAGACAAGTATAACTAGGAAGGACTACTGAGTGGAATGCCGGATGTAGAGTGTACATTGGCCTTCTTGTTCAATGTTGTGTTCCAAGAACGGGATTGCTTTTGAAGCATCATACCTAGGGACTGGCCTTCAGATTCACTAGACAACTCTACAATAAGGTCTAATTTCTCGATTTTGACAGCTTTTAGACCTGGACTCTTAGGAAATATTGTAGAGACATCGTGAGGTGTACTAGAAGAAACAACATATGTGAAATACGGCATATCCACTATGGAGGTATCAAATTGACGATTAAAAATCTCAGTTGACATAGCTAGCATCAACAAAGGGAGTCCATAAGCTCTATAGTTTCCTAGAGGAAGGTACCAACAATGTACTTCTTCTTCCATGGACTTTGAAACAGGGACAGATTCTTGCAATTCTCCCAATATTGAATTTTGTTCTTCTTCGATATAGATGGAGGATTCTACAAATCGGAAGTGTACATGAAGTAGATGATTTAGTACTCTAGCACGCCCTTCGTCCTCTATTGGAAACGAAAGAGGAACCTCATGACCATCTACTTGAATGAAAGCCATATTGTGAATATGACCGCAATAGACTAGAAGAAAACTATGTTGTGGTGAACAAAATCCAGGTGACATTTTTATTCACCACAACACAATTTTCTAAAATCTTCATTGCAATGAACGCAGTTTTCAGAAAATTATGTTGTGGTGAACAAAAATGTCACTTGGATTTTGTTCACTACAACGTAGTTTTCTTCTAGTAATAGCTTTTGGAAATGGAAGCGATACAAATATGGAAACTTGAGAGGAGAAATTCAATGGCGTGGAGGACTTTAGTATTGAGGGTTCTGCTTATGATAACTTGGAATGAAGGAGCGCGGTGACAGGCAGTTTAGGGCCTCCTTCATGTGCATCGATAAAAATAGAAATGATGAGCCACCTCTTCTAGATTCTCATTTTCAGATCCTTTTGAATGATCACTGGCAGCTTTGTTAGAAAATTTGAAGGACACATTTTTCAAACCATCGGCCGCCATAATGAATAAGACAACGGGCCATTAAATTTTTGGAATAGCCAATGGCAGTTGGATGTCAAATTATAATGAGAGTCCAAGCTTTAAAGATCACCAATGTTGACGGCACATTAACGACTATGCCATAGTCCCACATTTCATAAATGGGAGTTTCAAATTCGTGCCTACCTAACCAACCTACTGTTGATAACTGCGGTAGAACTAGGCTACATTGTAATTGCCTCAAATCGCATAACTAGTCCTCATTTCTCTACCAAAGGTCTTTGCAATGCAATCATTGAGGGCCAGCTTGTGTAGTTTGTAGAGTGAGTTCATTTACTTGTCTTCGATGTCATGCTAGTAGAGATCCACAGTTGTAAACCTCCTATTTCAAAGACTATAAAGAAGAGGAAGAAGCATTATTCTCTCTAATTCTCATCCTCAAGGGCATTGACTAGATCTAGAATGAATAGAAAGAAGATTGCATCAAAGTTAGGGCAGGCAACACTAGGTGGTCTAAGGAAAATCCTTTGTTTCGGCGAAGAGAGTGCTGGGGAGGAGGATACTAGAACTAGACACAACCAACCAGAGGAGAATATCGCCACTGATGTAAGCATGTTTGCATCACTCTCCATTTCTTTCTCCTCCACCATTACTCAATGTTTTTGCTAGTCCCCATTATAGTATTGAGAATTTCTATTCTTTCGTGAATTTTATAATTAAAGTTCTTCGTCCAAAATATCCACAGCTACCTAGGAAACTCTTGCTATATTGTATTGTACTCAACCCCACCAAGGGAGTCGCTTGTCGATCTTGACATGCCTCAACCTTTAAGGACTTTCTTTTCCAATACTTGTAGGTCAAATAGAGAAGTCTAGGACTCTAGGTTTCAATGATGAGCATTAATTAATTGCAATAAGGAACATGACACTTAGCTTACTCTACTATACTAGAACGGTTTAGCAGTCCATTGTGCACTACGTTTGGATGATTTATTCCAAATTCAAGTGAGTGAAATTGCCTCATGAGAAATTCTTGGACGCATGGTTTGGACCTATAGAGTATAATAGTTAAACAATTATGAATAGTCTTCATAACATGAGAGGCTTCATTATCAGCATTAGTGGATTACGATTAAGAATCAACGAACTTAGGAATGACGACAAGTGAGTGCCCTCCCAGTCCAAAGTCACAACTAAGTAGGAAGTTCTATAAGTCCTTTCTGAAGTCTAAGAATTCAAAAAGCATCACTAGCATGTGTCATCGCCAAATTTGAGTACACGTACTTGAATTCTCGAGAAAATGTAGGAGTCCCGAATTAGAAGGACATTGCGCACATCCTCAAGTCTGAGAATTCAGAAAGCATGACGGGCACGGGACACCGCAAAATCTAACTTTAAGTAATTTTATTCTTGAGAGAATGTACTAGTCCCGAAATAGAAAGACAGTGTTTATAGTTGCCATGAGAGGCGACACGTGTCGCCATAGAAGGCCCGCTGCTACCAAAATCGGCCCCTAGGAATTTGACAATCCCAAACCATTGAGCCTCACCTCGCCAAATCTGGGACCTCTTCTATACACCCTCTCCTATAGAAGCTGGGAAGCTCAATTTGAATTCAAGTTTACCATTGTACATCAGTCTCTCTATCTCTCGTCGACTGAGAGACCATTGCACCTTCATATCAAATTTGTAGCTAGAAGTGCAAATGGCGAGAACAAGAAAAACAAGGAGTCGGGTGAGGGGGGAGGAATCCGTGCAATGTGAGCAGTCTCCGGCCAAGGGAGAACCAACACCAGTAGCTGAGGTTGATGAGGTATGTCTTGAACAAGAAATTTTGCTTTACACTTTGAGGCTTTGAGAGAGTAGAGGGCACAAGTAGCACTCAAGGAGTTCAATGCTACAACTTCCCAATGACAGGTACTCACTGCGCATGGCCCCTAAGGCAAGCATACATTTTGATTTCCTCGTCACATTCATGATTCCGTGCTTGTCGTGCCTTGATGACGCCCAGTTCACCTGGGGATTGGTAGCCTCCTCATTGGGACACATTGGAAGCTTTTTTGATTTTCCTCTTGGTTGTGCCCATTGGAGGGGAAGCCTTAGCATCATGTTTTGTTCCTGTTGTCTCTTCTTAGAGCTCGCGACTGTCTTGGGGCCCTAGCATTGTGGACTTGGTCGCCTCCTTGCGGGTGCCCGAGCACACCAATTATGGCTTGTACGTTGGAGCCACAAGGATTGGGTTATACTCATATGCCCTTGGGTTATGTTGCATTGTTTTTTTTGGTTGAGTAGTTCATTGTTGTACCCTCAACTACATAAGGAAGGTGTGTGATTTGAGTTCACTTGAGTTTTACATTTTTTTTTGTAGAATGTGGATGCTGTTCGGTTGACATTTCCATTTTGTGGATGGTTGAAAAGAATGATTGTAGTGAGTACCGTGGATGGTCATCCTCATTCAGATGTAACGTGGATCTAATACCATTCAATGTGATTGCCTTGTAGAGAAGTTGTCTTATTGTTTCTTTCTATTGTATTGGGCAGATGCAAGGGAATGAACCTCAAAGCAATGCTCCTTCTTCATCGAACAAGCCAATTGCATCAATAAAGATCTTAGAGGTTGGAGGTCCCTCGGAGCCAAAAACTCCAAGAGATGTGGATGTGGACGTTTCTAGCAACTCTGAGCAAGAGGAAGATGAAGAGGAAGACTTGGTAAGATTTGTGAATAGTAAAGCTTCTCCTAGCCTTGGTGTAGACGCTTTAGAGCTCACAATGCTCAGTCAAAACATGGATTGGCCAGTTCATCTCATTATTGGTTGCACTTGCAAATGGAAGAAACCTGAGTTTTTTGCTTATGGCTAGGATATCGAGTACACTTCGGATCGACAAACTTCCATTTCGATAGTTAGTCCAGAGTTTGAGGACTTCTGTCAATGTGATGTTAGTAATAGCTTGGGCTAGCTCAGTGATGTCATCATTTTACTTAGCTCAGACTTAGAGAGTGATGTTGAGATTCTTGATGGTTGAGTGAACATTATCATTTCAATCCCCTATCCAATATATATGTTATGTAGTGTCAAAGCAATGTACTTCATTTTGGACTTATAGCCACATCTTTTAGTACAATTAAGGATGGACATTTATTTTGGAGTAAAGTGTATTTTTTGTTGGTCCCTACATAAACTGTGATAACTTTCATTTATTCTTCCACTTAAACTCTTATTTGTTTCTTTGGTATTTTTTTTGGATTTGAAGATGGATGTGTCACCTATCAATCAGACACAAGAAGATAGGATTCTAGAAAGTGCAGGGACCGATGACACCACACAACCTGAAATTGGTGTAGAAGATGAAGTACAATTCATGGAGGAGGACACGGTTGATGAGGAGGAGAAAGAGCTCTTGGAGGACGACTAGCGATGGTTGTAGAAGGTGGACTCTTTTTCAACATTGAATGGCTTGAGGATGAAGCCAGAGAAAACCTTCCAACTTCCTATTCCATTGTGCTGACTTGTGGCTATGCTAATGGTGCGGCTCATGCTCTCGTGTGACATACAGTTGTTGCAGTGGGAATTTGCTTGTGGCTATTGAGATGGGGCAACCGTGTTCTACATATCCACTACAAATGAGTCTAGCAAAAGCGCGAGGTTCACAGCCAAGGAGACGGATGAGTGGGATCCTATTTGGAAGAAGAAGAACAATACCTTCAAGGAGTACATGGATTCGGATTCCGCTTTGAAGTTTCTCAAAAACTTGAAGTTCTTCATGTGATGGAAACCATCGACGCTTGGCATGGATGAACGTCATTTCCAGGATGTATTCCATGAACCTTGATTGACATTATGCAGTTGACTTCATTCTATTGGACACAAAAGGGAAGATTGAAATGGTGATGCATGTTATGCACAACATCAACAAGTGAGATCTTGCCTTAAATTGTACTTGAAATTATGCTTTTTGCAAGGAACTTCATCTTGACCCACTTATTTGAGATGGATCGATGAACACACTATATTTTTTGGAACCATGCAGATCGATAGAGGATTCCCATGTCAAAACAAACCTGGTATACACCTTATACCGAGTTCAAAAATACGGCCTCCTTTCGATGGAGAGGTTCAATGAGATGTTGCGACCATCAGAGAAGAAAAGATGTCTTGCATAGCCACCAAAGAAGACTTGGTACTCCATGCCAGTGGAGGTGTTCACCTCATTTGTGTTCAGGGTGAGATTGGAATTGCATAACTATTCTATTCAGAATCATTGTTGCCTATTGGTTTCTTCCATTTCTTGTGTTGTTTAATATTTGAAAATGTCTTTGAGTTTAGTAGCATGAAATTGCATTGGTGGTGGATGCAGTTGTAAGTGCCAAATTACCCACCCTTGGTAATTCACGAACACAACCAGGTTTTAGGTTTTGACTAAGTGACTCCTGCCTTTTGGTGTCTAAGCGTGGTCCATTGTGCCTTCCAAGCAATGGATCTTTTTACTAAGTGCCTAAGTGCCCCCCCAATTGCAAGATTCACTTAAACTACTTCCAATGTTTTGGGCCAACCAAATGGAAGGCCTACTGGATGATTTGGATGGGACCCATACTAGGGCAGAACTATCCTAGGAACTCTCTAGTTCATCTCGTGCCATTTCTAAAAATATAATACTCGACCTTATCCGACCTTCCTAGCCAAATTTATGGATGGATGAAGTTTGACCTCTACTTGGTTCCTCAAACTTCATCCATCTATTACACCTAATTCACCATTTCAGAAAGATCCAAAATTTTGAGTGATGATTCACAAGGATTTCCCCTACCCAAATCTAGAGTTGGACCTTGCTCGGGAATTTCTACTGAATTTTCATCGAAGCCTTGTCCAAACTTCATCCATTAAGTTCTCCTAACCTATAACTCGGAATTGACTTTTCTCTTCAACTTAGGACCCTAGTTGAGAGCCTCCTCCTAATGTATCTAATTCTCTAACACCCTCGGAGTTTAGCTATTCCTCATCCACTTTGATCTTAAACTTCATCCGGCTATAACTCTTTCCATTTCCACCCGATTTGGGCGTGCCTTAGGGTTTTGGAAAGCCACAACTTCCCTCTTTATACTTATGTCTTTGGAAATGACCTGACCTACGGTCCTACGGATTTGACCTAGGGGTAGGCCTCAGCCCAAGCTACGAAATTCTAGTTAGAGCCCTAAGGAAAGCTTAGGGAGGTTTAACTCATACCTTGGAACTTGAGTTGCTATTTGCGCCCACCGGAAGCTCTACCTCCTCCACCATGAACTCCCGTACCGTTAGACAACAAATCACCATTCTAATCATAAAATAAATTGGTACAAGGATTTAATTGTTGATTTTCTCTCCTATTTCTTTCTCCTTCCCTTCTTTTCTTTCCTCCCACACTCTAAAGCGGCCCAACTAACCTCCAATCTTCCTACTAAGCTAATCTTAAGTACATGTCATACCTTACTCTAAAATTGAGCTACTTCTTACATCCCACTTCTTACATCCTATACTTATGTCTCACACTTAATCTCGTGGTGATCACCTAATTCTAATCTAAGGGCTTAAGTAAACCTCAGGGATTTCCCCTCCTATTTTATCTACCACCACCCCTATCCTTTAAATTGTTCCCCTCCTTGTCAATCTCCTTCCATTCTTCTGGCCTTGCTTGTTGTTTCGGTGTTGTTTACGGGAGACGGGGAGTTGGCTTCCCTGCCCCAATGGTTTGATTAGTGCAGCTAGGTGCTCTTGTTAATCTTCTCCCTTTCCTTTGAATAGTGTACCCTACTCCGTTCCTCCTGAGTAGTCCTTTCCTTGCTGCTGGACTCTTCTTCTTTTCTCCCTACTCCATGGACTTCTCTCCCCCTAGCCCAACCTGATGGTCAATTACGGGACCTCAACAATGGACCAGCCCAATGGTCAATTACAAGACCCCAACGATGGGCCAACTTGATGGTCAATTATGCGACCCCAGTGATGGCTAGTCCAATGGTCAATTACGGACCCTAGCGGTGGCTAGCCCGATGGTTAATTACGAGACCCCAACGATGGGGGAGCTCGATGGTTGATCACGAGACCCCACCCAATGCCTGATAGCTTGATGCTTGGCCCTAGCCCTAGCTGCCCTCACCTGGGTATCGGGTTGGAGGTGCTGTGGTCGTCGAGGTGTTTGTCTCTTTTTCCTAGGGTAATTTCAAAAACAAGGGGTTGTTGTTGAAGGGCTGCGTTATTGCTAGTGGGTGATGGGCTAGGCTCATTTAGGCAAAGGCTTCGTTAATCATCCCCTATACTAACCTCGACTTTTAATTCCTATTTTTTGGGACCTAAACCTTGGTTTGTCCCCCTTACGTTTTGGGAACTAAATCTTGTGGGGAGAAGGACCACATGGTCTCACGGTTCTCCCGTGAGGTGGTTTTAACACATTGCTAATAGTTTTTATTCCAGAGGGGTTCAAAGCTTTGCCGTTGTTCTCTCTTTTAACACACTACTAAGACTTTTCACCCCAAGGGGGTTCAAAACTTTGTCGTCCCTCCACTATCTCACACATCTTGAGGACATTTTTACCCTATGGTTTAAAGCTTTGCCATATAGGTGGGACCCACTACCCTCACACCCTTGTGCCTCTCAACCAAGGAATAATACATCACCTATTAGAGATAAGGACAAAAGACAAAGAAATGGACTTAGACACTTGCAAGCTAGCAACACGGGTTAGTAACATCAATAACTTGAACTACATGCCCCCCAAAGCGGCATCGCCAGTCACATGGGGGGTTACTCTAGGGCTAATACACAACACAACAAGGTGAGTGACCAAAAGAGTCTCTCAAAGGTAAGCACCCACAATTCTAGCAACCTAGGAAATTAGTAAAAGCTTTCAAGCTCAAGCTTGGAAGAGTTAGTACCATACTCAATCAAAAGAGAAGGTAAGGGATCCACAAAAGACCTTACAAGATCCAAAAACAACAATAATAGCAAAAAGTGCCCAAAAAACACCGTTGCAAGGCCTGTGGCCAAATGCCACAATTTCCAATACAAATTGGATCCAATGGACCCAATTACACAAAAAGGGGGTGGTGAGAGAGGAAAAGGGTTGCCCTTTTATACTCTTTCCCGGGCACTCACCTCTCCTCATTCATCTAAGTTAACCTTATCTTCTTGGATTTTCATCCAAAACTCAAGGCTTTCATTATATGTTGGCCTACTAAGCTAACTTTTGGAGATTAACTCCGATTTGCAAATGGATTGCGCCATTGGCTTCAGAAGGCCATTTTGAGGCTCAAGGAATCCCCCTCCCCTTTTCCTATCTTCAAAATCACAACGAAACGTAGTGCCAACTTTATACCTAAACCCGAGGAAAATCCCAACTTTGGGGGGTTGACTTTTTTAGCAAAAGTAACTAGCCTAGGCTCCTAAGTAGGTATGGAGGAGTGAGAAAAGACCTATTTTGCACTCCATTCCACTTTCGTATGCTCCTGCTCCGCTAGTCAAACCTGTCGTGGACTTTAATTTCCATTAATTGTCGAGGAATGTTAGAAGTTTGGGCACTTCTGACTATTGGAATGTTGTGAAACTTGTCAGGACAACTTATTAACATAAATGAAGGTATGATAATTTTTAGTGGGATTTTACCGCCACCTGGGGAATTTCCAAAAATTTCCTATTGTAGATTTGGGCAATTGACCATCCAGAAAGACATCTTCTAACTATCAAAAAATTCTGAAACTTTTTGTGGAACCTCCCATGGGATCCCACAACACATGCGTAGGCTCATATTTTTACTCTACACATCGGCCCAGGGGGGACAATTTCCACCCCCTTGTTTAATTATCAGTGGTAGGGGAATCTTCTACACCGGGGGGAATCTTGGTGAACCGACTTCGCCATTAATTTCTGAGCATAGATTTAACCCCAAACCACCTTCTTTGGACCTTAGATTCCTCCACGGTCCTGTCTTGGTAATTTTCACATCTACAAATCAACAAATTGGGGTTCTACTATTTCGTGAGTGGAATGGGGAAACTAGAACCTATCTCCAGGATTATCCCATATGCCTCACCAAGGGTCCCTCAACCAATTCTAGCCTAGAGATGTGCTCTCCATGTGGGGTTTGGGGCCTAGTACACCCATCATTCATAATTGACCCATTTGCCACGATTAGTTGGGTTCTAACCTATTTACAACTCGCGGTTGGCCATTCTAGCTACAACATTCTCAAACTAGACCAAATACTATATTGGAATGTAACATTCCTATTTTGGTTCTACACTCTTTTTAGGGTTTTTTGTATAATAAAGTGCAATTAAAATGACAATATGAAAGAAAAAAAAAGAGTGAACCCCTGGTGACAAATTGGAGGCTCACACATAGGAGTAAAAATTTTGAAAACAATTGAAGGTCTCATAATTGGATTGATTTTGATCTAGTCTTGTTAGAGTATCATCACAAATATCATTGGTATTTTGCCCATATAAACATTGCAACCATTTTTAAGTTTATTTTGTAATACACACTAATTTGAAAAATTAGTGTAGTAAGAGCATCTCCAACAATGGATGATACAATTAGTACATGGCTAATTAGAATGTTGTGTCCATGCCTTTAGAATTAAATTTCAAACCCTATAGCATGGGAGTTGGCCTACCATTCTCCCAAGAAGCCTCGCCCCTTAGAATGTTGTATCAATGTCTTTAGAGCTACATTTCAAACATCAATAGCACACCATTCTTTCGAGATGGCAATCCCAAAAGTAAAACTCAACAAAATTACAAGGTTTTTTAGGTTCAATAGAGTTCATTACAAAGTCATACTAAAACCCTTGTTTAGTACTCCCTCCGTCCCAAATTGATCTTCTTGTTTGACAAAATGTTTTGGATTAAGGTCAAAAATCAATATTTTTTTAATTTAATTTTGAGGTATAAATAAAGTAGAATGCTCTCCTATTGCCCTCCAAATTTGAACTCTAGATTCCTTACCAAATTGAAGTTGTAGGGCTTTGAAATGTGGATTTTTGGTGTCTTTTTGGAGGAGCACCTCTAGCCAATTATTTCTTAAATTCCCACACTAATGGTTGTGTCCTTTTGTCTTTTCACATTGTATATCTCAATTCCCACATTGCCTCTCAAGACAACTCACCGCGTCAGTTTCAAAAAGTCAAGGTGAAGGGAGTGAATCTTGTTCATTTGATTAAATAAAATAAAAAAAGTCCAACCCAACTGGCCTGATTGGTGGGCATGTGATAATGGCCAAACAAACACTATTCATGGCCTTAGTTGTAGACGTAACTGATTGGTGCAGCTTCTCAAAAACAACTAAGCATCAGTTTATCTAGACCAGAATAGTAGCTTCTCTAGAACTTTTTTATTTTATTATTCTTTTCACATTCAAAGAAGTTTTATTGAATGGGCCCTTTCACCACGTCACAAGAGGAAGATCAATTTGGGATAAAAAATAAACGCCTACAGGAAGATCATTATGGGATGGAGAGAGTACTTAATTTAGAAAACATTTGAATTCTTGTAGTGCTTGAATGCATTTAGGAATGACAATAAGACCTAAGTATGCAACCAATCCCTTCTTTTTGCAAAGTCCTAAGCATGCGACCAAGCGAACATATTTCTTTTGGCCTATGTTTGCTTGGTCGCATACTTGGGACTTCTTGTGTTCATCGCTTGGTGGAACTTTTGTCCTTGCATTATTTCAATTATTTCAATGACGAAGAAGAGGGAAGAGACTACATGATGTGCGGCCATGCGGTCTGATGTTGCTCTACGGAGCCTGTAGAATACAGAGCGGCTGCGGGATTTTCAGAAAACCAGGTCTCGATTTTCTCTTGTAGAATTTATTTACAACAATTGCAAACCATTGACAGTTCATATCAAGTACGAAATACACTTTAAAACCCTGAACAATTCACCAATACATATGTTGCAGTGCAGAACATCATACTACATTATACTGTAAACCAAATTCGAAAATTATTGAAGCTTCACAACTTGGCAATGGACCCATCTTTTCGGGAATAAGGGAGTTGAAAGAGTGTAGAATGTGATATCAACACACCGACACGCGTTCTGTGCACACTTGCCGCCCCGATTGTTGGGTCTTTCATCAAATTTGCAGAAGTGATTATTGACCCAAATAGAATTACACAATTATCACTCTGATGAAGAAAATCACTGTTCTATTTATTCCCAGCCTCAAGAAACTGCTTCAGGTCCTTGAGCTCCAAAAACAGGGCTTCTCTCAAAATATGAAAGCAGAAAAAATTATAAGCAGCTCTGTGCTTTGCAGCTTAATTCGACGTTGCAATCAGGAAAAGAAATCGTAGTAGCAGGGACATTTGGGGTTATGACTCTCCTCTCCTCTTTTGCAACCGCAATGCCCCATTTTGCAATGAAAGAAAAAAGAGAGGCGCATGTAATGAATCGAGTATTGAGAAGGAAGTCTCCAGATAAATCAGATTTTGTTGTCATAATATAACTTGATCGAGTCAAGCGGAACTTGGCTCCATCAGATGAAGTAAAAAAAAAGCAAGTTCGATCCGCAAATCCACAGGAATCGCCGTCGCTTGAGAAACTCTTGAAAATCTGTGTCATGAAGTCTTCCTGTGAAACATACAGCCGCTTTGCCCAACGCTGAATGACCTCTCTTTACTCTTCAACTGCGTCATGCTGTCCACGCGTAGTATATTCCTTGACAAGAGCCGCAAATAAGGATGGTGTACTACCATCCAACAGCCGTGATGGGCTATCGTATTCTTTCACCCTTCCTGTTGACAGAAAACAGGAATTGAATTGCAAGGACATTTAAGAAACATAATTGAGTGATCCTGCAATTCATATGGTTTTCAATCCTATTCTAAAAACGAACAACGAGGCCTTCCTAGAACCATCAGAATCAATCAGGGTCATCAACTTCATGGACAATTCTAGAATTTATTTGTCACAGAAGGTCAGCACCTCCACATAGACACTTCAAAGGATCTCTTATGAAAGATGAACATAATTTCAGAGCAAAAGTACTGGAGAAAAGCATTACGCAAAATCAGAACTTGAAGCCTGAATGATTACCAGCGTCCAACACGAGCACTTTGTTGCTGTTCATGACTGTTGGAATGCGATGTGCAACACTAATCACAGTGGAATCTGCGAATGCCTCCTGAACGGTTTTCTGTATCAGCCAATCTGTGTGAGCGTCTACAGATGCGGTAGCTTCATCCAACACCAAGATTTTGGCTCGCTTGAGAAGTGCTCGCCCCAGGCAGAACAATTGCTTCTGCCCCACACTCCAATTATCTCCAGCGTCTGCCACCAGTGAGTCAAGTTTCTCAGGTTTCCCACGTACGATCTCTTCCAATTGGCATGCCCTCAAACACTGCAAGCAACCAGAGATTATGAAGATTAGTTTCCCTCCTACACTCTATCGAGAGTGGTCCACTTTAATTCGACCCATTTTTTTCAGTACCAATCATCTTGCATCCACCTACTTAGAATCTAATGACTTGATGATGTCCACCATAATTCACTCTATCATGATTCAATGACAAGTAGGGTGCCCATGTGCTCACATTATTTCTGAACCCACACAAATAGACAGAAAAAGCACCCTCCAGAATTAATTAGCACTTTTGAAAAGTCACGAATCTGATGAACTCATAAAATACGAGCGATTGTGATACTAGAGTTGATGGTTGAGAATCTGATCACCTCCCAAATCTCATTATCACTGTGGAGTCCAAGAGGATCGATGTTTGCGCGAACTGTGCCCTCAAAAAGTGTGGGCTCTTGCGGTATAATGCCGAATTTGGAGCGCAGGTCGTTGAGTCCCAATGTAGCAATGTCCACGCCATCAATCAAAATCTGACCTGCCGAGGCTTCGACAAGGCGGAAGAGTGCTTGGATAAGTGTTGACTTGCCTGCCACGAACATACAAAGTTACAAACTGAAGAACTGCTTACTGAATCAACGCATGTACGTTCAGCAGGGTTTATATAGGGTTTAGGCCTTGAAGCCGGAAGCTGAAACTCATCAAGAACCAAACTATATTGCCGACAAAACCGATAATAAGCATAAGAGCGCTGGTGATTGTCCTTACCGCTGCCCGTTCTGCCCACGACCCCCACTTTCTCACCACCTGAGATTTTCAATGTGATGCCCTTGAGCACGAGTGGAGTCCCTGGTCGATACCGCAACTGTTGACGGAAGCATATTAATGTGCACGATAAGAACGAGAAGGATCAGAACAAGAGTAACTTAAAAGCAGAAAGAGAACGTAGTTTACAAGAGGAGCAGCAGCAGCAATCCAGAAACCCCCAGTTTAAATAGCATGCTTGGAGGCACAGCCAACCTGTAGATTTTCTATTTCAACGGTCCCTTTTGATGGCCAATTGGCAGCTGGTCGACATTCTGGAACAATCAGTGGAGCTTCCGGCAAAATCCTTGTAAACTGCTGGATACGCTCCACTGATACCATCTTATTCTCGAGCTGGCAAGCAAGAAACACAGTCCAATACAAGAGCACATTCAAAGATAATCCATACGAGAGCGCCAGTCCCACCAATTCTGATTTCATCAGACACACAAAATCCACGTCAGCCATTTCTCGCAAATCCAGTTTGCAAGTTGAAACGCAACTTACCCTATCGATTCAAGCTCCGTTTCAAGAAAATTCACAAGTACAACCACCCCTCCCAGAAAACTTAACCGTTTTAAACCCTGCCAATTGTAAGGCCATTTAAAACAATTTCTAACACCTACTCTACCGATTGCAATGCGAATAAATTTCTACGACCTATTTTGGGGGGAAGTTCTTCCAGTGACTACAAGGAGAGTTATCATAGCAGAATGGAGGGTTGAAGAGCGAACTTACGTGGCGGAGCAAGGCGAGCAGGCAACACGACAAGCAAGAAAGCCAAACTGCACAGAACAGTAGTGCCAATCATCTCAAGACGAAACCCCAACCATTCGGTCGCAGCATTGTTGTGAAAGACCATGCGGACATTCTGATTTACGCGATCCACATTCGCTTTGGAGAACTCCTGCTCCTTCTGGAAGCATCGGATCACCATGAACCCAGCAATGCTTTCCGAAAAATGATGGATTATGGGCGCCTTTGTTATGGAGTCCATTCTTGTCAGCTCCCGAGACGTCGCAATGAAGTATGCCTAGAACAAATCCACGCGTCATCTTAACAAGTACGAAGTATCATTTGACAGTGACACTCAGGACAGTGGAGGATACTATTTGCATTTTTAATGCACATTAACGTGCCTGGGGGAAGCATAGAGCTGTGGATAGACCATTTTGGATACAAGAGCCATATCTGTTGCCATAAAAAATTTACCACACTGCATGATACTTTTTATGCAACTCCGAAGCGGGAGGTTATAGACCACACTCAGTGACAGTAGACAACCCCATTTCAATTCAAAGATGAGTGGCCTGGACATTTAGTCAAGTCATGCTTAAACCAGTTATGAATGTGATTCCAACCAAGAGTTTGGATAGACAATTTCTCTGTAACAAGGTCAGCGTAAGACATAGGATCAGGTCCTTATCTCTTGTAGTATCCTTTACCTAATATACGTCCATGCAGCTCTAAAAAGACTCTGATGAAAGGGGGGAAAATGACACATACCTGGTATAGAAAGTACACATATGCGAGTGGGATCATGACGAATATGATCGGCCACGCGGTTTGGCACATGACCGCAATCGCTCCGAACAGAGAGAAATAAACGGCTAAAGCTGCGCCGTAAAAGAATGCCAACCAGATATCCAATGTAGCTTGGTCCGAGGATGCCTGTACCAGTCAACAGCAACAAAGACACTGCGTTTAGCACAGCCCTAGGAATATATTCAAATGAGTCAGCTACACATAACATTTTCGAAACCACCTTCTCACACCTTGGGCCCATCTGCTATCCAATGGAAAATCAGGATATCCAAGATTCAGTATTCCTCTGACCTTCACTTTCTTTGGTGAAAGCTTGCCAAGCATCGTATGCTGACTTCAATATTTGAGAGCAAAGCAAATTTTCCGACGCGCACTAGTCATCCTGGTTCTCAAATTGCAATCAAGGAATACTCGCCAAATGGTTCTAAAGTTGCTGTGTTGGGGCTACCACACAGTTGACATTACTAATTCTCAAATTGGCTTAGTGATCTTTTAGACTTTAGGGCCACTGACAATTTCAGTACTCAGGAATGTCCTGCAAGAGGTGATAGAGAGAAACAAGGACAAATTACCCGGCTAAGGATGCGACCCGAGGGCGTGGAATCGAAGAACGACATGGGAGCACGAAAGATGCAGCGCAGCATTTGGAGGTAAAACAGCTGGGTGGTACTCACACCGAGCACGACGATCAAACCGGTGCGTGCAAACACACACAGCCACGATCCGAGGCCTAGAAGAGCGTAAACGCGAATGAATCGAACGGGATCAAGGGAGCCCTGCTGCCCGTCGGAAGTCTCGAATGCCAACCAGTAATCCGACGATACCATCAAGATTTGCCATATCGTTTGGACGATGAGCAAGGCCACGATCAACCGCGGCCCAAACGCTTTCGTCAAGTAGAGCCAGTATATGGACCGACTCACTTGGCCGATTTCTCTCTGCTCCTCCTCCACGAGCTTCGCCGAGCCTTGTTTCGCAGATGCGTTTCTGGCATTCGGTGTGGCGATTGTTTCCTTCACGGACGCGAGCCGTTCCAAGCTCGCACCGGGCTGCACGAAGAGTTCCACCGCAACCGTTCAGTACCGAACGCTGGACAAGCGTCAAGGACTTGAAACTCTTCATGATTTCATTACTAAACAACTATGACAGTTTAATCTGAGCTAAATCCTTCTCTACAGCGATACCCCAAGGCCTGGTAGGAGAGGGAATGTAGATCTGGAGCTTTCGAGCTTTCAATCTAGTATGGCATATGAAGACTCTGGACATATGAACTTCACTTCTTAGTTTTCCTTCTCTTCTCATCTCAGCATGAACTGATTCAGAACCTTGCACACAAAATCACGAAGCCCAAAAGAAACTAGTCACATCAAATTTATTCTATTTCAATAGACTTGAATGTATTTCATGTACTTCATCCGTTTTCTGAAGCTCTCCGGATAGTAAGCTCTTGAAAATAATCAACATCCACCCAGTGGGTACTGGCTCTCGTAGGGGTTCTAAGCAGATCATGCACAACAAATTGGATGCACCCTACCTTGTCGAGTGCTTTTCAACAGTACCCAAGTGCCTGTATTCCTAATTTTCGTAAAATTTGGAATGAAATAGATTCCTTTGAAATTTGATAACTCTTAGGATTCAAGGGACAACCCTGCGAAAACTGCGTCGACGCAAACTTCCTCGCCAAGACCTTTTCAACAGTACTCCACACGCCCCTTGACCAAATAATGATACCATCCTTTGAAATTACCTCATACGCTGTCACCGGCGCCTCAAGAAAGGGTCCTGCGTCGAGGTCCACTGGCTTCTCCACTAACTGCATCGAATCATTGTGCGCAATCACTAGCTTCTCCAATGCGGTTCCTGGTGTCAGAAGATCGTCGTATTTCCCGCTCTGTGCAATACTGCCATGCTGCATCACCTGTCCAATTTAAACCCAATTGGTCCAATTAACGTCCGATTGTTTTCAAGGAGCTCGGGAACATCAGATTGTCACCAAACCCAAACCCAAGACTGACATAAAATTCAGAATCTGACCAGAATGCCATCGGCTTGATGAAGGAAATCGAGTTGATGCGTCACGAGGATGACAGTCTTCTTCTTGAGCACTCCCCTGACGCAATCCCGGAAGATAGCAGATCCCGTGTGGGCATCCACGGCGCTGAAGATGTCGTCCAACAGGTAGATGTCGCAGTCTTGGTACACGGCACGCGCGAGCTGAATGCGCTGTTTCTGGCCCCCACTCAAGTTGAGCCCGCGCTCGCCGATCTCCGTCTGGTCGCCTTCCTCGAAAAGCTCCAGGTCCCGCTCCAAGGCGCAGACGCGCAGCGTCTCGCTGTAGCGTCGCCGGTCCATCGGTAGCCCGAACAATATGTTTTCTTCGATGGTTCCGCTTTGAATCCACGCGCCTTGTGGCACATACGCGGTGCTTCCTGATACGCAAACCTACACACATTACCAATCCATACTGCCACTGTAAGATTTTCAAGCTCATGGGGCATTTGAAAGGAGTCCTGACTAGAATCCAATGCAAGCTCTTCGTAATTATACTTCCACCCCGCGAAATAATCTGATTTAGAAAATATGCAACCCATGCGATTCAAATGCACATCAACGTCAAAGTGCAGTGCTGAATGTGGAAATGTAAAACTTTGACTAATGTGACCTAGCACATTCCGAATCAAGTGTTGAAAATTTGAGGCCAGGAAGAACATTTGGATTGTGCCAATTAGGCATCCAATTTAGAATTTGAAACTCTTGGAGTTTGGCCGTAATTTAGAAACGTCATTCCCATTGACATTACGTCTGCTAGTGGCAATCACGATCACGGTTACCAAGATTGGATTCTGATAACGACTTCCTTTGACTACCATGACCTAGTCCAATAGATGAAGTGCAAGCCCTTAAAAACCCCTTGCACTACGATTGGCTTGATTTTGATGTGGTGGAATCGTGAGTACCTCGCCCTCCAGTTTGGGCATCTCCCCAAGCATGCACGCCAGCAACGAGCTCTTTCCAGAGCCAACAGTTCCAACAACTGCAACAAGCGCGCCTTTCTTCACCTCCAAGTCGATTTCGCGCAGCGAGGACGAATTCTCATCGCCAGTCCCTAAAAGAACCAACCGTCAAGGATTTAAAATGAACAATTTTCAACTGCCTTAGTGAAAAATAGAATCCAAGAAAGGTCAGATTTTATATCTTCAGCATCAGTCACGAGCATTGCATACGTAAGTCACAAATATTAGTACAATTGAACCAAAAACAGTCCTCATTGACCCTCTCAAACGTGCAAAAAAGCCCAGGTACCATCAGGTATAGTCCACGAGAAGGAAGCACAGCGCACGGCGACTGCCAAGTTTCCATGAAGGGGACCCCTCTCCACAGCATTCGTATCAAGCTCCTCGCTCCGAAGGTACTTCTCCAGGCGCTCCAGCGACACTAGCGCCTGACTCACCGCGATCAGCGTCTGGGGGAAACTTCGTATCGATTCTTGCAGGATTCGAAACGTGGCCACGGCGGTGAAGACTTGCCCCGGCGACAACTCGGTCCCCTCAAGGAACACACAACAAGCGAATGTCGTCACAGAGACGATGATGGGCGCGCACCAGATGAAGGAGGTTGTGGACAACACTTGGTACATGAATTGGAGGATCCATTGGTATTCTTGAGCACGTAGCTTTTCAATGTGCCCCTGGAAGTGCATCTCCCAACCTTGCAGCTTGATCACCTTCACCAATGAACAAGAGCTCCGGGTCATTAGTTACATATTTCCGAACAGCCGATTCAAAAGCATTAACTGTAGGCAAATTGCCAAGCTTTACTTTATAAGAAAGATTAACCAAAGCATCCCAATGACAAACTGGTTGGTTTGGTTCAGCTAAATTTCCCCGGACACTGACCTTCATGGCATTCAACGCCTCGCTCGTCGCCTTCATGCGTTCGTCCCGTGCCTTCATGATGAACCCCTGGTATTTGCGCTGCATGCGCGAGCTCCATGTCGATAAACACACAATCCCCACCATCGTCAGGAAGCCCGCTAACATGGACCACCCCACGACCGAGTATAAAATCGTTAGAGCAATTCCAACTTGGATCGGCAGCAGCCACAAGTAGTGCACCTGCAGCAATGAACACCAGCCAAGAGTGAAGATGCAACTTGTGCCAATCTGATGAAGAGATTTGAGCATGTAACTATTAGAGTTTGAAGTGAATATGCAACAAGTTTTCAAGATTTAACTGGAAATAAATCTTTTCTATCGACGAAAATTATCCGATGATATCCTGGGAAGATGTTAGTAAAAAAAAAGTGATCAAGATTTGATGTAAAGTTCTGATACAGTGCCCAACTGAATTGGACGCCAACATCTTCAAGAGATCTTCTAGCCAGTCGTGTCAAACGCTTCTCCCTTGATGAATAAAAGTCACGAAATCCAAGGCCAAAAACATGACTGGTTCGTCTGGTTCTTGACGAACTAAAGTGGATACTAAGACTGGAGGAGTCCACGGACACTGACCTGCAAGATGACGTCAGAGAGCGTCTGCACGTCCACGGACATATAATTCACGATCTGCCCAGCGCCATGCAGCAAGCGTGACGCATTCGTGAGGCGAATGCCCTTGCGGTACACCACCGTTATGAGTGTCGACCGAATGGCCATGCCCAAATTGGTGCACTGGAAATTGTAGTGGTGCGACGCCGTGACATCCAAGCTCTTCGCCACCACGAGCACGAGCACGAGCGCAAACCCCCGCCATAGCCCTGAGTCTGAATCCCGCTGAGCTTTGAAATCCACGAACCTCGTGATGAGCGACGGGCCGATGTACATCACGCACGCGCGGCAAAGCGCCAGCGCGCCTGTTTCCAAAAATTCCCGCCTGAAAGTCCACATCAACGTCGCCCGCACACGTTTGCTGCCATCGATCTTGCTCCAATTCTCCTCATACCTACAGGTGTTTTTACACGAAGTTTTTGGGAAAGGTCTCAAATGAAATGCAAAAAATATTGGATACGTCCGTCCGAGAAAACTAGTAACCTTTTCAACCGATGATTGAAGAGAAATAAGTGTTTTCTTAAAAGAACATGTCCATAGCATTCTGGAGGTTGAACCCTCATTGAGCACTTTCTGAATTGGCATGAAAAGGAATCCAGGACATATGGAGAGTCCCTGATTTCTTGTTTCTGCAAAGTTGGATGGTTCCATTGGAACAAAGTGAGAACTCCTCAAGCCAATGAGTCATTGTCAGAGCTGCAGTATTGCATGATTTGCTCTAAATTGACATGACATTGTTCTTAAAAACTCTTAATTGGCACTCTTCTCCAAGGTGCCATGACATTGTTACTCATGAATGTTATTAGTTGGCATGAACTTGCTCTGTAATAACTCGATCAGAATTGGCACTATTCACAGAAGGTGCCATGCCGCTGCTCCTTAAGAATGTTATGATTCACGCGATAAGGGAAGATTAGGCCAGAAAATTTGGACTCTTCAAGTAAAGCAAGTGAAGAAATATACCTCTCGTAGAGACGCTCCGCGCCGTATTCAGGCGCGAGGTTCGGCACGTCAGCGACCTCGAGCCGCGCATTGTAGCCATTTTTCAAGAGCGGGTTCATCCATCGCCATGTCAATTTGCTCAGCCTGCTGGCCCCTGCATAGCCAACATACTGCTGTGTCCCCTGTTTCTCCAAGAGAGGCTCCGTTGTCTCGGTGCCGCCGTTCAAGTGCACTGGGTTTGATTTTCCCCCAGAGTATTCAAGAACCGCCGTGGCGACAAGCACCAAAGACGCCACCAGGTTCACAATCGCGGCTGCAAGTGCAACCGTGGAGCATGAATTCGGGCACTTCTTCTCAAATCTCTGAATCACGAGCGCCGTCGTTTCGGTTGCTGCGAGGAGGAACGCAATCGTCCACCACGCGCGCACCAAGCCTCTGAAAGCGACTAATCTCACTTGACGAATCTCCAGAATGCAAATTGCGGTGAATGCGAGCCACGTGGAGCATTGCGCGAGGAAGAAAGCAAGCTCTCCATCGTTAAAGTGGTAAAGTTTCTCCAAGGTCGCAGTCGCGGCGAATGCCAGAGCTCCTGTACAAGATGCGATTAACCTCACGGTACTAACACTACTGCACACACCAGAAGAGCATGTGTTCGTCGAATTGGAAGCCGTCGAATCACTAGTGACATTGAAAAGCACATTGTACAACCAAGTGAGCGCAAGAACGATAGAGAAGAGCGCCGAGGACGCGACGTCGAGGAACCTCGGCGCCATGAACCACCACGCATTGCAAAGATCCGATCCAAGCCTTGGGAGCTCTCGTTGGACAATGGCGACTGCCCAGTCCGCCATCGCCGCTCCCGAATTTCGATGGCAACAATGCCAAGTGAGCTGCTGCAATCACGGAAGCTCACATCAATGCTAATGTATCGATACCTCTCTCGAGACAATGTGGCCGCTCAATCGCAGAGCGCAGCCACGCTCTCACTCTCAGGGTATTCAAAGCTAAATAGCTAGCTGGAAGACGCTTGTTTCTAAAGTCCACAACACAGGCGGAATTGAAATCTAGACTTACAAAAATGAGGCGAAATTGATTCCGAATGGTACGAGCATTAGACCCACTTTTTACCGACAGTTCTCGAACTCCATGGCTTTGAAGTCAAGCCTTATTAGAATGTATATACCCGCCTGCGCCTCGATCAAGCTTAACTATTTTTCAAGCGTGCCCTTCAAGTTATCTATACGGACGTCCTGCAAAAGTCGTGGAAAGTCTGTTCAAAACTCTTGCAATTTCCTGCAAAGTGCTGGAAAGTCTGTTCAAAGCTCTTGCAATTCCTGCAAAGCTCAAAGCCGGTCGAAAAAAATGGCCAGATTCCGAGCAGCAACCCCGATCTTAAGTCTAAGGGAGACCTTCCTTCGAAGTTCCAACCCTAATACTCTGATGGGTCACTCAGAGCTCTCTTGAGTAACTTATATCTAGCAAATGATTCTACCCAAAAATAATTATGGGTACGAAAAATGTCATATCTCAGTGTGGAATTGAAATTTTAGCACATTTAACAGTGTTTTCAGAAACACGAGCTTTTTCCCAATTCACTTGAGGACCACAGTTGCACACAGAGTCGGGGGCAGGTGAGATACTTCCAATTGAGAACATTCGCGGGTATGAGGCATTTGCACTTTCGCAGTTCGCGACGTACATTCCGCCAATATGAACCGTCCATTTGAGTCTTAATATATCCATGAGAGAGTACATGCATAGGAACTATGACATACATGTTTATCACCACAACTGAAAGCACAGAGTAAGTTCAGTGTTGTCTTTTTGACTAAAAGATCTTGCTGGAAGATTTCTACAAAGCAAGTATGATAGAAATAAAATTCAGTTTGGTTCAAATTCCGAAGAATCTCATTGGAAGCCGATTCTACGACCTGCCTGCGCCACAAGCATATGATTTTTTGCAAAACTGAAATAAAATAACTGGTGGTGAAGTGAAGAAGCGTCTGGTGCAATGACTAAGCTCTGAGGACTGATCCAGACAGAAAGTGCTGCCGTGGTGTCTACTCGAGTGCCGAGCTCCTGTTTGGACTTTTAGACTAGAGGGTCGACTGGAACTGACGGAAGTAGACTAAATAGATTTTTATTTTTATTTCAGTGTATGTTTCCTTGTAGATTCTGAAAAGTGCGGGTTGCTTGCTAGCAAAAGCAACCTCTGAGTCGAGCTGAATGGGGTGGCGCTCATACCGGCTTTCAAGGGGAGACGCGACTGTTGCTATATCGGCATCGTCACGAAGTCTACGAGGGGAACTTAAAGGAATGAGCACTGGGCTGACCAGTAGGGCCACACTGAA
Organism: Straminergon stramineum; assembly: GCA_963920665.1. Lineage (NCBI taxonomy): Eukaryota > Viridiplantae > Streptophyta > Bryopsida > Hypnales > Calliergonaceae > Straminergon > Straminergon stramineum. Next base: position 3,526,458 of record OY987270.1, on the reverse strand, counting down.
TGCTCATTTTGGTTAGGAAATTAACTCTAGGGAGTGTCGGGGTTTGTGGTTTGCACCTGAGACTTTGTACCTCGAGTTTCCCTCTTGCCCATGAGAGCAAAATCCGTGAAGGAGACGCCATCATGGAGCTACAGGGCTAAGTATTCCCTCCCACCCGAAACAAGTAAATACAATTGTGTTGACAAAATTTGATACCAAATTCATTAATCATGTTGTGAAAAGCATAAATTCAAAAGGGTTCAAATTTTATATCACCAGAATCAATAAGAACAGTGCATGTTCTTATTGCAACCTAAGTAAAATTGAACAGAAAAAAAAGCCTCCTTACGACCTACTCCAAAAAACTTCAAAAAAACATGAAGCCAAACAGGATAATTATTTTGGGACGGAGGGAGTATAATATTGGGTGAACCATTTGTTCCTCCCATTTTGGGATTTTCCGTCTACCGTGTGTCGACCATTGAGTCTCACCTCATATGGTTTTCGGTTACGCTAACATTCCTGCCTACGCTTTGCGAAGTTTGTCGTGGGAATTGATGATACGTGAAGAGAGGTTGAAACCACTCATCAAATACATTTTTGGGGGCTCTCAGAATTCACACTTCCAACCTCGCTCGTCCACCTATCCTTTCAGTTAACTTTTGTTTAATTGCCTCAAAGCCCACACTCCACAATCATTATGCTGAGCCGGAGTTTCAAGGCAAGTTTTAGTTAGACGAAGGTTCTAACGCAGGTTGCTCACTCATTCATAGTCAATTTCGTTGAATTGTACACTCCCCAATTGTGAATTTCATTTGCATAAAGCTCTAGGACAGATATGAATAGATTTACATTCCAAGCCGTCAACCCTGAAAACTGCTAATATGGTGGAATTTGGCCAATTTCACGACATTGACGTTTTCTCAGTCATTCGTGAAAGCGTTGATCAACCACCAGACTCCAAATCTGGACATTTGAGATTCAAAAGACCTGGGGTTCTATATGACTCACTGATTGCCATCTCGAGCTTAGTCGACCAAACATGCAATGCACACTGCGAAATATACTGCTGGGCGAACCGCGTGCAGCTCAGTTTGCAATCCACTGTATGTGTCGAGGAATGTTGCCAAAATCACAGTCGACCTGTGCAGAGATTCGCCTTAAAAGCAAAGCACTACGCCGGTCCGACATTCCCTTTTATTATCTAATGAAGGAATGTCCACACACCCGAGAGTGCCGAAATTCCTTCACACTCGGAGACTAAAGTCCCTTCAACCACACAAAGAATGAAACTGGGTAACCATCCATATATTTCGTTTTTACAAAGGCGTCTAATCTGCACACTAGCTATCTGCGAGTCACTCGCAAGTGAACTGAGATCCCAGTTACAAATTCCAATTCTTGCTTCTGCATCAACACAATTGACTATATATATTTTGAATGGCCATGGCCATCGTCGCTATTCTCTACAGAATTGACAAAACAGCTGCTAACTTCAAAAACAATTGATTTCGAACTGCAAGAGTTGGGATGGTGAAGGAGCTACAAACCTTATTTTAAATGGACGCTCCTTCAATGTTCCAAGCCTGCTCCATCGACAATCGATTGAACGCTCCTAGGCTCTCATCGTCTGCATGCAAATACCAACCGTGAAGAAAAAGAGCTTTGCAAATATCAATGACTGGTACTAGAGCATTTATTTCGCAAATACGAAGTAATTGATGGTTTATTTTATGAATTGGACATGGGTGCGTCCTCGCAACAGCCTTAGAGCACGAAAGATGCCACCTGAATTAAAAGGTGATGATCAGTAGGGCAGGTTGGCCAGTCATGGTCTGCAAAGTTGGTCATGGTACATTTGTATAATTAAAACGCCTGCGGAGTGCGGACTTGGGGTGGGGAGCTGCAAAGATGTGTTGACTAATAATTAAGGTTGCTATGCGCTGTAAGCATCTGCATGCCCGGTTCCTCTGAGAGCAGCTCCACCAGGGCGCATAATACTGCCCTGACAAGAGGCGTAGGGTGCCCGGCTTGTTTCTTGTGTCACACCAGTTGAAGAGCTGTGAGCAATGTCCGGGAAGAACCGGCGGCTAGTTCAAAGTTAGCCGGTGGAATTGGTAAAAAAAACGGTTGCAATTTGAAAACATCGTCTAAAAACTGGTGGAAAAAAACAAAAAAAATTGATTTTGAATGGGAAATAGAGAAAATAACCGGACTCTGCACTTGGAAAACCGGTTCAATGTGGGAATAGTAGGAAAATAGCCGGTGAAACTCAAAAAACTTCCCGAACGCTGGCTGTGAGTTAGTCAAAGCAGGCCTTACAGTAGTAAAATCAGTCGCCACACCCCAAGTTGCAGTGCCGCGCCTGTCCGACTTGCGCCACGGTACTGATGACAGAAAGAGGAGGGTTTGGTGTTGTTTTGGAGGGAGGAGTGGCTGGACAGGAAGTTGCATTGGTAAACCAGTCGCAGCTACGGACTGGGTAGGCTACCAGTCTCGAGTCCCCCTTCGCTGCGTGCTGGTGGTGGCGCAGTGAACAAGCGGGCCCTCTTTTCGCATTGGGACACGCCAAGAATTGGAAACTGACACCAGTTCACTGTGTGCTGGTGGAGATGCTCTTATGATAACTTATGTTGTCGTTGGTGGTAACTTAGGAGCTTGTTGGAAATTGAAAGAGGTTTCCAGACAGTAGGCCTGCGCACATGGGGTTGGGTAAGCCCTGGCTCCGACGTCGGACGCCAGAGGGCGGGCCCCCACCCCCCGATGCAAAAGGGAGTGGATCAGGGGCCTTTCCTCCAAAACTCTCCTCCAAAACTCTGATCGAATAGTAGGAAAATAGCCGGTGAAACTCAAAACTCTGATCGAAGCCCAGGGTGAATTCCCCAAAGCCCAGGCTGATTTTATCCAGGCCCTGCATGATTTTCTTAGGCCGTGTGTCCCTGTAAGCTCAGTTTTTTTGTTAGCAGGCTGTTGATTGAATTTTGGAGGAGAGTTTTGGAGGAGAGTTTTGGAGAGTTTTGGAGGAGAGTTTTGGAGAGCTTTGGAGGAGAGTTTTGGAGGACAATTTGTGGGGTTAGGGTTGAAAAATAATTTTTTTTTATGTTTTGAGTTTTTTTCAATCATTTGTGAGGCTTTGAGTAGGTGTTGGTACTCATCGTTGGGACTTTCATTCTATGTTCTTCTAAAGAGTTACAACGTTTTTTTATAGAACAACTTTCCAAGGGTTTAGGGTGAAAGAACATGGAGCCCTCATTTTTCACTAGAGTTATAGTCACATGGATGATGCTCTCTATGGTGATAAAGAACTCTTTTAGTTCGAAGTCAAGAGCTTCGGAGGTATTGGATTTTGACAATGGAATTTCAATGCAGGCCCATTTTCTTTCACTGTTATTGCTTCTTGGTTCACGAAAGAAACCCAATCCTCCCCAACTATTTTGGGTAGAGCCTAGGCAATCAACACATTGGAACTTTGTGGAAAGGGTAGTATGGAGATCTAGTAATGAAATGCACCATAACAAATTCAAGAAGTTCTACAGGATGAGTTTCAATGCATTTGACAATTTAGTAAATATGTTAACTCCCTTCTTGAGAAGTAGGTCTATAAATCAAGTAAGACCTCAAATGGAAATTAAAAAAATTGTTGCATGTGTAATTTATAGGTTTGCTCATGGTCATAGTCCAGAGCATATGGCAGATCGTTTTAGAATTGGAGCTTCAACCATTAGAAAGTATGTTGATATTGTTTGCGACGTTCTTACGGATGAAGACAAATTATTTAGCCACTGCATTAGTATTCCGAAGGAGGCACGTCTTGAAGGCATCATTTCAGATTTTCAAGAACTAACAGGTTTGCCTAATATTTGTGGAGCAATTGATGGAACGCACATACCATTAGCAGAGATTCCAAGTAGAAGAGTCACATTAGCAGCTAGTGACTTCTACAATAGAAAAAAATTTCACTCCATTGTATTGCAAGCGGTTTGTGATTCATGAAAGATTTTCTGGAATGTATGTGCTGGCCAACCTGGAGGAGTGCATGATGGCGGCCAATTCAAAGTGTCCAGCTTGTACAAAGGTTTGAAGAAACGAGAGATTCTTCAAGAACCAATGGTTTCGGTTGGAGGTGTCAAATGTACTCCGTATTTGATTGGAGATGCTGCCTATCCCATTCGCACCTATTTGATGAAGAATTGGAAGGCCCCCAATGACTTGCAGAAGAAAAGATTTGATAAATCCATGAATTCCGGAAGAGTTGTGATTGAGCAAGCATTTGGCACCTTGAAGAACAGATGGAGAATTTTGAAGCATTTTAATTCTAGAGTTGACAAAGCTGCTCGAATTACAGTAGCTTGTTGTTGGTTACACAACTATTGTGAGATGTTGAATGAGCCAAAGCCCCATGTGGCTAATGCAGATTTTCGAAGAGATCCGCTTGTTGGATTCGGGGATGCTAGATTACCTATAGCTAGGGAGGGAGAACATGCTAAACATCAAGGAGAAATCCTTAGACAGAAACTGTTCACACAATGGGTTTTGGAAAACCCTAATGATGAGTGACTATGATGAAATTGTACTTGCATTTCCTATAAGTTCTATGTGGAACATATGGTTGCACAAACCAAAAATTTGGTAATAAAAATCCTTTATTCAATGTAATGGAATTTAGAACAAATCAAATCAAAACAACTCAAATCAAATCAAATTCCATACAACCTTGGAAATAAAATTCCGTAAGCCCTAAACCTTCAATTCTAGGTAACCTAGAAGATGCAACATCTATTTAGAACTCCTTGAAGAGTCCTTAGACTTTAAAGCTTCTACAAATAGAGCAGCCATCTGCAATTGTCCCTTCATGGCCATCTCTCGACCCTCTCTCTCATTGTCTATCAACTTCTCTGTAATCTGCAACTTCATCTTCTCCACCTCGAGAATTCCTTTGGAGAAATTGTTGATGGCAGCAGCAATGGACTCATCTATTGCACCAAGTTTCTTTTTTTTCTTTCTTGCACTCCTGTTCACTTGACCCTCACATCCCGGTTGACTTACTGCCTGTGTACGTGGTGAATGTGAAGAAGTAGCACCTGCAACGGAAGGAATAGGAGGACTACTAGGCAAAGTGTCGCCATCATCATCACTGAGAATGAGAGTCTCAGAGTGTTGTAAACGAACACCCTGATCAACACCATGAGGCACACCATCGATTTTAGCTGTACCACCAAAAATATTGTCAAAGATTTCATACCATGGTGTTCAAGTTGATGGTGGTGCTCCAGTTTCTTCTTGCTTCAACTTCTCCTCATAGTATGTTGACCTCATCTTTGCCCATTTGTCACAAGTCTATTGCCAGGTCCTTTGAGGCTCCTCTGGAAACTGTTTGTTGAGCTCCCTTGCAAAGACCTCCCAATTCGCCTGCCTGAAGGGCTTGCGGTTATATTCCCAGTATTTCTCTTCACACATGTCTACCAAGAACCTCAAAACTCCCTCTTTCCACTCCCTCTTCACATTTGGAGTACCAAAAGAACTTCTCTCTTGAACCCCTTCAGAACCATCACCCCCTTCATCTCTCATCATTAGTGCAAGCAAACCTCCACGCGGGGCCTCCATAATGAAAACAAAAAAAAACAATGTAGCTCAATTAACAGCCCCACCATGAAACAAGTGCAAACTTAAACCCTCTTCTCTGCGCAGGTAGGGGGTGTGCAGGCATCGGGAGCGCAGGCAAGGGGGGCGCAGGCAGGCTGGGATTTTGAAGGAGAGAGACGACCCGAAGACAGCCGCTTTTTACTTCACTACATGTTCGCATGTTAAAACCTCGGGCTAATCGCCGTGAGGGCTCGGAGTCTCACGAACTATGAGCCTTGGCCCGTAAGCCCTCTCTAGGCCCAACCTGTCCTTTTCGGCCCTCACTTGCGACGTCGCATGGGTAGTTTAAGCCTCATGTGCGCAAGCCTAGTAATTGCACATGTTTGGGGGACACCTATTAGAAGAGATCTAGCCCCATTAGAAGACTGCAAGTTCCCGGCAATGGGGAACTCGGTGAACTGTGTCACCGCAAGGAGTTGATGTGGTCAAGAGGCAACCATGTCAAATTTTAACTTTTTTAACTTCTTTTTCAATTTCAGGGACTCAATAAAAAAAAATTAATTTTAAAAATTAGTGGCAGATGATTGTTGTGAGTTGTGCCTTCAGTGTTGTGGGAACAGCGTGGGGATACATGTCTAAAATGGTCCCTTGACTTCCCCAAATCTCTTCTAATGATATGTGTTAATTATGAATTTGAAAAGCATTTATTGTAGGTGTACACAATTTATAGGGTCTAGTATTTAGAAGGTGTATTTTTGAGGCAACATTTGTATAGGTTAGTTTTGCAACATGTTACCTTTTAGCAACTTCACCGAATTAATAACTTATAATAAGAGCAACTCCACTAAGATATAGGTAGAGCATACATTAAGGTAAAAAAAACTATTTTGGATAATCTAAATATTTCAACATGTTAATAAGAGTGGTTATGGGTCAAGGAATTTTTATAGATAGATATTATTGCAAATTAGTTGGATAGAAAAGAATTTCCGTTTTGTAATGAATGATTTCTTTACAACTCTTGTAAATGAGCTTTGGTAGTCTCTTAAACAAATCAATACACTACCACATACAAATCACAAACAAACTATCGAAATTTAGCTTCAATAAAACTAACTAACTAAAATGACAACATCAACTTACTCAAGTTGCTACAACAAATTACCATATCCAAGTGTTTGTATTAAAGGACACCTTATTTGAATTAGAGAGAATTTGAAGCAATTCTTGTACTAGAATCTTTCCTTAGTATATTTCAGATCCTCTACTTGATTTAAAAATTCTCAAGTTTGAGTTTGGCCTCTTCTAAAGTTGTTCCCCTTGACCTAAATCTAACCAAATTATTTATGTAGGAACTATTACTCCGTGCCTTTTGGTCCACCAAATGCAACCAACATTTTGATATATTACTATCAAATATTTGTGAGGTTGATGGTGCACATGTGCAAAATGGTTCAAATTTATTATTGCCGTGAAGAGAAATGTTTGAATGCCATCAATAAGTTATTGAAAGAACTCTTATCATGACATAGTGAAAACTATTTAGGTAAACATAGATAAATCAACTACAAGCACATTTGCACAATTTTGCAAATTTTTTCATTGTCATAAAAATTTTAATTTGCAAATCATGATATCAATAACTTTGTAATATACTTTTAATATAGTTTTAGAACCCAACCAATCTCAAATCTATCGAGATGTTATTTTAATTCTCAAAATAAAAAATAAAAAATTGTAATGAGAATGTTATATGGTTTTTTGAAGTAAGTGATCCTATCACCAAATTAGTTAGGCAAAAATTAGCAATTTTTGGGATGTATAGATACATTCTTTGTTTCAACATTTTTCCTACAAGCCATTCATCACCTACTTTTTATTTTTAGTGGGTTAAAATAAATTATATTAGGATTATAATGATTTGTAATTCCATCCTTCCCAAGCAAGACACTTTAGATGGTTGGTGTCCATGTCACACCCCTATCTCCTTAGGGTGCTTGAAGTGCCTTAGTGAGCAAGGGGGACCTTGGGGGTGACTTCCCAAGCCTTACAATAGGCCAAGAAGGGCCATAACTTTGTGGGAACTTGTCCAAATGGGACAAGTGACCAGTCCATCGGCATCTACTTGTCGCACAGATATCCGAAATGGAATCGCATGTGGGATTTGAAGACATGAACGCAAAGTTATGCCGCTTGGAAGTTTGGGAGTCTAAACGGAGGGAGAACTTGGGGATTTCGGTTGAAAATAGGTGGTCTTCTAAAACCCAAGAGGGTTTGGGAAGTCTCTTTGATCTACAAGGGGGGGATCTACCGAATACTACAGAGAGTACTATAGGAGGGGTTGGTCTCCTTTCTCCCTCCTACTTGGAGCGTTGGTGAGTCCCAATGACTCATGGGTGGTGATGTAACTTCACCACCAACTTCAAGGCTCTTTGGGACACTTGTGTGTATGTGTGTCTCAAGGCACCGGTTGGTTGGAGTCCCACTCCTTGCTAGGCCTTTGGCAATATGTCTTGAGTTGTGAGTCCCAATTGGTGTTGATGTAAGAGTAGTACATACACAACGGGCCTAGTATGAAGTGGGGTGACAACCAAGGGTGATTAAGATCGTGGTCAATAGTGCTACCATGAGTCTTAGCATAATAAGATGGAAGTTCCACCCCATGTCACCAAGTGACATACTAAGTATCACGAGTGGAGTGTATATTAGAAGTCTCAGGCACTAGGACTTAGCAATGTGAGTTGGAAATGGGAACTAATGCTGTGAGTGTGTGACATGTGCAATGTTAGTTAATTCGGGCCTAAGTGATACCGATATTAGAATGTGGTGAGCTCTGAAAGTTGTAAAGGGCTCTTGAAGCCTAGTTGGAGTTGTAAGGTGTTACTAGGGCCGCGATAGTCTACCTAAATTGAATTGCAGTATGAAATCCCTAATAGTGATTTAGAATAACCTAAGAAACTAGTCAAATTAGGCTTCAAAATATTGGTAGTAAGACACTCTATGAATGTGTGAACAATCCAACAATGAACTTCTACCATTTAGTTGGTCATACCCTCAAAAAATCTCCAACAATGATGACCAAAGAACCATGATTTTGATGGACACACTCCTCAACCACACTTGCAAAGCAACCTGTTTAAAACTTGTTTAAAGCAAATGAAGAAGTGAAATGTATTTTTGTAGAATGAGGGTTAAAAAGTTGTGTCATGTATGGTGTTCAACTAAAGTTAATCTTTTCATTCTTCAAGAAACATGTACCATTATGTAGAGACTTAGAAATGTCAGTTGGAAACACAGCAAAAAGTTTGATTGTAAATATTTAACATGGATTTTTTTTTTGAATCACCACTCAAACTCATTGTTCTCGAATGCCAATTGTGCTAGTGTGGTTGCACCTTCAAATAGACATGTGCACTTAATTTGCAATCACAAAAATGAGAAAAAAAAAAGTCAAGAGTTTTACACGAAAAAAACATTAGTTTTTGAATCCTTTATTAGTGGTCAAAAGTCAATGAGTTTTTATAAGTAACATAACTTGAACTATACAAATCTTCTATGTGATTTCTAGAGAGGAGGTGTCCTAAGAATCTTTAGCAAATGTAAGAAGTCACTTGTTTGCAATGTAGATGTTGCCCCCTCTCTCCCAAAAGGGGGATACCTTTTCGGAACAAAGTATACATAGAGGTCACTATATGATTAAGTTTCCTTTTATATTTCTTGTAATTTTTGGTACCTCCCATTAGATTTGAGTTTAAAATTATGCACGATATAATTTATTGTCAATGGTGTTGAGGGAAAATTTTCCATTTGTAAATAGACCATGCATGTTTAAGGAGGATACACAAAATTGTTATTAGAATCTACCATTTCCATATTCATCTCATTGTTGTACTTGATTTATGAATGACTCTATTGTCAATTATTGGCGCTATTTTCAAATGAACTTTGGAAATGAATCTTCATATTTTTGAACCAAAGCATTTGCTTCTTCTTCAATAAGTCTTCTTTTCTATTTGCTAAAAAAACACACAACCACTATTCCTTTATCCACCTATGAAACAAGTTTTGAGGAGTTCTACTAAGTGGCAATAATGGATGTGGGAATGGATGCTCATACCTTAGTACATTGTACAACCAGGTCCAATAATCTTAGGAACTTTTTTCCCAACCAATTCAACTAGCAAAATGTCCATGAACTTCAAGATGCTCTTACATACTTGAAAATGCAGACTTCAAAACTGCAAATTTGTTGTAGCATTAGAACATGGCAAAAGAACAAACAAAAAATGATACAAAAAATTCAAGCATGATGAGATCATATACCTCTATAGCAATTGCAAAAATTCATTTCTAATATGCCCAATGATAGAATGCAAGCTCTAATTTCAAAAAAGAGTGACAACACTAGATGGTAGATAGTGCATACAAAAGATCCAAATTATTGACATGTATGATTTTGATTTCCACATGTATGTATATACTTGTTATGATGATCAAGTACTCTTCACTACAATTTCAGTGCAATGATTTTATGGTTTGAAAATCTGTTCTTTTGGTTCTTTTTGAGTATGCTAGACAGAGCATCCTTGAAGTTCATGACCTTTTTGTTCTTTTTGAGTATGATAGAGGCAGAGGTTCCTTGAGGTTCATGAACTTCTTGTTGAATCTGCCTGGCTGGGACCAAAATTCGTAAGATTCTTGTACCAGACTATGCCGATTCTAATCACTTGTGTGTTCAGAGCAAAGTCAGAGAGGAAGATCCAGTTGCCAGAGAGAAAGATTGTTCAATTGCGTGGGAATTTGAATCGTTTGAATTATGATTGCACACTCTGCCATCAGTCACGAGGTTAGAGCATCTGCATCTTCTACGACATCTCAGTTGCAGAATGCAGACACTCAGGATGAAACGTGGAGCTCGGTTTGTCTCCAGCGTTGTTGGTTCAGTTTGCCCATTCGTCACTTCTTAAGGAAATAATAAAGGTCTGTAACTGGTAGAAGGTTCATGAAACGCTCGGGCTCTCACAGTGTCTTCTAACGTAGAGGTACATTTTGCTTTCTTATTCCATTAGCAATGTACAAATAATGTATATTTCAGGAGATGAATGCTTTTAGAGACAATTGTGCTTCAACTTCAAAAATTCATAATTAATTTCATGAAGCTACAAAAAAAATGAGGTGACTTACGTTAAATGCCAATTCCATTTGTCTTTGAAGGAAATTTTGTTGAAAAATATTTCAAGAAGTCTAACCTCCCCAAATTAATTATTACTTAGATGGGCACTTTATGGACCTCCTACATTACATCTAAAATCAATTGAATTAACAATTCACATTTTTTTTCAATAATTATACTAAAAATGTTTTGTGGAGTCTTGTTGATAGTCAAAAAGGTATTCTAGAATCTTTAAGAATGTATTTTTTGAACATTGTAGGAATAAATTATGAATTTTCAAAGTGATGAAAATAGGTGTTTCTAAAATCAATCCTAAACTTTTGTGAATAGTGGGATTACATTTTAAGAAAGAATTTGTATACGTTGGTTTTAGAATGGTGTTTGTTTTAGGTGCAATTGCCTTGTATAGAAATAGCATTGGCAATTCTTGAAAGAGTTTGTTTGTTAACTTAGTTAGGATGTCAAGGACTAAAAGTGTTTGATGAATGAATTTCATTTTTCACGATCTTGACGATTATTTTCCATCTTGAGTCCTTGAGTGATGAGCTCTATCCATTCAAATTTAAGGTCCCTCATCCATCATAATTAACTTAACCTTGGAAAAATGAGGCCCAAAGTTAGGGTAGTCAACCAAAATGATCAAATTCTAGCATGACCAAGTTCATTCTTTGTTTCTACAATAACCTTGAAAGTCATTCATCAAACACCCTTAGTCCTTGTCTCCTCATCATTTCCTAAGTGACAATTTATTTCATTTGGTACTAAAAATGGTATTGGTTTAGGGTTTTAGTGATGTATTTTATTTCACTTTTGAACTAGATTTACTTGTTAATACTGCTCTGAAGACCATGCTTTAACTGATAGGCTATAAATGCTTGGAATTTGTTTCAATTTGTGAATGGGACCATGTAGAAGATGGAGCTTTAGGCCATAGGATGTGAATCTTTAAGCTAGCAATGTGAGTTTGTCATGATGTCCAATCCAATGACCAACAAATGTGTTTGATGCCTCCAATTCCATATTTCTACCATAAGCCTTATAAATGACCGAATGACCAAATTTGTTTTGATTTCTAAGGTGTTTTGTAATTACAACTCTCAACTTCAATCTATTGTTTTTTATATAGCCTTTCCAAGCATTAATATGAAAATAAAGATTTGGGAAAGCTTAAGGCCTCTAGATCTTACTCAAAGTAGTCTAATAAGTTACTAGGTCACCTTTTCAAGAGTTGATGGAGCTAGACTTTTGCATTAGATGTTTAATCTTTCCAATTCTAGTAATGAAAACAAACTCTAGATGAATACTTTGAACATTCATACATGTAGTTTTATATATTCATCACACTACAATTGTCCAATATTTTGAATATAATTTTTTTTTTATTGTATCTATTTTTAAATTATTTATGAAAAATATAATAGTAATGAAAACCAAAAAAATTGAAAACCAAAATTAAGCCTAGTACAATCAACATATTTAGAATTAGATTACAAATTTTCAACATTCAAAGTAGTTACAATAGAGTAACATTGACTTAATCCTTGGTCAAAGATGTTTACCATTAAAAATAAATTTTAATATTTTTTTTGAAAATTTTATTAACATTTTGAAAATTAGCATAGAAAAATTCGTGAAAATAAATAAATCCAATTATGTTTTAGATTGTGTGTACAAATTGGTTACACATATACCAAATTGTGGGGGCCTAGGACTCTTTTATAAGATATGAATGGTAATAGGTTATACAACATCAATGTAAGAGGGTATCATGAGAAAAATATAGTAGAAAAAGAAATTGTAGAAAATTTCTTTAAATGAAAAATGTTGATATCGAAATATGACATGATATTACTTCAATGATATTTTCTTTAATCTTTAAAAATGCACACTTTTATTTGTGAAATATGAATATGAATGGAAAAGACATAGATAGAATAATTAATCTTTTGTAATAGAAAGATGAAGAAAAGAAGTGTAACTCTCATCTATTTGAAACCAAGTGTAAATGAAAAATTTGTTGGAGGTAGTTCTATTAGCTATGTCATAAAGGCATAGGTAATGTTTTCTCTATACACATATTTTTTCAAAAAATAGTTTTTAAATTCTTTTTGCCATCTATTATTAAAACCACTCCCTAGCAAAGCTTGTCTTACAACCATGGTACCTAGACAAGACAATTTTATTGTAGGTGCTTGTAAGATTGAAGTGATTACATTTTAAAGAAATGTTGCAGAAGCGTCTACAACAAAAAAGCAACTTACATTAGTTGCAAGTGGTCTTCTTCATCAATTATTTGTCCTTATTATTTTCATCTACATGAACCTTGACCCCTACAGTCCTAAGGCATATTTTTCATCAAAAAACAATCAAAACCATTATTTCTATTGCAAAGAGCAAGAATATTTAAAAAAAATTAATATCTAACCATAGAATCTTAGGCTAGAATAGTATAAGAACATGTAGAAGAAATTTCAGAAACTTTGACCACATAAATTGCAAGATGTTTGTGTTTAAAGTGAAGAAAATTGGATTTTTTGCACCTTACATGACTAGATTATATGCCTCAAAATTTTCTTATCTTAAAATCTTTGTGCTAAAGATTTTGAATTTAATACTTATTTTGAAGAATTGAGTTGAGAATCTAAAAAAAAAACTATAAAAAAATGGACTTTCATCCTTAAAAAATTGTTAAGTAGAAGTAGATACAAGATACTAGAAGGAAAAACTAAATCACTAGTAGCTCTAAGATGGAATTTAAACATATTGATTCCAAAGGCAAGATTTTTCTAGCAAACAAATTGAACCTTGTGGAACCTTTTTTTTTATTTCTAAAAATTGAGTTAAAAAATGTATCTAAGACAATATATTTTCAAGAAGATGCAATGATTGCCTACAAGAGAAAATCTCCTTTAGTTAACATTTAGATTACTAATCCAAGTGGGATTAGTAAATCCTTATTATATAGACAAAACTTTAATCTATAATAAAAAAGACTTAAAACTTTATTTCAATTTTTTATGAGTTGATTTTTTGTCCAATGAATTACTTTTAGGGCTTAGGGTTGCATACATTGATGTTGCAATCTACTTACTTGTGTGGGGTGCATAACGAAGAAAACACATAACTTTTCTTTCCAACTATTGGATCTTCATAGAAATAAGATTCTCTAAAAGTTTGTTTGTTTGTTGTCTTGATGTCAATAAAAATGTGAAGAAAAGAAAAATAATATAATACTTCATTTTAGATGCCAAAATTTCTGAAAAATGGTTTTAGCTTTCAAGGAGCTTTAACCCCTCATCACCAAAGGGGACAAAAAGTGTCTTCAAGTCAAATTCAAAGTGCTATAACTTTTGCATTAAATGTCTAAATTCAATAAAAACTTGTTGGAAAATTTGAGTTCTCTCTTCTAGTTTGTGTGAAAAAATTGTCAGATTTATACAAGATGTCTTGAGTTTTTGGAAGCCAATCAAAGTTCACAAGTTCAATTTGAATTCACCAAACTGCATTTGATGGTTGCAACTTCAAGGGCTTGTATCTCCTTCATCCAATGTTTTTCTTCAATAAAATTTGTTGGGTTATGTTCCTCTTGAAGTATAATTATTGTGGTAGAATTTTCATGTCAACACATGTTGTTTTGAATTTTTGGGAGCAATTCGAAGTTCAAAATCCCAACATTTTTGGAACACATTGAACTTTGGCGGCTTGTTTCTTCTTCATACAATGTTTGTTTCCAATAAATGTTTTTGGAAAAGTTGCACATACTAGTTTAGTTTGTGTGGCCAAAATCTCATATCAATCCAAGAAGTTATGAGTGATTGAAAAATATTTTAGTAGGAGGTTCAATTTTTTATGTGCTTTTTGCAACTTTTCTTGCTATTTTTTGACATTTCAAAGCCATGTTGCAGACATAATGAGTCGAATGAATGATATTTTTTTCATCAATGTGTTTGTTTACTGATTTTGAATCACTTCCTAGTTTGAAGTTTCTTCATTTGAGTAGACTTAGAAACCAGATTTCACCTTCAAATGTGTTTTTAGGAAAATTTCAGCATCCTTTTTCAACACTAGAACATTATAATCTTGCAATCTATGCAATCAAATGACACCAAATTTGATGCATGTCATCTACAACAAGTACACTAAAAAATTGTACGGTTGAGATCTCTATAACTTAGCAAAATTTATATCTATAACACTTCTAAAGGGATGTTGTTTTTTAGCCTTAGGCGATGAGGGGTTAAGGATTATATGATGTTTAATCCCTCAATGCCCCAGCCTGGATGGCGTGTTTGAGATGTTATTAGGGACCCTCGTACTAAACAATGTTTTGTGGAAAATTTAGGGACTTGCTCGACAATTCACCGTTGAATTTTATTCTAAAGAAACTTCAGAATCAGTTGTGATAATTTTCAGATCATTTCAACGTCCCAATCTCGAGATTATAACAAATGAATGGCCTCATCTCCTCAACTTTGGAGACAATTTCTTACGGTTTGTGGCACTTTTAGGAGAGGTGGCACCCAATCCTGTGTACAAAATAGCACAAAAATTTGTGAGGGGGTAGTCCACGAGCATTACATTGCCTACAACAATTTCCAACAAATTTGGTGGAAACACCATTTTCTACAAGTCAATGAAGTTCACAGCGTCTATAGAAGAGAAGCTATTTTCGACCGGCTGATGGCGTCGACACTATATGCGAAGATAGAGACGTGTAAGTCTACAACTGAAATTTCCAGGAATCATGTTCACAAGACATGGACATGAGAATGCAAGTGGTTGAATTCTAAGTGGGTTCTCCATTACTACACACTCTCCCTGTCCATGATTGTGATTCAACCCCATCAACACTGATTGACAAATGCTGAACCTATGATTGACAAGCTTGTGTCTCGTACACAATGATGCAGGGGTGCAAAATTTTACAATTTCAACAACAATTGCTTCCAAGGGTGCAACAAGACCCAAAGTTTCTCATCATGCAATTACACTCCTACATATAGACTTCCCATGCACTAATGCCAAGCAACGGCTTCTAAAATGTGTACTTCTCTACCTACGTTCAAAACTTGTAGTCAATCGAAACTACAACATACATATTGACGTCAGACAACCACCTCAAGCAGGTGGTTTAGCCATTCTAGAATCACTTTGGACCAAGAGTCGGGCAACGAGTCGAGTGCACAAAAACTGTAGAGTGATGTCGACAATGTTTTGCACCTACTCAACTAGTGCTCCTTAGAGATCGATTACAGTTGAACTTCATCAACCACACTACAAGTAGCGAGTGCACAGTTAGAACCTAGCTAGTCACATTGCCCACTTCCGTGAAGTATGCACTAGTTGAAAGCATGGCTCATCACACATGAACATGTCTCCACACTCCCAACAAATTCTACGTTGTTTAGCTTTGCACAACACACATTGTCGTGGCCACCGTCCCTTATATCGAACATTGCTATGAGTCTCATTAGGGTTTTGATTTGCTCCACCACAAGTGCATGGTAGTGGCCACCATGCTTCGATCAAGGCCAATGCCACCGTGTAGTGAAAAGCTTTGCGCCCCTTTGCACGCATTCCACGTGTTGTCATGTGCTTGTAGTACAAAACCCAAGCATTTTGCAAAGAGGAGTCCAACACAAAGAACCAAAGTTTGTGCCACCACTTTCTTGACCAGAATTGCACGGTGTAGTCTTTATGCATTTGATCAATGAGATCAACTCCTCTCATATACTTTTGATACTCTTCTTGATGTGGTGTCATTGGGATAGGTTGGTGGATGCCTTTCAGCCACCACTCCCTCACGAATTGGATCCTGGGAGGTGCTCAAGAAGGTCACTGGTTTGGCATCATACCATATTGTAGCCACGTGCTGCGAGGCATGCATTTACCAGAACAATGTCCCCCTCTCATATTCTCCTTGTTTGAACCCCAACAAGATAGATGGCACACCAATTCGACTACCATTCACAATTCCAGTTGCCCATATTTCCCTTTCCAGAAGTTGATCAAATAATTAAGGGGAGGTGAAGAAATTGTCAACAACAACACAATGGCCTTTATGAGACATACCTTGTACTAACTAGCTTACTACACGTGTACCTCAACCATGATCTACTATGCCATTGCTACCCAAGTAGACTTGAAGATTATAAATATAACAGTTGGGATTGGACACCAAACACCATACTTTCAGACCATAGAGAGTGGGCTTTGCTTTGATGTACTGTCGAATTAGATTGAAGTGCCTTCTATAGGCTATCATTATTTCATCGACAATGGTGAATTTCTCAGGGTTCCATAGCTCATGTGACCGTGCCACAAAGCTCTCAATGATCCACCTAACTTTCCCAATTTTATCATACTTCTTTTCCTTCTTATTCGTTTCAAGGGTTCTATTATCAACACAATGAAGGCACCGTAAAATACATTCAAATCTATCACGGCTCATGACATAGGAGATAATTCCACAGTGCCAGAAAGTATCCTTCTTCCAAAAGTCCCATATGGTTGGGGTCACTTTCAAGCCCATGAGAATCACTACACCCAACCAACATCTAAATTCACCGGCACTGAGTTCAATCCACTTGGGTCCACTGTTCCTATATTGTAACGCATATTTCGTAACTTCTTGCCAGCCATATCGGTTGGTTTCTTGAACCATGTGGTCAATATAGGCTTGAGTCCAAAACAACTCAAAAAAATATTGTCCATTTTGGTGCTTGCGTCGGAACTGCTCAATTAGTCCCAGTGTAGGATCAATGAACTTTTCACGATCTCCTAGTAACTGCGAGGGATGATGGCCCCTAAAGGCATCAGCATAGCGATGTCTCACATTCCCTACAGGTTGAAGATTTGATCCTTCTTCCTCAACCCACTCTTCATAATGGTCAATGTCAAAGCCATCGTCACTAGATAATCTAGTGGATTGATCATCTACGAGCTCCCAATCAAAATTTTCGTCATTAGAAAGGTTACTTGTAAAATTGCAAAATTCTGCCATCCAATTGGGATCTTCGGAATCCTCCATCCATCCATTCCAACAGTTGAAGGGAAGTGTTTCCAGTACCAGTTCCTTGGAGCAAGCACTCCCTTGGGGCGTGTGCAACAACTCGGGCAGGTACTCTGTGGACTTCGATTGTAGTGAAATTGAGTCTTCCGAAGCTTGTTGTAGAGGACAAAGCCCCACACTACCATCATGAGGGATTGAAGCGCCTCTTCTTGGTGGAGTTGAAGGTCCTGGTCACGTGAATGGCGGTGGCCTACATTCAACCCAATCCATGCCGTGGCAATCTAAAACCGCAACTTTCTTCCATCCAATACTGCCTCCAAATTCTACACCATACCAATGAACATCGTCCTCCCACCATCCCTGTTGCACATCACCAAGGAAAGTCTGAAGACCTCCCCATTGACTAGGGTCGAATCCAAGAACATGTAGTAGAACCCAAACGTGGTCTGGCAATACTCCAATGGTCAGTCCATTCCCTACATTGGACCATCCAGGAATTCCAGGCACTTCAGAAGGTATCAAGAGTGAATTAGTCACATCTTCAAACACTTGTTCATGTGGACTTGTGGATGTAGCGATAGGCATGCTTGAGTTGGATGTCACATGGCCTTCGGCGAGATTTGCAACTACATTCACCTAGTTTTGCACCATAGTAGTAGTGCTGAAGTCTCCTCCAAGTTCCTATGCTACGCCTTGCTTGCAACATCCTCCCTTCCTTGTCGTTGCAGCCTTTTCACCCTCCATTGAAGAAGCGGTGCCTATGGCACAACCATGGTGAAGGGGAGGTGCACCTGTTCCTCTTCTCCCTTCAACAATTGGAGAGATGGGCCTTAGGCCCAAGCATGGTTGTCACAGACACCGCAATGCAGAGGCGCTTGGAGATTTGCCATGCATTTGCAGTGGAAGTCCTAAAATGCTTGGTATTGCAATAGGTCGTAGTGTGTCCCTCTTTCGCAAACGAGGAGGTGTATGGTTGGCAAGTAGGATTGGAGGCACGACCCAATCTATTGGGACTACATCAATAGTCGCACTATGACCCCGACCTCGATCTCTACCCCGTCCTCTTTCTTGCATTTCTGCCGGTCCATCGAGCACTAGTAACTCACTCTCCCGACCACCCCCATGTTGCTTTTACATTGCTTGATCCCCACGACCTCGCCCTCTGCCCCTCAACGCTTCATCATCAGGTGTTGTGTTCCTTCAGCTAGTTGGTGGTCAACCTTCCTGTTGCGGTACTTGTTGAACTCCCCGTTGCATCACTTGAGTCCATGATCTCTCAACTGTAGGGTTGAGGTCTTCTACTCTTTGGTCTATGGGCAATTCTGGCAGCTTTGCTGCATTCATTGCTCGAACTTTTGCTCCTTGGAGATGGGCAACTCTAGAAGCTTGGAGGTTGTGAGTAATTTGCCCTCATGCGGCTAGAACTTGCTGCATCAAGCGGACACTTGCTTGCATTCAAGCAACCCCCTTCATTTGGCTCATCTTCAGATTGCGGCCACTACTTCTCCCATAGGAATGCATCCACTGAAGGTGGAGTACCTCCCTCTTGTCCCTCACAAACACGCTCCTTCCACCCAATCAAGCGCCCAATTTGATGTCGACAGAGGTACCTCCAATTCTTTGTCCTTGGATTCGGCGGTCAATAGTGTTGTTCTTGAGGTATTCGCAATGTCAACAGGAAGGACTCATGAAGGCAATTCACGACACTTTGTGCAACCTTCACACCAACCCCCTTGTCCAATGCCCACTTGAACAAAGTATCCTGAATGGATTGCACCTCCTCGATGGTTGCTCGGCCTTTATTTAGAGCTGTCATCATTGCCTTGTCCACAATGATGTGTACTCCCAATCGCTGCCTGGGACTCTCAAAACAATATTAGCTACAAGTGGAGAGCACACAATCTCCAATGGTGCACCATATAAACAGAATTGGCAAAAATGCAAGCAGGAGCACCCTCTAATGATGGCATCCTACTACAGAAGAAATTGCAACCCTCATTCTTGCATCCCCTTCTATTCGTGCAAATCGAAACTGCTCCCTCCACAAGTGTAATCTCTCCATCTCAATTGCATTCTATCCCTCTCCACTCCCAACACAAAATACACGAGTGTAACAATCCATGAGTGTGCTATGCGGGCTCTTCCTCAACGTACCAAGAGGGCTCTGCTTCGGGCATTGGATTCTCCATCAGAAGGCTCCAACGGCCAACTACTTGCTACAACCGGTTACCCAGGCCAAACTGCCATGTCCTAAAATATGTTGGGTTCCAATTTCTGCCGCAATTAGGAATTCTAGCTTTCAAATTTTTAATCACATTGATGAGCCTCACATTAGTAGGGCCCGTTTGACAAGTTTTCTTTTCAACTTCCTTGGATTCTTCATCATCCTAAACCGCAATCCCTGATTGAGTATTTATCAACAATGTTTTTTTCGTTGCTTGGGCGTTGAGGGGTTAAGATCTTGGTGGAAGGAATTATGACTTTGATTTAAGAATCTTTCTTATATGGGCTTCATAAAGCTTGTACAAGTTACCAATCAATGATAAGCTTCCACCCTCAAGGCAATGGGTTACTTGATTGTAAAAATTCTAAATACACTTTCTTGTGCCAAAAACACTCATTGAAATTGTAATTTGAAATGCAAAACTTAGCTTGATAGTTGCATTCCTAGGCTACAAAGAAAAAAAGGTCAAAGTTGGAGCATAGATGTGTATTATTTAGAAGACTTGTCCTCACCTTCCTATGAAAACCAAATCTATGATTGGGTCTATTGTTTAAGAGTTAACAAATACTAAACTCCTTAATTAAGGATTATATTTTGATAAAAAAAAAAAAAAAAAAGCACATTATAGATGAATCAATGTTGACAAATCCAAAAGTACTAAAATCACTTAATCCTTAAAAGACTAGATGTTCAAAATTTGAATAAAGAATGAACACAAACATGTCCCAAACTCAAATCATCTTGCTTTTTCATCCAAAAAAATGTTTGCAAATTTTTATTTCAATTCTCTTACATCTATACAATATAGATTTTATAAAAAAAATTCAAGTATTCTATAGTTCAAGGGGGACAAGTATGTTGATGTCAAATAAAAAATGGCCTTTCAATAATGACTTTAATTAGAGCTTAACATTTTGAATTTAAGGAAAAAAATCGTAAAAAAATTACAAATCTTTAATCTATATCCAATTTTAAAAAGAATTTTGAATTCATAGTTTTAAATTTTATTGAAAAATATTGGTTAGTGTAGTAGTTGATTTAACCATATGAAACAATCTATGAATCTTCCTATATAGCTTTTGTTTGAAAGTCATAATTAAATTAGTCTTCTAAGTTAGATTCTATGATACATTTTCACATATTGTTGTATATTTGGACTACCTTCTACACCTTCAAGGATTGAAATACAATTTTAGTGAAATGATCTTTTTATCTTTCTTGAAGAAAAGCTTCAACTCCACATATGTAGATGATTCTATATTTACATAGGAAGGAAAAGGTTGTAGATAGTTCATGTTGATTTACTTTTAGACCTTCTCTAGCATCAAGAATAGTATACATACAAACTTTGTAAAATGTTAAATTTCATCAAAATACGTTTGATAACAATTGTCAAATCAAATGACATCTAAATGAAGAATATATTTTGCAATGTCAAACATACGTTCAAACATTGTTCCATT
Source organism: Straminergon stramineum (assembly GCA_963920665.1). NCBI lineage: Eukaryota > Viridiplantae > Streptophyta > Bryopsida > Hypnales > Calliergonaceae > Straminergon > Straminergon stramineum. The sequence continues at coordinate 3,505,024 of OY987270.1, read as the reverse complement.
ACCATATACTGTATAGTACACAAAATTTCTCTTCAAAATGTCTCTTCAAAACAACTCTTCAAAATGATAAATCCTAATACTTTTCTTGTTTTTCTTGAACTATGACGTGCAACAGTTTTAACATTTCAGTATGTATTTGGTAAATGAAATCATTCAGCGACTGATTTATTGAACAGTTTCTTCCGCTCGTAACCTATGCACACTGCAAATAGGGAATGAATAGCATCTTCATAAAACTCGCGCAATTGGTTTCATGAACAGAAAAACAAGTAAACAACAGAACCCAATCCACAAGCAAACTTGCATAGTCATTGAAACCTGGAAAAAAATCCACTTTTTGTGGTCATCATCAGCTGTTTCCTTGTGGAAACCATGATCAAATCTTTTGATATTCATATGACCACACGAATCATAACAAGAGTAGGCACTTGTTTCACTTCGACAACAAGAGATTCATGAAGTTCACAATTGAAAGGAATGGAGTCAACCTTACGTGTCTCTTTTACAACAATGAAGTGATCTGATCTGATCCCCAGTTCGGCCAGCCAGCTTCACTAGTCGGCCTTGGGGAATCCGAAGGAACATGGGGAATTTAAAATCCTAGATCGTGAAAACACCAGTTGAATGTCATCACACCCGCTCTCTTAAGAGTTGATCAACTTGCCTGGTGCAATTTTAAGTCCAACCGAGAGCACACACAATATCCAACTTCCATGGTGTCATCAAGGTTGGGGATTTTGTCCTTCCTTCAATATATGTACTTCCAACAAATGGGTAGGTCCCCCACCACACCTAGTCACTGCCTTTTTCTTTCTGCTTGAAATAGGTAAACTACAAATTGATTCGTTGGCCTTCTTACAATCCACTATGTACAAGGGAATCTGTTCACCTTCTTTTCTGAGCAGCAGCAGCTCCAAAATTTATAAAAAAAACAGGACCAGATGGTGTCACCGCTGGATCTCATACTTCGCCACCCCATGAATGGCCACCACGATAAAAAAATTTATAGCCTATTTATTAAGCTATGGCAAATCCGCTTCGGCTTCACTCTTGTGTGTCGCGCAAAGGTGAGTAATTGCTGAGGCTGATCCGGCGACGGGCAAAAATGTTCTGCCCCGGGGAGAGAATGGCCCGCGGATCAAACATCTGCTTGTTCTGAACAAACAAGTCCCATTTGGAACCAAAGTGGCGCTTCCATTGAACGCGGTCTTGATACCGAGGCAAGTACTGCTTGCAACGCAGAGTCTCACAAACGCGTAAAATGTTGTCGTTGTCTTCAAGCATGGTGGACAGCGTTGGCCCCCCCGCCAGGTCCGGGAGCTTGTTCCTCAAGAACGCCACCAGGTAGAAAATTTCCTCAGGTCCCTCAGGGATCACCACCGAGAGTCGCTTGTCCCACCTGCCACAGTTCAATCAAAATTAGACTCTCAATTTCGGCAACCTCAAATACCATTCCTTGCCCAGTGCAGCAGCTGCTGTAACTATCAAATTTCAAATTGTTGTTTAGTTCGGTACCTACACCATTAAGTCTAATTAGTGTATGATTCGCTATTTCATAGACCTCGGATATACTATGGACATCCCTGTATTAGTACCCCTATTGATGAACACCATTTACTGAGCTTCGGATCTGATGTATCTCACTTATTTTTAGAGCGTCTCTCCACTAAAAAGAAAATTAAGGCAGTCCCAAGATGCCCTGTATAATAAAATAAGAAATATCTTCATTCCATGGCACATTAATATGTTGGTGTTACATTATATCATGGATAACACTAAGTAGAATAAATGTAGCAGCTAGGGAGAAGTGCAAACTACTGTCACCAAATCTACCCGGTAGGAAGATTTGCGGATTCCAGTTTACACTCAAGCCCATAGGGTCATATGTCCATGCACTACGGTATCCTGATAAATTGTCTGATAACTAAGTTTTACTAATCAGACGACCTTTAATGAATCAAATTATCAGAGATTCATTGAATTAAGAAGCCAAAATTTTAAAATGATGGTGCCTGGGCTTACTTGGATTTGTTCAGCGGGTAGACGAGGATGGGACCACTGAAATCTGGGGTCATCAGCTTCTTCAACACGAGCTTGTCAAAGTGCTCAATTGATGAAGCAGGCACAAAGACGTTAAGCCACGGATGCGGAATTTGGTCCCACATGCCAAGCGAGCTCAGCTTCCTCTCCACTTCGTGCAGCCGGTCGAGAAACTTGAAGTACGTGGTGTCGGTTTGGAACAGCAGCTTGCGGTCAAAGCTCAAAGGTGCCAACATGCTCTCCACCACCTGGACAAGCCAACCAACGACACCCGTTAATAAACGTCAAAAAGACAGCTTATCATGGAGCCAATTCATCATGAGATGGCGGAAGATTTGGCCGGCGGAGTATCAAATCCCCAAGTGGGAGAGTCCGGTATGGTGTGACGTATACATCAGGCAATTAATGGTAGGCAAACAAACAAGCATTCCCTCTGTTGCGAGGATGACGCAGAAGCCGAGGAGAATGCGAATGCGAGACTCTACACTCAATAGTGAAATTAGGTTGCCCCACTCTAATTTCTCGACATTTGACACGATATAAATATTTGCTGTTCCTGTACAAGAATGCACTACTTTTGAATTAGGTAGTGTTGTAATTGGGACTCTTGAACATCCATTTGTATAAATGGAAATGTCTGTAGAAACATCCGTCGACTATGATGGTTTGTAAAGTAACTTTCTTGGGGTAAGGCAACCTAATTTCACTATTTAATGTAGGTGATTGGTACCCATGCATCATCTCTACGTGTTTTTTTTCTTAATCTATCGACTTACCAACTGCGTTTTTCATCCCATGATAGACAATAAAAATCATGGCAGGCATGTTTCACGCCTTGATGCTCACATGCCTTGCCTTTCTAGTCACCTCTTTTCTATGGAAGGGCCAACCTAGTGACCCACTGAATCTCCACAGCAAGATCATGATCATTCGTTCACATGTACTGCAGAAAGACAAAGCGAGGACGCTATCATCATGGAGCCCACCCTTGAATTGACTGATTTCGTAAGAAAGAAAAAAGAGACAGTTCAAGTGCATAACAAGTTTCACCAGCCATTCCAAAATGCGAATGCACCCATCTCAAGGACGTATTGTAAGGGGAATGCCACAGTGTCTTACAATAATCAATTGCATTCTAAGACACAGTTGAGGTAATGAGTGTCCAATCCACCTCAGAGAGGTAACAAGAAACCATGTTATCTTAAACAACTTTTAGCAAACCACATGGAAGTCACTTGACAGGAATGCATATTATACATTCTAGGTGACTAATATGGGTGCAGATTACTTTTAAGTGTAATGCTTGACTCAAAACCATATTTTTAATAAGGTATGTGCACCCAAAATCGCCAATTGAAATGAATGCGTGCTAAACATTCATATCAGGAGACTGTTATGGGTGCACATACCGTAGTGTAATGCGCAACCGTCACCAGAACGAACCAATACTCATCTTAGAGACAAACCAGAATAATCCCATCGCCCCCCAAAGAGTTTCCAAAAACTCAGGTAAAGAAAACAACTTGGGCAAATTCCAAACTTGAAGAAAACTTAAAATTCGTAAGTTACCTGGTCCAGGTTGGGCAGGTCGGCCGCAGAATACGCCTTGGTGACCTCCAGGCAATACAGCACCGGCCCCGCGTGCGCCGGGATCATGGCTTCGGTAATAATCTCGTTGGCGAACGCGACGGACGCCCAGCCGTTGATGGGATTCGCGCTGTTCGCCACCACGAAGCCCTCCACGTAGTCGAACGGCATCGCGCTCCCGATCAGAAACTCCTGGTCGCGCTTGAACGAAGCGAAGTCCGTGTAGAGCGCGCGCAGCCAGCGCACGCGCTGCGGCGCCCGCTCCAGCACAATGCGCGCCTTCGTGATGATCCCGAATTGACCCAAACCACCCAGCACGGCGAAAAACAGCTCCGGGTGCAAAGTGGGCGAGCAGTCCAATACATCACCTTTGCCTGCACCAATCCAAACACACACACACACACAATGGTATTCAATTAATCACAGCTTCACGGTTGTGCTCATAGGTTCTCTATCATGCTACCTTCAATAAATTCTCTGATACCCGATCTCACGGTTGCACACACAGCTTCTCTAGCAAGCTACTACCTTCAACAAATTCTCTGTTACCCGAGCTCGTGAGTCGCGCGTTCTGATCTTTAATCGATAATTTTAATTAAAACCCTGCCTCCGCTTCACTATGAATCAAGCACTGCTTTGGTTCCATTTCACGATTCGAGGTTGGAAGGTGGAAGGTGGGCGAAGGGATGGCAGACACCCGATGCTTGTGCACGGTCAAGGATGCGTGAATTGCGCTGATGAATTGAATCAATGCGTTTGAGATGAGTGTGTAAGTAAGTACCCGTGACGACTTGGAGCTGCAGGACGTTGCTGATTTCGGGGCCATGGCGAAACGCCTGGCCGCTGACACCGGCGTTCGAGAGCGTGCCGCCGACAGTGAGGTGGAGGTAATCCGTCCACGACTTAGGCGCCAGTCCGAACTTCAGCGACGCCGTCAGCACGTCCACCCAGACGTCGCCCCCCCTGGCCTCCACAAACGGCACGCCCTGGGAGGTCGCGTCGCCCTGCGGCATCACGCGGATGCCCCTCATGACCGTCATCTCGATCACCACGCCATTGTGCGCCTGGAGACACCACATACAACCAACCCACAAATCTTAAAAAACAAAACACGCGAGAGTTCTACGCAGATTTCAATTATATGGTGGTTGCTAGCTATCATTGTGGCCAGCATCCATGCAAGCGGGGGTGCCTCATAGCTGCAAATCTCAAAGCGCTGGAGATTGTTAACGTGAGGTCTTGAGGGACTGCCCACTTGGATGCCACAATCTCAAAACGCAAGAGGTGCACGCAGAGTTCAAGTTTATGGTGGTTGCAAACATTGTGGCATTCAAGCGGCGGGGGTATCTCATGGCTGCAAATCTCAAAGTTCTGGAGATTGTTAATATCTTGTCTTGAGAGACTGCCCACGTACTTGGATGCTAAAATCTTAGCCTCCAAATGGTGAAATAATTTTCTGCAACTGTGAAATCTACAGGAAATGACACCCTCGTATACCCAAAATGTGACGAATCGCACTACAAAGTGGGCCACTGCGGCGGTGACAAATTGGTATGTACCTGAGCTTGGCCGCTGATGGAGTGCCCCAGGCCGCGCGCCGCGACCGTGAGACCGGAATCCGCCCGTGCCACCCCGGCCACCACCGTGGCGACATCTTCCACGGCCGACGGGTACACCACCGCCGCGGGCGCGAGGCCGCGACGCAGCTGGCCCCAATCTTTCGCCACGGCGCTTGTATTCTCAAACGACAACAGCCCTTTCAACGCGAACGACTCCAGGTACACACGATCCGCAGCCATCGCTTCCACACACTTCCCCATCTGCGCCAGGAACGCCACCATCACGCATCCCGCAAGCACCAAAACGCTCGTCGTCTCGAACTCACATGGCCGCCATCGCAAACTCGTCACGCGCGCTCTGCAAAGTCTAAATTCCGCCATGACGACGACGCTGCTAGCTGCTCACTTTAATTAGAAAGATCGCTGGCCACGCGTTCACCAGATTGATTGTAGCAATCCCAGTTGCGGAGCGCCTGTCTATTTTTAGTAAAGAGGTGTTGTCCTGGGCTCATGGAGAATGCTGATGCAATCACCTGAGTGTGGGGTCAACCAAATTTTCAGCTTCATGGCAGGCGACGACGGCTGCCGGTCCAACAAACTCGACATGACTGAGGAGGAAACGCCAATTTCTGCCACCTCGCCTTCGATGATTCGATTCCGAGCTTTTCTTCTAGATCCCTCCAAAATATCCCCTGCTTCTCTCGCGGGAACATTCACTGCACGTCTTCAGCTGGCTGGCTGCACTCACTATGCAGATTGCAATGAAATCTGTCCGGATTCCTGGGGCGGAGTGGGTCACCCTGTTGACCGGGAATCTGAAAAAACTAGAGCTAGAGACTAGCTGTAAATGCTCACCCGAAAAAAGCTTGGGAAAAAAATCCAAGCTTGCAGGTCTCAGTTGGGGATACTTGAGAGTGGGTACTGGAATCAAAAAGGCTGTGGGAGGATGATTGTATGGAACTCATTGCTTGTGTCTCCACTCGGGTGTGAACGATGAGCTGAACTGGGAAAAAGTGAGGATTCTCCCGAAAATTCTTGCAGCCTCAAAAACTGTGGTGTTCTTCAGGGAGAGGAGGTGAGTGCATGCAAGAGGGGTACGTTACCAATCATCACGAGTTTAATTAAACCCACACTGGAACAAGTCAACCTGAGTTCCCAAATCCCAATTTTCACCAAGGAGGCAAATTTGCAATCCCTTGAAATTTTAGCAAACCCGGGTTGAAAATTTTCAAGCTGCGGGTACTACACGTAGCAGCAGTGGTGATGATGACAGAGGACCTTGACTGCAAAATACATTGCAGTTGTAACCACCTCTCAGTTGCTTAAGCGTCATAACTCTTCTCTCTCCTTGTGTTTATTTCACTCAAGCTCTCCTCCTTTAAACTTCACAAGGGAGTTTCTTTCAAGGGAGAATAATAGAACAACCAAATCTTACAGAAAGGGGATTATTAAACAAAAGAATCGATCTCCTTTCAAATCTCCTTGCAACGAACCTACGCCTCTCTAACTTCGTCTTCTCCGTCACTCTCACTTACTTGAGTAACCTCCTAAAAAAGAAAGATAAATTTTTTTGATCTCTACCAACTTGGAATTTCCACCAAAAAAAATTAAAGCTGTGGATTCAGTTCTTTCGTGAGATTGCAAGGTGGTTTTCTCCTCAAGCCCGCACTCCACCACTCTTTTCCTTACCCCTCACGTAACTGAAATGGGGGAGGATCCCCAGATATGTGCAAAATTCCTGCTCTGGGCCTTGATCATTAACCCACGCACAGAGCAAATCACGAATGGTACTACCACCAAATGATTCCCCTCAAAATGTGTCCAATTTCACAGGCTTTCGGGGAGCCCCAGCTCTTCCTCCTTCTCTCCCTCTCTCTCGCAATATCGAATACAATGAATAAAAATCTCACTTGATCATGGAGCTTTGATTTCCCTGCTGCTGCTGATCGATCACCCTCAACAATGTGTGAGGCGCCCCTGGTTCTCGTATTACTACTGCTGGCTGACTGGCAAGCTACCTCTCTACCACGCACGGCTCCTTAAAACACAAACTCTCACTGCAAATATATATGAGCAGATGGCTACACCCACTAACCCACTCACTAATCCAGCAGCGCCTCTTTGGAGATTTACCACACAGACTACGTCGCCAGCATTGTGTTGATTTATGTATATATGGACAACCAGCTCCTCATTACGTACAGGCAGGAGAACTGAAAGTCAGGCTGGGACGTAAAAAGGTACCGAGGGCCTAGCTGCAAGCAAGGTTACCAATAATTTGCAAGGAAGCGAAGGAAGGAAGGAATTTGTGGGAGGGAGAGGGAAGGGGAACTTGTTGCAATTGTGGATGACGAGCCCGTGGTGGTATTGTACTTATCGCAGGGGGGGAAGGGATTATTAATTTCCGTTGGCGGCCCTCCCAAGGCGGGCTGGACGGGACTGGAGTCACTGGGACTGCCTCCAGTCCCTGCTGCAGGGGAGCCTGAGGCCTGGGACCTGCCTGAAGGCTCATTTAATACCTGGAAGGAGAGAGAGACATAGGAGAGGAGAGGGAGAGGGAGGAAGGGGGCATTATTATTATTAAAATATTATTATTATAAATTTATTCCTTTATTAGTGCATTTAACTTCCTCCAACTGTCTCCAACATTTAACTATAACTTAATAACCGAGCTGCTCTTACACACACACCAGTGTCTGTCTGACGGACTCCAATCGGGTTCATATCAGATTATATGGGCATAACTTAACCAGTCACTGAGATATGTCCTGTTGTTTTTCATTTTAATATTTCTGATTTTATTGCAGTGCTTACAGATACAGATAGTATAGTATACTTTTGTTTTTTGACACAAACAGAAGATTTAATTTGGATTTGACGACCCAGATCGTGCGGTGGGCTCGACTCACGGAGCCAGCCTTGCCTTTGAGATTTCATTTTAAGCCAAGATTGGAGTTTATACCAACTCAAGATTTGCTACGTCTGCAGAAGCAAATTGAATCAGATCGTGTTTAGCTGTTTTGGGCTGCTGGTACTGAATGTGCTTACTCGAGAATCTGCATTGCTATTGTTGACTGGGATTCAGAGTCATTGAAAAGCAGAGGCCCCAAATGTGATTCTCACTATAAGAATTAGCTCAAACAGTTACTAAAAACACTGCCAAATGTACATTGAATTAGCACTGTGGAATTCACATTTTTGTAACTATGACTGTCTATTAGGTCGAAGTTTTGCTAAATTTTGCAGCATTTGTGAACAGTGGTTTAATAGTCGTTACGTAGGCTTAGCTTTTTACCCTTCTTATTTAAAACTTAAATTTGAGAATTAGAAAAACAGAGGTATTGCAAAGTAGAGGTAATACCCCGGAGATGGAACTCAAGATTCTGGACACCTGGTTGGTTGAGTACAGACTACTGGGGGAACATTTGAAGAAGCTTTCACAGTACAATCATTTAGCAACCAAGTAAGGTGGATTCCATGACAAGATTTTCTGCTAGTGTTTTGAGTGTTTTGAGTGTTTCGAGTGTTTCTTCAAAGCCTAGCCTCATTCGAGTGTGCTTTGAAGACATGTGTGAAAGAAAATGGGAAGGATTACTTGCTTTGGGGAAGATCATCACTGTCATTAACCCTTACATAACTAACAAATAGTTATGAGTGCAGAAAACCTGAGTTGCAATGGAGTATGTTCACTTACACATGTAAAAGGCCTGGCCAATTGGTGCAACGAGACGCATGTGTTCAACATCTTGGTATATAATAATTCCCAAAACTACATTAATTAGAAGTTACTTGCAATCTCCTTTTAACCCCTAAAGCCCAGAGGCATATTTCGGGCAGAAATTGTAAAAAACGGCCACTTTTTAAGGCAGCAAGAAAAAAAAGAATTTTTTTTTTCAAAATTTAACCCCTAAAGGTATTTGACTATGTTTTCAACAAAAACGCTCCAAAACTGTCATCTCTAGTACAAGCACCAAATTTGAGAAAAAATACATTTTTAGACAAATGTAACTATAGGATCTTGTAGTACACTGGTTTGGGAAGATGCTGAAAAAATTTCAGAAATTTCCACGGTTTGGATTGTAAGATATTAGCATTTGAAGTGACAAAAAGCCATTTTTTGGCCCTGCGAATATCCGGGCAGATGCACTTCACAAGGTCAGATCATTATGAAAAAATGTCCAAAATGGTTGTAACTCTTTGGATTCATTCTTCAAGTTATGTTGGCTACATGCTTGAAAAATTTTAGATCATTTGGAATTGTACAACATATAGGAAAAAAATAGTAAGTTGAAAGAAGTGGAGAATGAGTATAAATACTAAATTGTAAATAATTTATTTATGGAATTGAAAAATGTCAGTCCCAATGGTTCAATTGTTGTAATAAACAATCTACACCTCATGTTTTTATTTTTTTCGAAAAATATTAAAAATTGAGTGAAAGAAAGGTCTTCAAAGTTTATTTTAGAGTAGAGATTCCATTACTACCCACAAACTACCCACAACTAAAACTCTTTATAACTTTCATCTCATAAATCGAAATGGAATGATTCAAAGCTTTCCATGTATATGTAAATCATGAAAAAGAAATTTCAAATTTTTATTTAAAAAAAAAGAGATTTTTAAAGAATTTTTTTTTGATGCCTAGGCTACCCACTGAGCAATGAAAACAACATATCATACAATAACTTTTTAACCATGTATTCAAAAGTTATGAAAATTGTTGGGTCTAAAAGCTATTCCTTGGGCACATATCATGTGGAAATTTCTAAGAAATAAAATAAAATTTCCATTTGTAGTGAGCTGCCCGAAATCGCTATGTTGCCAAAAAACACCATTTGGTCCTTTAGGGGTTAACTGTACAAATTTTTACTAGACTACTATGGGAATGTTTGGAAAAAAATTCATAAACTTTGACCACATGGAGTGAAAGATTATAATGTTTGAAGTTAGAAGAAAAAGTTTTTTTTCAACCTTGCCCAACAAGGCCAACAATCCTTTAACTTCTCTGAGAGTGAGATTTTTACACTATGGTAATTTTGGGGGGCATTTGCAATTTGTATCATATAAGTTATATACCTACCAAATTTCAGAGGTAGAGGAGGGAGTGTTGCACATGCTACCCAAATCTACCCGAGCTACCGGAAAAGTTCGGGGCAACACAATTTTTGATTGGGGCACCCGATTGGGAAAATAAATTAAATTTCCACTTAGGTGTTACATATTAACACCTTCATGTCAAAATTTGAGGAACATCTAACCAAAATTGACTTCATAGGAACCTACCTAGATTTTTAATTGTTTGTTGAACAAACAATTGTCCTTTAGAGGTTAACTTGACAAATTAAGTTTGATTTATTAGTTTTGATTATATTAGGCTTTATGCTAGAGATGATCTTATATTGAAACCCTAAAGGATAATAAACTCCCATGGAGATTTTTCAAAAGTTTATGCAAGGGCTTGCAAGAAGAAGCTTGAACATTTTTTTGAAATTTTTAGTGAAGCTTCTCTTTCTTACTAGCTATTTGAAAGTATACTATTTTGGAAATCACTACCTAGATGCAAAAGTTATGGAGCCTAAAAGTATCTAGGCAATTCAAATAGCAATTGAATGCTTTGACTAAAAGCAACAAGTATTGCCTATGTTGGGAAGGGGAAGGGGAAATTTTTTTGGAAGGAGGGGCTTGAGCAAGGAGCATGGCTAAGTGCAAGTGGCAACAAGGAGTATTAGTGTGGGAGATGGGACTCCAACAAGGCCAACAAGGCACATGTCTTCAACCACAAGACTTCAAAGGCAAGAGGGGTAGGGGCTTCAAAGAGGTTGAGGGGGGAGGGTAGAAGGATCTATTGTTGTCTACAAATAAAGAACCCTTTATGAGGTTGCTAATGTAGATTGTGAGCCTTGTTGCCTACATTTTTTGCCAAGATATAAAATTTGTTGAGTCTTTTGGCAAATCAAGCCACATTGATTGGGAAAAAACACAATGAAATTATAATGGATAGCTAGATCAAAATCATGAAAAGAGAAACGTGCAAATCTTATGATGTAAGAAGCTTTTATCAAACAAGAAATTTCATACAAATTGAAATCTTGTACACCCAATTGTGACAACAATTTCATATGATAACAACCTTCACCTCCCCTTCATCAATGCGAAGCTCTAATTTGGATGCTCTGATACCTCAAAAAAAGGCTCAAGTCTTGAAGCATAGAACAAAATGGTGGCTCCAAGACCTACATGCCTCTCCAAATGGCCATTAATCATCAATGCAATCTTCCTACCATTTGTGACAATTGAAAGTAATCTACTTTTTCTAATGTCATTACATTCAAAGAAGACAATAGAAAATTAGAGCAATGGCAAATGCTAGTGAATGAAAAGTTTTGACATCTAGTGAGGAGTGTAGAAAATGAGTGAGGCAAGTCTCTCTTGTTATTTGTGAGATCCAATGTTGGGGGGAAGAGATTGGTCTTGCAAGGCAAGAGGTGCAAACTCTCACAACTTTATTGCAAACCAATGCCTTCCATGTACAACGAGTTCCTCGTGGTACATAGGCTTGGCTCTAAGAGCCTATGTCCAACACATTTAGACAAGTGGAAAGGGTGTTAGGGTGGAAGGCAAAGGAGGCCTATTGACAAAAAGAGAGCTTGAAGCTATCAAGCACTTGTGGTTGGAAGACATCACCAACAACACTACTTTCAAGAGACATCCATGTGAGGAAAGAAGTACTAAAGTGGAAGGGAAAAGGGATAAGCAATCCATTGCAATTCTTTTTTGAACAATTTCATTTGCCATTTTTCATAAAATCATTGGTCTAGTGAATGCAATTTAAATTTTAAAATTTGTAGAGACAATTTCTCTTCGAATCGTTTCTTTCACAATGCAATTCTTCTTTGAGAAATTTTATTAATTATGAAAATTAAATTGAGGTCTACTTGATCACTTCATTCTTCAAGACCTACTATTGCCCTTTCTATTGTACTAGACAACTATAAAAGAAAGGAAGTTTTCACTCACCAAAGAATTGCTTCAATTTTGTAGCGTGTAGCTTACTTCAAGGCTCCACGATGGAGCTCTTGGTTGTAGACAATTTTGATTGCCCCAAGCAACAGATTGTCTACCCTACAAATTTTATCAAAATAGTCTATTCCACCTACATACACGCACAACGAATTCTACCCCAACTAGCCTTCCTAGTTGAATCTTTTGACTCTATTATATTGCAAAATCTTCTTAATTTCAACCAATAATTCCTAGATAGTTATGAATTTGAAATTATAAGTAGATAGTGAAGTTGTGAGGAACTTTCAGAAGACAACTTTGATGAAGAGAATTGTAGGGGAGTGGATGCTCCCAACCTAGTAATATTATAGTGGCCTTCAAAATTATTATACATGCTAGTATGGAAACACACATCAATATCAAAAATCCCAAGTGCACCAAAAAAAGTTGATTTACAATTAGAGAGTAGCACCATAGGTGCAAAAGTGAAGTGCCTATGGTGGCAACAATCAAAGAGGGAGCCCCTTGCATGGTCTTGGGGTGTGGTTTAGCCACTAGTTGGAACAAGAGTTGGGAGTCCCATGATTGTAGTGAAGATATCTAACTCTAATGGGGATTGGTCCTAGGAGCTCAATAGGATATTTGGATGGTGACTGGACTAGGAAGGAGCATTGGATTGAAGGGCACATGTAGGCTTGGTTGGCTTAGACTAGGATCCTCTTGTTGGGGCTCATACAAAATTAGGGGAGCCTCTTACTACGGCAATGGGAATCATATAGTTTGGAGGATGCAAAATAAGTTATTGGGCTCATGGGAGGGGTGCATATAGTTTAAATTGATGATTTTAAACATGGAAGTACGGGGAATCAATGTACAAGAGGAAGGGCATAATTTCATATCAGTTGTAGAGAAATGTGTAATACGGTCTTAATTTTGGAGGCCCTTTTATTCAATTGTATTGAAAAAAGGGAAAATATGAAAATATTGTGCATTATTATATTGAGGATAAAATAGGTTATGAGGTGGGTGGTGGAGAGGGTTAGGACGAAGCTCTCTATTTTATTGATGATAACAAGTACTTCCATGGTACCTCTCCCTTATGTTGGCCCAAGCATTGGCAACATACAAGGGTTGTTTTTGGATTTTCTATATTGGATAGTGAAGATTCTGAACCGGATCATGAAAGTGTGGAGGAAGATGATTAAGGTGGATTGGTTCATGAAGACAATAGAGATATAAAGCATTTGTAAAGGAATGCCACTTAAAGCAAAAATTCTATCACATATGACCTGGAGTCAGTGGAATTTAGTAGTCCATGCGGGCCTAATTTGTTTTAGGACATACTCTCTACAATGATGAATTTATTCAAGATATTTTGGCCACCTTCTATATTGCGCACTATTGAACTTGAAACAAATTGGTGTGATGTTCAAATAGGTATGAATGGAAAAACTATGACTAGAAGGATTTTACTATCTCTAGATCGAAAGCCTTCTTTCCTATTCTATTGTATATGGGAATGAAAAGACAACCTAATCAAAAAGAGTTATTGGCACAAAGAAGGCTCTATATTTTATTATATCAAGAATTATGACTCGAACCCAATTTCAATCATTGACTATATGTTTGTACCTTATAAATCTAGCCTCATACATGCTTAAGAAGAACTTGCGTGGATATGATAAGATGGGGCAATTGTAGTGGCTACTAAATTCAATTAGAGATGTTTGCAAGAGGATTTAGAAATTAGGAAAGTTTGTAAAATTTGATGAAATGATGATAAGGTTCATGGATTTGTATTGCCCATCATGTCAATACTTGTCTAAGAAACCTCAAAAATGGGGGGTGAACGTGTGATGTTTGACAAATTTAGTCTCCAAATTTGTATCAAACTTTGAAGTCCATTGTGGAAAATCTCAAGTTCTAGAAGACAAGGGGAAGAACTGGTTACATGGAGGGAGTTTAATTTAGCATATGATGTAGTGTTGGATTTATTGGATAGGTATAAATAAATGGGAGAGGACACTTATTAATTACTATGGATAATTATTTTACTTCTATTGGGCTCGTGAAGGAGTTATTGTGTAGAGGGATTTATGCCATGGGGACTTTGAATTATAATTAGAATGGAACACTAGAGATGTTGAAGAATACTAAGGCACTCAATAGAAGTTCCCTAGGGCCATTGGAGTGGAGAATGCACAAATCACAAAAGTTGAGTGCCATAGTTTGGAACTACTGGCAATCAATGTGTATTGTTTCAACACATACAAAGCCTATTCAATAGTACGTGGAGTTCCTGGTTATTTGCATGTCATGGTGCAACAAACACTAGAAAGAAATGCAATCTTAGATAACAAGTTTTTTTACAGAGAATTGTTCGAAATGACAATAGTCATGTTATTGCTACCTTATCTCGTCAATTTGTTGTCAAACTCATAGTTGATGTTTGGTTCTCTTCCCCCTTTTTCAAGGCAATAGCTATTCATGAATGATACATAGACTCACTAATGATTGTTAAGATAAATAATTTGCCAAAAACCGAAAGATTCCTTTAGGTATTTTATGAATGTACTCTTCTATCGATCATTTCTCATAAATATCTTAGTTTGAGTTGTTTATAGAAGAAAAATTCTCTATATATACATAGAGTGGTAGGAGGTAGAACAACCCATGTGGGATATGTAATTTAGAAATTGCAAGAGCTCAACCACTCATAGTTAAGTTTGAAATAGGATTTGTGTTAAAATTAAAATTTCAAACATCATTTAGGCATAGTAAAATAACTTTTTGCAAAAACTTTGAACTACAAAAATTTGGAAAATAAATTCAAGTTTCATGTCCAAAAGTCTGTTTGATATTTTGATCCTCCAATCAAAAGTTATGGACAAATTTTAGAGAGGATGTTTGAAAAGGTAAAAAAAATTCCCTTCTACTGCTTCTCTGAAATTTGTCCATAACTTTTGATTGGAGGATCAAAATATCAAACGGACTTTTGGACATGAAACTTGAATTTATTTTCCAAATTTTTGTAGTTCAAAGTTTTTTGCAAAATGTTATTCTACTATGCCTAAATGAGGTTTGAAATTCTAGTTTTAACACAATTCCTATTTCAAACTTAACTATGAGCGGTTGAGCTCTAGCAATTTCTAAATTACATATCCCAAATGGATTGTTCTACCTACTACTACTCCATGTGTATATAGAGAGCTTCTCTTCTCTTTATAGATTCCTCAAAAAGAAAGTGGTTCATGAAGTGACGTGAATTAATGGTAGTATGCCATGTTGTATATGCATTTGTGTTCAATATATGAAGGTTAAAATTTAAAGCAATTTTAGTTTTGATATTTTGTCTTTCGCAAAAAATGTGGATACTTGTAACCATTGATTAGGCCATCATGCCAGCATGGCAATGAAACAACTAACAAAGGAGGGTATTAGGGAATAGAAGTTGACAAAAATTCTAGCAAAGTGGCAAAATAGTTGACATACTTTTGTCATATTGTTGGCCGAATCTAAAAGTTTCCATTGACAAAGCAATTAATAGACTTTTGTCAATTTTCTGTTAAATAGGACACAATTTTTCTTGTAGTGAAAGTGGCTCAATATTGTGTACTAGCACCTCCTATCCATTAAGAGTATACAAAATACACGTAGGTGGTTGACTTGGTTGAGACCAATTGAGAGTCTCATATTGTTGCCAAAATTGATCCACAAATGGTGATATTGGATTTTAATTGGCTCCTCTTGGACATGAATATTGTCAATATTTTCATTATATATGTAGATGAAAGCAAGAATAGTAAAACTCTGTAGAGATCAATGATTTATTTGCAATTCCACATGGAATTGGTAGAAAGTTATACCAAAGTAATATAGGAATGCACTTGAATGACACCTGAGCAAAGACTATTGCTTTCCCTTAGTATCAAAAATGAAAGGTTTAGACATTTTTGTATAAACAACGTGACTTAGGCCAAAACATTTTGCCAAAATTGTTGAAACAAATACATGTATTGGAAAAAATGATGTTTTAATTTGAAAAATATCATGATGGCTTGGAAGTGATTAGATAAATTTAAGTAATTTTTGGCTAATGTCAATTGTAAATTCCCCTCCCAAATGTCTTATATGCATCCCATATTTGTTGTTCAATGATGCTAGCATGTGAGCCTAGGAATGCGAGCCTATGAGATTTGAACCTAAGTGTAAGTAGATATTCTACAACTATTGAAGGTGTTTATAACATACATACTTATAATATGAGTACCCTATAACCATGTAAGGTGCTTGTAACATAGGTACCTATAATATAAAAATATTGTAACCATGGAAGGTGCCTATAATACAAGTACCTAAAACATAGATACCCATAATATTATTAGTTACTTATTATATAAACATCCTATAACCATAGAAGGTGCTTATAACATAGGTACCTACAACATGGACACCTATAATTATAAACATCCTATAACTATGGAAGGTACCTATAATATAGGTACTAATAACATAGAAACCTAGGCTTTTAAGTTCATGGGCTCAAGATCCTAGGCTTACATGCTAGCGCCCATGCTTATTGAAGTGATAAGTACCCCATGTTAGAGTTTCATGTCTAAAAAACTTTTAAGAAATTACTATTCACATTTGATATGTTGATCATGCAAAGCTAGGATACTAACCACATTTTAGAGGTGACCAAAGCAACCCGGTCCCAAACCTTGGAATGCCATATGGAAGACTTCATCAAGCTCTTGACATAGGGGAGCTATTAGGAGGGATATGGGAAGAGTGGCAATGGGATAGACAAGGTGCTATACAATCGGGCCACTTAGACCTCTCCATTTTTCCTCACCCCGCATGGCCCTAGGAATTGGGCTTATGCATGAATTGGCAAGTGGTTGCTTTAAAAGTTTGGTATACAAGTAGTGTTGCCTACCTAGCAAGGGTCTCAAGTAGGGTTAAATGAAATTGGTATGAAAGGTCTTCTCTAGGGCAATAGGGTATTGAGCTAGGTGAGATCTTGGAAGCAAGGTGGATGCCCCACTTAGCCTATATTCCCCATGGATGGGTAACTTGAGTTGCAGAAGGTCTCACTTTAGAGATCCTTGGCTTCATTGTTGTACATTTTTTGAGATTTTATCTTCGTAAATTTTTTAGTGGGTGTATAGTGGCAACTATTATCTTCATGTTCATTGTCCAAATTCAGTGGTTTCATTGAAAAATATGTATAGAAAATATTTTTCAAAAAAGGCTAGTGTAGAGTATTTATTGAAAATATGCCATTGTTGCCAAAATTATTTGCATATGCTCCATTGATCCAATCAATCAAAAACATTTCATGGAAATACCTAACCTGATCAAGTACCTAAATCCATGAATTTTTAACTTTCTATAGTGCAAAAATTTCAAGTAAAAAATGGTCAAAGTTGATTGATCTTTGATGGACATGCCCCTCGAAAACACTATGGCCTATCTTCAAGTTTTATAATCTTCCAATCCAAGTAGTCAAATATGTTGAAATTTTCTCCTCATGCAACTATAATAACTTAAGGGAAACCATCCAATGCATCCAAAAGACCTATCGCAAATACCTAGGGAATAGCCCATTAACCCCTAAAAGACCAAGATGTTTTTTTTGGCAACATAGAAATTTTGGACAAGTATGTGTGACTAGAAAATTCCATGTTGCGGGCCTAAACTTTAATAAAAGGTGTATACAAGGAATATCTTTCATGTGCACAAAATTTAAAGGCATTTGGAAATATGAATCAAAAGTTATGGTCTAAGATGTAGTTTGTTTCTCAATTCATGCAATCTGGGTAGATCTGAAAAAATCACTTTTTTCAAAAATAAAAGTTTGAAATTGGTTTTTTAGATTTATATATACATAGAAAGCTTTGAATCATCCCATTTTGATCAATGAGTCAGAAGTTATGAGATATTTTAGTTTGTGGGCAAGTACAAATTTTATACTCCAAAATAAACTTTGAAGTCCTTTATTTAACTCAATTTTCAATATTTTGGAAAAACAACATTAGGTGTAAATTTGTTTATTACAACATTACAACCATTGGGATTGGGATTTTTCAATTCCATTATTAAATTGTTAACAATTTGGTATTTTGAATCATTCTCTACATCTTTCTACTTACTATTTTTTTCCTATATATTGCAATTCCAAATGATGTTGAAATTTTCAAGCATGTAGCCAACTTGATTGGAAGAATGAATCTAAAGAAGCACCACCATTTTGGACATTTTTTCATACAAATGTGACCTTGTGAAGTGTAGCTACCTATTTTTTCACAGAGCTGAGAAAAAGATTTTTATCACTTCAAATGCTAATATCTTGCAATCTACACAATGCAAATTAAATTTCTGAATTTTTTTCCACATCTTCTCAATCTAGTGTAATACAAGATCATACAATTACATGTGTCCAAAATGATATTTTTCAAAAATCAGGCAATTGTATTAGAAATGGCAATTTTTCAAAAAAATTGGTAATAACATAGTCAAGGAACTTCAAGGGTTAACGTCATGCATCAACCTATGACAAAAAAATTTCAATAAATGAGATTTGGACCACACTAACATATACAATTTTTTTCCAACTAGGGTCCCATTTGCACAAAATAGGATGACCTATTTTCATAAATGAGGGGAATATGATGTGGTTTTAGCAACTTCATTATTGTGTGACAAATAACACATTGATACCTAATGAAAAAATGAAGTTAAGAGAAATTTTTAGTTTTGAGCTTCTCAGAAATAGGTTTGCCTAAACATCGAGAATAAATTAGAGAGTAATCTACACTTCCTTAATTTCTACTAATTCTAAACTTGATGAAAAATTAGCAAAAAAAATAGTCTAATCTCCATTATTTATATTCTATTACTAGAGAAAATCCCCCACCCTCCACCCATTGCTCAATTGAACATATGCTAAAACACTTAACATTATTGGGAACAAATTGTATACCTTAGGTTGAATTAATAGACATAATCAATGTCTTGGATGATGGTGATGGAGCAATTAGTGAGTACAATAATAACTTCCACCTTTAGAGTGTAAACTCATCTTAGGAAATGACTTTTTTAGGCCTTCAGGTTGTGGCCATGTTAGGAAATATTGAGATTGATTTAGGTGAGTAAGATGACTATTTTAGATAATATTTTTTTTATTGGTTTGGGGATAGTCTAAATAATCTCTTAGACCCATTAGGTAGTACACTTCAAAAATTCATAACAAATTCATACTTTGTTAAAAAAAATCTATTGCTCTTCTCATTTGTCTTTATGTGGAAAAAAAATTTCAAATTTCAACAATGTTATCAAGGCAAAAAATCAATCATTTCGCATGTCATAGGCTAGTTAACCTTCCTTCCACTTTTGAACATTTGAAAGTTTGATAGGGGAGGCAACCCATTCCTGATTACTCTCCCATTATAGCAGCATAAGGTGTATTAATTTCAATCAAAAGGTGATTAACATGATTAATGCTAGCATAGTTTCCGATCTACTTGTGGTGCATTATGATTGGCTGCAACACTCAATATTGAAACCAACCTTGTTGGATTTTGAAACCAACCCTCGGTCAAAAATAGGAAGGTATGTGTGACCAATATGGGGTGGAATAGATCCTTTAGCTAAAAATTCATAGTAATGTAGGAACATCTATAAACGTCGATTTAAGCAATTCAACATAGTTGGGTTCAAAATTTTCTAAGAAAAATATTTTTTTTAGTAATAGCAATTGAAAATCATGAATTTAAAAAAAAGAAAAAGAATTTTTGGATAAAGCATCTAATTTCTATGAATTTTCAAAGTAGAACTCCCTAAGACACCCATAGCCACACTCTACTAAATCTGCCTTGATTCTAGTACCAAAATCTGAAAAAATCAGAGCCCACTAACCACAATTAAGTATGGAGATGGCTTCAAGGAACTTTGAAGACGGTTTTAAGGTACATTAGGAAACACTTTGAGGGAACTCTACTCTCAACTATGGGTACACTCATGGTTATGGGTGCTCCTACCTTAATTTTGTTTTGAGAAATAAAAATCTAAACATTATGGAAATCTTATGAACCCTATTTATGCACATGGGAAAATTTCGCACTATTAAAAACTCCCTTGTAGATACATGTATTTGCTTAAGTGGTTAGAAATGGTTTGACTCCCTTAACCTCTAAAGGCCCAAGCTGCGTTTTTTGGCAACATAGTGATTTCAGGTAGCTCATTACAAATAGAATTTTTAGTTTTTGTCTTTGAAATTTTCACACAACATGTGCCTGAGGGGTATCTTTAAGGCTAAGAGCCCCTAATTCATCACCAAGGGCTCACTCTTTTTTTTTTCTTTTCGTATTTTGTTATTTTAAATGCAATTTTATTTACAAAAAAGCTCCCAAAAGAGTGTAGAACCAAAATAGGTGTGTCATATACCAATATAGTATTTGGTCTAGTTTTAGAATATTATAGCTAGAATGGCCCAACCACGAGTTGTAAATAGGTTAGAACCCAGCTAATCATGGCAAATTGGTCAATTGCAAGTGATGGGCATATCAAGCTCAAAATCCCACATGGAAAGGACATCTCTAGGCTAGAATTGGTCGAGGGAACCTTGGTAAGGCATAGGAGTCAATCCTCAGAGAGAGGTTCCAATTTCCCCATCTCATCGACAAAGTAGCGGAACCCCAATTATTAACTTATACAAGTTGAAAATACCAAGACAGGACCATAGAAGAATCTTAGGTCCAAAGAGAGTGACTTTGGGTCAAAACCATGCCCGGGAACCAACAGTGAAGTTAATTCGCCAAGATTCCCCCTAGTGTGGAAGATTCTCCATCCATTGATAATTAAATGAGGGGGTGAATTTTGTCCCCCCCTAGGCCAATGTGTAAAATAAAAATATGAGCCTACACATGCGTCGTGGGATCCCATAGGAGGTTCCACAAAAAGTTTTGGAATTTTATGATAATCAAAAGATGTCTTTCCGGACGGTCAACTATCCAAATCTACGATGGGAAATTCCTAGAAATTCCCTAGGTGGCAGTAAATTCCCACTAAAAATTATTATAGATTATTTTATATTAATAAGATACCCCCAAAAGTTTCAAGACATTCCAATAGTCAAAAGTACCCGAACTTGCAAAATTCCCCAACAATTAACGGAATTTAAAGTCCACGATGGGTTTGACTGGCAGAGCGGGAGCATACAAAAGCGGAATGGGGCCCAAGATAGGTCTTTTCTCACTCCCCCACGCCCACTTAGGGGTCTAGGCTAGTTACTTTTGCTAGAAAAGTCAAACCCCCAAAGTTGGGATTTTTCTCGATTTTGGCATTAAGTTAGCACTAAGTTTTGTTGTGATTTTGAAGACAAAAAAGGGGGAGGGGTATCTAGGGATTAAAAATGGCCTTCTAAAGCTAACGACGCAATCCATTTGCGATTCAGAATTAATCTCCAAAAGTTAGCTTAGCAAGCCAGCATAGGATGAAAACCTTGAATTTGGATGAAAATCCAAGAAGATAAGGATAACTTAGTTGAACAAGAGGAGGTGGGTGCCTGGTAAAGAGTATAAAAAGGCACCCCTTCTCCTCTCTCACCACCCCCTTTTTGTACAATTGGCTCTACTGGATCCAATTTATGTTGGAATTGTGACATTTTTAGCCACAAACCTTACAACGGTGTTTTTTCGGCACTTTTTGCCATTGTTGTTGTTTCCCAAGCTTGTGAGGTTTGTGGTTCCCTTGCATCTTGAGGGTGTGCGTAGTACTAATTCTTCCAAGCTTGAGCTTAGAGGCTTTTTTTTTAGTTTTTACCTTACCATGTACCTAACCATTGTGTGTGCTACCTTTGAGGGACCTTTGTAGTCACTCTCCTTGTCTTTACATTGTACTAACCCTAGAGCACCCCCACCCACCCCCATAAGATTGGCGATGCCACTGTGGGAAGCCTTTAGTTGTAGCCTTTCATATTGATAACCCCATGTAGCTAACCCCTTGAGTGTTGAGGTCTCTTTTGGTTCCCCCAATACTAACCTAGTGTTCCTTGGAGTGGATCAAGAGAGAGTAAGGGTTATGGGTCCCGCCGTGACGGTGAAGCTTTGAACTCCCTTTGGGTGAAAGGTCTTAGTGGTGTGATTAAAGGGTGAACTAGGGCAAAGCTTTGATCCCCCTTTGGATGAAAAAGTGCTAGCAGAGTGTTAAAAGAGTGAACCACAGCGAAGCTTTCAACCTCCTTTGGGTGAAAGGTCTTAGTGGTGTGTTGAACCCCTAAAGGACCAAACAATGTTTTTTTGGCAACATAGCGATTTCGGGCAGCTCACTACAAATGGAAATTTTATTTTATTTCTTAGAAATTTTCACACAACATGTACCCAAGGATTAGCTTTAAGACCCAATAATTTTCATAACTTTTGGATACATGGTTAAAAAGTTATTGTGTGATATGTTGTTTTCATTGCTCAGTGGGTAGCCCAAGCATAAAAAAAAACTTCTTTAAAAATCATTTTTTTTTTAAATAAAAATTTGAAATTTCTTTTCATGATTTATATATACATGGAGAGCTTTGAATCATTATATTTCAATTTATGAGATGAAAGTTATAAAGAGTTTTAGTTGTGGGTAGTTTGTGGGTAGTAATGGAATCTCTACTCTAAAATAAACTTTGAAGACCTTTATTTAACTCAATTCTTAATATTCTTGGAAAAAAATAAAAATTTTAGGTGTAGATTGTTTATTACAACAATTGAACCATTGGGACTGACATTTTTCAATTCCATAAATAAATTATTTACAATTTAGTATTTATACTCATTCTCCACTTCTTTCAACTTACTATTTTTTTCCTATATGTTGTACAATTCCAAATGATCTAAAATTTTTCAAGCATGTAGCCAACATAACTTGAAGAATGAATCCAAAGAGTTACAACCATTTTGGACATTTTTTCATAATGATCTGACCTTGTGAAGTGCATCTGCCCGGATATTCGCAGGGCCAAAAAATGGCTTTTTGTCACTTCAAATGCTAATATCTTGCAATCTACACAGTGGAAATTTCTGAAATTTTTTCCACGTCTTTCCAAACTAGCATACTACAAGATCCTATAGTTACATTTGTCTAAAAATGTATTTTTTCTAAAATTTGGTACTAGAAATGACAATTTTGGAGTGTTTGTGGTGAAAATATAGTCAAATACCTTTAGGAGGATAAAGGTGAACCACAGCGAAGCTTTGAATCCCTTTGGGATTAAAAAGTCCTAGCAAAGTGCTAAAAGAGGGGACCACGGTGAAGCTTTGAACCCCCCTTAGGGTAAAAAATCCTAGCAATGTGTTAAAGCCACCCTATGGGAGAACCGTGAGGCCTTGTGTTCCCTCTCCCCACAAGGTTTAGTTCCCAAAACACGTTGGAAACAAACCAAAGTTTAGGTCCCCAAAAATAGGAGTTAGAAGTCAAAATTAGCGTAGGGGGTAATTAGGGATAAATAGAGTAAGGCCCTTGCCTACACAAGCCTAGTCCACCACCCACTAGCATAAACATGACCTTTCAATCCCCCCCCCCCCCCCTTAGAACTTAGTAGAAAGAGGGAAAATAGTGCCCAATACCTAGACCAACACAACACTCCAGCATCCAACCAATATCCCCAGCACCCCGATACCCAAGGAGGGGGAAGGGCACCAAACCGGGTACTGCAAGTGGAGACAACACCTGTTGGTAGAGGCTACAGGGTTGGGTTATAGCAAGGGCTTGTGGGGTTGGATTATAGCACTGGGACCTACAAGGTTGGGTTACAGCACTAAGGCCAAGGAGAAGGGAAGAAGGGTCCAGTAGTAGAGAACGGAATTGGTCAGGTCCAAGAAATAGGGAGAAGAGGAGGAAAAAGAGTGTAGTCCTTGTACTAACACACTAAACAGTGTAGGGAATCCAACGCCCTGTCTTCTACAACCAATATAAAAATGAAGAGACAACCCAAGTGGAGAT
Organism: Straminergon stramineum; assembly: GCA_963920665.1. Lineage (NCBI taxonomy): Eukaryota > Viridiplantae > Streptophyta > Bryopsida > Hypnales > Calliergonaceae > Straminergon > Straminergon stramineum. Next base: position 3,480,848 of record OY987270.1, on the reverse strand, counting down.
GGCGGAAAGGTGGAAGAATGAGAAGAAATGACAAGAAGGAAGACAACTTTAAGGAAGAGGGTGAAGGGAGATATGATAGGGCGAAATCCTCAAGACTCACTTAAGCCCTTAGATTAGAATTAGGTAATCACCACGAGATTAAGTGAAAGGTGTACGTGTAGGACGTTAGAAGTAGCTCAACCTTGGAGGATGGTATGACACGTCCTTAAAGATTAGTTTAGCAAGGGTAGTTGGGCCACCTTGGTACGTAGGAGGAAAGAAAAGAGGAGAGGGGAAAAGAAATAGGGTGAGGCCAATGAATAAACTCTTGTACCAAATTATTTTATGATTAGAACGATGGTTCATTGTCTCATGGTCAGGGAATTCATGGCAAAGGAGGGAGAGCTTCCGGTGGGCTCGATCAATGATTCCAGTTCTGAGGTATGAATTAAACCTTTCCAAACCTTTCCTAGGTCCTTGATTAGTGATTAGTAGCTCTAGCCGAGGCCTACCCCTAGGTCAGACCCTTAGGAATATAGGTCAAGTCATTTCCTAGGACATAAACTCAAAGAGGAAGGCCGTAGCTTTCCAAAACCCTAAGGCACATCCAAATTGGGTCAAAAACGAGGAAGTTAACGCTAGATGAAAATTAGGGTGAAATTGGATGAAGAATAGATAGACCTAGGTTTTGAAAACACATTAAGGAGATTAGTAAGGGGTTGTCTAGTAGGGTCCAGGGCCGAAAAGAAAAGTTAATTCCGAATTATAGGTTAGGAGAAATTAGCGGATGAAGTTTGGGTAGGGCTTGGATGAGAATTTTGCAAGAGTACCCAATTAGGCCCAAACTCCAGATTTACATAGTAGAAAGTCTTTTGACCCATCCCTAAAAATTTTGGGTCTTTTTGAATTAGGGAACTAGGTTTAATCGATGGATGAAGTTTGAGAAATTGAGTAGTGGTCAAACTTCATCCACCCATAACTTTGGCTAGGAAGGTCGGATAGGGTCATGTTTTATGTTTTTAGAAATAAAAAAATGATGAAATAGAGGGTTCTCAGGTTAGTTCTTCCTTGACATAGGTTCCACCCAAAACATACAACCAGCTATCCACTTGGTTGGCTAGAACACTAGATGTAGATTAGGAGAATTTGCATATTTGGGGGTCACTTTAGACACTTAGTAAAAAGATCCATTGCTTGGAAGGTACAATGGACCACGCTTAGGCGCCCAAAGGTAGGAATCACTTAGCCAAAACCTAGAACTTGGTTGTGTTCGTGAATTATCAAGGGTGGGTAATTTGGCACCCACAAAGGCACAACAATTTTCATAACTTTTGACTACATGGTTAAAAATTTATTGCATGATATGTCATTTTCATTCGATGGCGGGTAGTCTGGGCAGCTCAAAAAACTTTCTGAAAAATCACTTTTAAAAAAAAAAAAATTCAAATTGATTCTCTAGATTTATATAAATGCTAGAAGCTTTGAATCATTATATTTTGATTAATGAGATGAAAGTTATGAGGATTTTTAGTTTGTGAGTAGGTATGGTTTTCAAAGACTCCATAGCTACCCGCAAACTAAAATTCCTCATGACTTTCATCTCATTAATCAAAATAGAATGATTCAAAGCTTCTGGTGTATATATAAATCTAGAGAATCAATTTCAAATTTTTATTTTTTTAAAAAGTGATTTTTCAGAAAGTTTTTTGAGTTGCTTGGATAGCCCACCGTCAAATGAAAATGACATATTAGGCAATAACTTTTTAACCATGCAGTCAAAAGTTATAAAAATTGTTGTGCCTTAAAGATACTCCTTGGGCACATGTTGTGTGAAAATTTCAAAGACAAAAAATAAAAATTCTTTTTGTAGTGAGCTGCCTGAAATCGCTATGTTGCCAAAAAAAAACATAGCTTGGGCCTTTAGGCGTTAAAGAACTCCCTCGTTCAATTTAGATCTAAAAAAAAACTATACAAAAGAGTGAAATCAGGTTGCCATAACAATTAGGTTGCCTTACCTCCTAAAGTTAGCTCATGACTCACCACTTGTCTATGTAGAGGAGCATGCAACTCTCTAAACATGGCCTTGAATTAAGGTAGAAGCACCTAAATGCAACACTTGTTTTGGATCTCTTGAAATGGAAGGTGCATACAAGAAAAAAAAAATGATATGTGTGTTAGGAAATGGTTTAGGAAACCAACAAAATTGGTTGTGTATTTTTCCGAGCTTATATGAATATTATAAAAAAAAATTGAAAAGTACTTCATAGATGCACCTATTGTGGACACTAGACTAACATCAAAGTGGGCACGGAAACACCCAAAAGCAACACTCTCTAAACTTAGATCAAGTGTGGGTGATTGGTTGCTTCTTGGAAGAGTGACAACTTATTGGAACCCCACTTGTCTACTTTGGGTCCACAAGTGTTTGGATTTAGGTTGATTTTTAGGTGTCATCAAACGGATCGTGTTACATTTAGGTGCTTCTACCTTAGTGCACCAACCTGTGCTACACATATGGTTCATGGTACATGGTTCAAGGTTGATGAAAATTACTACATCCTTGTACAATAACAGTAAATATTTCTATAGTATAAAATATCAAGAAATTAGTGAGGGGCAACATAATTTTACTATCATATTCAGTGTAGAAATGATAGTTTTGGAGGCTTTTTGCCTGCAGTCGTCAAAGAGCTTTAGCAAGGGGTTAATTTTGTATGCTTATTGGTAGGATTACCCAGTACCTTGAATGCCTTGACAATGGCCGGGAATCCTGGCAGCACGAAAAGCAGCTGTGTAATTCTGTGTGGATGTGTGGTGCACAAAGTATAATAAGAGTATCAGTGCACGGTGCACTAATCCTGTGACCAAGTGACAACAATATGCACACACACAGTCCACTTTGGTTGTCCAAGCTAAAGGACTACCGAACACGAGCCTCGGGCTCAAAGGCACAAAATAATTTGTATCATGGCAAGGACAAATCCACTTTGGTTGTCCAAGTTAGAGGACTACTGACCACAAGCCTCCTCTGCACAAAATAATTCGTATCATGACTAAGGACAAATCGCACCTTTCCCTGTCTACAAACACGTCAAAACTCCGCACGTTTCATCTGCTTAGGAAACCCCTAATTTATGTACATTGAAGCTTGACAAGACCAGCTTGTCGGGATGCATGGCACAGTTAGTAACTTCATTTGAATCTGTACTAATTTACTGCGTTCAGTTTCTGAAGCCCATCTGATTGTGATCAACAAAAAGACGGACAACAGACAACACATCCTTTGACAAGGATTGTTTTTGAAATTCACAGCAGGCAATCTTCGCTTTTCATTCTTTGGGTTGTTTAAGAGGACAGCAGGCATTCTGTCATTGTACGTTAGGAGCATTTGCATGTTGCCTATAAGAGTTTAAGGTACATGAACCCATTGTGGGCAGGATGGGCCTAATTCCTTATGAAATGGTCGAAAATGTTTTTAAATTATTTTTTGTCACACATGGGACATTAAAAAATTTAAAAAATTGAATATATGTTTCTCCGGCAAAGTATGAATTTGATATTAACTTTTGAAGTGTGTTGGCCAAATAACCTAGAAGAGTCACTAGTACCCAAATCCCTTCCTTTGTTCCCCTCTAAAAGAACTACAAAGAGCCCCGGGGAGATCACTTAGTGTGTCCATTAAAAACTATGTGTGTTAAGATTTTAGACCCCCTATACTATATTCTAAAATTTAAATAAAAGGAAAAGAAAAAAATATGACTAAATTTTACTACTTTGAAATTTTATGTTGTGAATTATTTGTATTTTTTTTAGATAATTATAATTAGTTACAAATTTTTGAAATAAAAAGATACACTATAGAGCACAAAATAACTTTCACACCCCTATTTTATATAAGAAAAAATTGTCTAAAAAATGAACAAAAAATTCCTAAAAATAACACCTTATTAAAAGTTCATTTTTCTTGAATAATGATGCAATGGTCATCTAAAATGTATTCTCTATAAATATTTGAGTTAAAAAACATGCCATTTTAGTTCATTATTCAAGCTATTCTAGAAATCATTTCATATGTTATTTGAGTTGGGAATTTTTGGCAATAGAAACCTATAGTCATTATGAAACCAAGCTCAAAGTTATAGGTTAAAATTACTATTTATGAAAAAGTATATAGGGGGTCAAAAAATCACTTTAACACATGTGGTTTGTTATGGATACACTAAGTGATCTCCCCGGGCAAAGAGCATTCATAATGGTTTTGTTGCTCACCAAAAATGGTAGAAGAACTTTTTTAAATGGCAACAAAATCAAGGATAAAAAAGTAGTCACTTTATTTTTATGGTTTTCTTTCAAAAACTAAGGTAGAAATTCATATTGTTCTTATTCACTCATTCTATTGCTATTAATCAAAATTAACCTTGAATGGTGTTACTCTACAATAGTGGTCCTAATGCCAATCAGATTATGTTTAAAGTTGTAATAGCACTAGAATCACAACAATAACATTGTTGTGAAACAAATGACTTATATTAATAAATAAAATTGTTCATAATTAGATTGACTATCTTACATTGTCAAAATTCATTAGTGAAAAGATAGAATAGCATAAGGCCTATCAATCTAAGAATCATGGCTCTCTCTAAAGCTTTTACTATAGAAATGTTTAGACTCAAAAAATCCAATATTTAAAGTTAGATAGTGTTAGTTTTTACAAATAACAATAGTTCAAAAGATTGTCTACTTTTAAATATATGGAGGGGTTCAAATTGAACTATTAATAGTAGAATATTCCATTCATTGTTTTTTCTTCTCCAATTGTTCTACATTTTTTTGCTTGATTTAAAAGAACCCAAAATTTGGTATAAACCTAGAGGGTTATTGAAAAGTATGAAGATTGCTTTTGTATTGTTTTCAAGGTAAAAGGATTACCATAACAATTGTGGGCCTTTGGCATTTCCAACAAGGAGACTTGGAGTCAACTTCCATGTGGAGTAGGGCTAGTGAAGCCTTCTAATTATCAAGAGAATGGGAGTTCAATTTTTTGGGAGTCCCCATCCCATCAATCATCATCAGTGGGCTTCACCAGCCCTAACTCCCCATAGGAGTTGGGCCTTAACCACTAGAAGAAAACAGGGGCGATTTCAACTAGGTTTTTTTTTTGGACTAGTGTCCCCTGTGTTGGCTTCACTGCACTTGCCAAATTTTGGAAGGACAGATTCACATTGGTTAGACTCTGACAGATTTGGCAAAATTTCGCCAGAAAAAAAATAGGATCGATTTCAATACAATCGACTTGACCTAAAATGCAGTTTTCTACTCAAAAACGCAGAAACTACGTCTTTGCCAATGCAATTTTTGTGTTTTTGAGCAGAAAACTGCATTTTACATGAGGTCGATTGTGTTGAAATCGACCCAATTTTCTTCTAGTGAATCCTTAAACAATGAACTAGTGACCATAGAAATCATCACTTTTGGAACCGTATGACATCATCTACTTTTAAAAAATCAAAAATACTCGTTGGGAATCAAACTATTATAGAAGATCTCCCCTTTCCACCCCTAATTCTGAGGATTAATAGTTGCACTTTTGTCCTACACAAGAGAATTACTTGTCATTCATTGGACAAAAAACGTCCATCGTGTTGTTTATGGGTTAAGCTTCAGAGAGAGAGTTCCTATTGAAATCAACTCTCAAAAGTTGAAACACCCGGCAAGCCACTTGTGGTTGATTGTTCTTGTATTTTGCCCCTTGCAATGGAAATTTCCGTTTCATTTGTTAACCCTTAAAGGACGGATTGGTGACCGTGGAAATACTCCCTTTTGGAACCGTGTGACATCATCTACTTTAAAAAAATCCAAAAATATTCCTTGGAAGTCATACTATTGTAGAAGACCTACACTTTTCTCACAAAATTCCAAGGATGAATAGTCATAGTTCTGTCCTACATATAGAGATTCTTTGTCATCCATAGGACACGAAACGTCAGTGTGGATGTTGAAGGGTTAAAAAAATAAAGAGTTGAAACAAGGAAAGCAAGGGAATCTTCCAGTAACCCAATCTGACATCCCTCACCCTGGGGCACTCTCTCCTCTCACTGTCTCTCTCTCTCTCTCTTCCTGCATTTGAATGAGTGCAGTAACTTATAACTTATTTTATTTTGAATTTTCAAAATTTTGGTGAGAATGCAGAGAACAAACTTCTCTGACTGAAGGGATTTCAGTTAGTAAAGGACATAATGCCCAACTTATTACTGCGCCCTGCAGTGAAACTGGCAAGGCTAGGATGTTTGTGTGTGGGCCTGTGGGGTGGGGGGAGGTCTGGGAGCATCAATTGAAGGATTTTGATCGATTGCCTCAATTTCGTTGATGCTGTGCAGTGAGACCATGCAGTCAGTGGCAGTAAAAAACTTGAATTCCTTCATCGCAATCAGAAGAACTGAAGGCAATTGAATCTGAAGGCGAATTCTAATAACTTGCTGTAGCTCGCGTAGGTAGCATGATGGGCTGGCTCGTGTGCGTGATTCGGTTGCCAGAGCACCCACCGTCTGGCTGTGCTGGTAAGTTTAGTAGTACATCCCTCCTCCAGTCCTCCTCCTCCTTCTCTCTTCCCCCCTGCCCTGCCCTGCACCTGCAGCAAATCAGATCACGTCCCCCCGAAAACCTCAAAACACACACACACACCCCAGTGATCCCAGAACGGGTTTAGGGAAATTAGCCAAATGTTCATTTTTGGAAGATTTTTTTGGAATTTAACACTGAGGGCATAAAAAATTAAGTAGAAATCCAGTGAAATTTAGCCAGTTTTGGTATCTCTGACATACACCACCTTACAAATTATTACAGACAAATGCATGCTGAGTTACACGTCTGTGAGTCCGTCCGTTTGAATGTCTGTCTCTCCCTCGCATGGACATGAGCTCAGCAGTTTCTTCAGCGCTTTCACCTCGAAATGCGCAGCTCCTCACGTAGGGCAAAACGTAGGGCGTAGCTTAGCCTCCTGCTTTGTCTCACATTTGGAAACTCTGATACGTCTCATGATCACCCTTGGACCCCCCAGGTGCAGACTGTATGCAGACACCCACACTTGAGAGCCCTTGCTAGCCGGCCACCCGGCCACCCCGGTTTCCGAGAGGTGAGATCCCGATCCCCCGCTTCAGGTTCTCAGTTTATGTGCATGCTCTGACAGCTTCCAAGAGAGAATTTTGTTTCAATCTCCCTTGTTTTTGTGTTTCGAAAGATTGTGTGCCTGCCTGTACACAATGAAATTCTGTTTCAGTTGATAGAGTTTTTATAAAAGAAAATTGGAAAAAAGAAAAAGAAGGCTGTGTGTGTGTGTCTGTGTGCACTGGCAGCAACTGGGATCTGAGATTGAGCCTCTGTCTGGGTTTTTTTTGTCAAAGTCTTACGTGATTTGGGGCACCATGTTGCCCATGTGACTGCGCGGTAGGTGGGCACCCCAAAAGATGTGGCACTGACACTAAACTAAACTGCCAACTTCACTTTGTACACATCTCCAAAATCAACTGTGTACCTATCACATGTGGAAGAAACTAAGATATTGTAGAACCTAAACTTTATTCCCTTCATAACTTTTGCATACAGTATCCAAATATCACATTCTTTGGTGTGCTGAAAAGTTAACTCCTTCCACTTGCCAATAAGAAAATTAGAATTTCTTTTGGTCAAAGTCTTGAATGTATGATTTGAGGCATCAAGTTGCCCATGTCACTTGGCCTCCAGCCGGGCAAATATTTGTCTCACATTTGGAAACTCTGATACCTTCCATCTCACAACTGGCCACTTCGCAACAGACCCCCCCCGCCCCTTCTCCTTTCCCTTCCCCTTGCAGTTGCAGTTGTGTGTGCAGACATGTGTGCAGACTGCAGACTGCAGACATCACACTGGGGGGAGCCCCTTCCGATGCTGCGGACTTCAGGTTTTCATTTATTTAAAACTTACTTCCAACATATTTGCATGATGCTCTGACATTCCCCAAAAAATCAATCTACCCGTACCATGTGCTTCAAGGGACAGCATAGGCTAACAGGATTTGAAATTGGGATTTATTTGAAAAGCAGTATGGGGAGACTGGATTTCGGGCTATGTTAAGTTATTGCATTGCCCACCCAACTTGGCCTCCAGCCAGCTAGACTATCTTAGACTAAGCTATGTCTCACATTTGGAAACTCTGATACTACATCCATGACTGGCGGATTTGTACTGCTGGGTGCAGAGAACACACTTGGGAGCCGCCATGTCTCCACATACGGATTAAAAGCATAAGATAACTTAGTCTCTGCCAGAGTACAATGTTTTTTTTTTGTTTTTTTTCCGTTGATCTGTGTGCACACTGAAATGCAGGTGGCTGGAGTCAGAACTCAGAACAACTAATTGTCCATATTTGGACGTTAGTCTACAACAGTTAACCCCTAAATGTTGGGCCTATGACCACAGAATTGATCAGACTTCTTCTCTCTACCACCACTACGGTAAGAGCACCCAATGGCATCCCTTCTAGGCCAGGAATTCATTCTAGAACATAAATGTACCTGGACTGTAGACATCTTATCATTTTAGGCCAAAAAAGAAGCTCTCTACTGTCTACTTACATTTACAGCTTGAAATGATTATATGTTCTGTAGAGTCTAACGCCATTGGGTGTTCTTACCTTATAGCAAAAATTGGTAAAATAATTGTACTCAATTTTTTGGGAATCTATGTGTGTGTAATATACCAATGGAAAAGTCTTGAAAAGATCTTTCCATCCATATATTGCATGGCCCCAAATTCCGAATATTGCAGTACGAAATTAAAAAAATAAATTTGTAGTCATATTGGAATTGCTCAAAATTGTGGATAAAAGAACCATACTTGATTATGAGTGTGGGTTTTTTTGTGACCATTTAAGAATGAAAGTAGTTGTATGTATTTTTGAGAAATGAAATTATTATAGCAAAGAACATCGTGGTATGAACAAAAAATTCCATATCACTCTATAATTGGAAAATGGGTAGATTGTGGTTATAGGTTCTCTGTAGTTCAAATCACAATCAAATATTCAATTTTGGTGAATTTTTGAATTTTTGAAATTAGAAAAGAAAATATAATTCATGAAAAAATTTCATTACTTAGACTTTATTTCAAAAGAATGATTTGTGTGGCCAAAATTCCAGTCAAGAAAGGAAGAAATTGCCAAAGTATGCTACAAGGTGATCCCCTTTCAACTATTCATTTACAAATAGGCCCCTGAATAAAATTAAAAAAATTACTTGATTAAATTACTTGAGTTTGGTATGATGACAAGATACATTCTTCAACCAAAAATCAACCAAAAAGAAATTAAATCATTCAAAATCTTATTGGAAACTCAAACTCTTGGAACGACTTTGTCATCCAAGTGCAACAAATTGGCACCTACTATGCTTTGGGGTTAATGTACTTTCTTTCATAATGCTATAAAAACTCACGAATATATTTCAAGCATAGTTTAGAGAATCTTACATTTTGTGGAGCATTATTGGTGATTTAATCCTATTCTTTCTAATATATTTTAATATAATGGTAGCAAGTACTCAAATCATGTAATATTTAAGTAATTACTTTGCCAAAAAAAAATCTTGAACCAACTTCATGTGGATCTTATCCTCGTAGTTTTTCTCTTGATGATCAAGCATCGCAGTCATAGGAAATATCGGGCTCATTGTTCACATGTGCTCACCCATCAAACACAAAGAAAAATAACACCTCTTATGATTTTCTAAAACTCATAAGTATTTTTAAAAATAAATAAACAAAAGATAGACAACATTGAAGTTTAGTACCTTAATATGGTATGTTAGAATGCTTGCTCACAATCATAGGCTTGCTATCAAATCTTTAGCAACTTATTTTTGTAAAGAAGACAAAATAATCATGAGATGAGTTTAGTACTTGGTGCATGAAATTAACTCACCCTCTGGAAAAGGACATGGCTAGTATGTAAACAACTTTTTTTTGTTCTAATGTTGCAATTTGACTTTACATACATTTGTGTAATTACAATAAGGTTTTTTTCCAAATTTTTTTCAAGAGAGTCGTATTGACTAATTAGTGTTGAAATTAATAAAAGGTATTGCCTTTCATTGGCAAAATATTCTTGTTGTAGTACAATATGATTAAATATTTTATTGAATATGCCAATGCACAAAGAAGAGAATGTTCTTCAAATCATACCCATTGGACCCTTGGTAGAAAAACCTTTATTGCATTATAGATTACTTTCATGATTTTTTTTGACCCTTGAAGAAGAAGAAATGGATGACATTGAAGGACATCTTACAAAAGTTTGGTGGTTATATTCTAAATAGTATGTTAACTAGATTTGTTTGCCCTTGAGATCTTGGTCAATTTTAAAGAATTTTTTTGGTCTTTTGAAGATTGTTTCTTTACTTTAGGGTTCTTTATCTTTTTTATAACCAATTGGTAGACAACTCTACTATCCAATCTTATTATAGAATCCAATGTAAATCATTTCTAATATAATCAATACTATAGGAAAATGACCTCTTTAAATTAAAAATTGCTTATCTAAATATTTCGTAATAATTTTGAAATTGATGAATTAAAATTAGCCTTCAAAAAATTAAAAACCAAAAAGCATTGTCATAGTAAATTTGATGATAAACCACTTTTTTTCATGCTCCATTTATAATTTAATAAATTCCAGACCACTATACAAGTATCATTAAAACCTTTCATTTTTTTGAAACACATGGACAATTTCCATTGAGAAACCTCTAACTTTTGAGAAACTCAGTGATTTGGGTGGCCATGCCTTCAATTGCACATAATATAAAGTAAAAATAGAGTGAATAGATTGAGATTTTATTTGTTTCTTAAAACACTACTTGTTGAGGTAAGATGATTGTAAAGTTTAATTACACAATATAGAATTTTATTAAATATAAGCAATACATGGATACTATAACATTGCAATAAGGCTTTTTTTGTACAATTTATTATTTATCCTTGAAGGCTTCAAGATGTAAATTAGAAATTCAATAGACTACATTCTTACAACGTAAACCATTCATATGATTGAAACTAGGTTTAGAAAAACATAACAAGATGAAGATCATTAATCATATAGAAAAGCAATTTATAAAACTAAGACACTTAATTGATTGTAAAATTGCAACAATCACTTTCTGTAAGAAGATTGAATATTTTTCTTGTGAATATTGAAGTTGAACATTTAAACCTGGTCATAGAGTGACTTTCTAAATGCTCCCATCTTATTTGGGGATGAATAATTGAATAAATGGGAACATTAACATTTTGATGGATGAAAATGTGATAAGATTTTGCATCCCTCTAAATTTAATAGAATAGCTAGTATTTTTATTTTGAGTGAGCACTTTTAGTAATTAAAAGTGATAGTAAAGTAAATATTTCTTACTAATGAGAAATGAACATTACTTTTTCTACCTACTATCAAGCCTGTTAGCAACTTTAGTTGATGCACATCTTGATGTCAAATAGTGAAATGAATGCATGAATGACTCTATAAATATCATGTGCCGTACTATCAATTGTCTAGTGTTAACTTTTTGGATAGTAAAGATTATTTTGTTGTTGTGTGCAAAATGTCCATTCCAATATGATTGTTTTTCACGATATTGTCCCAATTATAATTATTTTGAAACACAAGACGTTTATAATTGATTTGACATCCTCTAGCTAAGTACTTGTATGTAGGGTAATTGCAAGCATGTCTATCATTTCTACAAGTGATTTCTACTAATGACTTAAATCAATGACTCTTAGCTATTAGTAGTCAATTAATTCCTACAAGTAAGTGTGAATGAGTTAAAAAAAATATTACACTAAGTATTCATAATGCAAAATATTTAATCATGTTTCAAAAAGTATAGAAAAATATTTCTATGCATTATTTTAGATATAATATTTAATAACAATTTTATGTACATTTGTATTGGAATGCTAATATTCATCAATTATTCCCTAGATCTAATTCATTATACGCTTATCATTACATAGATGAGAATTATAATTTTGCAAATAATAAATTTTGAGGACACTCAATACCAACATTTGTAAAAAAATAATCTTTTTTATTTGTTACACCAAGAAGAATTGAATGCTCAATTGTAGAAAACCAATAAAATAAAAGGCACAAGTGCTACTTAATTTATATTAAAAAATAGACTTTTTCATAAATACTATGGTTGTTCTCAGTATTCCTAAATGAAAATTTGGTCAATGACAATTTTTTATAAATACATACTTGTGTTATAATGTCTTTAGTTAATACAACTAACATTCTATACATACACATTCATCTAGCCAATTAGCCAATAGAAATTGTATTTTTGAAAAGTAACACATGTCATTGCTTGCTTGCTAGCTTCGAACCTCAAGGAAGTAAGATGTTAGGAAAAAAATTATGATCTTTTTTTATCAAGATGAATCAACTACATATGTTTCTATAGATAACTATAATGGATGGTTTTGTGTTGTATAATCATGTCTACATTTGAAAACCAACTTTCTAAAAAATGAATTCTTAGAAATATATACAAAAAAAAGTATTACAGGTCACATTGTAATTTTTTCCTTTGTAGTGATGCTATCTCAGGCCTAAATTCTATAATAAAAATTGAAATATTTTGGAAATGTATTCTCTGTTTTAGTGGATGAAATCCACTCCAATCCACTGAATTGCTACCATATTATAAGAAAGTCATGGAGTACAAAGCTACAATGCTAAAATATGGTTTCAAATGCCCACAAAGAAACCAAGCCCACATTTTACAACCATGCCCTCATACTATAGCTTGGTGTCCCATGACATTCTTTTTGCTATTAAATTTACATATCTTCAATCCAAAAATATTGACTCAATCTACATATTTATGATCATCAATAGCTTCACTACTTCAATCAAGATTGAAAATTATTTATATAGAAAAGAATTTCTATACTTAATTTACTTTTTTACTACTTGGGGGGCTAGAAAGTGTCTCATAATTGATTTCAAATGAAAAATTGTAGATGAAGGATTTTGATTTTTCATCCAATTATTTCCTTGAGTACTTTGAATGTGTCTATAGTGGATAGTGCTAGAAATTTGTTCATCAAATTTTGATCAACCTCTCTATATGAGAAGTTGGTAAAAGAATGAATGACAAAAGACGCTTTTGACTATATTTTGGCAACTTGTATAGCCTTGCTCTTGATTAGAATTTTAGCCATAAAAACATATTTTTTGAATTTGAGCTAGACTAATAAAATGAAGTTTATTATATCTAATCCCTATACAAATTTGAAAGATCCCTAGAATTACATATTTTATTGCAATTTGAACTTTGGGCCTATAACCACAATTTCTACTATGTTTTGTAATTATAGAATGATATAGAGTTTTGATTTACATCATAAAATTCTATACTAAAATATTTTGCAATGAAGATTTTTTTTAGATATTTTCAGTATTTGGTACATGATACAAAAAAATTCACTTGTTTTCCAAAATTTTCAAATTTTCACCTAATTTTCTGGAATTTTTAGGACATGCATAAGATGTGATTTCATCTAAAAAATAAATAAAAAAATGATTTCCACTATTATTTTGAGAAAAAATAGAGTATATAGACCAAAGAATGTTGAAGTTGAGTACTTAGTCTTTAGGTGCATCATTAAAGAGTTAGTGACAATATATTACTTCCTTCAATCCAAAATAGTAGTCTTTTGTTTCTTCTTAATTCTTTTGACCCAAAATAATCTTCCAGTTGCTCAAAAAATGATCATTTTTGTTCTTGAAGATTTTGTAAATGGATAAAAATTCCCTTGAAGTACTAAAAAATGGGTTGAAATAATGTTATTTTCAATCTTACCCCCTACGAGTCCTTAGCGAATTATGGGGTTTAAGAACATCATTGCTTTTGAAGTGTCATAGGTCTAAATGTCACTAAGGTATAGAAATCTCAAATGCACAATCTTATAGTGTATGTGTTGTAGATGAAGTGAATCAAATTTGGAGTCATTTGGCCACATAGAGTGCAAGATTATTATAATTTAGTGTTGAAAAGGGATACTTAAATTTTCCTAGCAACACACTAGAGGTGAAATCCGATATCTTAACCTACTCAAATGAAAAAACTTTAAACTATATAGTACTTCAAAACTAGCATACAAATACATTTGTGAAAAAAATATCATTCCAAAGAGTCAGTGTGTTGGCAAAATGGCTTTGAAATGTCAAAAGTAGCAAAAATAGTTGCAAAGGCTAAACCTCCTTCTACTAAAATACTTCTCAAACACTCATAGCTTCTTGGATTGATATGGAATTTAAAACACACAACTAGATTAGTATTTGCAACTTTCTCAATTCTTTTTATTGGAAACAAATACCATATAAAGAAGAAACAGACTGCCAAAGTTCAATGTAACCCCAAAACATACGTATTTTTGAACTTCGAATGGGTCCCGCACATTCAAAACAACTTGGAGTGACATGAAAGATTTACCACAATAACTAGACTTCAAGGAAAATCCAACCCAACATATTTTATTGAAAACTAACAATGGATACAAGCCCTTGAAGTAGGGCATTTTTTCATATTTTATGAAGTGCCAAAGTGGTGATATAAAATATTACATTGGAGTTCCAAATTTCAACATTCATCCACATATTGGATTGAAAATATTACATTAGCACATATCACATGTCCATAATTCTATTTTCATCCACAATTGGGTGATTTCATCCAAGAAATTTTCTTCATTCAAAGTTTTCTAGCGATAAACTTCACATTTTTTTGCCATTTTTTAGCCAAATCATTTTTTTGAGTGCTTTTTGGCACCAAAAAGCCAAAAAAAGAAAAAAAAAAAAAACTGCCTTGAAGTTGCAACCATCAAAATGCAATTTGTTGAACTCAAATTGCCCGTGTAAACTTTGAATGGCTCCTCCAAAATCAATACATTCTGGATTGATTTAAAAAATTTCCCACACAAACTAGAAGAGAGATTGCAAATTTCCCAACAAAAATCAGATAAAACAAAAGTTACAACACTTCAACAAATTGGATTTCTAAACTAGGCGAGGACACTGTTTTGGTCACCTGGGGCACATAGGGGTTAGACTAATCTTGATCATTTTGTCCATTTGAAGGATCATTTGGGAATGGAGAGAGTAACTTGATAACTTACTGTCTTCCACCAGCCTAGATGGCACCTTTCACTCAGCCTACCTCCCAGGCTGAATCGTCCACACAAACCGGACTCGATGTACCTTTTCCTTGCTTCCAAATTTCCACCGTCACTTTGAAAACAAACAAACAAACTTGATATTAACTTATCCCAGCATTCATTTGTTCATGCTGGTGTGCCCTGATGGCCCCCAATGTAACTTAAAAGTATGTTATAGTAGAACTGCCCACGACCAACCACTTAAGGAATTTGTGCATGGTCCGGAATTGTAGAAGGCGATTTTAATTTATAACCCTGTGGACAGATAGAAATCATGGGCATTACCAAAGTTTCGTAATTTTATTCCTTAAATTCAAATTGTTATGAATTTTAGAAGCCAAAAATTGACTTGCTCCCATCCCCAATATATAGATTCTTCCATCATTGCTCATCTAGAGACTAATTGGGCTCTCAAATCGAAGCATATCTATCATTACAATAATGGCTACAAGATGGTTGAAAACTGAAAATTCAATGATTATCTATCAGTCATCTCTCTATTGAATTTCCCATTACCTATGTATTGACCATGGGTTATGGCTGGTAATGGGCGGTTCTACCAGAGCAACTGAAGGCCCATAGCACGAGAAGAGCATTGCATAACTTAATAAAAGTCACATGTGATTTTTCAGTGATTTTTTTGGGGGTGATTGCTTCCTTACGGTGGCAGACGTTTCATGGTGGGGAACATCCCCTTGAGTGAGTAAGTAACTAAGGTCTGGCAGAGGGAGCCCCAGGGGAGCCGCAGGGCACTCAGCCCAGGAGACATCACTATCATCCATGATCCATCAGTCCGGATTGACAAGGGATCAAGTTCCCATTCAAGAGGGCTGCAGCAGCAGCAGCAGCAGCTCAGCTGATTTTGCAGGGGTTTTCCCATATGGAACCAGATCTCCTTCCAGAGTCAGACAGACCCCCCTGCCTTGCCCTGCCCCACCCTGCCCTGCCTGCCTACTTGCTTCAGGCCGGGCACTCCGCCCGCAGTTCAGCAGCTGCCCATAATAGAATCCACTCCACCCCTGACGAGGATTTCTGCATAAGTTTCATCATATTTAGTTCAAGATTGGTCACCCCCACTCCCTTTTTTAAAGGGTATGAGATCATGGTGACTCAGCAGTAGGCTACTTTGGGATGGCACTCCAGTGGTGGTACCTTACCTTACATCGATCAATGGCTTCACGTGGATGAATTTCATCTGTCGTGACAACTGAAGCTATCAGGGATGAATTTCATTTGTTATGACAAGCTATCAGGGATGGGTTTCATGTGTTTATGACAAGCTATCATGGATGGGTTTCATGTGCTATGACAAGCTATCATGGATGGCTTTTTACTTGGATGAGTTTCATGTGTCATGACAAGCTATCATGGACGGCTTTTTATTTGGATGGATTTTATTTGTCATGACAAGCTTGTCCGAAGAAGTGTAATCATCTAGTTTAACTTATATTACTCTTTCTAGTTAACCCTTGAAAGGCCCTTGGGGTCCCTCTACATGACTGGTATTTAGCTTTATAACTCTTCAATTGTGTTTAATAGACGATTAATGATACATTTTTATTTATGTACTAAAAAGTATTTGGTCAATGTTTTCCTAATCAAATACCACCAAATACATAATATACTATATGGCCACAAAGGGCTTTCAAGCCCTTGTAGGGTTAAACTTTGGTCCAAGGAAAGATGGTAAAATTGGTGGATCCATTTATTATATACATATGTTATACTCCCTCCATTTTTGAAAAAGCCCCATGTTTCCTTTGGTTTTACAAAGGAAATATTGTTCTTTATTAGAAACAAAGGTAAGACAATTTATGTATTACCAATAGTGTATTTAACCTTGAAGCACTCCGATGTCCAAACAGTGGACAATAAGCAAATTTAACCTGTAAAGGACCAAGGCCTTTTCCTGCAAAAAAACACTCAAAACTGCCATTTTTAGAGCAAAGAGTAAAACAATTTGAAAATTGTATTTTTTTTCACATCTAACCATAGGGTCTTACACCTAACTAGTATGAAAATGTGTGGGAAAAACTTCAGAAATTTTGACCGCATAGATTGCAAGATATCTGTGTTTAAAGTGAAGAAAACAAGTTTTTCCACATATTGTGGGACTAGGTTATTTGACTTTGAACCTTCTTAACTTTAATTTTTTGCACTACAGAGTTTTGAGCTTTAAATCTTTGTGGTGGAGAGTTGAGTTGAGAATCTAGGAAAAAAAAGAAAATACCAAAAAAATTAATTTTGATTCTTTAAAAAATTGTTAAGTAGAAGTAGGTACAAGATAGAAGGAAAATCTAAATTATTAATATCTCTAAGATGGAATTTAAATGCACTAACCCCAATGGTGAGATTGTTCTAGAAGCCAAATGAAACAATATGAACCTTTTCTTTTTTTTTAAATTGTAAAAATTGCATTCAGAAATGAATCCTACAAATTATTTTTTGAGGAAGATGCTCTAAGTGCCCGAAAAACAAGATCTTCTATAACTTTCTCATAACAAATCCAAATGGAATGAATCAAAGCTTTCTCTGTAGACAAAAATACAATCTATAAGAGAAAAAAAATTAAAAATTAAAATTTTGAAACGTTTTTTTGCTGCCCCCTCTCCCCTGTTTTGAGCTTATTTGGGCATAACTTTTGTTCCTAGGCACCAAATGAAAAAAAAATTATATTCCCACGAAGCTAATCAATTTTTCTATCTTCATAAAAATTTTCAAAAAATTAGGACAGAAATTGAGACCATAGGTACGTGCCCGTAATCTCATTTGTCCCCCGAAGGGACAATGGTCCTTTAGGGGTTAAACTAACATTTTTTCTCATTATTGGTTGGATGAAAAACATCCTAATTTGTAGAGATACTATATAAAGTTGTTCTATTTAATGGTTGGATTTAGTGTTACTAGAGTAAATATTTTTCTAAAATTAAAAATGTGGAATTATATCAAGTGGTTGACCAAGCTAACATTGCATTGACTCTAGTTCAAATCTAGATTGCAAAAATGACATCATAGATTATTTTGAAGAACACAAAAATATTAAAAAAACACCATGTCAAGAGAACCTCATTTCAAATCCCTTCCAAAAAAATTTTACTCAAGAAATGATAATATTTTGATTGGAATTGAATTTTGAAGAAATTTTGAATTTTTTTCAAAATTTATAAAAAAATGTTGGTGATGGCATTAGTGAATTGAACCATATGGATGGGATCTAAAACTCACAATCTACAACTTTTATTTGTATTCCAATTCCAAATTATTCTTCCAAATATTACTTTATAATATGTTTCCTCAAATTATTTTTTTCTAGAGAAGACTCTATGTGCTTAGGTTTAAGTATGATCATTTCAAATTGATTGAGTGTGATTGCATTATAAAGGTGCATGGCACAAGGGATTTGAATATATGGATTGCAAATCTTTATGTCCAATGTACATTAAGAATAAGTAGAAGAAATTTATTCTTTCTTTGGGTGAAAGGGAATCAAGAGTTATTTGTCCAAGATTCTAAACTATATTATTTACAACACTTGAAGAGAGTATTAGAATTAGGTGTAAGAATTTGATAAAATGGAGTATTTTTAGAAAATTAGCTTAACCAAATGAATGAGAGGCCTTCACATGTCTTTGGGTTCCCATGTTGTTCAAATGACTTTGCCAAGAGCCAATGCCGTCCCAAAGTCTTTGATGTCTATTAGCTACAATGATACAACATTGACCCTAAAACTTGAAATGCAGATTGTAAGAAAAGAATTCTTCAAATCTAGTATATAATATATGATTGGTAAGACCTTTCACCCCTTAAGGATTGGGGTGTTTTTCAAGAGAAATTGTCAAAATTATCATTTTTAGTACATATACCAAGATTGAAAATAATTTTTTTTGAACTTCAACCATACAAAATTGTAGTAGACCATTGTACAAATGTGTGGGAAACATTTAAGAGGAATTGGCCATGTTTTCACAAAGATTTGCTATTTGGTTCGGAATAGTACAAGGCCTTTATTGTAGAAGTTCTTTGTATATTATCTTAAATACCACCCACACACCCCAAAAAATTAACCTAGCCTCAAATCTCCCTTTTTCCTAAATATATTGGCATACCCTATAATTCTCACTGTGTCCTAGAAACTACCATACCTAACTTTGCTCTAGCAATAAATGATGGACAATAGCTCCAAACAACTTGAAACTTTACCATATTATAGATCCAACTACTCACTTACCAATTTTCATACCAAACTGAAATACTGTCCAATTTTGGTGGACATTTTGCTACTATTGACTTTCTACCCTTTCCAAAATATCCTAAACTAGTATAGCTAACTTTGACCTGGTGTATCTTATTGACATTTTCTTCAAAAGTTTTGAAATTTTTCTACATAGTAGATCAATTTATCAAATCCTCACATTCCAAATTTCACCTTAATCCAAGATATAGTTCAACTTTGGTGGACATTTACCCAATTTGACTTGCTTAGTTATAATTTCTACATTTGGTTGTATTTTTGTGCATTGCTCATAGATCCTAAGTCTATAGAAGTCAAGATTTTGACAAGAGACAGAGAGTGAGTGAATAAAAGTGTCCTCCAAGTTTCATAGCAATGAAAAAAAATTCAATAAGATTCAAGCTCCTCAATGCACCCTCCTTAGTTGCCTTAGATTTCAAACCTTCTACTTTGTAGCCTCATATTTCCTTCTCCATAATAGATTCAAATCTCAAACTTGACCTTATATTAGATCAACATATGAAAAATTTGGATCCAAAATCTCACATTCATCCGATACTTTATGAAAACACAACACAAAATCCTTCACATGAATGTCTCCTTCAATATAAAATTCAATAGCAAATGCATAGTTTGCATCCCAAGTGCCTCCCACACCTCCTAACCACCAAAAAAACAAGAGACAAGGGACAAGCCCTTTCCTCTTAGAATCCATCACAGTCTTTGGTAACTAGCTACTGGCTAACCCTACCCCCCTAACCCTAGTATCAACTACTAACTAATTGGTTATCAATCGACAGCTAATAAGGTAATCTAGCAACAAAGCTCCCAACACTAAACAACTCTTAAAACTAAACGTTCCCTTCTAGCAGTCAATGATGCCTATTTCAACTAATAGAGGGCTCACATTACAACAACGGATCTTGTTTTGAGTAAGACTGTGATAACGTTGGGACAAGATCTTACCCCACCATGAATTCATTGCCTTTGGTCTTTATGGGAAGTCCTAAGATGTCACTATAGCCCTCAATCTTATGACTACAAGAAGGTTGTCTACATCAATAGATGATGGTTTATAGTTGCCTATCTATCTACTTTGAATATCATTGCTACAATTGGGAATCCTTCAGCTAATTGGTCAACCCCATTTGGTTTGATTTTCGTCTGTGAAATAGATGAGGATGGGTGGGGACTTGAGGAGGCTTCCAATGACACGTATGCTTTGGACTAATACACAATTAGTGAATGGTCCTTAGATTTTTTGGCCTCTACTTGTACTAGAAGAAAATGAAGGATTTTTGACTACACTATGCAATTGGTTTTTAGTTGCATAGTACATTTGCGGCTGCTTTGTGACTAGTGATAATTTAGAGACCTATATTTGCAAGGTAGTTGTAGTAGACACCCTAAAATCTAGGAAAAAGGTAACTCATCTGTAGATTATTTGCGACTTGTGGATTTCTAGATTTTGAAATATTAATTTCAATGATTTGTAGATTTTAAAATTTCAAATCTACCTTCTTTCTTGATTTAAGAATTTTAGAACTACCTTTTCTCTAAATTTTTGAATATCAAAACTACCTTTCTTGAGATTTCAAAATTTTTTATCTACCTTCTTAATAGATTTCAAAAATTCAAATATTGGTATTTAATAGATTTCATTAGTTTAGGATGCCTTACAATTTCATAGATTTTAAAATTTCTTGGATTTTAAATGTTTTTTATTTCTATAGATTGTAGAAATCTATACTCTATAGAAGTCTACAAATCATAAATATCTAGAAATTGTAGAAATCTTAGAATTCTATCAACAAAATTCATTGCATAAGTCAATGTAGAACAACTTACAAGTCTTATACATTCAACCTAATGGTACTTTTTACAATTGATAAGGAACGATTGATTTAAGACAAATGGGAATGAACTTTGGAAGCAACTAGGAAAGAACTACAAAACGACTAAGAAACAACTAGTGTACAACTTAAAAGTGACTAGGAAACGACTAGCTTCACTACTAGAAAATTCAATTTTTTGTTGATTTTGTTGCATTCATTTGGTTCATTTTTCTATTGATTTCTATCCAAATCAACCAATTACTCTCCAAATCAATAGAAAAGTGAATCAAATCTATGCAACCAAATTAACAGAAAAGCTGAATTTTCTAGTACAATAGGAAAAGACTAAAAAGCAACTAGTGTATGACTAGAAAGCAACTAGGAAATGACTAGAAAGTAACTAGGAAACAACTATGGTCATTTTATAGTTGCAATCTTTTCCTAGTTGTTTCCTAGTTGTTTTTTGTAACTATAGATTGACTACTTTGCAACCAAAACAAGGTATCAATGTTGTAAAACAACGACATAAAACAATTTCGTTAGATTTGGTGCTAATAG
Source organism: Straminergon stramineum (assembly GCA_963920665.1). NCBI lineage: Eukaryota > Viridiplantae > Streptophyta > Bryopsida > Hypnales > Calliergonaceae > Straminergon > Straminergon stramineum. The sequence goes on along the minus strand of OY987270.1, from coordinate 3,458,996 downwards.
TGAGGATTGTAGTCGTAGGATAGTTGTGTAGGACACTAGTTGCATAGTAGTCAATTGTGTCGGATAGGTTTTTCTTCTAGTGTTGTAATCGCTTGGATTTGCTTGGGATGTATTGGGACCTTGATAGATCTTCTCCCACCCATTCCATTCGTATTCCAAGTTTGCTTGGAAATGTGAATTTCCTCTCCTACTATTTGATAATACTATGATTTTGTTGTGGGAATTTGTGTTTTGGTTTCTTTCTTCTAATGCTTCATTTTGATTACCTCCTTGTGCTAGAATATTCAACATCATGCGCTTGCCCTTCCCCACCTAGGAGTTGAGACCATTTGACTACTTCCCTTGCACCTTGTTCCATTCACATGCAAGATAAATTGGGTCGGTAATTGGCCAAGGGCCAATGGTGGCAGCCCTAGAAGCACACTTATACCTGTTTGTACAAACAAGGCTCTGCTCCCTCCTACAACTTTACTTATTTGATCCCCTTCTCTTTCTCTCATTGTAGGTACCTCCTCATTTGCCTTCACCACACACCTTGGGCAATCCTTTGCCAAATGCACCATGGAAAAGCAATCCAATTGTAGATTGGCAAATTCCTATAGTTCATAGTTATGACCATTTTTTTGCTTGTGTACTCATTCACGGCTCCAAGTTGAATCTTCCTACCCTCGTTGAAAGTCAAGCCAATGCAAAAATGTTGATCCATTGTAAACTCATTATGCTTATAAATCTCTAAGATCACCCTAAGATTGCTTGTAATCTTTGGTGTAATATCCAAAAATTACCAGAGATGTCCTCAAGGGTCACCCGCATCGGAACCCTTAGCAAGTCCCCTAGTGGAATTTGTGGGGAGTTGTCTATTAAGCCCTAAAGCCCTCAATATGTTTTTTTAGCAACAAAGAGATTTTGGGCAACTCACTTCAAATGGAATCTTTATTCTTTTTCTTTGAATTTTTCACAAAACATGTGCCAAAGGAGTAGCTTTAAGGTCCAATTTTTTTTGTAAATTTTGACTACATGGTTAAAAAGTTATTGTATGATGTGTCATTTTCATTTAACAACAAGCAACCTAGGCAACTCAAAAGATTCTTAAAAAATCATTTTATTAAAAAATAAAAACTTGAATTTCTTTTTAATTTATACATGCATGAAAAGCTTTGAATCATTCCATTCTAATTAATGAGATGAATGTTATAAGGAGTTTTAGTTTGTGGGTAGTTATGGAAAAAAAATTATAGGATGTAGATTGTTTATTACAACATCAAAACCATTGGGATTGACATCTTTCAATTCTATAACTAAATTCTTAACAATTTTGAATTTTGAATCATTTTCTACTTCTTTTTGTTTACTATTTTTTTCCTATACATTGTACTATACAATTCCAAATGATCTGAATTTTCTCAAACATGTAGCTAACTCGCCTAGAAGAATGAATCCAAAGAAGCACCACCATTTTGGACATTTTTTCATAGAAATGTGACCTTGTGAAGTGTAGCAACCCATTTTTTGGTAGGGCAAAAAAAAGGATTTTGTCAATTCAAACACTAATATCTTGCAATCTACATGGTGGAAATTCCTAAAAATTTCCACATCTTCTCAAACCAATGTACTACAAGATCCTATGGTTACATGTATTCAAAATTTTTTTTTTTCTAAAATTTGATACCTCTACTAGAAATGATAGTTTTAGAGTGTGTGTGTGTGTGTGTGTGTGTGTGTGTGTGTGTGTGTGAAAACATAGTCAAAAAACTTTAGGGGTGAAAGTAGTTTTATTCTCAATCTACCACCTTGGCTCTATAGTCCACAAAAATTGGACTAGTTGTCCTCTTTCTTTCCTTTAAAGAGAGCCGACCCATTACTATTCAAGAACCCAATATGGCAACGTAGAGTGGAGTAATTTTGATTAGGAGGTGATTAACAACAATTAATGCTAGCACAGTTCTTGGGCAGTTGTAGTGCATTATGATTGGCTACACGACTCTCAATATTGGAACTAGCCCTTGTTGGATTTTGCAACTAGCCCTTGGTCGAAAATAGGGAGGTTTATATGACCAATATGGGTAGAACAGAATCTTCAACTTAAAAATTTGTAGTAATTATTTTTTGAGAAAGAGAATTCTAAAAAATTCTGGAAACCTTATCAATTCTATTTTTGCTCATGGGAAATTTCCCCACTGTTGAAACCTCCCTTGCAGGTATATGTATTTGCTTAAGTGGTCAAAAATGGTTTGGCTCCCTTAATGCGCATCATTCTTTCCCCTCCCCTCCCCCCAAAAGAAAAAAATGGTTCTACTTGCATAAGAACTTTATTTGTAAATAATTTGCACTTGATGCTTGGGGGACATCCACGATCCTCCTTTGGAAACTTGCCCCCACTCTAATAGCCAACCTCAGGCCCTATAGCTAACTCAGAGTAGGCTTTTTTTTGCAGGGTCTTTTTTTTATTTCTTAATCTTTTTGAGTTTTTGCAATTTTTTAATGGATGGTTAATGTTTTTTCAAAAGTAAAATACAAAAAAAGAGAAAAATATTTTTCCTTGATTTTGTACAAAACTTAGGTATTGTTAACCCCTAAAGGACCGAGGCACATTTTAGACACAAATTGTGAAAAACTGCCACTTTTTAGGGCAATGAGAAAAAAATGATTTTTTCTTTTCAAAATTCAATGGTACAAATTTGTACTAGACTACTATGGGAATGTGTGGAAAAAATTTCAGAAACTTTGACTGTATGGATTGAAAGATTATAATATTTGAAGTTAGGGGAATTTTTTTTTCTACCTTGCCCAATAGGGCCAGCAGCCTTTAACTCCTCCTAGAGTGAGATTTTTACACTACACATGGTTATTTTTTGGGAAATTTGCATCTTATATAATGTAAGTTACATGCATGCCAAATTTTAGAAGTAGAGGAGGTGTTTTGCACATGCTACTAGAGTTGCCAAAAAAGTTTAGGGCAGCATAACTTTTGATCCGAGCATCTAATAAAAAAAACAACTACATTCCCACTTAGGGGATACATGTTCACACCTTGTGTCAAAATTTGAAGAACATCTGTTACAAAATGACTTCATACAAACCTACTCGAGATTACCTGTGTACGTTCAACGGTCATTCGGTCCTTTAGGGATTAAGCTGGATTGTTAGTCAAGTGGATCAGCCTCAAGATGGCCATCAAATGCAGGACACTAAATCCTACAAACGAAGTGGGGCCCATGCTGATGTGGTGCACGGGCTCCATCTTGACACCCGATGACAATCATGGAACCTAAGCCAACCTAGCCCATTGGAGGGAGACCCGGTTTTGCCCATCGCAACCACGACGGAGCCAATGGTGACGAAGACAAAGGCTGACTAGAGGCCCGACGGAGACGAAGGCGGACGTTAAAAATGAAGAGACGTCCTGCACGGGACCAAAGTGATCATGTCGTGTAGGACAAGCAAAGCGTATTCTTCTTCCTCATGCTTCTTCATGCGAGGCATTTTGAAGCTTGGCTTCTACTGCATTTTGCGATGAGGTCATTGGTGTAGCTTATTGGTGTTGCGGTTGAGGGTGTGGTTTGTTGGTGTTGCGGTTGAGGATGACAAGAAGAGTTGTTGTCCTCTGCTTGAGGCTTTTGTTGCACTGCCATAAATGTTGACAGTATAGGGTTTTGTTTTGAAATCGGAGTAGTCTTTGTTGTTTGTTGTTTTCGGTTCAATTGTAGTTGCGCCACCAAAGTGTGTCTTATGAGCTTGACCCGTGCGCCCCCTACTCAACCTCTACATGTTGGAGGGATCAAAGGTAGTGTCTTCATTGTCGATGGGTTATTGGATGAAGGTGTAGGGACATGTGCTACAATTTAGGGTTTAGATGGTTTCAAATGCTCATTAATGACATTTCATTTCCCCATCACCTCTTTTGTTTGCTTTGTTGCCGTCATCTTCTTTGTTTATTGTTGCATTGTAGGGGTTATGCTTCTTGCTTGTAGTTTTGCTATACTATTAGTAGGTTAATCATGGTGGTATCATCTTCGTCGGAGTCCGATGAAGAGACGGAGGTAGAGGACTCAAGCGCGAAGGAGAATGACGAATTGAGTGATGACACTAATGTGGAAGATACCAAGGCCCAATGCAAATTGCATAAGCATTCAACAAGAAGTAGTGCTCGATTGTAGAAGGACATTAGAGGGGATTTGAGGCCTCCAAGAGCCCGTTTCAAGGCTATTCATTGTGCAGTTTGGGAACGACTGACTATTGTCAGGAGAAAATTTTTAAAAAATAAAATAATAATAATAATAATAATAATAATAATAATAATAATTATTATTATTATTATCATTAATTCTGAAATGCAAAAAGAAGTTGAAATTTTTTTTTTTTTTTTCTCTTTTCTTGATGAGGCAGTGTCACTGCCACGTCAATCTTCCGGACTGGCACCATTCCTGCGTTCCCCGCACCCAAGGAACTCGCAGTCTCCCAGAGGCCTCAAATCTCCCCTAATGGAAAAAAAGAAAGGAAAGAAGATCTATCCGCACATCATTGAACTTCAGAACGATGATGGCAAGAATTTCTATACCTATGATAATCTGCTCATAGCGAGTTGGCTTGGCAGGAAGACTTTCATTGACGTCCTGCGATTTTATCCAACATGACTAGTCAAAAAGGTACCTAGAACTCAAGCTCTCCATTGTAATTGTTGTTCATGTTCTAAAATAATCGTCTTGCCCCCCCCTCGCCCCTCTTCATTGCATTCTAGGCTTTTTTTTTTATTACGATTCACCTTCTTCTCTTGCATCCTTTTGTTTTAGGGTCTTTATTATTATCTTGCGTTATCATCATCCGATACATGTATGCTAGTGGTTCATTAGAATAGGGTTGCTTATGCCTATCATCGTTGTGTATATTTAGGTCTTTAGTTATTGTGTCACTATTGGTGTCCACAGTTAGCTTTTCCTTCTTCTTTTACAATCTTAGAGTCATTGTTGTTAGAAACTCAAGGACTTTGCCATCATTCACATAGTCATGCTTGACTTGCCAAAATTTAGTTCCATATTCTTGAAGTAGGTGCAATATTCCCCAATTGGAAGGCATGACTATACTACCACCCAACAATTGATGCAAATATGTAGAACGAGATTTTGCTTTCTATTGAACCCTCTAGGATGTCTATTCCAGTGAGTACAAGACAAGAAAGGTCCTACCACACATGGATAGTTTACAAGTTGGAATAGTCACATATTTGTTGAATACTACTAACTCATGGAATTTCTAAATGCACAAACAATGACTTCATCTCCATCTGCGTAATACTTCGAAATAGAAGAAAATTATATTTTACAGCTGTCCTGGAGAGGAGAATGCGTATTAGGGAACAATGTCGAGAAGAACCAACATGGACAAACATCGCATCCTAGGGAAGGAAAATGGTTGGTACAAACTAAGCTACGTACTTACAGAATAACTTGATTTGCTGACGAGGCAAGTGGGAATGCAAGCGATCTAGGGGCATTTGCCTTCTTGACATGTCAGTTGAATGTGGTAGAAAAGTCAGGGTTCTTTTGTTGTCCCTGCACAAAATCTTCCACCCTATCCCAAAGAATAACTACAATTTCCAATTGAATTATAGAACTGTGTCCACTTATAATATGACGAAGCCAAACTAGATCTACGTACATGATTATTCCCAGACTAGGGTTCTGGATAGTGTCTTGCAATGCTTGAATGAGTTTTTTTGTCTCTCTATGGATCATAAGGTCCATCCAGATCTAGCTTATCTTCTTCGATATCAGGTGATTCAAGAGCACGATTTGTATTCTTGACAAACAAGTGTACAATGCTATCACATAGACTATGGAAATGAATCACACCTACAACAAGAAAACTATTTTATGTATAAGGTGAAAGAGCATCCCAAAGCCCAATTCGAAACTACCACAATAGAGTGCGATCCTTGTATCCTACACCATACAAAAGTAAACAAATGCTTTCTATATCTTGAAACTATATATAAAAAAGTTTAGGCTACACGAATATGATCACGTCTTGTATCCCCATGAGTAAAAAAGCAAAAACCAATACTATCCTAAGCATCATTGTAGTCTACACATGAGAAGATGAGAAACTTTACAAAGTATGGCCAATACAGGAAGCGGAAGCCCCCCCCTTTGAGCCCTAAAGCACCACTACAAACCCTAATACCATTCATCAGTTTCAATGGTTACGCATACAAAAATCGAGGTGAATTTGAATTTCAAATGTAGTACAAATGCTTGTTTCAAACTTGGGATTTCTAGAATGTATTGCGCAAATATGAGCCCTCATAATGCCCCTAAAAGTAATAAATGTCTAAAAGTATTAGATGTCTAATGTTTAACCCTAGCTATATTGTAGAACTCGAAACCTTTGCTTGTCCTGCACGACGGGATCACTTTGGTCCTACGCAAAACGTCTCTACATTTTTAACGTCCGCCTTCGTCTCCATCAGGCCTTTGATTAGCCTCCGTCTTCGTCACCATTGGCTCCGCCATGGTCGTGATGGGCAACACCGGGTCTCCCTCCAGTAGGCGGAGTCAAGTCAGGCTCTATGATTGTCGTCATGTGTTAGGGCGGAGCTGGTGCGCCACATCAACATAGGCCCTACTTCGTTTGCAGGATTTAGCGTTCGCCCCGTCAAACATTCACTTCACTCTTGACACCAAATTGGATTGTTAACCCAGAAAGAACGCCACGAACGTTTAGAGTCCGAAGAATGACAAGACATTCTCCTATGTAGGACAGAAATTCGACTATTCATCCTCGAAATTAGTGGTGGAAAGTGGAGAGTCTTCTTCAATACTTTGACTTCAAATTAGATTAAAATTTTTTTTTTAATACCAATTATTCCCACGGTTTCAAAAATGATGATTTCCACATGGACTCCCCACATCCTTCCTAGATTAAACAATACACTTAAGGTAGTATGCTCTGAAAGCGACCATTTAAGCCTACCTAACTCATCATTGCCAGTAATAGATATTTTAAGGAATATATCACCCATTCTTAGATAGGGGTCACATTTAGAACATGGTCACTTTTACAGCATGCTACCTTACATCTAGAAAAAATTCAATTGCAATGTGTGTAATTGACTTTATGAAAAATATATATATTCAATTTGTTTCCCTTTGCATCATACAATAACTTGTTTGTTCATGGAGTCGGAAAAATCAATGCAAGGTGAAAAGATGATAATAGCTGAATCCCATCGAATCCCATATGCAAGTCTCAATAAGTTAGTTGAAGTAGGCAGTAAGCCACCAATTTCTATTCCAATTTTAGTCTTCACTTTATGATGTAAATCAAACAATTTGTAGCTGGGATTCAATCAATGCATGTAAGTTGATATTGGAATATCCTCCAGAATTTGTATAATTTTGGCAAAGTTCAAATTGCTACTAGGTCAAGTCACTCTCTAGTTAAGGTAATGTAGAAACACCTAAAACGGACACTTATTTGAGATGACATGATCATGAGGGTTTGTGCAGAAAAAATGTTGTTTGTGGGGTAGGAAATGGCTTAGGAAACCAACAAAATTAGTTTCATATTTTTCCAAGCTTGTATGAATATTCTAAATTTTTTTTAAAACAACTTCGTAGATGCACCTATTGTAGACACTAGACTAACACCAAAATGGGCACGAAAACACCCAAAAAGAACACACTCTAAACTTGAATCAAGTGTAGGTGATTGGCTACTTCTTGAAAGAGTGACAACTTCTTGGAACCCCACTTGTCTACTTTGGGTCCATGAGCCCTTGGATTTAGGTTGTTTTTTAGGTGTCCATAAACAACTCCTATCCATTTTAGGTGTTCCTACCTTATGTGCACCTATAAAGAGACAATCTCCTAATTGCACCACCTATTTACAATTTGAAATCGTGGACTACTGTAGATAGGTGGCCCAGTTAGGCGAGTGTCTCTTTTAGGTGCACACACCTTAGAGCATCACCACTAGGCTTGGTGAGGGAAGCCCGAAAATTGGATGATAAAGGAATTGAAACATTAGCCAAGGAGTCAACCGAGTGTTCTTGTTTTCAAGCCAAGTACATGCTTGCAAAATGAGCTCTATTTTCAAGCATGGTTGCCTTTGAGGGTTGAGCTTGACAACAAGTCATCCACTTCTTAGATTGGATAGGGTGAGTTTCTTAGGTTGGATGCAATAGGTCAACCATTTTTCAAGAGAGGAAGACATGCTCTGACTTAGCTAGTTCAAAGGTCATTTCCCACCTCATTGGAGATTAACTTCTATGTTGATTTGCACCCCTTTTCCAAACTCAATGGGATCTAAGGTAAAACATCCCATTGTGGTTAGATGACCCATAGTAGACACCTCATGGCCCCATGATGATTTTTCAAGCCATAATCAATGTCTAACCTAACCCCCATGGAGTGATTAGTGACTTCATTAGGAGCATCCTACTTTTTGAGTGTAAATCATTGTAGGAAGTAATTTTTTAGGGCCTTCTACATTAAAAATTATTGTGGCCACTTTAGGTGATTAAGATGAGCATATTGGATACAATTTTGTTGGTTATCAAGTAGCCTATTGACTCTTTTGGGCAGATCGCTTCAAAAATTCATAACAAATTCATACTTTGTCTAAAAAATAGAATTTCAATTGCTTTCACAATTTCTCGCACTTGTCTTTACGTGGGAAAAAAATTTGAAAATTTTCAGCAATGGCATGAGGGCAGACTCCACATTCTGACGACAATTGGTTGTTTTACCTTAAGTTAGGTCAATGTTTGTTTGTTTGTTTTTAAAAATGCAAACCTCCTAAAAATTAATCACCCCTCCCCAAAAAATTAATATAAAAATATGACCTTGCTCATTTTGAACTCTTAGATAAAATTAAAGTTCAAATTAGGAAGAAAGTATAAGGTAAAAACAACTAAATGCTATACTTTTTATAATCCAACTATCTTGATGTTGGAATGACCAAAACAATTTCATGAAATTATTAGCAAGCTCAAGAGAAATGCCCCTTGAAGTGGTTTTGATGAATGTTCTAGTAATATTTTACAAATTTTCAAAATTGAGAACATAAGTTACCCTACACATAACACTAGGTCGACCTTAAATGGCCACACTCAAGCACAAAATGTCTCAAAAATCATTGGTGATTTCTAAAAACTCCTCACCTCTCTTTGGTTGCAATTGAAAAATTGTTGTGGTTATGAGTTATAGAAATACTCATTCAAGTTCATTTTTTACATACAATAATGAGAACAGAAAGTTTCATAATTGGATGTGCTTACCTTACATCTATATTTTTCAAGTGCATATAGGATTCACCATATAAACTTTTTGGAGGTGATTTTGTAGGTCCCCTCCCTCCAATTACAAAACAATTACTACTAATGCATGTCTAAATTATTATTTTTTAAATCTTCTAATTTGGACATCCAAAATTCAATGAACTAACTAATCCTCAAGAACAAGGATTTTTGATAAAGATATAAAGACATTCAATGCTCTAAATGCAAAAGATGGAAGGTATGAGATTCAAACTCTAGGCCAAAATTTTAATCAAATTGTACTTGGAAGCTTGCAATAGGTAGAAAACTCCATATACAACTCGTTGAAAACTAAATGGATATCTCTATAGGACACATTTTTTATATTGAGGTTCAATATGAGTTTTTTTGTTTAAGAGGAGAGACTTTTATATATGAAGCAAACCTAAGATTGTGAATAAAAAAACTCTCTACTCTATCAACCAAATAGCTATTACATACTCAAGAATATTTTGGTTATAAAAAAGCAAATTTGAGAATAACAAACAACCCACCTTCCACCCATGACCACCCAAACAATCATACCAATTCATTTGCCCAACCTATACCTTTTTCCACCATTAACCTTGTAATGTTGTTGCAAATACTAAGTGTTTGATGGATGACAGAGTCTCTTTCTTAGTAAGACAAAAATAAAAATGCTCTTCCTTCGAATTTTGTGTAAAAAGGAGAGATCTTGCATAACAATTTGACCTCCAATGAGTGTTCTTGGTTTTTTTTAAAGCAAATGATTCTCGTGGTATAAAAGAAGATGATTTCTACAATGACCCATCCGATATTTTGGGTTTAACATGGGATCCATGCTAATCACAGTTACAAATAACAATACAATCACCTTGCAATTTATTTTGCCTACAATAGTTTAATAGCATAGAACATTCACTGTAGAGCCCCTACTTAATTCATGTATATAATATTGGAGTCACTCATGTAGTTACTTGTCCTTACATGCGAGGCCTAATATGAACATGATTTTCATTATTTTACACTAACCTAAAAAAGTTGGAGTTACTTACAGTGGATACATCTAAAATTGCATCCTACCCAAACCTACCATCATCACTTTGTGTACATCTCCCAAATCTGTGAGTGCATATGTTAAAGAAAGAATTTTAGAACCTCTACCCAAAAACACTTTGACCCTTCTTAATTTTTGCATACAATATCCAAATTTGCATTCTTTGGTGCATTGGAACCTCCTTTCATTCACCAACAAGAAAATCAATGAAAATTTGACCAATTTAATATTAGGAAACAATCACAATAAGCAAGAAGTGGCACTTCTGGGTGGTACCCACCTTAAAGTAGACCAACCCATTACCGTTGTCGCATTGTAAATGCAAACATTATATAAAAATGTATATTTACATGTTTTTGGATGGATTTTATTACAATAATGTAGTGTGAAATATGACGTCAGTTGAAGTAACTTCAAGATGACGCCTTCTTCGTAACAAACTATAAAGAAGAAAGATCATTGAAGATCTTTAGGAAAGTGATATAGTTTTCTTTGTTTTTCTTACTTTGTATTTTAGTATATCAAACTACGGGGTTTTTTCTGAGTTTCAAGATGACGAACCTCAACAGGAGTTTGAATTTGAATTTCCCTTTGTCACTAATGTTGGATCAACATCTTCTACTGCTAAGTCTTACACCACCACATGAGCGTCCACAAGAAGAAGCTGGGCCTTCTTGACTGTCAAAACAACCTCGATTAGAGCAACGATGGTACGGAAACCTTTAGTGCGATGTTTGACCATTGGTAATTTTGTTGTAGGTTGGATGTGTTGAATCTGGGAGTTGAGAAGTGACATTCGAAAGATGTTTTGAGGATCTTAATGTTGACCAATATTATTGTATGGCTAGGCCTGTGAAAGGAAGTCATGACCACTGACATCGATTAGAAGGACCAATCAATCCTTTAACTAAGGCAGACTGTGCAGAATATGTGGCAACTATCATCAAACGCATCCTCAAGTTCTTGAAGATGGAATGATATTCCAATTGAAACTCTATTTTTTACCTCTAATAGAAATATGTTAAATCCTAGTACTTTTATTTTGTATTTAGAAGTAATTTTAAATTTTATATTGTATGTGAGAAGATGTAAGAGGGGAATATACAAATAGTTTGCCTTCTAGTGACTTTGGAGTGATTTATCTTCTAGCTAAGGATGTAGAATGAATTTAATGGTCAAAATAGATAACCAATGGATGATAGGATAGCCACATGGATAAGGTATGGGCTAAAGTCCACTTGACTTGTGTGGTTAAGGTAGAAGATAAGGTGGAGAAAAAAAGGGGGGCACTATTCATTGTCTCTCTTGTTGTATTTGTAAGGCTCAAATATTTGAGGAGCCATAGTGTGTTGAGTTTTACGAATTTTAAAATGAAAATTAAAAGAGTTTTGTACCATAGTATTGTGATTTTAAATTGATCTCACTTGCTTGAATTTGAATTGTCATTCAAAGATTGTGCTAGTTTGAGTGGGGGAAGGTGTACTGCCTTTTATATAGAAAGGCAGAGACTTTGAATGACCATAGAAGACGGACAAGTTTTTTTTTTGCAATGAAAATTAAAGAGAGTAAAGAAGATTTTGTTAGATTTACATGAAGCTATCATTCATTCTATTTGGATTTTGTATAAGTGATTTGTGAGTGTCGAAGTGAAGGAGGGTGTGTTGCCCTCAATTTCAAAGGCCAAAATTTCAGGCAGCCATAGAAGTTGGATAGAGTTTTTAATTGATTTGAGATTTAGAGGATGAGTAGAGAATTGTGTTAGCTTTTCAAAAAGCTATCACTCATATCATTTGGACTTGTAGAACGTTGGTGGCATCAAATCAAAGTTTAGCCAAGGAATTGGAGTTTGGACGAGATTTTGAAGACTTGTGTGTTGTGGCTTGTGGCTTTCAATTTCATTATAAACTTTGTTGTTGCGGGTGGCATGGGTCAAACAATTGCTTAGCCTCATTTTATGTCGTGGTGACAAAATGGGGTTGATGGCCCACACGGTCGAAACTTGCTTTGTTCTCACAGTGAAGTACGTTTGCTGGTTGTCGAGAGTTTGAAATTTAGGAGCCAATCTTTCGGACAGTTTAGTTCATGGTCTGACCGTCCCGTTTTACCCACTCGAGGCTTCTGGTTTCTTATCACCTACCTTGATTGTTACACCCATTTAGAGCCTATAACATGATAGGCCAACGAGCAACGGTGCTATTTTGTGAGCCTATGAGTGTTGAGCAAGGATTATGTGAGCATTAAGCTTAGAAATTTGAAAAAACATTAGAAACTTATTAATATTTAAAAAAATAGATTCCATCTGAAACTTTGGATCAAAATTTATTATTTTTTGGAAATTTTAGTACCTACTACCATGGGCCTATTATTGTGGACCTACTACCATGGGTATATAAAATTTAGATGAAAAATCTGATTTTGAATCTTATTTAGAAGTATACATTATAAAGATGAAGAATCCCATTAATGTGAAAGATAAATGGAGATGGAAATAAGTTTTTTTAGAATATTGGTTGATCATTGTCCTATAAGAACATGGACCCTCCCGAGGCTAATGGAAACACACCAATAATTTTTTCTTGATGTGCTATTATTGAATTTGTTTAGATTTTAGAAAAAAAAATTATTGATAAGATTTCATTACATATGTCGAAAGAACTTAGCCGCACCAAGTTTCATTTTTGTTGATCACTATCTTATAGTAGCATAGATCTTCTCAGGGCCGATGGGGGAAGTACCTTCACTTATGTCTTAATGTATCAATAATTAGACTTGTTAACATTTTAGAAAAATATTGTTAAAATTGTTAAGATTTTAAGAAAATATTTGGTTGGTAGGGATTATTTGTGTCAGGAATGAACCTAGTTACACCTAAATGTTGATTAGTTGATCATTGACTTCTTGTGGGACCTTCCGGGGATCAAACTCTTTTATCTTGATCAAATTGTTGTTTGATTGATCACTCCCCTCTTGCTATTTGGTACCTCTCGACGCCGAGGGAAGCCACCCACCTATGAAAATAAAAATAAATAAAAATAAAAATTATATATATATTTGATTTCAAAAGAATCCTATTTAGTCATTAATTTTTTCTTCTTGAAATTGAGTGAAGTCCAATGAATGGCACATCAAGGTTGTTCAAGGGGCCACGGTAATAGGTCCACAGTAATAGGTATTAATAAAATTTATGAAAAATAGGAAATTTTAGCCAAAAATTTTAGATGGAATTTCTAAAAAGTTGTATGCTCACAGACTCACAAGCTCACAAGCTCACACTCACAGGCTCACAAAATAGCAACCCTGGGTCAACGAGAAGCAGTTTCATGACGGTTTAGAAGATTCAATGAAAGAGATTTGAGATTTTGTATGAACACGTCTACTTGTGTTTTTTAGTCATTTCCAATCACAACCAAGATCTTTGTAATTTCCCAAGGGAAACCTCTCTCTACCTGACATTGCCAACTGCCTATTTCCGGCATCCTACTTTAGGTCCCATTTCCACCACAAAACTCATCCAAACCCATCTATATTATGACAAAATCAATGCATCAATGACAACAAGGGATAATATGGCACTCTTCTATTGGTGAATATTGAATTTCTAATAAATATATGGAATGGTAATTCTAGGTTGTTTGTAGGACGTTTATGACTCTAGTCTATTGGCGGTTTTGCATTTTAACCCCTAAACGACCATTGTCCCTTCAGGGGACAAATGAGATTTCGGGCAGGTATCTACGGTTACAATTTTTGTCCTGATTTTTTGAAACTTTTTATAGAGATAGAAAAATTGATTAGCTTTGTGAAAATATAATTCTTTTTTCATTTGGTGCCTAGGAACAAAAGTTATGCCCAAATAAGCTCAAAACAAGGGAGAGGGGGCAGCAAAAAAATGTTTCAAAAATTTGAATTTTTTTTATTTTTTATTTTTTTCCTTATATATTGTATTTTTGTCTTCACGGAAAGCTTTGATTCATTCTATTTGGATCTGTTATGAGAAAGTTAGAGACAATCTTGTTTTTCGGGCACTTAGGGCATCTTCCTGAAAAAATAACTTGTAGGATTCATTTCTAAATGGAATTTTTACAATTTTTCAAAAGAAAAAGGTCCATATGGTTTCATTTTCCTTCTAGAACAATCTCACCATTGGGATTAGTGCATTTTAATTCCATCTTAGAGATATTAATAATTTAGATTTTCCTTCTATCTTGTATCTACTTCTACTTAACAATTTTTTAAAGAATAAAAATTAATTCTTTTTGTATTTTCTTTTTTTTCATAGACTCTCAACTCAATTCTCCACGATAAATATTTAAAGCTCAAAACTTTGTAGTGCAAAAAATTTAAGTTAAGAAGGTTCAAAGTCATATAACCTAATCTTGCAATGTGTGGAAAAACTTGTTTTCTTCACTTTAAACACAGATATCTTGCAATCTATGTGGTCAAAACTTCTGAAATTTATCCCCCACATTTTCATACTATTTAGGTGTAAGATCCTACGGTTAGATGTCCAAAAAATACAATTTTCAAAGTTTTTTACTCTTCGCTCTAAAAATGGCAGTTTTGAGTGTTTTTTTGCAGAAAAAAGGCCTTGATCCTTTAGGGGTTAAGACAGACCACTTTAGAAATTCATATAAATTACAATTTTAATTAGAAAATTATTTTTCCATTTGGGTTTGATTTGTGAAACATACAAACACTTCTGAAAAACATGTGCCCCTCTTGGAGTTGGCGCCAAGACATTTAGATTGCGAATCAGATTGGTCTAACTTACCTTCTCTATAGAACAAACTTGCACATGGAGCAAATGCCTCACTTCTCACCAACAACCAACTTGCAAAAAACTTTGGATTATGTGACGAAGTTCCCTGCTTTGCTTTGGGTGCCACGCATACTCCACCCCACGACGTTTGTCGTTTTGTCACTAGAGTTGTGGTGAGAAGAAGTAACCCCATCTTCCAAGTGGCCTCCAGCCTGCCCTTGCCTACGTGAAGGGCTAACTGCTTTTTCTGTGCAATCCAGGTGCACAATTACACATTGATATAAGGTAACTCAGCCTATGACAGGCACAACTTTGGACATGCCTATTGCAGTACCAAAAAATTCTTGTGGTGTACATGTGTCTTGTAAATCGTACTACACAAGAAGAAGTAGGACTGCATTAGGCTTGTCCAGAGTTGTGCCTGTCATAAGCTGCCTTACCTTATGCCATGGAAAATCCTGGATAAGTTAAGTTATTCAATGAGGCTCCCCTTCCCTTCCTCCCCGGTGGGTCTGGCATCATGCAGTTGAGGGGGCAAGCGCTCAGCAGCCTGCGAGGGCCAGATTGACTGCTGATTGAAGTCCATCACTGGAAGCCCCTGCTGCTGCATGGAAATAATAATGCAGCCCAGGACTCAGGAGGAGGAGGAGGAGCTCTGAGCAAGTGAGCAGCAGCAGCACAGTGACGACGGAAGATGAGCAAGTCATATAGTAAACTTGTCAATCACTGCACAGACAAAATTCAAATCCTTCTCCATGTAAATATAGAGACTTGCATGTTTTGAAATTTGGCATGATCATTATATGTTATGTTAATATTCATCTTGAAAAAATAGAATGCAAAAAGATTTCTTATAAAAATTTTTATTGCAATTTAAAAGCGATGAAGCTAAAATCTAGTTAAAAATTCTTTGCAACCCTTCACCGCACAGTGAACAATCATTGGACAGTGATACAAAATTTTGTTGCCATGGCAATTGAATTGATAGTTGCATTCCATGGTTAGTGTACAATGAATGACAACGGTTGTTGTGTATTTTTTTGGATGTGTGCAGTAAATGGCAAATTTACTCTAACTCATCCAGGCAGCTATTGTAAGTTAGCCCTCCATCGTATCAACATGATCCCACCAGCAGCTGCACTTGATATTGTAAGTTATGACCCCCGAGATTTTTGGGATGATTTGATGTCATCGGAAAGGGGGGCGTGATCTGATCCAGAGGGCCACTTTTATGCCATAACTGCACCTAAGTTAGTTTTTCTGTTTGTTTTCTTTGAAAGTGGCTGGTTAGGAATTTGACCTCCAGTAGTCTCATTTCCTGGCTGACTCAGCCATGTGAGTGGGGGATACGTGCATTGTTTGTTCTCTCTTTGTTTTCATGTAAGTATCATCACTATTCAAAGAAAAAATAAAAAAATAAATAAAGTGACTCAGGCGCATGAGCTGGATTGATTGTTTGATCTCTCTTTGTTCTCATGAAAGCATTGTCACTATTCAAATAAAAAAAATGGAAGAACTGAAGTAGTTGGTTTCTATTAGGCAAAGAAGAAGTAAAGAATGTTGGATGTGAAAGTGGTCATTTGAAGTCTTTGTTTTTATACCCTTGGGGAAAACATTCGAATTTTTTTATTTGAAAATGGAGATAAAATAAATTTGTAAATTTTGGATTCAAATTTTATTTCAGAGGAACCCCAATTAGCAAGGAGAGGCGAAGAGCATAGTGGGAGAGGTGAGAATGCAAGACACTTTGTGGAGGTAATTTTTTACATTTATCCTTGATTGGGGGGAAATAGATGTAGGACACAAAAATTTTATTGACCACTTTAACCCCTAAAGGACCAAGGCCATTTTTGTGTGAAAAAACACTCAAATATATCATTTCTGTTGTGTTCACCCAAGAAAACAATTTTTTTTTGAGGATCTAACCATTGGATCTTATACTTTACTTGTCTGAAACCAAGTGGTAAAAATTTCATGAAGTTTAACCGTACAGATTGGAAGATATTAGCACTCAAAGTTATTTTTTCAAGAAGATGCTCATATTGCCCGAAAAACAAGATTGTTCATAACTTTCACATTACTAATCCAAATGGAATGAATCAAAGCTTCACATGTAGAAAAAAAATATAATCTATAAGACCAAAAAATTAAAAATTAAATTTCAAGTTTTTGTGGATTTATTTTTCTTCCCGGTGATATGAAAATTATGTTTAAGATGGCATAACTTTTGCTCCCGGACACCAATTGAAATAAAAATTATCTTCCCATCAAGCTAATTAGTTTTTCTATCTTACGAGAAAGTTTTAGAGAGTTTAACTAAAAATTGAGGTCATAGGAACCTGCCCGAAATCCATTTTGTCCCTAGAGGGGACAATGGTCCTTTAGGGGATAAAGGCATGTATAAAGGATTACTCCCTCTATCCCAAAATGATTTTTTGGAAGGACAAAATGTTTAGAAGCTAACAGATGGAAATTACGTTATTTCAACTCATTTCTAAGTATTTCAAGGAAGTGGTTATCCATTCATTGAATCTTCAAGACAAACAAAAAGATCATTTTTGAGCAACTCCAAGACTCATTTGGGGATAGAAAACTTAACTAAAAGGAACCGAGAGATCATTCGGGGATGGAGGGAGGACAAGCTAATCCAGATCCCAAGTCTAGATGGGGAGGATAGCATTGGTAGTGAAGGTGGTGCCAAGTTTCCACTTGGGTTTGTTTGCATCACCTCCACAAAAGGACTAGGTGCACCAAATCAATAAAAAAAAAATTCTTAACCTTGCAATGTCATGTTGGTCACCATGGAAATCATCTTTTTTGGTATTGCATGAATCATTTGCTTAATAAAAACCAAGAACATTTATACGAGGAGATTCTATAGTGTAAGACCTCTCCTTTTCACACAAAATGTCAAAGATGAGCATCTACATTTTTGACTTACATAGAAGGATTTTATGTCATCGATCAGATACTAAATGTCTATAGTGACATTACAAAGTTAAAGACTTTGTTCTCTCATGGTAATTGTGTCTATTTGTGACCTATTTGCAAAACCTTCCTAGAGTCTTGTCTAAAACATAAAATATAAACCATTTGAACATTTTGGATAAGGTCCAAATTTTGGATACTCCTATTTTTAACACTTTAGAAATTCATAGTTCATTGATGTTCCAAAAATGCATGCAAAGAGAATTTGAAATCCCATTTTGCCTCCCAATAGGATCCAATAGTAATTTTTTTAAAACTTAATAATGGTGATAATTTACTTTTAGTGACCCACAAAAATTCTACATGGACCCTTGCAAAAATATTTCCATCAAGATTTTTCTTTGTGCTACCCAAATGAAGGGGACACCGGGCACATGCATACGAAATGCATGTTCCCATTTGATGATAAGGAGGTGTTAGAGAGAATATCTTTGGAATGAATTTATGTAAACTACTGAAAGAGATTCATTTCAGCCTATATTATTACACACCTTCTAACGTTAAAGTGCCAGTACTAACATATGTCCAGGTCAACACTACAAAATCTTTATAAGCATGTGCACTTTACCTAGGTTTAGTTGCTAATGGTACGTTCTCACCGGACGTTTGCAAACACCATGAGCTTAAAGATAAAACTTCGTCATTAGAAGAAAATAATTTTTTTTTCTGGCAGCTCAGGTTCGGAGTTGTAGTGATAATTTCTTAACAAGACTCAGTTCCTACATGCTTGGTACTTATCATGAAGGACCTCACGTCCCCCAATTCCCACACAACTAATTACCGATTTTGATCCGACCGCCAGAAATAGTCTAAATTCTTAACTTTGAATGATTTTAAAAATTAGCAGGTCACCATCCAAAATCTACGGACAAAGAATGGTATTGGGCATAAGGTAAAACAACCCATTGCAGTCAAAATAAGGAGTTCGTACTCATGCCATGGCTGAAATTTTTTCATTTTTTTCCCACATAAAGACAAGTGTGAGAAATAGTGAGAGCATTTGAAATTATATTTTTTTGATAAAGTATGAATTTGCTATGAACTGTTGAAGTGTTCAGCTTGTCATGGCCCATAAGAGTCTGTAAACTACCCCAAAACCAACAAAATCTGTATCCATCATGCTCATGTTATACACCTAAAGCAGTCACAACAATTTCTAATGTGAAAGGCCTAAAAAAGTCACTTCCTACAAAGAAATTACACTAAAAAGTTAGAAGTTCCTAATGCAGTCACTAATCACTCCATTACTGTCAGGTAAGACATTGATTGTAGTCCGAATCTCATTTAGTAATAAAACCCATGATGGGGTCTGGAAAAAACCACAATAGGGTGTCTTCCTAGGTGACCACTATGGGTCATTTGACTACAATGGGTTGTTTTACCTTATAGAAATTAATTTCACTACAATTCAATGCCAATACATGTGCTCCATGTAAGGGGTGGAGAGATTGTTTTTATAATGAAATTCGTTATCCATCATGAATCTTCAAAGGATATGGGACAATTTGAAGATGAGAACTTGACCACTCATTGTCAAAACGCAGGAATTGTGTGCAATGTAGAACTTCAAACCTCATGTAGGTATAGGAGAATAACTTTTTTCAAGAAACTTTGAACTAAGAAAAGTTGGTAAATCAAAGTAACTTTCATCTCCAAAAATCCGTTTGAGATTCTAAGACTCCAATCAAAAGTTTAGGGACAAAATTCAAAGAGGCGTTGGGACAAGCCCCTAAAGTTTCATTGCATATTAACCCCTCAATGCCCAAGGCCTTTTTTGAGCTTCTTGAAACTTGCTCTAAATTGAACTAAAAGACAACATTTTGATAAGTTCTATCAATTTCTTTTAATTGTAACCACACAAATTCAAACCAAACATGTTAAGTTTCAAATGGGAAAAGAGAAGTTAACAATATCACTTGTGAATTGAAAGATTGTAATGTTTGATCATGAGGATGTTCAAATGATGAAACAAATTTGAAATCTTTTAATCGTCTTTTCACATGTCAAATCTAAAAAATTGGTCACCAAAAAAATATGAAGGTTAAAAGGTAGAACATGCATAACTCCAATCAATTTACGGCTTCTCAAAATTTGTTCTTTTATTTTTTCAAATGAATTTTTCATGTGATTTTTTTTATAAGATCTAGTGTCTTTGAGAGCCTTAATACTAGAAAATCAAGATTTGCAATGGACACCTTTGCATAAAATCTAAATATTTTTTTATGTTCAAAACTTCAATTGAGAGTTTTGGAAAAAATATTTGAAGAACAACAACTTTGATTTTCATCCTTTAAATATGTGTTTGCATAGAAGTAGGAACTAGATAGAAATGTAAACTAATTGGTTAATGATTCACAAATGGAATTATAAGATACTAATCCCAATGGTGAGATTGTTCTAGCAAAAAACAACAACCATGTAGAACATTTCTAGAATTTATTTGAAAATTGAGTTAAAAAATGAATCTTGTAAGTATTTTTTGGAAGATGTTCTAATTTCCCCCCAAATATGAATCTTTTCATCACTTTCATATGTACTAAAATTTTTTCTTTGAGAACCAAAATAAATTTAAAAAAATTTTAAAAAAAAATTTTGAACTTAGTGTCGCATAACTTTTGCTCCCATGCACCAATTGAAACAAAAATTACGTCCACATAAAGCTAATGTAATTTTCTATCTTCAAAAAAACTAATTAAAAATTGAGATAAGATAACTCTATCCAAACTCTCATTTATCTCTCAATGAGACAAAAGGTCCTTATGGGGTTAAATAATTATTCAACAAAGAATGTTGGATTCACCTTCTAAGTATTGTAATTTACTCTTTTGGTCCCTCCCCTTTGTTTGTAGGTTAAAACTATAAAATACTCTTGCCTAAGTCTTCTTTGTACTCTCCTTTTCTTATAGAATCTTCTTCTCATCACTTCCGTCTAAAATAAAAAAAAATTAATAAATAAAAATCTTATTGCAAATCACAATTTTCATTAACCTTGAAATGCTAGACAATCCAAAAGTGACTAATGGATGACTTTCTGTATCACCGTAAAAATGAAGAATGTACCTAATGGTTTATAAATTAGATCATTTTTGACAAAGGACCTTGTTCATAATTCTCCTCTGTCTAGGATTAAAGATTTTGAAGAAGTGCACTTTGTGGATGAAATAATAAAATGTATTGCACTTCTTGTTGCAAAAAGTCAAAGAAAATGTTCTTCCCAAACCCTCTATGAAATTTGTCCCAAACTTTGGACTGGAGGATCTAAATTTCAAACAAATTTTCGAAGATGAAGGTTACTTTGATTTACCAACTTTTCTTAGTTCAAAGTTTCTTGAAAAAAGTTATTCTAGTATGTCTAAATGAGGTCTAAAGTTCTACATTGAACATAATTCCTGCATTTGACTTAATTAGGTATGAGTGGTTGAGCACCTACTAATCCTATTCACATATCCCACATGGATTGTTTTACTTCCCATCACCCCACTTGTATAAAAACATTACCTACACATCTTCCCAAACTCAATGCAATAGAGCCTTACAAACCTTTGAGAAGAGGAAGTTGGAAATTTTCCAAACTCTTGATTTTTCCTAGATGGGTCTTGCTAATTTCGGCCTTGGGCAGCCATTGTTCTTATGTAATGGGCTCTGAAATTGGCATATAGGTAAGAGCGGTTGTCAGCTGATGGAATCTTCATTTCCGGAAGATTTTTAAGTTGTCATTACGATCTACTATTGTTGTGGTGGGCCAACAACATAGAGGTGTTAAATGATCGTAGGAGCACTCTCATGTCGATGCCACCTCGGCTGCCAAGTAGGTTCGGTAGATAGTGGAGCACTTTGGTGGGAACGCATGTTGATTTACAATTGATTTATTGCCATCGTAAGCCCCGGTGGGAATGTACCATTAGAATGTGATTCTGAAGGTTTCTAAATTTAGTACTGGAATGCAGAAACCTCTCAATCATTTTAATCATGTACTACCTCCGTCCCAAAATGATTTTTGTGTTGGACAAAAAAATTTAACCCCTAAATGTTTTCAACTATGTTTTCACCAAAAATGCTCTCAAACTGTCATTTCTAGAACAAGTACCAAATTTTAGGAAAATTTTTTTTTTGGACACATGTAACCGTAAGATCTTGTACTAAACTTATTTGAGAAGATGTGGAAAAAATTTCAGAATTTTCCACCGTGTAGATTGTAAGATATTAGTGTTTGAATTAGCAAAAATCCTTTTTTGGGCCCTGTGAAAAAACGGGCAGCTGCACTTCACAAGGCCACATTTGTATGAAAAAAATTCCAAAATGGTGGTTACTCTTTGGATTCACTCTTCAAGGCAAGTTGTCTATGTGCTTGAAAAAATTCAAATCATTTGAAATTGTACAACATATAGGAAAAAAGAAGTAAGTACAAAGAAGTAGAGAATGATTCAAAATACTAAATTGTGAAGAATTTCGTTATGGAATTGAAAATTTTTAATCCCAATGGTTGTAATGTTTTAATAAACAATACACACCCTATCATTTTATTTTTTTCAAAAAATATTGAAAATTGAGTGAAATAAAGGACTTCAAAGTTTATTTTAGAGTAGGGAATCCGAAACTGCCCGCAAACTAAAACGCCTCATAACTTTCATCTCATAAATCAAAATGGAATGATTCAAAGCTTTCCATGTACATATAAATCTAGAAAATCAATTTCAAATTTTTATTTCTTAAAAAAGTGTTTTTTTAAGAAATTTTTGGGCTGCCCGAGGAGCACTGAAAATTACATATCATGCAATAACTTTTTAACCATGAAGTCAAAAGTTATGAAAATTGTTGGGTCTTAAAGATATTCCTCGGGCACATGTTGTGTGAAAATTTCAAAGAAAAATAAGAAAAACTCCATTCGTAGTGAGCTGCCCAAAATCGCTATGTTGCCAAAAAACACAGTTTGGGCGTTTAGGGGTTAAAAGATAAAAAAATTATATGAAAATGACCTTTGCAAAAACTAACATAAGTTGGCTTGATGTTATAACTTTGTCCTGTTGAAGGTTCTTGCAACAATAAAAAATTTTAATTTGACATGTGATGGTAAAGCCCATTGGCATCTAGGCAATCGCTTTTTACTTTGAAAATTCACAAAATATTCTCAAAGTGTGAAAAATTACAAAATCACTTTGGTTGGATTTCTCTTGAGGTTTGTTAATAACTTTATTTATAAGAATATTGGAGTTTGACTATAGGAAAAATAAAAAGGGCAACTCTTTTGGGTGTTTATACCTTGACTCCATAGTACTCCAACATCCAAAATTTGGATGATGAATAGAAAGTTTTTAAGGGCTTTTCTGACCACATAACTTCTCATTCATCCAAGCCAATGATTGGCTTTAAGCACTAAAGTCCCAAGGCCTTTTCTTCATAAAAATCCACTCAAAATTGCCATTTCTATTGCGAAGAGCAACTTTACAAATTGTTTTTTTTACATATTTAACTATGAGATCTTGTATAAGACTAGAATATGAAAGTTTGGAAGAAATTTTAAAAACTTTCACCATGTAGAATACAAGATATATGTGTTTAAAGTGAAAAAAACAAGTTTTTGAGTACTTTTTGTAACTAGATTACTTGACTTTGAATTTTTATGTTGAAGATTTGAGTTGAATTCTAGGAAAATGTTTTAAGAAAAATGTAATTTTTATTTTTAAGAAAATATTTGTCAAAGTATATATGAGATTGAAGGGAAAACTAAATCGTCAATAGATTTAAATGGAATTGAAACACACCAATTCCAATGTTGAGATTGTTCTAGCAAATATACTTAATCCTTAAAGGACATTGCCAGCCCCTTGGGCATTTTGAAAGTCAAAACCTAAATTTTCACATAGTTCTTGATTTGAAATGTTTTCAAGCTTAACTAAGAAAATATAGCTTCAAGAATGTCTTTTTACTCCATTTTATTTCTTAAGATTGTTAAAATTGTGATTTTAGTGGTACTTTGAAGATAGCATTTTGAAAGCTCGAAATACACCACTTTGGAACTTTTTCTATTGAATCTTTCTTAGTGTCAGTTTGAGGAATACATCAATTACACCCTAATGTTTGTCACTAATATTGTCATTTTTCTTAAGGATTTCATACTATATTAAATTATTTTTTCAAATAATATGATTTTTACAAATAAATTTTATTAAAAATTCATATAAAATTCAATGTGATGTTTTTAATTATGAAGAAATGAGAATAAATTTAGACATATATTCCTAAATGTGAAAAATATTAAAATTTTGAAATGTGTGTTTTAATGTTGAAATCTAATGAAGTTTGACCAAGATTGAAGAGGAAATGTTCTTTAAGTGTTAACTTTGTAAAACTTTTATTTTTTGAAAATTGTGAAAATTGAGTTAAAAAAACAAATTCCAATACATTATTTCCTCAAAATATGATTGCCTACAAAACAAAAAGCTCCATAACTTTCACATCACCACATAACATTCAATAGCTCTCATGCCTACTATCTTTCCTTCATGCACCTTGCTTATACCTTTAAGCCTCCACTTGTCTATTCTTGGGGGGTGCAATCCTTAAAAAATAAGGATATAGGTGCAAACACCAAGTATTTAATGGGGGGCGGGGTATTATTTTTTGTCTATTGTTTATTTTTCACCCTATCATTATGTAATTTTCTAATGTGGCTCATTAAAGGAAGGGCATACATTAATTGTAATTTCCAATTGCAATGAATATATTGTATACTATATTAGTTCAATTTTTTTGCACTATTGACAATTATAAAATTGGGTATAGGGTTTAGAGTTCACAAATCACAACTAAGGGGCTTCTTAATCCCATAGGGCGCTCCAAAATCTAGAAATTTATATCTAATTCCACAAAGCTCTAAAAAAATATGAAACAACTTGGGTTAGATGCCAATTCTATTTGTCTTTCAAGGAAAATATTTCAAAAAGTCCAAGCCATATATGCAGAAGAATAAAAACACAAACAAAAAATGACAAATTTAAGTAGACTACGTGAGTGGAAGCCATCTTTGATAAAAAAAAGCTTTTGTTCCAAGCTTGTTTTTTAGAGATTGAACAATAATGCTTATGGAAATAGAAAACAATGGCTAAAAATGCGAGCCCTATCTTAGCTAAAGAGAGAAAATTCAAGCACTTGTTCAGTTTCAAAGTTTTGTGATCACACAACCTAAAAGCATTCTTAGCTCTTTATGAGATGCAAAGACCTTTGTGAGGAAATTAGCATGTAAAGTAGTAAGTACATATAGTGTATATGGTTCAAGCACTTAGGCAAGTCCAGCATACCATCATGGTAAGAGCTTGATGTGAGAATTAGGTTAAATGTACTTAGGGCCTCTTCACACTATGGTTGTCCAAGTCGAGAGGCCGTGGGATTGAGTGGCCAAACTTTGGTGAGAGTCCAAGGAAATGAGCAATAAATAGGTCAAAAAAACTAGGAATTGGAGCCTTCGACCGGCCATAGTGTGAAGCCTCCAAAGTCCAAGCCCAAAGTCCAAACCTATTCCATTTTTTTGACTTCTAATCCATCCAATTTCTAAAATTTTCAATAAATTGTCACCCATGTGACAATTTTTTCAAGCAAAAGGTTAAAAAACATGAGAAAGGAGTCAAAAATGGCCTTGGAAAAATAATTACAGCACATGCTCTCATCATTAAACAAGGAATATAAAGGATATAAATGGAATAAAAAGGTGGCATTAAACATTGAAGGGAAGTAGGTTCATAGAATGCAAAGACTCCCAATTGTAATGGTGGAGACTAGGGTTCAAACCCCAATGGGGACACAAATAAACAAATAAACAAATAAACAAGGCATCCTACCTATTTCTATAAAAACAGTCTGATCTAATGGCTGAAATTTTGACAGATTTTGAAAAAAACTTGACGGACTCTCGATTAGAGTCGCTAGAAATGGAGACCCAAACTCTAATCGAGAGTCCGTTGCCATGTAGACAGACAAGTGGAGGACGGACTTTGGATTGTGCCTCCTTGTGTGAAGGCTCGAGAGGCCGAACTCTTGGGTTTCTACAATCTCATTGGCTCAAATCGACGAACTCTCGACCTTGTGCCGTAGTGTGAAGTGGCCCTTACATACAAACCAAGGCAAATAACTCATATGGCCCTCTAAACATATAATGGATAGATCTAGAATCTTTACTAATTAATATATGATGTGGTTATGAACCTAAGCCTCATCCGAAATTAATTGGAGGCCAATTAAAATGTTTAGTAAGGTAGTTTACTAGTACGTAGATGTTCATAAATACAACATATACTCATTTGTGCATAATAAAAGTCCAAGCTAAATACAATACAAATTGCATGTAATAGGTTGATGACCCTCATTTAATTCTCAAACTAACACTGGTATGCAAGTTAAATCATCAAAGTTGAAAGAATCTAGAATAAAAGGACAATTTAGTCTAAACATGGGGTTAAATGCCAATCCTAAACCCATAAATGAGACTTTTGTCCCATTAAATTAATAAAAAGGGGGGTATCCTAAGTCTAATTTTTTCCTAATGCATCCTATTATTCCACATCCTATAATACTTATAATGCACCCAATGATATTTTACATATACTATAGTATAATCCATCAATTTATAATTTTTTTGTCCCATGTTTTCTTAGCACCCTACAATTGTTCGTACCTATATGGCTACTTCTACCACTTACTGCCCCTCCCCCCCCAAAGTGTTTACTTAGCTACTGATGAAGCACTGTTGGGTGTGGAATATTTTACATTCTTTACTATAGAGCTCAAGCAATGACAGTGCATGCTACTAAATGTCATAAATTCAAATACTATGAATAAAAGCTTTCTATGTAAACAATAATATAATCTATGAGAAAAAAATTCAAAAATATCATTTTATGTTTTTTGGATTTTTTTGGTTGCCGTATATCTCCTTTATTTTGAGCTTATTGTGGCATAGCTTTTGATCATGGGCACTAATTGAAATAATAATTACATTTTCTGAAAGCTAATGTATTTTTCTATTTACAAAGGGAAAAAAATCAGAAAATCACCTCAAAATTTGGAGTTACATGAGCCTGTCCAAAATCCATTTTGTCCCCCAAAGGGACAATGGGACTTTAGGGGTTAAAGAAACACACTTTTGTTTGATGAATTTGATAAAATTGAGGTGAATTATCTATCAATCTATCAATCTATCAATTGATTGATCAATCTCAAAGTATAAATTTATTAGATGGGGCATGGTCTTTTAGATCCCTAGAGAATAAGAGGATAGTGAGAACTAAGGGCCACATTACACCTAGAGGCCATCCTCAACTACTCATTGGAATAAGATTCTAATGAAGGCCGATTCTTCCAAATGTAATGGCCTTTAGGTCAAGAAGTGGGGCCAATTCAATAAAACCTAGAAAATTACATCCTCTCTCTCTAGCCTCTTATCTCTATTTGTTGAAGAAATCATATTTTATAATTTAAAAAAAATTGAACTTTGACATTGGCTCCAAGACCAAGAATTGGCTTCCAAATTTGGAACACCCGATTCATTGTGCTTAGGCCATGTTAGATCATTTTTTTGGAATAAAAAATTCATCCCACCAAATTTGCCCTATACTTGGTAAAAATGAAGGAATTCAGATTCATTTCAACTTTTTGTCCAATCACAAGTGAGGATTTTGGGATTCTTACACAATAAATTGGCTTGACCATCTCTAGGTGTAAAGTGGCCCTAAGAACTACCATAATAAGAAGATTGCTTTGAATCTTTGATTATAGTAGATGCCATAGCCATTATGTTGTTGCAAGTATGAAACCAATATTTGAAACTATGAATGATTCCAAAAGACCATTTGACATAACAAGTTTTGAGCAACTATTGGTTTCCACCCGGGTGGTTGCAAGGAACATCTACCATTTTTGGCTTAAAACATCATATTTCAGTAAGTATTGTGACTTTTGGAATTTTTTCTTAAAAAAGAAAAAAAATATGGATAATTTGTAAAGCATTGATAATAGTATGTCTCTAAAAATTTAGACCAAGAAAAATTTATCTGTAAAAGTTATGCACAAAAATAGCACAAAAGAAAATACAAAGAAAATGGACACTTTGATGTTTGATTTTTAGAAAATAGTGAAAAAATTCAAACTTAAAGATGCTCCTTCTCAACCTGTTGCATCTTTGGGAGAAACAAAAGTGTATTTTCTACACTTGCGCAAAGTTAGTGCACTTTGAGCACATGTGGAAGGTAGATAATTTATTATTTTTAGAGACTCTTCGTGGGTTTGTGTAATTTTAGTAAAAGTTACATGTCCCAAGCGAAGAAGGGGCTGGTACTAGAAGCGTATGCATGTGGTTGATGCCCCACATTGTGTAGTTGGTCATTGACTAGGGGCACTCTCATTGTAGGTGTAACTTAGCAAGCTCCTATTAGTCTTATAAGGCAAAATTTCTATAAACAATGTCTATGCATTGAACAACACAAGAATGAGGAGTACCTAATGGGAGATTCGACTTATAGATCTTCCAAAGAATTGTCATTGGCTCATGTGTAGGGATTGGAACTTCATGGAGAAGCAAGATGACAAATCAAACCTTAATAGGCGCATCTTCTTAGTTGGAGAAAGCAAAGTGTTCTCCTTCTTCAAGAACGCATTAGAGATCGTCAATCAATTCCCAAAGAAAGCAAGGATTAAGTTCTCATGGGGCAAATGTTGTTGTGAGTTGCAATCTCTAGCCCAGACGGATCATTGCTACTCCTTTACACAATAAGGTGTTGACCCCCCTCAACAATAGAATATTCCATTTGGAGACATTCTAGCCATATTGACCACGCCCTATCATTCAAATGGTGCAACTATTGTCCACTACAAAAAAATTCATCCTACAAAATGAACTACTACCACCTTAGAGATGTTGAGGTAAAGAGTGACAATTCAACAAAGCTCAAATTAGAACCTACGAGTTGATTTCATGGGGAAATTTCATAGGGTGATCAAATATTACAAATTCTATTGCATCTGAGAGGTCAAAAAGAGGAAAGAAGCCAAAGTGAATATTAGGGGAAAGCTTGTTGAATTGCATGTAGCACTCTACAACAATCCACATACCTAAGCTATGTAGGAAACAATCACCTCAGAGCCTACCTAGATAGATGCTTTTGAGAAATACTTAAGGTAAGAATAACTCATCATAAGCAAGGTCAAATGGATCAAGAATAACAATTCATATTCCAAAGAGGTCTTCAATATGGCCACAACTTGCATAAGAGCCTCAAAATTTGACGAATTAGAAGACAACTAGGGTACTATCCAAAAAGAATAGATAAAGCTTAAAGAAATCTACTTAGACTTATCTAGGAAGTTCTTTATTGTTCCAACCTACATGAATGCATACAAAGAAATAGAAACCCTTATTCTAACTAGCATTGGAGACAAGCTATCCGAAGCTACAAAGATAGCCTTGGAAAAGCCGATATATATGGATGATCTTGATCTCAATTTGAAGGGGCTATGTGTAGGCAAAGCCCTTGGTTTGAATAGAATAACAACAAAATTCTTGAAATGCCATTGAAACACCATTAAACTAGATTACTTCAAGATGATCTCGGATATTTTACAAGTGCAACGGCTTCCTCTGAACATCACAAAAGGACTTGTCTCTTTGATTCTCAAAAGTGAAGCTCAACACCATCATACAAATTCGTGCCTGATTACTCTTTTAAATACAAGCTATAAGATCTATGTCAAAGTTTTGCATCTTTATTTTGAACTTGTCTTCATGGAAATCATCGATGTTGATCAATTCTCTTTCTTGTTGCTTTCCTTCATATTGGACAACATTATATTGATCTATGAGACAAAAACCTAGGTAAAGCAATCAAAGCAACCCTTGATTTTTTTGAATCTTGATTTTGCAAATGCCTTTGATATAGTTGATTGGAAGTTTCTTTCTAGAGCCTGTGAGCTCCCAATTTGTCACTTGGGACTCATAGTTTGTTTTTTCCTGCTTTACGTAGTTTAGTAAGTAATTAGGTGTAAAAGGCCCCCAAAAGAGCCTAAGGCCAAAATAGGTTGTGACATGCCAAATTAGGTTTTTGGTCTCTTTTAGGGTTTTAGGTCTAGTTACCCTTTAGATGCCCACCTGTACACAGGTTAGAACCACAAACGGTGGAAGTTAGTACATTTGAGTGTATTTGCTTTACTATGCCAAACCTACTAAATATTAGCCCCAACTAGCTAAGAATTGTGCCGAGAGAAGCCCGTGAGATCCCTAAGTAGGTTTCATTTTCCCATCCCATCCTTGAAACCATAGAGCCCAATTGTTAGCCTTGCAAGAGTTACGATATCAAGACTGGCTTGTGGAGGAATCTACAAGACTTGAGTATGGAATTTTGGTCTAGAGTGTGCTAGGGGATCGGAAGTGAAATCCCTTTGCCAAGATTCCCTTGTACATGAAAGTTTCCCTATTCCCATGTAATTAGCGGAGGGTAGGATTTATCCTCGTTGTCCCTACATGTGAAAATTAAGAATATGAGCTTGCACAACCATTGGGGGACTCCATTAGAGGTCCCACAAAAAGTCTTGGAATTTTTTGACTTGCATAAATATTCTTTGTAGACGGTCAACTACTGAAACCCACTACAGGAAATTCATGGAAATTCCCTAGAGGGCGTTAAAATCTCATTAAAAATTATGTTATATGATTTTATGTTAATAAGGTTCCTTGACAAGTTTCGGGACATTTTGATAGCAGGAGGTATCCAAACCGGAAGATCCCCTCTAGATTTAACGACGTGACAATGCGGACGAGGATTTGATCAGCATCTCGGGAGCGTACGAGTTCAAAACGGAGTCAATGAAAGGTCTTTCCTTACCCCCTTGGACCTTCCGAATCACCTTGGCCAATCACCTTGCTCAAAAAAGGCAACACTGACAAGTTAAACCTTTAATCCTTTTTTTACAAGGGATGGCACTGGGTTTCGATGGATTTTTGCGATGGAAAAGGGGTAGTGGGTTCACTAGAAATAGAATTGGCCTTGTGAAGCCAATGGCGCAATCTGTTTGCCAATTAGAGTTAAACTCCAAAAGTTAGAAGTGGATAGTAGAAAATTAGAGAAGTTAACGTGCAATTAAAGCTCTAGATCTTGGAGAATTAGAAGAAGGACGTCCCCACACTTGGGAATGAGGTTCCCAACACGTGTGGAGAGGTGATTTAGTTGTCAACACCCACACACGTAGGGAAATTCCAATGTAATCCGAAGATAATCAACGTCTTACATAGATTTGAAAGTTGTAAGAGATTTGGATTTGTTTAGAGTTCCCATGCTTGGGAACAAGGTCCTCGACACATGTGAGGAGGAGACTTAGTTGTCAACACCCTCACACATAGGGGAAATCCTAAGACAATCGTAGAATAGTTAACATCTTATGTGGGACCATTTCTCGTAAGAAATTTAGATTTTTAGAATTCCCTTCATAGGGAACGGAGTTTCCTAGTTTGTAATCTTGAGGGGAGAGAGGGTGCCCATCTTCCTATAAAAGAGGGTGCCCTTCTCTCCTCAAACACCTCATTGTTACCCCCATTTTTACATATCATTATACTTGGGTTTGTTGGGGTCCACTTGTTGGAACTTTGGCGGTGTTGGTTTCCTTGTGGCTCTCTCTTGCTCTCTTTCGTGGACTCTTGTTGTCATTCGGAGAGGTTTTGGTTGGAACCAAACTCTTTTAGTAGATCTTGCTCTCATAGTGATCTCTTGTTGTCATTTGGAAAGGTTTGGATTGGAACCAAACTCTCTTTAGTAGTTCTTACTCTTGTAGTGGTCCCTTGTTGTCATTTGGAGAGGTTTGGATTGGAACCAAACTCTCTTCTAGTAGTCTTACCCTCTTGTGGTAGTTCTCACTCTCCTTGCTATCCCCTGCTCCATCTTAGGTGGCTGTTGCAAGTAGAAGGAGGTCTTGGGGTCCCTTCTCACCCCATTTCATGTTGTCACTAGGTCTAGCGTGTCTTTGTCTCGTGTCATGTGAGCTCTAGCTCTAAGCCCTTGGTCCATTGACGGTAGAGAGAGAACCCTAGGTCTATAGAGTCCTAGATTGTGTGTTAAAAATCCTATCTAACAGCGGAGCCTTGAGACCTTAGGTGCCTTCAAGTCCTAGATTTGGTGTTAAACCCAAATCGACGGCGGAGCTTCGACCCTAAGCATTACTCACTTCCAAAGTTTAGTTCCCAAAACAATTGGGAACAAGTCAAAGTTTAGTACCCAAAAAGAACCGGTCCTAGGTCCTAGCCGTCAAAGGAAGGAGTGTTCCCTAGAACCCTACGCCTAATGTTTCCAACCCTTGATGAGCGTGGAGAGCTAAGCTCCCAAGGCAATTGTCTACAAAAGGAGGGGAGATCCTCAACTCTTTTTTTTGCCCCAGCCGCAGCCAGCACCAACGCTCAGTACCGGTCTTGGTATAGGCGCCAATACCAACAACGACTAGCACTAGCGATCGGATAACAAAGCTCAGGTACCAGAGGCTAGCTTGGCAGTCCATACCGGCGGCCCGGGTATCTGCTAGTATGGAGGGGTTGGATTTGCCCAGGGACTGGTGGGATTTCGACCATGGCAGTTGGAATTAAAATTGATCTAAATAGGGGTTAATAGGTAGGGTAGGCTAGTGTAGGGGTAGTAGAGGGAATAGAATTGGCAATTAGGATAGAGTAAGGGGATATAATTTGGCAATTAGAGTAGATTAGAGGGAATAGAATTTGATAATTAAGATAGAGTCGAAGGGATAGAATTTAGCAAGTAGGATAGGGTAGGGGGAATAGAAGTTAGCAATTAGGTTAGAGTAAAAGGGTAGTAGAAGGAATAGAAGTTAGCCATTAGGAACGGATTGGAGGAGGGAAGGAGAGGATAGCATGTAGAATGGGATAGTCCTCAACCGCTCTCTCCTACTCACTTTCTCCACCAAGACCACAACAAAAGAAAGAGGGAAAGATGGGGAGCTAGGCTCACCAATTGTCCTCCCTTCCAACCTACATCCAACCCTACGGCGATGACATAGCAACAAGGGACATGTTGAAGGGGAGTCTCAAGCACATAGGAGAGGAACCTTGGGCCAAGGTATGACCCCATTGCTTCTCTTCATCTTTAGCTAGTTCACTTCCACGATCATGGAATAAGGCCGAGACCTAGAAGTGGAAAGTACCCTTAGGGTTGAGGGCTAGGCCCCACTTAATATCAAAGAGTAGGCATAAGGGGGGGTCCAACATGGATGAGGTGGGGTAGAAGTCATCTGTCTACACCCAACCTCAGGACTTGCATAGGTGTTAGAAATGACATGAACCGATTCCCAAGATAGTAGCACTAGTCTTAGTCTTCTTTTAGTTTAGTTCCAACAGTCAAGAAATCAAGGCATTAGCTCTACGACATGATAGTTTGGGTGTTACGGTGAATTGGAAGAAGTAGGAGGCTTAGAGAAGATCCATTGCTTGGAAGGCACAATGGACCAATGTTAAGCACCCATTGAAATAGGAATTCACCACCCAAAATACAAGAACTTGGTTGTGCTCATGTATTTGCGAAGGGTGGACAATTATACACTCATAAAGGCATGGCAACCTTTAGTATCCCCCTTCGCTTCATAATCATGTCCAAGATTCTACCGTATTCTACAATGTCCAAGCATACATTAAAGTGAATGGTTTATTGTCCCATGCCTTCCTAATTTGAAAGAGAATCAAGGAAGGTTGATCTTTAGTTCTATATTTATTTTCAAGAAATTAGTAGTAGTTGAGGTTTTCAATTCAATAGTAAAGATTGGAGTAGCAAGTGTGTGTGTGTGTGTGTGTCAATAAAAAGCATTCGCTTGTGTGAGCGGATATTTACCCATCTTTGATAAATACATGGGCACAACCAAATTCTTGTGTTTTTGGATGAATTCTATTCTAATGGGTGCCAGACGTTGGTCCATTTAGCCTTCCAAGCAATGGATCTTTTCTAAGCTTGTAAGTCCTACAATTCACTAATGAACCCCCAAACTAGCCTAATTTGTAGAACTACTTTGACTACTTGATTCTTTGACCGTGGTGGTCTCCTAATGGAAATGGATTCTATTTAACCTGTAACCCCTGAGTTGTAGATCAAGTCATGCCATTTCTAAAACCCTAAAATTCATGAGATTTGGGCATTCCCACAAGGAGTTATGGCCAGATGAAGTTTAGCTCCTAAATGTTTTTGACTATGTTTTCACAAAAAATGCTCCAAAATTGTCATTTCTATTACAAGTACTAAACTTTAGAAAAAAAAACTTTTTGGATATATGTAACCATAGGATCTTGTAGTGCGCTAGTTTGAAAAGATGTGAAAAAAAATTCAGAAATTTCTACCATGTAGATTGTAAGACATTAGTGTTTGAATTGACAAAAATCCTTTTTTTGGCCTTGTGAAAAAACGTGCAGTTGTACTTCACAATGTTACATTTGTATGAAAAAAATTCCAAAATGGTGGTTACTCTGTGGATTCATTCTTCAAGGTAAGTTGGCTACATGCTTGAAAAAATTCAGATCATTTGGAATTGTAGAACATATAGGAAAAAAATAGTAAATACAAAAAAGTATAAAATGATTCAAAATACTAAATTGTGAAGAATTTTGTTATGGAATTGAAAAATGCCAATCCCAATGGTTTTAATGTTGTAATAAACAATATACATCCTATGATTTTATTTTTTTCAAAAAATATTGGGAATTGAGTTAAATAAAGGGCTTCAAAGTTTATTTAAGAGTAGAGAATCTGGAATTGCCTGCAGACTAAAACTCCTCATAACTTTCATCTCATGAATCAAAATGGAATGATTCAAAACTTTTCATGTATATATAAATCTAGAAAACCAATTTCAAATTTTTATTTTTAAAAAAAATGTTTTTTTGAGAAATTTTTAGGCTACCCAAAGATCAATGAAAATTATATATCTTGCAATAACTTTTTACCAATTGTAGTCAAATGTTATGAAAATTGTTAGGCCTTAAAAGCTACTCCTCGGGCACATGTTGTGTGAAAATTTCAATGAAAAAAAAGAAAAACTCCAATTGTAGTGAGTTGCCCAAAATCAATGTCGCCAAAAAACACAGTTTGGGCATTTAGGGGTTAGTCCTCTAGGAGACCATTTGAACTTCATCCACCTATTTGGGCCTCTCTATTAATCCAAACAACTGTGAGTTTTAGACCCTAAGCCTATCCTATTAACTAATGGGTAAGCTCCAAGCTTGGGCTTGGATGGATGAATTTCACCCAACTTCATCCATGTCATAATCCAAACTTCATCCATTCATATCTCCCTTGTTATGAGTCGGACTGGTGTGTATTTTATACTCATGGAACCCCCTTGACCTCTTCTCTATGGTTTTAAAGCCAAATTTGACCTAACTCTCTATTCTAAAGGTGCTACCCACCCCTGGGCCTCAGCCCTAATTTGTTCTTTCTAAGTAAATAAACAAACACGGAAAGGAGATAGTTAGTATCCTACCTCCACTCGGGGCTCCTCAACTAGGTGGGTGAGACTTCCTTTCAACATGTCTCTCACCACCATGTCACCTTCATGGAGCTTAGGAATTACTTGGATGATTTCTCAATGTCGATTTAGGTACAATATTTGGCCCCCTACCCTTGGCTAACTTCTCATCTTTCTTCTTTTTCTTTTTCTTTCCCTTTCCTTCTTTCTATTCTATCCCTCGTTCCAGGTGGAGTGTGGTGGTTGGGGTAGCCACCTACTCTTCTAAAAGCCCTATACCAAGTAGTTAATGACCACTTGCACCTACTTCACCACCTTAACCCTATTAACCTACAAACCCCAAGGCAAGTATTGATGACCCCTCCTTCTTGAACCAGCTTTACCCCCTAATTAATTCCCATGACTCCTAACCTACTTCCTAATGGTTGGAAGACCCTTCCTAACTTTTCCTAATAAGTCATCTTCTCCCCTCCTCCTCCCTTCACTTGTGGTGTTGTTGTATTGGAGAGTTGAGGTTTTGTGAAGAGAATGGACTTGTAGGCTTCACTTATGGCTACTCCTCTTGGTTCCTACTATAGTTTTGTTCCTACTCTCTTCTAATTCTTCCTATCTTTCTTGCTTTCTCTTCTCTTCTATCCTATTTCTATCTCTTCCTATCCTATTTTCTTGCCCTTCTATTCTTCTCTATGTCTAATTCTTCCTATCTTAACCCACCCTTATGTTTTTTTTCTTTTGAGCGGTAGTCAGGCCTCCACTCCCTGGCCCTAGACTACCAAGAACCTCAACAACTTGACTTCCGACCCCCCCAATAATTAGTTTCCCCGATACTCGCCGATTGTTGGCTCTTCGTACCCTTGATGATTGGGCTCTTGGTCCCCACCAATTGTTGGTTCTCCGATGCCCGCTTAACCAATCCCCCAGTCCTAGGGGTCTACTGTTCTTAGGGGGTCTCCAGTAGTGCGAGAGGGGGGTTCTTGGGCATGGGCTTGAACTTTGCACTTTTACACACTAGAAGCTAAATCTTGGTTCTATGTGACTCGAGGATGACTTGGAATTGAATGGACTTAAAAGGGTTGTAGCACTTGTTCAACATAAACCTAGAAAGACACTTAGGACTTGACCACTAAGACCTATAGTCTAATTTTGGGGGACTAAACTTTGGTTCATTCCAAAATGTTTTGGAAACCAAAATTTGGAAGTGAGCACTGGGTAAGTTCAAAGCTCCGCTGTTGATTTGGATTTAACACCAAATCTAAGACTAGGAGGTACATCATGGTTCAAAGCTCCATTGTTCATAGGGCTTTAATATACAATCTATAGTAAGTCTCTAAGACTTTGGGGACCTAGGGGGTCTAAAGCTTCGCTGTCCTAGCGAGACCCACAATGACATGTGCCAACTTCAACAAAGTTAGTGGAAAAACCAGAACTAGGACACACTCAAGGACTTATGATGTAGGTTAATATGGGAATGGTTAGTGCCAAACTCAAAGCAAACTAGAAGCCCTCCAAAGTGGCATCACCTAGGTATGGTCGGGGTGGCCCTAGGATTAATACAAAAGACAAAAGACACCTAAAAAGACCTCCAAAGAAGTGACAAAAACCAAGGGAAGGGACCAATAACACCCTCTCTAAGGTTAGTAAAACTAAGTGCTCAAGATTTGAGCAAACTCAAAACAACAACCACAAAGAGACACAAGACCTAGAAATAACAAAACAAAGAGACACAAGATGCAAAGGAGCCCAAAGACCTCTACAAACTTGCAAAAGACTAGAAAAGACCCCAAAAACAAGAAAACAAGCACTGCCAAGGTTTTTGGCTAAATGCCAAAAGCTCCAACATAAATTGGACCCAATGGACCCAAATGCAAAATGGGGGTGTTTTGAGAAGAAAAGGGCATCCTTTTTATAGACATATGGACACCCCACCTCTTCTCTAAGTTACAAGTTGGGAACTCTATCCCCATTATGGGAACCCTAAAACCCTCTATCTTCTTTAGATTTTCGCCTACACCTAGGGAGTTGACTTCCTAGCTCCTACGATGATCCGACTTCTAACTTTTAGAGTTTAACTCTAATTCACAAATGGATTGTGCTACTGGCTCCAAAAGGCCATTTTTAATCGTGGTGAAACCCCCTCCTCTTTTCCCTTCACAAAAAATCCATTGAAACCTAGCTCCAACTTTAGTCAAAAAAGGGTTGAAAATCTAACTTTTAGAGATCGCCTTTTTTCTAGGGAAGGTGATTGGCCAATGTGGTTTGGAAGGTCTAAGGAGGTAACAAAAGACCCTTAGCTAACTTCGTTTCAACTTTGTGGACTCCCGGGATGCTAGTCAACTCCCCACAAATACGAACACGTTGTTTCAATTGGAAGGAACCTCCTAGTTCAGGTACCTCTCGCTATCAAATGTCTTGAAACTTGTTAAAGCTCGTTATTAATGTAAAAGAACCTACCCTGTTTTTTAGTGAGATTTTACTGCCCTCTGGGGAATTTCTAGGAATTTTTCGTCGTGGATTTCGGTGGTTGAC
Source organism: Straminergon stramineum (assembly GCA_963920665.1). Lineage (NCBI taxonomy): Eukaryota > Viridiplantae > Streptophyta > Bryopsida > Hypnales > Calliergonaceae > Straminergon > Straminergon stramineum. The sequence goes on along the minus strand of OY987270.1, from coordinate 3,420,902 downwards.
CGTCTAGAAAAGATATCTCTACAAGTTAGAAAATTCCAAAACTTTTCGTGGGACCTCTCATGGAATCCCACAATGGTTCTACAAGTTCATATTCTTACTTTGCACATGTAAGAATGGAGAGGATAAATCCTACTCTCCGGTAAATACTTAGGAATTAGGAATTTTTATGTATACAAGGAATCTTAGTGAATGGACTTCACTTTTGATCCCTGGCTTGCTCTAGATCCTAGATCATCATCCATAGGCTATAGATTTCTCCACAAGCCTACATTGATATGGTAACCCCCTACAATGCTAACAATTGGAGCTTTTATGGTTTCAATAGTGGAATTGGAAAATTGAGACCTACCTAGGGATTTCATAGGACTTCTCTTGGCTCAATTCTAGCTAGATTGGGTCATTGGCTTAGTAGGTTTGACTATTTGGAAAAACATCACTCAAACTTCCTAACTTCCACTGTTTTGGATTCTACCTATGTATAGGTGGGCATCTAAGGTGTTTCTTGACCTAAAACCTAAGTTGGGACCAAATACTTATTTTGGTATGTCACAACCTGTTTTTGTCTTATGCTCTTTTCTAGGCTTTTACATCTAATTACCTCCTAAATTGCAAAAATTTTTAAAAAGAAAAACTATGAGTCCTAAATGACGAATTTGAAGCTTACAACCTCTAAAGAAGCAACATACAACAAGTCATCACTCAGGTTGTGGACAACATTTTTCTCATACTACTTAGGGAGCAAGATTCAATACAACTCAATATAGTTTTATTGGAGCAAATTTGATAGGCATTATCCCTTGTCATAAATTGGGGCCAATTGTGCAATTACTAGAACTTTGGAGTAGGTGTGGCTTAGCTTCTATAGATACAACAACTCGAGATCATCTAGGTTGAAGGCTGTAGTATAAACTAACTTCTTGGAACTTCCTTTGGGATGAACCAATCAACCCTCTCAATAGATGCTTCTTTATAATTAAAAATGATTTGGAAATAACAATATTGGTATACAACCAAGATCAACTCTACATGGAGAAGAATTATAGTGATTGTATAGTGTGTTTCTATCATCCATTTTGTATTTTTCAATCAGTTTGGGGAGGCACCCAAACATGCATCAAGCAAGCAATGTCCTCCTTACAAAATTACATGTGGTTAGGCTCACTCCATCGAGCTTGGATTTAGTGCTACTAACCTATGGATAAAGAAGGAATCAACATAATCCATCTCCATGACACTCTCATGACACTAATGGTGAAATGAATGATCAAAGCATATGAACCTAGCAACTCCAACTTGCATTCCTTTTTAAGGCATCAACTTAGTTATTACCAACCATATTTGGTTGGCAATTGGGCTTACAACATGAAATTCTTTATGATCTTCTATTTCTAAATTCACAAGGGCTCATTGACTTGGAACATAGAGGAGACCTCATGGAAGAAACTACAACACAAGCTACTTCTGGCTAGACCCAAGGTACTAAAAGAAGTAGGCATAGAGTCATTTTTGTTGTTACACTTTATGCATATAATTGGACTTGGATTCTCCAAGACAATAGTTGTGCAACTTTGCAAGCAAGGTCTAAAATAGATAAGGGATGTGCTTAGCCAAGGCCAGCTACTTATTGCCAATGGGTCTAAGGTAAAATGTGACAGGAAGCAAGATGAAGTCAATTGGTGTTTGGCAAGTGACAACCAACACAATTTAAGTATAGTAGAGAGCCCTTCTCATTCATCCCTTGTTTTGTGCAATGGTAGGGGAATGGATAGTGTGGTTCAAAAATGAAGAAGACATAATGCCTCACATCTTTTTATAGGTTCTGGTAGAGAGTTCTGTTAATGTCTTCCAATTGGTCCATCCTAGTTTTTTCAATGTTGCCAAGCACAAGTATCCTCCACATCAACCCACTACAACACTATACTCTTTGGGACCACAAGTTGACTCAAGTCTTCTATAGAGTTTGAGTTACAATGATTTCTCGAGGGGGGGGGGTAGTGAGTAGTTGGAGTAGCAACATACGTGCGAACAAATGATAGGGTATCTTAAAATAATGGGGGCTAAAAATTATAAATGGGTTTAGAGTAATATAGAGTATCGAAATTGGCATTGGATGACTTTAAAGTATTATAGGATATGGAATAATAGGTCCCATTAGAAAATTACATAATGATAGCATGTAAAAAACTAAAACTAAAATTCATACCCCACTATAAAATAGTGGTTGTTCACACCTATATCCTTACTTTTTTAACACACTGACCTCCCTGAGAATTATTTAGAGAGGCCACAGAAAACCATCGGGCAAGGCTAAATTTGTTAAATTGAGACAAAATGCACACTTTGAGACTTCAACCTGGCTATTCAAGACCTCCATTTTAATCAATCAATGATTTATGAACAAATCCACTTTTGAAGAATCAAAGGTTTATAAATGTATTCATATATTAAATTCTTAATTTATCAAATTCTCTCAATATAGAACATTTATTATCATCTAAATGTAGGGTTAAGGATAACGCGAGACTACAAATTGTCTCACATTAATGAATATGTCCTTTGTCCTATTTTTCTATGACAAGATTGCATTGTAGGAAATCTAGACCTTGACATGGTCATTTGACTTCATGAAAATGTGCAATTACAAATAAAAAATTTAATAAATTAAAAATAATTTTCTAACATTATTACATTATGTGCTATGCACGATTAGGGACTAATTCAATTTTTTTTCAAAAATAAAAAACAAAAAACCTTTTTTTCCCTAGGATTTGTATTTTTGCCAAAAGTCAAATGGTCCTATGTAAGGTCCAAATTTCCTATAATGATTCTTTCAAGTACGATCTTGCCAAATTTGAAGAGATGCAGAGGGGCAAAATATCCCTTTGATGGGTTTGACTACCAATTTAAGACACAACCTCCTCGAGTGGGGTCACTTGGTTTCTAATCTAATTGTCCAAAAATGGGGTAGCACCCTCACGGATGATATCCACTTGTAGTGGGAAACAATTTGGCTGTAGGAACACATGAGGGAAGAAGTAGGTTTCTTTTTATTCATTTAGCACAAGGTTATGGTTGTAAGCCACTAGAGAGGAAGGATTGATGGAACAATGGATACTTTGTGTGTAGTGCACCCTCTACGTTCAAATGAGATTATAGTCCATGGATTTTGGAAGTGTCTCTGTGCCCAACGTACATGGCAATCAGCCATCCACATTATGAATGCATTGTTGATTGGAGGGGAAGGGCAAGGCCCTTGACAACTCTCATGTAGAGACAAGGAATCTTCTCAGCTGGCATCTCTTAATTGTAAGTTTAATCCCATTAAAAAGATTTGGTTGGAGGCCCACACAACTATTCTCTAGCCATTGTGGATCCAAAGAACTAACATGGTATTCAACTCCTACATTTGGACACATGAACATCTTCTTTATCATATCTAAAGAAGCCTCCTTGATTATTGGAGAGCTGAATGGGCCAATGTCTATGGTGCACAATAGAGATTGTTGGTGGTGCATTGCAAATAACTCAACACCTTTTTGAAGTGGAGATGCAAGCTTGATCTTTTTGATGGTTGGTCTTTGATCCAAGCAATGACTTTGTGTTCCATCCTTTTTGACAGGCTTCTTAACACGGTGAAGTATCGCCCTATAGACATTTATGAAAGGCCTTACGATCTCTCCTAGTGCGGTGTCCTATGGTTGCTTGCCTCTTCTCATATGATGTCTAGTTTGTCTTTCTGGATCTCGTCTTAGTTGCCATGGTTTCTCCCCACCATGCCTATTGTAGCTAGTGATTTTGTATTTTGCCCCTTGTAGTGAAATTCCATTTCATTTGTTTAAAAAATAACAAAAAAATCTTGAAATAGAACAATTTTGTACGTTCATGTACTTTGTATAATGATTGCCACACTTTTGAGATTAAATAATTTGAAATTATAAACAATGCAAAGAAGGCAACCTTCCCATTGCTATTAAATGTTATGTGGGTCCAAGATAAATGAATTCCAACAAACTAAAATTTATTGTGAAAGTCAATGGTATAGTACACTCTAATGCCTCTTACTTCTTTTGTGCAAATGATTATCCAAAGATTAGTGCACTATGTGCTCTTTGTTAAAATCCATATTTTTTTAAGCCAATTTTAAAAATACATAGCATTAGCATATTGAAAAATAAAACTAGCTTTGATCCCAAATTTAAAAATACATAGAATTAGTAAATTAGAAAATGAAATAATCCATGAAGAGATATCAACTATAGAGAAAAAATTTATTTCTTAAAGAATAATCTATCATAAAGATTATAAATTTAAAAACTCCCAATTTAATACCAAATTCCCAAAATTGGTTCCAAAGTTTGATTATAAACTTTCCACATTAATCTTAGATCTAAAAATTCATTAAAATTCCAAACTTCAAAAGTAAATAAAAAATTGAAATAAACTATAAATATATAACACATTAGAAAAATTCTAAACCCTGTAGAAGGCCACAAGTCTGCATGGCAGTGGTGCAATTACAACAAAAAAAATATAAATAAATAAATAAAATTTAAGAAATCTAATGGGGCACTATTATATTTTTTAAATTATTTTATTACTTTAATTTTTGTTCTTCAAAAAAAATATTTTTTTATTTGTTCTGTATTTGCACTATAGGGCCATTGGGGAGCCAAAATTGAAACTAAAATGGCCTTATGCAAGGTTCAGTTTTTTTCTAATTAATTGAATTTGAAAACAAAAAAATGTCTAAAAGAACTAATTTCTTTTAGAAGTTTTGAATTTTCACAATTTTGAATATCCAAGAAATGTGTAGTCCAAAATTCCATCAACAATTTTCTTTTTCATGAAATTTTGGGTATACTTCTATGCTAGAATATGTCTTCAAAGAATATAATGTATTTGTGAGAATATAATCACCATTTTCTGATATTTTTGGTAATGATGTCTCAAGACAAACATGTATAAAACTCCTAAAATTATTTTTACTATAAAATGAATCTTTGATTCTCATCCATAATTTTTTGAAAATCTCAATAGTTGCCCATCTAATGCACACAAAAGATTAAATGAACCTTACCCTATTGTGCATTCATCCTAAAGTGCCAAAAAAATTTAAGAGTTAAACATCATTACTATTATATGAAAACAATGTTAGGTGTCTCTTTGATCACCACTTCATGTTTTGTTGATTGTTGGTGAAAATTTTGTATTGAGATTCTATTTACCATACAATGTGGTGAAGCTTTTATTCAACCAAATATATTAATTTATTTGAAAATGAAGATTGTATTTTTAAATAAAGTAATATGACATCAACAACTATGGTGGTTTACACCATGCAAAGGAAATAGTCAAAACCAACAAAATATAGAAGAAAGGCCCGACCAAACCCTTTTTTTGGCTATGTAGGAATATGATTTTGGGCCAAAATCTCTAAATTACGGAACATTCTATAATTATGTTATTTCCTTCTTTCAATTCTTCACCCAAGGATGAAATATCCCTTTTTAATATGCCTAGGGAAGCCTTTATGCATAATACCTCACTAGTACAATCCCTATTTTTGTTGGAGGCAAAAGGATCCTACTAGAGTGGATTGTTCATATTGTGAACTTGCAACACCTTGGCATTTTGAACACATTAGAGCATCGCCACCCATTCTCACCAAAGTTGGCCGGGCCGGTCTAGGGCAGGCCTAGTGACAAAAAAGTAGTCCACCGGGGACCCGGCCCAGGACGAAAAGAGACCTGTCACTCCAAAAGTCTCTTGCCAGACACTAGGACCCCATCCCCGTCATCCTTCTTATTTGGGTGCTTGATCTTGTCAGGTTGTTGGTTTGTGTGCTACAATACATTATATCTTGCATTTTTTAATCAATTGGCATGTTAATTGGCTCCTTAGTTTGCGAAGACATTAATACTTTGAGATTGACTTTGTTTGGCGTGTCTCGAAGGCGGGAATGAATGGGGCCAAGTAGATGCCTAGAGGGAGTAGGGCCTGGACCACCCCATTCCCCTAGTCATGTTTGGCGAGAATGGGTGGCGATGCTCTTAGCCCACTCCATACCTTTGGGTGTACATAGAATAGTGAAATTAACTTAACTTAGGTTGCCTTACTAAAAAAACTTACCTCATGACTCACCACTTGCCCACGTGGAAGCACATGCAACTCTCGAGACTGGGCCTTGAACATGTGCACCAATCCATGCCACACATGGTTCTGGGTTGATGAAAATGACTGCATCCTTGTATAGTAATAGTAAAAATCAACATAATGTAAAATGTTGAGAAACTACAGTAGTGAGGGGCAACCTAATTTCACTATTCTGTGTAGATGCTATCAGGCCACTCTCAATGCGTCCGTTAATTACTTAAGCCCTGCAACAACATTGCTTGGGTGGTATGACTGGTATCGATCAAGAAAAGGTTGACTCCAACTCGTCCATTACTCTCCTTTCAAACCTTACTGGGCCGGGGTCGGCGTTTTCTCTTTGCTTGCCTGACATTTGGGTGCGATCTCTGGAGCCCGCTACAATACTCATTTCTTGAAGAATCATCGATTATGGCTGCCAGAACTGAGTCTTTCGAACTGTGTAACTAACTGTCTAGCTCCTCTTCCGCATAGTCACGGTGGGCCAAGATATCAGACTTAGGATTCTGCAAACTGGCTTTGCATTGATGGAGAGCTCAAGGCTGGAAAAATCCAAGCCCTGGGAAAAGGTCGTAACCTGACCCGCATGCACAAGGTGTGGGAAGAATCGGCAGCTAGTTACAGATGAGCCGCGCCATTTTTCTGAGTAGCCGATTCAAAGTCACGATTAACTTTTGGCAAGTTATCGATCAATACTTCAATAGTTCTACTATTTTTCAAGTAAAAATGGAAGGAATAATTGTGTAAGAATTACAGTGAACTTCAGATCTTGGCTGCATTGACAAATTTCTCCTCCGACACTGACCAAAAAAGTTCTGGATCTTTGATCACGGTAAGTTCAAGAAATTGGTTCCTGAATCGTAGTCAAAACCCACCAAGTGCATTCGGCTACGATGTCCGGGTTCCTCGGCGGTCAGTGGTCGCCATGGGGAGCCCGTGGCATTTCTGCCTACCGATAATCCGTGTTGAAAATTAATACCCTTCGCATTACGTCTTCGAGTCGGTCTTTCTTTTTGTCTCTCTGATCCCTCCTAGCTGTTTCAAGCTGGAGGCTTTTTTGAATTTACTCCTGCAATGAATCTCATTCAATTTTTGTCAAAAAAAAAAGGAAAAGTTGTTGAAACCGCCCTGGTTGTGGTGCTTGTATTTGTGTTTGAAATTAAAAGAATCCCAAAGATCACACTTCATTTATGTGAAAAAGTGGAACTGGTGAGTCCGGGTATCCTAGTGGGGAGCTGGCTGCAGTTAAACTTGGAAAGTTAGTTGACTGAACTCCAGGAGTGATGAGTGAGTTCTTCCCCCGGTGAACCGAAAAAAAATAATGGTGCAAAATGCAGTGCCCTCATAAGGCTCCTCATGACACGCGACTACCTTACTGCGAATAGTAGTATTTGTCATTGAACTAAGCTTATCATCATGCACCCATCCACCAATCTTGCGAATCCCAGTGGCCCCATTGACGCTGTCAGTCAGTCCCCGGCTGCTAAAGAGATACGCCCTTGATGGAGGTTGGTTGAAATGCATTGAAATTGGAAGCAGTTATTGAGCGTCCCTATTTTCTTTTCTCTCTCCAGTCTCCATTGCATTGGAGGTCAATCTGCAAAAGCAAGATTCCGATCTACTTCCAAGGTGTCGTATTGTTGGTTTTCACGTGATTGGACCCATCATACAAACAGTGCGTCTTCAACAGGCAAACATGTGCCCTGAGAATTTTTCAAGCTTGTGCTCCCCTGATGTGGCTGTGTCGTTTCTGGTGCGCTGAAGACGAAACGGCCAATGTCACCGCAAGGCCAATCATCCTTGCCATACCAAACTCCACTGGAAAAGGTCATGCATATCATTGCAGTTGCATTCTTGCACTCTGGAAAGGGGAGCTCCCGACCCCGCCTTGGACTCATATTCTAATTCACAAAGGAACTTACTGGGTAAGCACGATGCTCCAAGATTCTGATATCTTTATTTTATTGGCTCCGTCCTTGGGACAGAGACTTTGGCATCAACTTTTTTGTTGGAGATAGGATTTGGAATCCCAGTTTCCAAATCCTATTACAACCGCATTCACACTACACAACACGGTTAGAGTTTGGTTGGAGTGGATAGAGCTTCACTACTCACCATTCTTGTTTAGTTTATTGGTTCAATCCTTTCGACAAAGATTGTAACATCCACTCTCGCATCAATTATGGTTTCTAAATCCGAGTTTTCAAATCCTATCTACAACTATGTTCACATTGCACAAGGCGGTTTGAGTTCAGTTTAAGTGGGGATGTTAGGTCCAACTATCAATAAACAAATATTTTTGTTTAATAGAGCTTCATGTCACACCATTCTTATTTAATTTATTGGTTTTGTCCTTTTGACAAAGACTATGACATTGACTCTCACATCAATTATGGTTTCTAAATTTAAGTCTCCAAATCCTATCTACAACCACATTCACATTGCACACTACAATTGGGGTTTGATTGTAGTGGGGATGTAGGGTCCAACTATCAATACACTAATTTTTTTTGTTTAATTTCCCCACTATTGACAATCAATAAACTAATACTGATGTTTGCCTAGGACAGAGCCTCCATGTCACACCATTCTTGTTTTTATTTTAGGTATGTCGTCTCAATCACTTCTTGATTGACACTTTGGGTGATAAGTTGAAACAACATGCTATTGCACACCATCCAAATCCTATCATGATTTTTGATATGCTATCAAATCTGCAGTAGCCCGAGGATGCACTCATTGAGCAACTTGGGAATGTAATATCGTATTACAAAAACAGAAATTCATAGTTCTGTACAACCATTCTGATGAAAAATCTAGCTGCAGGAAAGAAAATCATGGAACTCCATGCTAAGCACAGAAAAATTCCATGAAGTTCTTGTAAATCCTTGGGTGACTAAAATAATATGAAAATAGTGTGATTTTGGAAATGCATAGCTAATTATGATAACTTACTAAATATATTCCTATTAGAGCATTGCCACCATTGCTTGGGCAAATTCACATGCCAAAGCTTGTGTGCTGGAATTGAAGCAAGTGGTGGCAAAGCTCTCCCCTCATATCCTATCAAACAAAAAGAAAGGTATAAAATAATAAGGCTTTCTTCTTCCAAATTTGCTCACTTATCCTCTCAAGGATGCACTTTGGGGGGGGGACATGAAATTGACAAAGATAATCTTCAGAAAATGGCATTCACTCAAAATTTCACTAGGCTCAAAAAAATGGTGTTCAAAGCTTTAATTTTAGGGGGGCTAGCAAAATTAATTTTGTTGGTTGTATTACAGGAGTAGAAGTAGTTTTGAAGCCCAACCTCATTGCCCATACAAGGGGGCAAATCAAATATATGATGGTGTTGGCCATAATTTTCTCTTTCCAAGGATATAATTTACAACCATCCTACACAAATTCTTAACTCTTAAAAGACATCAAGGTCAAAAAGTGGTCAATGGATCACATCATTGTTCATTGTGAAAACAAAGAATGCACCTATTGGTCCAATCATCAGAGCAGTTTTTGATGACTACCTTGATCGTGGGGGCCATGTCCTTTAAGGTTTAAGTAATTGATTTCAACCCCTAAAGACATACGTGTCCACTATTGGCTGCTAGACACTTAATCCTGAAAAATTAGAAATTGCGTGTAGGGGAATAAGAGTGCATACGTAGGAAAGCAATCTCCATGAAGCTGGACCAAGAAGTCATGATAATTCAAAGCTATCAAGACTTTACTACTGTTCACCACATTGTGTTCAGTGCAGTGTGCAGTTTGCAGCTTTCAACAATAAACACAACGCCATTCAGTGGTAAAAGGTCATGTAGTGCAAAAAACGAAATCCCCTAATCTTTGGATAAGCCTTTGGCTAGAGTCCTGCAGAATCTCAATTTAGCATTCTAACGTTGGAACGCCAAACTGAACGAAGTGAAGTAGAAATCTCCATATTGCACGGAATAGTTCTCAAAAAAATGTTGGAGCAATAACCACGTTTGGTGAAGATTGTTGTTGAAGTTGTAAATAGAGAGTCATAACTGATGTCGCAGTTAAGTTGTGAGTCAAAGATCTTTGGCCAACAGTAGATTTTGTCTCACACATTGTTATACGAAGTGCTGGGTTGGATACTCGGTGGAATAAGCGTTGTAGTCGTAGTACAAACGTTCGCCTTTGAGGATGTCCCGCATGGCAATGAGGATCACCCTTGCTTCCCTGTTGATACTGTAACGGACACAGCGAACGTTCTGTTTACTCCTCCCCTCCCTGCAGCATTTCGTCAAGGTATTTGATAAGCACTCTAAGAAATAAAAAAGCACTAGATAGAGAACATATTACGAGTTAACACTAGTTACGAGTTAAGAAATAAATAAAAAACAATACAAAACACACACCAGTTACTAGCTTCAGAAGGCGAAAGATGTAAGAGACATTTCAGGGGGGGTCATGGCGCAGTGTCAGTACGAGGGGAAAAGTCTAAGGGAAGAAATCTGTGGATTCATGCTAGTATGAACAAAAGGACAACTCTAACTGATCAATAGCAAACACTTGTGGCCGTAATGTCGTGCGCACGCCGGCAAGAATGGGAAAGCCACGTGCGCGATGGCGAGATCAAAACGTCAATGGGCCAAAATAGGTTTAGCACTAGATTGTGTAGACAACCAGCGCTGCAAAAGAAACTACTTGGGCGTCTGAAACCCACCAGTGTAGTGCAGATTCTCTCAAACTGTTACTCATCACTTACTCTGTATGATTGTTGATGCCCGAGAGAAACCGAGCTACATTCCCCTTTCTATCAGGACAAATGACAAGCTCCTTCACAGGATCATCACTGAATAGAAGGCCCATGATACTGTCACCCGAATCGTAGTGGCGGCAACACATGTAGTCCACCTCCCCAGTATACTCAGCAATGAACGTCATGTCTTTGATATCCTCGTCCGCCTCCACAACAAATCTACAGCAAAAATCCCTTGTCGATCTTTTTCAAAGTGTCATGCACGAAATTTCCATCAAGACGTGCAAATAATACAACCAATGAGCTGCTTACGAGGACCAAATGAAGCTCAATAGTAACATGAGTTGGCGGGGAGACCAGCCTCGAGGATTCAAATTCTTACTTCGCTTCCAATCAAGTTCTGCTTACGGGGATTAAGAGCAATACCCCTGGCGTAAATCGTAGGTCACCATCAATGGCTGCCACTCCCCCATCTTGCACATCGCCTTACACCGAAGAAGAGTCTCCTTGTCCTCCTTCGGCATCTCCTGTTATCAACAGACCACCCAAGCAGGACGTCACAGTACTACACCACCTCAAGAGAAGAATTCATATCCAGAGTAGGAAAGCGGGAGTCCAAGTGAACACATCAATCAGAGGAAGCAGCTATGCAAAAACGAAACAACGCACACACCACAGAACCCAAGGAAAAAGAGATGAAAAACTCAGACATAGTGAAGACAATGCAAATGGAAGTTGTTCAAGCGGGGTTACGCAAGAAGAGGTGCCCAAGACCGTTGCGAGGAAGCCATCGCCACAGCACGAAGTGCAAGCTTATTTCACGACATGGGAGGGTACTGCACCCAAAGCAGCATGCAATGAATCAAACTGCAAGGAAAAGTGGGACAAGAGGCTGCGGACAGAATGTGTTGGTGAAGCATCGTTCAGTACCCGCATGCCACCTTTCTCATGAGCAGCGCGATTGGCGGCGCGTGGAGCATATCGGTAACTCAAAGAATCGCAAAAATCGACCCCAAGGCTAGTGAGTGCTGCAGCCAAGGAGGCCATTTGTTCTAGTCTACGACGCATGTCCGCAGTGGGCACATAAGGCAACAATCGTTGGCCACTCGGCGGCCGCCCTCTCTGCCTCTTCACGTCCATTTCCTCCCTATCTGCAGGGGCATTCGTGTCACAATGAGCAACAGGACAATGAAGACAATGAAGACGCAATGGAAGCATACACTCCATGAGAAAAGCAGGGAAGCATAAGCTGCATGACTGAAAAAAATGATCGGAGAAAGGGAAACGATAAACAAACACCTGCTTTCGAAGGCAAAAACTTCTGAACGCTGAAATAATCCACTATTTTTTTCTGAACCATCTGAAACTCTGATTTCCACAAAAAAAAGTGTCAACCATAGCCGGCAATCTATTGAAATTGAGCGTAAAATAAATCAGCGATGAAGGAAAGGGATACAAAAACCGTTAGGAACTCGTTCCCGTGTCGTATTGACTGACCCTTGTTACGAACAGCAACTCATCTCTTCCATTACACTTGCTTGGTCTTCAATTAACAAGTTGGGAGCAATGTTTGTGGCCACTGATTCTAGACTGGAAATACGGTTGTCTACAGTCTAATAGTGATCTACAACCTCCCACTTCAAACGCTTGGAGAAGAAAATTCATACATTAAGTACTAAATTTTGATCTGGAGAGAATTTGGCTCCTGTACCCCAAGCAATCTCTCCAGAGATCTTCCAATGAAAGCACACCCTCGGACATATTTGTTGAAATGACGAAAAGAGCATCCCCTAATGTAAACTCTCCATTCACCATACAGTAAGGGAGAGGTTCCATTCACCATACAGGTGAACTTAGAACCTTTCCCTACAAGAATCTAGGAACTTGCACCATCTAAAATTTTGCACATTTAATTTGTGTAAAGCTACAAAACAACTGCAGAAAATCAAACGTCAATAGATCAAGTACTTTCACAATTAACACAAATCGAAGTTCACCTGTACAGTCATTTGAGACTTTACCGTAAGGGAAGCACAAAGTAAGGATTTAAAAAGGAGTGAAGCATACCAAGAGCAGTAGAGGATTGCGAACAACGTGGGCACATCCAGTTCCCTGGTGGAACAGTCACCAAGATGGGCGACAGACAAAACATATGGAACCCTCGGTCGCACTTGTCGCACAGCAACATTTCCTCTGCTGCGTCGCCGTGTTCACATTCTTCACATAGAGTGAGGGTGTACTTCACAGCAGCGCTTTTTTCCTTCCTCGTAACCATTTCATTTCCACCTTTCACTTTCTCTCCTCTCACAAGGAGCTGCTTCTTTTTCACCAATTTCTTTAGCTTCGCAACCACCACCTGCTGGGCTGCAACGGGTGGTTCTGCTGTTTCGTTCTTGCAAGGGCTTGGATTGGGGGCATCACTGGTGCAATCTTTCTCCTCATCGTCTGGACTGAGATAAGCAGACGAGCTGATTCGCACTCGCTTCACCCTTCGTTCTTCGCCACACCGTGATCTCTCCATTACGCTACTACTCCTGGATCAAATTCTCATCACATTGGCAAACGAATCTCCCGGATTCCAAGGAAAACTCCAAGCTCTTTTGTTATAGATTCAAGCTCGCCATTGATGATATCATCAGAAATGGATGCCATACAAACCTGAGGCCGCAGACGTAAAATTCCATGAGCTCAGCAACCAAGGACCAAGAAGAGCACAACGAGGCCTAGTAATGTAGGGTAAGTTCAATGAACAACCCAATGAAGGTACAAGAAGAGCTCAACGATCGCTTCAAGCTCTCAATTGATTGATGATATCACCACACAAAATTGACGTCACAGAAACTGAAGGCTATGGACATCCAGTTTTACGGGCTCAGCAATAACGAAACCGACTAATGAACAAGAAGATATCAACTAAGAGAAAGATCTCGAACAATGTGGGTAAGCTCAACCCTATTGCAGAGGAGACTAGAGAAGGACATTCTCACGATATTTCGAGGGCGGCCCTGCGCTTCACAGCATCATTCCAAGCCCCAGAAACGCAAATGTAAAGCATCAAACCATTCACTGGCACAGAATCCAAAGACAAGCACTGTCGTGGGATTGACAAGCGCCAGCCAGAGCTCCTCAAGGTAGCAACCTTAAATTGGCCAAAGGCCAATTCCCAAAACCCGAAAGGCACTGAACTATAATGCTACCCGAGATGCTCCAGCAAGTAAGAATTTTTGGATTGGAAATCCTGAAATGAGTGTCTGCCAGGGTTTTCGAGTGAGCACGAAGCGCAATCAAAGCACTTCGGCAATACGCGAAAAAGAAGGAGCGGCAAAACGATCGTGGCGCTCGTGACGGGACGGTGACGCCAGCTACTGTTGGTCGCACGTGAATTGGATTCAGCTGACATAGCGCAACGACCAGCGGTTGGGAAGGTCGTTATTGGTATCGACTCTGCGACCGTTAGATGCTGCCCTCGTGCACAACGCCACAACCGTCTTTAATGACCGGCAGTTTCGATGAGCGGGCGGCGCTGGATGAATGATCTATTAAGAGTCAGGGGAAAACTCATTGCCCCTTCATCCCAAGGACAGGGGATGTGCTTCAAAGAAAAGAGAAATTGAATTACAGCATCAGAACACTCACTTCTACGAGACTTGTACTGGTCACAATGCAGTGAAACCAATCATCTCATTTGCAATCAAAATCAAAATCAAAATGTGTAAAAAAAGAAAAAGAAAACTCGTCATATGAAGCTAGACAAAATTAGTAACAAACATAACCCATATTTCACGTTAGAAATCAGAAACCGGTCACTAAATACTCTCATGCTGGGAGGAAGGATGCGAAGACCGTACAAAAGCAAAGAGCACCTACACAACAAGATGGTATCCGGACTTAAGAGCAGCCCTCACTGAGAGCATTTACATAGCCGATTACACAGAGGGCACAATTAAATGAAAGAGAGTCGGTAAGAGCGACTCTAGATATCTTCAGTGAAAAAGATCAATGAAAAAGATCTGAAATTTTCGTGTCTTGGAATCTGCGAATACAATACACTGCAATCTGCTTCCTGCCGGTGCAGTAACAACTGGACGCTACAAGAGTAATAATTCCCGGTCCTACTGCGGGCTCGTGCCAGGCATAGCAATCCTGCAAGCGAACAAAAGCTAACAAGCAAGTCTGTTCTAAACTAGGAGCAGGAGCACCACATCCAGGTATGATGCAATGAATAAAAATAAAACCACAATTCGAGGGTTAGTAATGACATGGTTTGGTTTTCCTTCTGGATGCGGCTATGTGTCTAGTGAAATGGCCTCTATACGAAGGCCAAAAATAGTAGCACTAGTTTCCTAGTCGCAATTTGCGGCGTCGGTAGTCCAGAAAAAAATGGGTGAATCCCGCATCTGGGCTTACTCGGTCACTGCCGAGGGAGTGTTCAGACGAAATGCTGGGTTGGATACTCTTTCTGATAAGCATTATAATCATAATACAAGCGTTCACCTTTCGGAATGTCCCGAATGGCAACAAGGATCGCGCGTGCCTCGCCGTCAATGTTGTACCGGACACATCGTACATTTTGTTTCTTCCTACCTTCACTGCAACATGACACAGATGAAGGTCAGGAACCGATTGACTGAACCCTGATACCAACATACAACTTAACTCTTCCAATGCACTTGGTTGACCTTCAATTAGCAAGTAGTGTAAGCATGACTAGGCCGGATGTCAATGGCCAATCGTCTTCGAATGGAAGTGGAATAGTCTACAGTCCTTTCAACAAAGTTCTACAAACTCACACTTAACGTAGTTGCATTAGAAATTCATCCATTAAGTGATGAAAATTTGTCCCCAAGAGAGCTGGTACCTTGCACATAAAGATCTCGCTGTTGCATACTACATTTCCCCCAAATCACACTCCTACAGATGTTAAATTGCTTAAAAGTAAAGTGAGATATATCCTTCATAAAGATAGAAGCACTACTGGTACACGAACACAACCCTAACTTAAGCCCACGAGAGTAGAAGTGCTTCAAGGATTGGGATAAGGAGAGAACCACTTACGGCGTGTGGTTGTTAATGCCGGAGACGAATCGAGCTATGTTGCTACGCCTATCTGGGCAAATGACAAGCTCCTTGGCAGGGTCATCGCTAAACAGAAGACCCATGATGCTGTTTCCAGAGTCGTGTTGGCGGCGACACATATAATCAACCTCCCCAGTGTACTCAGCAATAATTGTAAGATCTTTAATGTTCCGATCAGCTTCGACAACAAATCTGTGGCATGCACCAATACTTAGCATATTAGAAACCCAGGCGACGGATAAAAATCAAAATGACTTGGTCATTCCAGAGGCATCGATAAGAACATAAATAGAGTATGAAGGGATGATACAGTTACGCAGAACCGTAATATTATTGAAAGCACCCAGACTTACCCTTGTCGAGAATCGTGTGTAACCATCAAGGGTGGCCACTCGCCATGACTGCACATAATCTTACACAAATCAAGGGTGGCCTTATCTTCCTTGCCCATGACCTGCCAGTACAACCAAGTCATAAACGCAGGAGTAAGTCATAGTTCTCGCATGAACAATTCGATGGAAAACACCCTGAAAAAATAGAAAATTCACATCTTGAATCACCATAATCACCAAATAACATCTCATGCGTCGGTCGGTAAACAAATAAAATTGGACAAACGGAAGCCCCAATATGTCCTTCTCAAATTGCTAAGAAACATGGAGACACAATTTGGGCTTCTTGGACGTCTGAAGGTTAATAGAACACTCATGGTAAACGATGCCCAGGTCAACTAAAAAAACGCTCCTCCAAAGAAGAGAGGTGCAGTCTTCCTACAGGAGTGTGGTGAGGCCATCCATCTAAGGTGGCACTAAGGCTTGTTGCAGTGGTTATTGAAATACCATAAATTGACTGTTACAATCCTAATCGATCTTAGGAAGTGAACAGACCAACAGACTGCAGTCACGAAAAGACCAAGACGAATTCAAAGACCGAAAACCAGACCACAGCTATGACGATGTTGAGATACCCTGAATTGTCTGTACCTGCATGCCACCCTTCTCATTGTCGGCGCGGTTGGCAGACCGAGGTGCCAAGCCATAACTCAACATATCCGTGAACTCGACCCCGAGGCTGGTCAAGGCCGTGGCCAGAGAGGCCATCTGCTCTAATCGACGTTGCGGATCAGTGCAGGGAACGTAGGGCAGCAAGCGCCGACTCTTCTTCTGCCGACACAACGTGCCACCGCTCGGCCTTCGTCGTTTCCTTGTCTCCATGCACTTCATTTCTGAAATATACAAAGACAATCAAGATCATCATCTGGTCGTGCTTACAACGTAGCCTTCATCTTTCAAAGTGACTCCGGAGTGGAAAGAATCAGGGGTCAATCTCAAGTTCTCCGTTAGCGATCAGTTTGTACGTGGCGATGCGGAAACAGAAATAGAGATCAGCACTGTAGGATGGGGTGTTCAAAAATTTCTCAGTGCAACAACCACTCCAAAAGAACCAAGCCTTGGCACGGGGATTAGCATTAGCGATATGAAAATCATCAAAATACCTGTGGTTGTGAAAGGGGGTGGCTTCTGGATGCGAAAGAAATCCACGATCTTCTTCTGCACCTTCGGAAACTCTGCATTTCAAACCGGAGGAAATGACAAGTCAGGAACTGTTTCTGTACACAGGGAATCCTCGAAGGCGATGATGACGGATACTTACTGATCACGATTTTTTCTATCTTTTCTGTTCTCATTCTATCCTCTCATGGACACAGGTCTTATTCATACCTTGCGGGCCACATTAGATTACAACTACTCTTACGAATCCAGAGATGACTCCAAAATGACTAAGAACATCACATCCTAGAGATCACATACACGGCACAAAAAGAATCTGGAGAACTAGAAGTACTGAGGAATCACACCATTCGTGAAGCAGTTTACACAATTTCCACACATAAAATCAGTGACGCACAAGCCCCCCTCAAACATGCCAACCAATGAACCGTGATCCACACCCGCCTTAGCAGACATAACATGAGCTCAGAATTATGCACAAATGAACTCTGGAATCCCTTGCTTGACCCACTGTTTGAAGCGACTGCTGCTCAGGCGACATCATCCCCTGAGTAATAAATCTCGCGTACATTCTCTCCATAGAACACAAACGGGGGTGTCCCTACCCACTGTGCATTGGTTCCAAGAGTGTGTAAGTGGTTTCTCAAGAACGTTATGAGAGTGAATAAGAGGCAGGAGAGGAGACTGAGACTTACCCAGCACATGTGAAGATTGGGCACATTTGGGGCAGAACCAGTCCCCCAGGGGGACGGTGGGAAGAATAGGACTAAGGCAATACATGTGGTACCCTCGGTCGCAACTGTCACAGAGCAGCATTTCCAGCTCTCCATCCCCGCGAGCACACTCTTCACATAGAGTGTGATCATACTTGTCCTTTTTCTTTGCCTTCGTCGTCGTCTCTTGCTTCTCCTTCTGCTTCCTGGACTTCCCTTTCCCTAGAACCCCAACTAGCTGATTGATGGACCTCTCTTTCACAATGACATCCGTCTCCACCACCACTACCACCTTGCTGGGACTACTCGATTTATGCACACTGCTACATGGACCGGTCTTCTCAAATTCCGGAAGGCAGCAATTGTGCCATCCGTTCCTGCAAACGATTACTCTCTTCACCCTCTTCCCTCTCCCACATTCCTCCTCGTCCATGGCTCTGCCAATTGTGTGTGAAACTCCCAGCTCTCGAATCAACAACACGGGCTACTCCACAATCATTGATAAGAAGCTGGGAATCACCACAAAGGTTATCTCGTGCCCGCAAACTGGACCTTTATCGCATAGCCTCTCATACTCGACAGAGACAAGTACGGCAATAGAATCCCAATCAAGGTTCTCGTATCCCAATCAAGATTCTGTTGCATTCGAGACTCACCGTTCAGCATGTGTTATTGCCCAGGCGAGTATGGGAGGCAACATTCCCTCAAAGGCTTTCCAACAAAAACTCGTCGCATTGACAATCATATCAGAGACCTAGAAGCAGAGCCTAGACTATTCTCTCACTAGACCAGCCAAGAGCAGCTTCGGATATCGACTTACTCATTCCATATCGACAAGGAAAGACATCAATAATTTGTGAAGGAAGGTTCGAGAGGGTTTAGGGAGCCAATGCCAATAAGCAAGACTGGCAACGGCTACAATGCTCCACCCCACGGCTCACTAACGTAGAAACGAATTGAAAAAGAACTACATCCAAATGGTCGCCGACTATTGATGACAGTCAACCCTTGCTCTCATACCCTCTTAAAATACCCGTAACGGTCACTAATCAATGTTGGTCGCCCAACCTGCAACCCACTACCAACTGATTGCCCAAGAAACAGAATCTCTCCACTTTCGGAAACACACTTCACAATGCGCACATGCTACTTCAAATCCCTACTCTCAATTCACTCCAAACCCAACCAGATTTTGATCACGAACACCGACACACTACGTTCCTCCACCAAATCGGTATCACGAAATTGCAAATCAATGCTTCAACGTCCCAAACACGGAACTCGATATTATACAATATCAACTCGATGTTCAGGAAGAAACCGCCATCCAATAGAATTACGATAAATTTTTCGAGAACCCAATCTCCAACTTTCCCAAACAAGGCTCGAAAGGTTCAGCGAAAGCAAGAGAAGAGGCGCCTGCAGGAGACAAATTGATTGCGAGTGTAAGTGTACAAGAGATTTTCAAGGTCTCACGCCACGCGCACTGGAAGGGGGTCAACAACGGAACGTCATCGCATCATCCCCTTCACATGCAGCTACACTGCGGCGGAGGTCGACGGGGAAGGGGGGAATGTGTGGGGACCCCAAGGGACGACCGGTGGTCGGTATGGGGGAATGGGTTGGTCGGTGGGAGAGTCGCTTGGGCGGTGCTGGGTGGGGACTGTCGACCTTTGGATGGCGTCCGGAGATCTGATTGGGTGTGGGGAAGGATTTCTTCGTGCACTGGGATTGACGCGGGAAATCCGACGTGGGAGCGCGGGAAGCTTGCTGTACGGTGGTTGCGGGCGAGGGAAACACGCTGCCGGTTCCGTCACGCTCTTTCGGTGGTTCCCAACGAGGGGGATTAGGGAACGGTTCTTTGTCTCATTCCAACGTTCCTCTTGGAAGCTCAGTTAATTGGGGGTGGTTTACAAAGACACTAATTTGCAGAGGTCATAATATTTGTAAATAATTAAATTAGTGCAGGTCAATTTATTGCACCAATTATTTCAAACAGATTTTTTTAGAGAGGCTAATTTTGTAGGTAAAGCAAATTTTGCATCACTTTATTAAATAAGGTAATTAGAAAACACCAATGGAAGGGGTTCATTACATTTGTAAATGATAAAATTAGTGTACGTAAATTTATTGCACTAATTATTTCAAACGTATATTTTTAGAGAGGCTAATTTTGTAGATAATATAAATTTTGCACCTTTAATAAGTAAGGCAATTAAAGGAAGTCAAAGGAAGGAGCCATTCAAATTCTTAACATGGTGATTGGGTGATAAATAAAGTAGTGTCTAAGTTGGATTTGCACATAGGTTATGCCTCATGTCATTTTCTATAGATGAAAAATCTTTCTGGAATCCTATTCAACCAAATTAGAAATATTTGTTTGTTGTTTGAGATTGTTTTATCTTTTCCATCTCTTTGAAGTCTAAATAACGGAAGATCAGGGGACTATAATGCTTTAAATCTCGTAACAACAAACTCACCTTTAAATAATCACAATTGGTCTTAAAATGGTCAAATAAAAAATCAAGTATGTTTCTACAAAGCTAATTTTGAATTTATTTAAAAATTTTGAAGTAGTGTGTAGACATGTCTTGATTTAATTTAAAATTGTCAATCTTTTGACAATTATTGCCTCTAAACTACTACCATCTTTTAGGAGTTCTTTCACTACTTCATGAATATTGTTATAATTTCATTTGTACAAAACATTTTATTCATACATTCTTTATAAGTTCCAAAATGAATTAATCAATTTAAGAAGTTTGATATTTTGAAGTTTATCCATTATGGAAATATACCCTTACATTAATAGAATTTTTACCTTTGGTAGTCAACACTCACTACCTCTTAATAGGTAAGAGAACTCGGGTACCTCTAGTATTATGTACCCTATACTATATTCTTCAATTACAATTGTTTTGTAGATATTAGTAAGCTTTGACACTATTTGTACTAATTCTAATTCATAAAATATAAATAAATAAAATCATCAAGGTCATTTCATTTAAATAAATAAATATTTAAATATTATATATGTATAATTTAAAATATTAAAAAATAATATGCTATCATATAAATATTACAAAAATTTAGAAAATTTATAATTTATAATATGAAATATGAAATTTAAAAATGAGACGATCAAAATGATAAATTATAATAATTAATAATTTTAAAGAATATTAGATTTTAGAATTTTATATTGTTTATCAATGTTTGTGTGGGGAACATTGGATTTTCACTGAAAATACACCATTTAATTCTTCTATTCATACAAACACATAGAAAAAGTAGTCATTTGGAGGGCCTTTGAAAATTGAGACAAACTCTTATGAATGCTTCTTTTACAACTTGTAAGCAACACTACCAACCCTATTATGACCCCTCATCTTAATGTCGCACTTATGTAGCTCTTGGATACATTTAAGAAGAGAAAAGTAAAATTTGCAAATCAAGAGACACATCACAACTATCATATAAAACCTACTTCAAACCTTTCATATATTTATAGTTCCAAATCTTAATATTTTGCATTTCTATCATAGTAGAATTATTTGTTTTTTCATTGAATGCTCAACTTCATAGAAATTGAATTGTGTACATCCATTTTCAATCATCGATAATGAATACAAATATTTCTTTAAATGAAGTTTATATTACTGATTTGTTTTGTTTTTGAACATTTGATTTCCACCAATTCTTCAAGAAATAAATTTGAACATGTGAGAAAAGTTGGTAATTGTAAACCAATAAAGTGATGACTAGATTATCTTCTTTAAGATTTTGTTGAATCTAATCTAATATAAGAATGAACATTTGTGACACTTGTGGTGTTGGTGGAGACCTAAAAGAAGCAAGAGAGACCAATAAGTATTCTTCATACAACATAATGAATAGTTTTTTACTTGCAATGTATTTATTAGCACACATTTATTTCTTCACCAAACGCTACTATATCTAATTTATATTTTTTATGCTCTATGAATGTGTAACAATTACTTTGGTAATTACACTTGGTTGCAATACTTCAAATATCAATTCTATAGTTAAAATGTTCAAAATTTAGGAAAAGCCTCGTTAACAAATTGAAGTATTCTAAGAAAGGAAAGAATGCATTATTCCAATACTATATCCAAAAGTTATGAAGGTTCAAAACTTTCTTTGTAGATGACAAAGACAAGTTATGATTATAAAGTGGTGTTTATTTTCAAAGTTTATATTTACTTATTGTACAAGATTTTGTAGTGTTGCAATTCGATTTTGTTAACTTAAAATGAAGTATGAATAGCCTTCCTCATATTCATTTGAATAGCAATATAGCATTGAAGTAGACCAAGCATACTGAAATGGTTATTTAGTATCAATGGTCTAAACTATTTACCACAAGGGCATGCTATTCAACACCAATTGTAGTTGTGGCATTGTAACATTTGTGGTGTGAAATCTTGGGCATTCTAATTCTCATGCCAACTAATTATACATGTATACTAAATAATCATTTATGTGTAGTGGAAGATATTTGTCTAATGTTTGAATATGGCTATTTTATGTAGAGTGTAATTGATGGATCTTGGAAGTAGTATACATCATTGACATTAAGTTCAAGGAATTACAATAGTTTAAAGGTGATTGCACATGATTTTAAAAACCAATATGACTTGTATAGATTCTAAAGGTTTATTAATTGTAATGAAGGATACAATATTCATACAAAAAAATTAATTTAAATTAATTTGTCTTTGCTATTTCTATAATTCGATATATTATATTGATCTTTATAAAATATAATTCTCATTTTTTCTCATGCAATATTGGCATTGCATTCTTCTTTTAATATTAGCCTACAACTATACTAAATTTGAATTCCACAAAAGTTCTATTTTGGGTGAGTTTTTAAATGTAACTTTCATAATGTTTCATGATAATTGATTGAAAAATAGTGGTGATGAGATTTCAAAATTCAATTGCCTAGGTATATTGAAAACATTCATATCCACATCCTTCATGTTTTGAAAATGTCATTTAGTAATGGAAATTTAATCTACAGAGAATTCAATAGTGGTTTATTTCATGAGGCAAAATGTATCTATGGTATACAATAGAGTTATCCTCTTTAATCCCTTAATTAATTCCTAAAGTTCCTTGACTATGTTATCACCAAAACCCCTCAAAAACTGCCATTTCTAATACAAGTACCAAATTTTTTTTAAATATCATTTTTGGACACATGTAACCAAAGGATCTTGTAGTACTCTAAATTGAGAATATGTGGAAAAAATTTCAGAAATTTTCATACTATAGATTGCAAGATATTAGCATTTGAAGTGACAAAAATGTTTTTTTGGGCCCTGTGACAAAACGGGCAGCTGCACTTCACAAGGTCACATTTGTATGAAAAAATGTCCCAAATGGTGATGCTTCTTTAGATTCAGTCTTCAAGTCAAGTTGGCTACATGCTTGAAAATTTTCAAATCATTTGGAAGTGTGCAACATATAGGAAAAAAATAGTAAATAAAAAGATGTAGGGAATGATTCAAAATACTAAATTGTTAAAAATTTATTAATGGAATTGAAAAATCCCAATCCCAATGGTGGTAATGTTTTAATAAACAATCTACATCTAAGGTTTTTATTTTTTTCAAAAAATATTGAAAATTGAGTTAAATAAAGGACTTCAAAGTTTATTTTAGAGTAGAGAATCCATACTTGCCCGCAAACTAAAAGATCTCATAACTTTTGACTCATTGATCAAAATGGAATGATTCAAAGCTTTATATGTATATATAAATCTAGAAAACCAATTTCAAATTCTTATTTTCGAAAAAAATGATTTTTTCATATCTACCTAGATTGCCCAAGTTGAGAAACAAACTATATGTTAGGCTATAACTTTTGACTCATATTTCCAAATCCCCTGAAATTTAGTGTACATAAAAGATATTCCTCATCTACACCTTCTATTAAAGTTTGGGCCAAAAACATGGAAATCTCTAGTCACATGTACCTGCCCAAAAAAGTTATGTTGCCCTAAAACACACCTTGGTCCTTTAGGGGTTAAGGACCACATCCTCGAACTTTGAACACCATATGAATACAATCATGTCCAAAGCACACAAAGTCTTGATAATTTCATCCATGTAAAAGTTGGATTTGTATGCTTTTCTTACATTTGTATGGTAGAGGTTTTTAGAACAAATATTCTATAGTTCAAGGGGTATAAGTAAGTTTGACCTAGGAATGTAACATTATCAATCCAAAAAATCACCTATAAAAAATGACTTGAATAAATTAGTAAACTAAAAATCTTAGAACATCTCCATAATTAGAACTTAACATTTTGAACTCAAGAAAAAATATTCTGTAAAAATTACACACATTCCATCTTTAATAAATTCTAGAAAGACTTTTTAGTTTTTAGTTTCAAATTTGATTGAAAACTATTGGTTGATGTAGTAGTAGATCTATTTGAATGATACAAATTTTATTTCATAGGTATCAATAAATTATCCTCTAAAAGTTTATTTTCATATATATCTCTATAATTTTGAAAAGTTGGATTACCTTCTAACTAGTCCTTAGGGCGGTAGGTTGTGAATTGTTGCCCTTCATATAACATTGTCTTTCAATTCTCTTTCTTGATTGTATTTGAAATTTTAATTCAACTTGTTATTTTTTTGCAATAACAACAATCCATGATGGCATGCACTTTAGTCATGAAGAAGTATTTATATTCCTTTTCCATGTATCCTTGCACCTCTAATGGTGCTAAGTTGGTGCTAAATTCCTTTTAGCCTCATTTTTCAACTTGAAATTGTAAAAAAAAGGCCAAAATTCAATTTAGAGAGAAGACAACACAATATGATTTGAGTACATGCTACTTTCCTTGTTGTCATTCCAAAAAACTAAAAAGTTGAATTAGAAATCAAATACAATGAATCTAGAATAAAAATCCTACAAGTTCCAAAACAATTTGTAATTAGTGCTAGAATCTCTTTCAACAATCAATAAAACTCAAGAAAAATTATGCCAATCTAATTATAGCAAGGACACACTTACTATGGGTGTATGTACTTTAATTAATCTTATATGGTATACAAGATCTAAACTAGAAAATTAGCAAAAGGAGTTAGCTGTCGCGCCTCTTAGTGACACTTACCACCTTAAGTTCACCTTCCAATGTTTTCCAAGCACTTAACACTTTAGTGGCACCAAATGTCATGCTCTCCTAACACTTCACATGCCATACACATCCAATGTTAGTCCCCAATTCCAACTCTTTGTGCTAAGCCCCAGTCACCGGGACTATTAGCACTTATACACCCATCATGACACCGGGGCATATTACTTGGTAACATGGGGTGGGACTTCCATCTTATTGTACAAGGATCCATGGTGGCACTACTCACCATGGTCTTAACCGCCCTTGAGTGTCACCCCAACTCCATACTAGGCCCATTGTGTATTTGCTACTTTCTACTTTGTCACTAACCGGGACTCACCATTCGGGACACCTCAACATAGCCTAGAAAGAAGTGGGACTCCACCCAACCGGTGCCATGGGACATCCACAAGTGTCCCATGGTGCCTTGGAGTGGTGGTGACCCCACACCACCAACCTTGAGTCACCGGGACTCACCAAGGCTCCAAGAGGGAGTGATGAGGGAGACCAACCCCTTCTATAGTACTCTTTGGGATTCAGCAGACCCCCCTCTTGTATATCAAAGGGGACTCCCAAAACCACTTTGATTTTGGAAGACCACCCCATTTCTCCCGATTCGCCTTAGTTTAGGACTTTCGAACTTCCATCCGGCATATCTTTGCGGTACGGGCTCCAAATCTCACATGCGAGCCCATTTTTGACATCTACTTGACGAGTAGATGCCGATGGACTACTCACTTGCCCCATTTGGACAAGTCCTCGCGAAGTTATCGCCCTCCAAAGATTCGGGTCCACTAGGAGAGGCGTCACGCCTTCACCATGGTGCTTCTCTTGGCCATAACTTGAGGCTCCTACCTTAGAACCTCGTAATGCTTGTCAATCTAGCATCTTTGTGTTCTTAACTTTCCAAGGATATACTACATGATATACTTCATGGAGGGATTCCTCATGAACCCCTCCCTCTTAGCCCTCAAGTGTCTCGGCGCCATTAGGACACCCCCACCTTTGAACGCCCATAACTTTTGACTTACAAGTCCAAATCATGCGTTCTTTGGACGGCTAGAAGCGTCTCCTCGAGACCTTTTCAAGCATGTATCAGACGCCCATAAATAT
Source organism: Straminergon stramineum (assembly GCA_963920665.1). Taxonomy (NCBI): domain Eukaryota; kingdom Viridiplantae; phylum Streptophyta; class Bryopsida; order Hypnales; family Calliergonaceae; genus Straminergon; species Straminergon stramineum. Next base: position 3,394,457 of record OY987270.1, on the reverse strand, counting down.
GTCTGGATCAAAGCGTTAACACGCTTTGATCGCTTGGGACTCCTAGTCCCCTTCACCTCATCTCTTGCAAGGCTCGGGGAGTCACCCCCAATGTCCTCCTTGCTCACCAAGGTGACACGGGCACGCCTTGTGATGAGGGTCGTGACATTAGTAATGCAAAGACAACATGAATTTCTCTAAGACCCCCTTCATTAAAGGAGTTTTGGGGGGTCTGAAGGCTGCGTATTCCCTTGGGTTTCTAGACCCTGGGAATTGCCCCATAGTAGTTGCCTAACATGGCACAACGACTACTACGTCACTTTAAAAAAAAATTCAACTTTCTTTTACATTTTAGAATGAAATTTTTTTTTTCAGAAAACGGCCATTCCTGGATTGCTAGGGGAACAACACCGGGAACAAGACCGAAATGGCCCTCTAGACCTCCCAAAACTCCTCTAATGCAACACTCACTCAAGTAAGACTTTGCAGACAAATCCATGCTTAACCCCTCACCACCCAAGGCTTGAACAGGTTTAAAAATAACATTTCTTTTGAAGTGTTACAGATAGAAGTTTCACTAAGTTATAGAAATCTCAACCGTACAATCTTGTAGTGCACTTGTTGTAGATGATGTGCATCAAATTTGGTGTCATTTGACCATATAGATTGCAAGATTATAATGTTTTAGTGATGAAAAAGGATGTTGAATTTTTCCTAAAAATACATTTGGAGGTGAAGTTTGGTTTCTAAATCTACTCAAATGAAGAAACTTTAAACTTTAAAGTGATTCAAAATCAGCATATAAATACATTGATGAAAAAAATATCATTCAATTGACTCATTGAATGTGTCTGCAAAATGGCTTTGAAATGTCAAAAATAGTAAGAAAAGTCGCAAAAAACACATATAAAATTGAACCTCCTTCTACTAAAATGCTTCTCAGTCACTCATAACTTCTTGGATTGATATCAAATTTTATACACGCAAACTAGACTAGTATGCGCAACTTTTACAAGAAAAATGATTGGAAATGAACATTGTATGAAGAAGAAACAAGCTATCAAAGTTCATTGTAATTCAAAAATGTTGGGATTTCGAACTTCGAATTGCTCCCAGACATTCAAAACAATCTAGATTGACATGAAAATTCTATCACAATAAATAGACTTCAAGGGGAACATAACCCAACAAATTTTATTGAAAACTAACTTTGGATGAAGGAGATAGAAGCCCCCAAAGTTGCAACCATCAAATGAAGTTTAGAGAACTAAAATTGAACCTATGAACTTTCATTGGCCTTCAAAACTTCAGTACATCTTGGATTGATTTGAACATTTTACCACAAAAACTAGAAGAGAGAGCTCAAATTCTCTAACAAGTTTTATTGAATTCAAACATTTGATGCATAAGTTACATCACTTTGAATTTGGCCTGAGGACACTTTTGGTCCCCTTGGGCAGTGAGGGGTTAACATTAACCATCATGTATTATATGGTCAATAAGAAAATCTTCGTGAACCATCCTTGCATTTTTTCTAAGATAACTACATCTACTTGCAACACCCACCTCAATGTGACATTCAAAAATCTTGCACACTGAATACATATTGATTTAAGAATGTACATCACATTAACATCATCTACCATTCAAATTTTGAGTCCTTATAACTTTTGCATATGGCATCCAATCAATGCATTTTTTGTGCCTTGGAATCCACTTTGATTTAACAATCAATCATTTTGATAATACCAATTATTCTTGGTGTATAAAGTATCACATTCAGGTCTTGTTACCTTGTGATCAGCAAACTGAGAGCAAGTAGAGAGGAAAGGTTGTGTTGGTTTACCATGAATGATATCACATCCACTAAAAAATTCAATCGTCAATGTACAACTGTGGAAATGTTGGCCAAGCAAAATACTCTTTCATGCCTTGACGCAAACTGTTTGTTCTCTAAGATGTTGACAATTTTGTAATACTACAACAAACCCTGTCACTTTTCATTCCTTGAAATAGAAACATAACATGGGGTGAGAGAAAACACCCACAAACAACAAAACATGGGTCCGACTTGGTTAGTAGCTATGGATCATTTCAGCCTCCAATGAGTGAGAAGCAATAAAGGTTTGGATCTCCGAAATGAAAAATGACGGAGTTTGCCATAGTGTAAGGGACTTGCAACATGTTCTGAATTTGCACACACGTGTTGGAGAATTCACATTGTGGAAACATCTTGTGGTCCTTCGTGAACAAGACTACCTTCAGTTGTTGTCATTGAGATACTTGTCTAAAGACTCCCTCAATTCTGGAGTCAGGGCTGGTGTGCACAACCCCAACAAATGTCCAAATCAGCCAGGCCAGACTGAACCAAGTGTCAAGGATGGGTTTTCAATCAAATTACAGTAGTCTCCGCATGTGTACAGTACTTGTAACTCAGGTATCTAAAGTGGCAACTCCACTACAAGAAAAAGAAATGAAGACACAAATTCTTTGAGGGTTTGACAACCGCTAACAAGGTTAGTCTAGAAAATGCATTCTGTTGAAACGATGCATAATTACTGTCCTTGCTGAATTCAACGTTTTCAATCCCATGTTACAGAACCAAAAACTCATCAAGGAAATGTTAATTCCTCAAGGCCCAAGTAGTTTCTGTACTTTTTCACAAGTTTGAACTTTGATTGACAGTATGCATTGTACATCAAGCTTATTACATGATGTCAATTGTACTCTTGAACTTCCCCACTCTATATGAACATCATAATATGAAATTCATTTAGATATACTTTTTAGAATGTAGGGGAATGAAGTTATAAATTTGACGTGTTGCATAGATGGGAGTCCCAAAACAAGCTCCTTGGGCCTTGAGGGATTAACGGAATCAAAACCTAATTCCAAGCTCTTTTATAAACCCGTAGTCCCAAGTGCCTACCCAAAAGTGTGACATGTAAATTCTTAACAATTCATTTCAAGACATACAACCCTAGTATATGAAAATCAAGGCAGGGCTTTAGAAATCTATTTGGTGGGACTTAAAAAACCATACCTTAAGTTGGGTTGTTTGTTTTGTTTTGTTTGATTGATTGTTTGTTACAATGAGATTTCCTACATCATGCATCCCTTGGTCACATGCTTGGGTTTGTTGAAAAGCTCTTTGCAAGGAAGGGTGCATAGGTTTTGTTGCAGGATGTTTTGCCCCTACGGTGTGAAATTTATTGAGTTTCAAAGATTTTTTTGAATCAAAAAAATGAGAAGATCACATTTACTTTTCTTTTGGTTGTAGCAATGACATAGGACACACTAGTACATCTATTATTCATATAAGGGTGTGTCAAAATTAACGATTCTTACTCTACCATTTGCAAGATCCTTCTCAAATTGGACATAATCCTATTTTTTGTTGATTACTCATTTCATAGGTAATATTACTCCTTCTCAATAAGCTTCAAAAACTAGATTTTGAAATACATTCTTCTACAAGCTAGCTCTAACACCCACTATTGTATCTAATTAATTGCATATGAAGGTGGGGTGCAATCACATTCAAATCACAAATTGCAATGGCAAGTACATGTAGGGGTTGTTTTGAATGATATCGTGATGTTCTAGCATGTGAGGAAGATTAGCATGTCATAATTTTTTAGGAACAAATGTTATCTCAATTCTATGTATATTAATTTTCCCTAAATTCTTGCAATGACTTTGTCGATTTCATATGGTGGAAATGCTCACTAATAAGAGTGGAATGTGTTCTTCATCAACAAAAGTGATGAGAAGGAAAAGCCACTGTTGCAAGTCTCATACCCACAAGTCATTATCCACTATGTTTAGAAAAATTGTGGACATCAAAATAGAATAAATTACAATTACTATTGAAAGAAAAAGAAATTGGTACTGGAAAAATTACAACATATGCCCCAAAATGGTTTCCAGCATGTATTTTCACCTGATGGATTCCCCACTCCCCTCCAAATTTGAATGTTTGAATGCCTTATAAATTGTCAAAAATTGGCTAGCATATATTTGTTTTTGTACAACTCTTTGTATTGAAGGGTGATTCAGTCCAAGTCAGAAGCTGAATTTGCTTCTAAAATTTTGCATGAATGTATCTGCGAGGGTATAATGCTCAATTGTGCTAAGAATCAATTTTGTATAGAGCAAAAATTTTACTCCAAGAAGGCTTCGAGTCTACCATCCCTGTCAAGCCGGGAAGAAAGAAGCTTGTTTTAAAACTTTTAATGTTATAATCTTTCAATCCACACACAATGGTCTTAATTTTTTTGCAAACATTGCCACGATGGTGTACATCACCTTTGTTCAATTGAAGTTCAGAAAAAAAATAAAAGTTTTCATTTTCAAATTTGGTCAATACACCAAAAAATGGCAGTACTTGACAATTTCACTTGAAACCCACCCTCCATCCTTTAGGGGTTAAGCCCCCTCCTGCAATGCTCACAGAGCAAGTGTGCATGCACAGGTTTCGCAATTGAGAACAATTCATGACCCGTTTCGGACATCCTATCACCATAACTCCAAAAAGCACTGAAAATCTCGATTTCGTGACAAGGTAAGCACAAGATTGATTAGGTTATTTAGGTCGACAACAAAATCTGCTGAGTCTCATCCACACTGAAGGTCGTGGAACAAAATCAAAATTCTCTATACCTGTCGTACATTCTAAATTGGTCAATAATTATGCAAAAAACCGCTCCTGATTCCACAACCGGCTACGATCAGAGTCTCCTCAACCCGCCAAATGCAAGCGCCGACTGAATGGCAACAATGATCGCTTCTGCAATGTTATCCGCCAGGTTCACAGGTACAAATTCAAGATCCCGAAGCTCAGCCGCCATGTGCTCGACTCTCGCAGGGTCCGCAAGCATCATACCAGGCGGCAGCAGCGAATTCGGCAGAGCGAAGGCGTTCATCGCTGGAAACAGAGTCCCGTCGTTCATGCCCACGGGCACCTTCCCCTGACACGATGGCGCCATCTTTCCTTAATCCCTTCCAAGTGTACCAAATCGACTCCTTAACCCTGAGCTCCGAACCCTAATTCAGAGTCACGGATGATTCAGTTTCCACCGCAATAGAATCAAGGGAATTAAATTATCGAGATTGAGAAGCAAGGTGGGGGCTCTACCATATGCATGCAAACGAAAACACCTACGAAGGTTTTGGATTCACCGGAGCGATGCCCCCAACCCTAATTCAAAGCCACGGATGATTCAATTTCCACCGCCATAGAGGGAAGAAAACTAAAGTTACGAAGATTGTGTAAAACGATGCTGGCTACAACACATGCAAGAAAATAAAAGAAGTATCTGTGCAAGTTGGAGATTCACCGGAGCAACGACACTCCCGTTCGGTTCCAAATTCAGGTGCGTCCGTGTAAAGCCAAGGGCTCCGTCACCTCATGGATGATTAGCCGAAGCGAAACTCTAGGAGAAATGCGATCCCCTCACAATCTCTCCAAACTCAACATCGACAAATGGGACCTGCAAGAGAGAAAGCAAGAGGAGGCATGCAATTGACAACCATATGGGGGCGTTTCAATGAAATATGCGGTCACCGGTCACCGCGCACCTGCGGTCCCATCGCCGCGCTATATACTCAGGAGTACCGTCATTCAGAGTTGCTTGTTCGCTCTTGTCCCGATCTCATGCCGCTTCTTTGTAGTCGGCGTTTCAACTTTTTTGCAATATTCACCAATTTTGTAGAGTTAAGTTGCAAGAGCAAACGAGTAGCCAATCTTTTCTCGACTATCAATGTGTTCGATTTGCGTCCTAAAGCATTGTTGAGCACAGAGTAGGAACAGCTTCGCAGGCAATCAATCTTCTCGAATTGACCTCTCGAAGCCAATATGACTGAGGTATGGTATGCAAACGACAACTCGAGTTGAGTTTTTGAAGGTTTCGGTTTAACTGATTAGAATGCTAATAGATTACTAAGAGTATGAGTAGCGAAATTCTCCCAAGAGTATTATAATTGGAATCTCACATATCTAAGATGTACCAAGTTTTCTACTGAATCTTTAATACAAGAGCTTATTCGTATTTTCAAACAAAGGATAAATCGAAAGTGGCCCTAATAGAATGTTATTGTGTCATAGTGAAGTCTTCTTTTGCATCGCTGTAGATTGCGCGTGGAATTGCGTTGTCTGAGCAGTTGTTATATTACTCTCTTTCTTCAGGTCTATTGATAAGGAGAGTTGCGCTTCGGAGGGGAGGGGAGGGGGGGGCTTGACCTAAAACCCTGGAACCCTGGAAAGTTACAGGATTGCATCTCGCCATGGATTCATCTCAGCAGCAGGTTCCCTACCATGTGCGCATGGACTCCGAGGACGCCCTGAAGCTCGTCAAGCAAGGCGCCTCGCTTCTCCTTCTGGCTGTCCCACCCGCCACCTCCTTTGGGATTGACCAGCAGATGTTCGTCGTGGGGCCGAATTTCAAAGGCGTCAAGATGATGCCCCCGGGACCTCACTTCATTTACTACAGTGCTGCAAGCCGGTGCGTGCTCTCGTTCAAATCTCCTTCCATTGTGTCCTTGAAAGGGTACCAAATTTGACACGTCGTCCACTAACTGTCAATGTATTTCCCTCATGAGGTGAAGTATATAAATGATTTGAAGGAGGCTTCTATGTGTCTTGTATTTTACCTAAAACCCTAAGATTAATGGCATTCACAGGCACGGAGGTGACGTTTCCCCAATCACAGGTTTCTTTTTACATGTCTCGTCTTCAGAGGTACGTGATTGAAGGCTTCTCGACAGTGTGGTATTCAAATTCCATATACATCTGACTCTCATAGTGCAATCTATGCTAGTCTGTGTATTTCTAAGAACGGAGAAACCTTGACCTCTTTTGCAGGTTATTGTGAAAATGTGGGACCCAAATCAGGAGCGCGTTGTCAATCTTCCGGATGAACATGAGGTATACTGCCTTCGTTTTGTCTTGATTAGCAGCAAGTCAGCTAGTTTGTACTTCACACGAGGAAATCACTTTTTTTTTCCCCTCCAAGGCCGATGCTTTGAAGACCCCATAGGAGTTGATTTCATGGACCTTTGGTTTGTACAAATACACTAGGTTCCTCTATACCTTGGATAGGACTTTCGTTGCCTTTCATACCCTATGGAATGCTGGGTCTGTACGGGTGGGTCCTCTATACTATTTCTGTCCCCAACTTGGCTGTAGAGTATGGGGTAAAATACATCATTCGGTTTAAAGACTCGATTGGTGCACCGACTACTGGATAGTGTTGTCAAGGAAGCTTCTCTGTTGAAGTTGGAGAAGATAGTAGGTATGCACTGCAGTGCTTCGCTTCTTTGGAAGAGAGTGGAAATGTACCTGGTTACTACGATTGAATTGTGAACGAAGAGTCTCATTCCAGGAGGTTACTGCAGGTGGAGCGATATTCACATGGAGTGAGAAGCATGGACTTTGATTCCAGTTTAGCACCCTATGACCTCCCACATCACGCGACCTGGTGGCACTTGTCCAACTTCATCAATCAGACTGTTATCAACCGCCTACGTAAGTGTTTTTGATTCTTCAGGTTCTACATTGATTTTGGGACATATAAATTGGACTGGTTCAAGAATGTTGATGCCGATCTCAATTTCATGTTGTTTACATATTATTGTATTTCTTTATCTTACTCCTTTATTGTTGGTTCCCGTAGAACCTGTGGGTGGTGATATATCAATTATGGCAGAAGCTGCAATGGTAGAGACAGGTCCCATGACGGGAGCAGAGAAGAAGATGTATGAGCATATTGCCAAGCTTCGTCAGAAGTTTCCAGATTTTAAAATGTCGGGAGATGATCAAGGCAGTCAGCCTAGCAGCAGCGGTCGGTGTTTCTACACTCGTCTTCCTGGTCTAGTGAAACGAGTTGGTATGTCAACAGCAGAGCTAACGGCTCTGAACTTGGACAAGGTATGTATGTCCTTCTCTTTATCAGCAGTGTTTCTTTTTCTCCCATGATATGAGGTAATCTGTACATAATACGGTGGTTTCAGTTAGTAGCGAGAAGAAATAATCATCATAGGAATGAAATTTCTGAACCCCTAGTGCCCAAGCTAAAAATATGAAGTTCACTTCCGAAGCTAGTAGTCGATTATAGTAACTTTCAGAATATAGTTCTATAATTCAAACATGTAGGGTATGATGTCTTCTTTCTATCAACATATGATGTTATCTTCCTTGAAGCTTTCTAAATGATATATTTCAAGTCCTATGGATATGAAATGTCCACTCTTGGCCGTTTGGGCTCTTAGGGTTTAAGTTGCCACTATCTGTAATCGGAAGCATGTTGGGCATCCCACGATGGCGCTAGTCAAGATATGCGATACTTGTTTAATTATGTGACACTTGATTATCAGTGTGGTTTATGAAGTTGCAATTCGAACATGCTCCTGCACAATTAGAAAAGTGATTGTGAAAATTAGTGCAGTGTTGAAATAAATGAACTGCAACCTGTAAGGTCCAGCTTGTTCTAAATGCCGAGGATTTTATGGGTAGCCTTATTCCTACGGTTCTTTCATCTTGTATGCAGAGCGAGCAGTTGGAATCTGTATTGAAGAACTTGTACGGAGGAGAAGAGGACCTTCTGTTGGGGGAAGTCCAGTTTGCGTTCATTTCTTTCCTGGTATACGTTCATAAATTTTAGCCTTCACTTTGAATTACAACTGCCCATTATCCGTGATGGATTTGGTATTGTGATACTCTTGAACATCTAACCTGTTACCTTTGAATTTTTGCCAATGGTTTTTACTCTAAGTAATTGCAACATGTATGTAGTTGCTGCTTAGAGATTACGAAAGCTCCCTTAGACGGAGCTAGAAGTTATTTAAAGCTATTGTCTTGAGATTCGTAATATGGTGCTTGTCTCAGATGGGGCAATCATTGGAAGCGTTTGGACAATGGAAGGCACTGGTCAGCTTTTTGTTTGGTTGCAACAAGGCTGTAAGTACTTGACCCTTCTGTATGATATTGTTGCGTTTGGAAGTTCTTAAGCTGCTATAATTACTTAAGTGTTTTATGGAGTGAGTCATAAATCGTGACAGTAAGTTACCATGTGTTTTTTGTACTCTAGAAACAATAGCTTCTTTGTACAATTTCGTGATGATGTTGTGTTTTGGACATGTACTGCAGCCATTACAATCCCGCACCAAGTTATTCGCCAAGGTACGATACGTGTCATTTTTTTATGAGCTCTTTCTAGGACCTTGTTTTGGGTAAATCAATTTCACCATCTCATTTTCTGACCATTGCCTCCGTGCATCAGTTCTTGGACATCCTATATTGGCAACTGAAGCAAGGTTTGAAGGGGAATTTGTCTTCTGCAGAAGGCCCCACAGTTGATGATAGCTGGTTTACAGATGATATTTTCTTAAGGCATCACTATAAAGTAAGAAGTCGGAACATATATATCCCTCTTTCATCTAAAGTTGATGCATTGACTACTAGATAGTTCAGTCAGAGGAATCCTTAAGGCTGCAACGCAATTATCATAAATTTTGATGGTTACAAGTGTGGATGTTTCTTCTTCTTCAATCTCCGCTTGATGGACTAAGCTCCAGGATTTGATGTTGTAATTGGTGGTTTTCCTGTTCACAGAATTTTATTCAACTGATTAGAGATGCCCACGCTATTGATGGTGACCTTCTCAACAAGGTTTGTTGTTCACCCAATTGGCGAGAGTAATTCTGATGCTATTGTACCAGTCAGCAGCGTTATCTATGTCAGAACTTTTCCCTACTTCATGTACTTCTTCTGTACTGAAAAAAGTACGAGGGAATTAGGAGATTGTCAGAACACGTTCAAAGATACGGTAGCCGATTTTGTGAGATGTTTCTATTTTCATCACTTGCGCTGATTGATTCATAAAAATATTTAAAATTATGAAAGTAATATATTAATGGTGCTCCGTTTGTGGTAATATGGTTGTAAATAGGTTGATATACATTCCCACTTTTATTAACCCTGATTTTGACGTCATGCAGACTAAAAAGCTGAGAAAATTAGTGGAGTCAAGTCTTGGATGGACTGTGGAAGAGGACGCGGAAATTGACGAGGACGATGAGGTTAGTATTATGCATCTCCATCATCTCTTTCTCTTCACCTCTGCTTCCATGTATATCCTAGTTCAGGGTATCTTTGTGTGCATGCGTTTCATGTGAGGTGTTCACATGATGAGTGTCTTCGCTTGTGATCGTGCAGTTCTTAGAGAACAAATTCGTTTCACTCGTGTGCCATTCTAAAGGTTAAAAGCTTCGTGCAGTGAGATTTGGCTCTGCGGCTAAGTCTTTAATGTATGTTTTAATTACGCTTAGGGCACAGTTTAACTGAGTGTGCATTGTTGTGTTCTTGGCTCTGGCAGTATGCACCAGTAGTGGTCTCTGAGGAGGATGCTACAATCAAGGACGAATAGTCACTACCGGTACTGTGGATAAGCTTTCGACGTTTTGAGGTTCAGTTATAGACCGGATTATATAGTGTTTAAATGGGATGGGCGATTTTTTGTCACTTTCCAGGCAGAGCTAGTCTTTTGAAGGAAATGTCACTCCAAGCTACACAACATTCTAAATCGCATAGATTTCCTTCATTAGGTCTGGTATGACACCAAAGGATGACATATCCATCCCCGGAATTCTCTTAGAGCGATTTTTATACAATACTCGAGGAATAGGTTGAACTTTTCAGCTGGTGCGATTGAACATGCTGCGGAATTGGCATCCTGGTTTGTATTGGAGGACTGCAAGTCAGGTACAACTTTCAAGGATTTTCTGATGGTTGATTCAGCAAAAAGAGAATCTCGTAGGGAAGAAGTGATCCAAGCTGCAAAGCTCTTTATCCATTGCCCCTCTGCTTCTTAGGAGCATATGAGGTTCTCAATTTCTTTTTACACAACGAATACAATCTAGGCAGCACGCTTTTTTGCAATCTTTCCTATTTTTGTCGGTGGCTATGTTAGTTTGAGCATTGTGGTGACCACATGCCACTATCTCATCTCTTTGCGACTCGACTCGATGTGACATGCAAACTGTAGAGTACTAGATGCCGTTCTCAATCTAGATTGTGATATACCAAATGTTGAATCTCCAATGTATACTGAAACATTTTAGAGATACTAGTGTAAAACTACTCTCCTAATATTCAATATTCAACAGATTACGCAAGGTAGGTACTGGAATTGTGAGCAATCAATTTCTTGGAAAAAACTCGTTTGGATTCCTACTTGGTCAGTGTAGCATAGGGTTTTGAGTATGGGCACTAATAAATTATCTTGGAAGTTCTCAAAGTAGGTGCAAGGTCTAGGTGCTTACAACATTTTTTGGAAAATATTTTGTTCTAGAGGAAATATATATTGATCATTCATAAACTCTTCCCTTTCACTACTAGTAATGGACAGTTTCCTATGTGTCCTAAAAATCTCATTTAAGGAGATAATTTGACCCATAAACATAAAAAAGTTGAGTACATATGAAGTGGAAGACTCTTTAACTTGTATAAGTGCCAATTGAAACTACTCATTAAAACAAATGCGAGGTTGTGGAGAGTATCTAGGTTCCTATAATGTTTGCATAGCTTGATGAATTGGCCAAGAGCTTGCCACATCTAAAAAGCTACATACAACATATATATTTATCATAAAGATTGCAAGTGCAATTTTTATTTAAATTCAGTATGTAATACACCATGATTGGAAATTTATTCAAATATACTTCTAATGGTATAAAATACTCCAAAAATTGAGAATATGCACAATCAAAGTTTGTTCTAAATCCTTAAAGGACAGATTGGTGATTGTGGAAACCATTCATTTTGTTACCATGGGAATCATTGGTTTACAAAAATCCAAAAGCACTCATTGGAAGTCAAATAATTGTAGAAGATCTCTCCTTTCTACACAAAATTCTAAGGATAAATACTTGCACTTCTATCCCACACAAAAAGATATTCTATCATCCATTAGACACTAAATATTTGTGTCAATGTTTGTGGGTTAAAGGTTTGCTAAAGCAAATATACAAATGATAAGTAAAATAAAGAATGAAGGATAGTCATTCAATGTCACCTCAAATTTATGCACCCCTCATTTTAGAATCATCATGAGGCTCAATTGAAAGTAGCCACATTATACTTCTCGCTTTCATTATTGAACAAGCAAAATTCTCCTATTTTTTTTATCCATCAATGCAAAAGACTCTCTACAACTACAAATTTTATATGGGAGCAAAGGCATTTTATTTTGCAACTTGAAGCCTAAAAGAAGCCATTTTGGAATTTCATTGTGGGATATGGTATATACTTCAATCTCTTGTGCATTTCAACAAGCTATATATAGTATATACGAATTTGTTATTGTATTGACACATACTATTAATATAAATTCAAATACAAATATCTAAATGTCTAAATATATCTTTATCTATATCTACATCTATTTATTGTAGGTGTATTCTTAGTGATCTTTGGTTTTGATGATGTGGGGAAGGATCCCCTTTATTCCTTTTTTGTGGCCTTGATTTTTCATAAGCCACTAGCTGGTATTTTATAGGAGATAGAAGGACAAAATGAAGGAATTGTTTTCTGGTACTAAATTCTTTATAATGATTGAACAACCTCCTTTGAGTTATCATTGGTAATTGATAACTACTTTCAATAACTACCGGAACTAATTTTTTTCCAAAATTCATTGGAAGCAAGGGTCTCAGAAACATTGTACTGTACACAAAGTAGGATACACAAGTGCACAGATGGACAATAAAATTGCTCTGCCCAAATTCAACAGAATGCAAGAGCTGGGTACTGAAATTGTGAAAACTGGAGACGATCAAATTCTTCGGAAGAAAAAACTGACAGCGTTCCAAACGGCGAATTTGCAACTAGCACGCTTAAAAACGATCATATATGATGCAAGAGAACTGCCTTCCTCATGATTATAAGTTGGAACTTCAAGTCCAGGATTCCCAGAGGTACAGCAACAATCTATTGAGAGAAAGATACATACTCCACAAAACTTGGTTGGAGAAAGCAAGTGCAGGTTGTACACTCGTCCAGGATAAACTATAAGCTATTCAAGGTCATGACCACAATCCTTCACAAATGCCCAATGGATAACCTGTCCCCCTGGAGATAAGTAAGGAAAACTCTGATAGAGAAGAGGTATGCAGTACCAATAGAAAGCTAAAGTGTAGGGGTCTATGACATGGTATCAATGAGAGATGCTCGCATTTCATTGACAATGTTACTAGGCTGGGCGTCACGCAGTTTAAACACACTCTCGATCACAGAGAGCTCAGTCGCTGTGGTGTCCAGTCCACAGAACGCAGTCCAGTCATTAACAACCAGCCCAGCCCCGATCACTTCACTTCCTCTGTTCACAGTACCAGCCACCAATGGAACTTGTAATAGTGACGACAACTCATCCAAGTCCTCTATTGATGTGTGTGGGTGCACCTGTAATCACAACGCTGAGTGAGTATAACAACAAAATAATTCTCCACAAAAACACAAGTAGCTAAATTAATGTCTACTTCAGGAATCCGAAATCAGATAATCAGAGATATAGACGCTTACCAATCCTCCACGATTAGTGAATTGACTGTAACTTCCTACAAGGATGTTGCCTGCAATAGTTTGTCTGAATACTTCAACTCCCAAAACATCGGCTATAAGTTCTTCTGTTTCCTGTCCACGAAAATCCATTAGCCAGGAAGTACAAGAATTAGACATTGCTCAGAATAAACAATACAGAAAAAAGTCAAACTGCAGTAAAAAATGAGAAGATAGAAATTGCAAGAGCGAATCACGTCAGTAGACAATACGTGAAGAAGCTAGCTAATAATGAGAAGATATCTCCAAGAGACACTACATTCAATCCAACTACAATCAACTAAATTCAAAAATTGCAAGTTACGATTTCCTTCAGATATATTTCGTACCCTATCCAAGTCGGTGTGAATGAGGGAGACATAATCGTTACAAGCAATACAGTTGCCGAGTGCAGAAAGACGCTCGTCCACTCTTTGAACCACCACCTTGTCTGGTAAGCAATTCCTAATGTGCAGCAGCTCTGTCAGGACCACAACACTTGTTATCATGTGACCTTGAACCCTCAATTACCAGCAACCAATTTACAGACACCTAAATAACTGGTGGACACCCGAGCGAGAGAGCGAGAGAGAGAAAGAGATGCAACATATCGACACAATACCCAAAAAGAATCACAAGAACTTGAAAGGTCCTATAGCCCTATAGGCATTATTCACATCAGTAGACGTTGTTACCTTGATCAGTGGTCGCTTGTGGGAGAAGAAGACCATTCTTGTTCCCTGCGACAGAGGCAAAAGATTCCTTCAGGATTACCGACTTCTCTCGTACAATTCAGTTCCTAAGTGGACAAAGATACAACGGTTTTTGCACTGGTGTGTTTGACTAGGTGCTCACTATTGGTGACATGGTTCTAGGTTCTACGTCTTCACTCCTGCGATACTGGAACATCATCACCACGAGTACCGAGAAGGTACTCAACTGACAGACACACAAATTTCAAGACTTACCGACACACATTCGGCCGATCACTCGGGTACCCGCTATAGAAGCCTTCACCACAGGGATAACATCTGCTAACTCTGATTCAAATGTGCTGCAATCGAAGTGCGAAGCCCATCAGTCAAACGGAGTCAAAGTTCTTGTCCGATCATCATTTTGTCGGAATGCAATAGTATCTCCGAAAACAAACCATGAGGCGGAACTAACGAAAAAACGAAGTCCAGTTCACTGAAGGAAAAGGTTAGATTACGGTACCTGTAGAAGTTCTCAGAACCACCAATTGCCACGAGGCAATATGCATTTGTGAGTTTAGAGAAAACTCCAATTTCATTGCTATTCTCAAACTGAGCCCCTGTAAGCAATCACAGAGAGGTTAAACTCGTCAAATACAAATACGAACACCAGGAGCTAAGTAGCCGCCTTGACCTCAAAGGCGCACCATCCATAAACGAAGCCCCTCCCCCCTGGTCTGTTATAAAGATGCGACGCGAAGAATCGAAAATTTACAAACCCCATACCCTACAAACTCGGGACAAATATTATTACAAACCCACCCACCCCGATAAAACACGTTCCTCTCAAACCTGACCACAAAACCTTCCTCTTGCAAAATCCAAACTACAGGAAGAAACAGATTAAGACTAACAAAGAACCGAATGACTATTTGCGAGAAACCCTAGCAAAGCAAGCCCCTCCCTAGTCTATAGCAGAGACACGACGCAGAGAACCGAAATTAACAAAACTCCATATTCTGACAAAATATAATTCTAAAAAAAGAAAAGTCCCTCTCAAACCTCATCACAAAGCCTTGCTGTCGCTAAATCCAAACAAAATCCAAAACAGAGAACAACTCACGAAGGACTAAATCACTCTTGCGAGAAACCCTAGCAAACAAATTCCCACAAATTCGAAGAAACCAACAAGTGAGCGAATAGCTTACTGGTTGCCATGTTGAAACACTCTCGAAGACGATCTCCAAATAACACTTCTAGCAAGGAATCGCTCAAAAAAGAACAAGGAAGTACAGGCAGGTCGAGCTCCACCCGAAATTGAAAACTGGCTAACTTCAATTCCAAAACGGTCGGAGCGACCGGAGGATGATGGAGGACTGTATTAGGGTTAGGGTATAAGGTATTACTTCATATTCATATGTGTGTGTTCCCAAGGGTGCTGACGTGTTCCCCACGTGTTCACCTTGATGCGAAACTTGATGCGCAAGTCGAGTTTGGGAATACGAGTCAAAGAAACGTGGCAAGCAGCCAACGAAATGGGAACGCTGCTGTGAACACACGGGGAGCTTGGGGAACGTGGAGAGCTCTCAGCAGTGTTTTTTTAAGGCAATTATTAAATGCCCAATTGCCTAAAAAAAATGGGCAGCTTCAAGTCTATAGAAAAAAACAGGGGGTAAATGTGTTAAAAAATGCCAAGACTATCATAATGGCCTTGCACATTGTTGCCACAATGTTTCTAAAACTTCATTTTATACATCATGCAAAGCCAATACATACAAATACTGCATACAAAAAATAACATATTTAAAATTGTATACTCATAATTGGCCTCATTCAATTCAAATCCCCAAAATGAAAGAGCCAAGAAATGCAGAACCTTCTTGAAAGAAAGGTCACATAACCATTTGTCTGAAAACCAAAAAAAAAACATTGGCTCTTAGTTGGGAGTCAATAATTTGTACTAATATTTATGAACTTATATCATTTGGAATCACACCTACAATAGCTAATATAACATTAAAAGTTAAAAATCAAATCAAAATATACTAGAATACCTTGACCCCATGGTCATTTATGTGATGTGAGACAAAAAGTAAAAATGAAAGGGATTATGAGTACGATAATTGCACCTAAAATTAACCGCACTCAAATGTCCACCCTTATTTTGGGATGGAAATTGAACAGTAGTAACACCCAAAATCATGACCTTTGGATAGTTGATTACAAAGTAAAGTGAAGGTCAATATCAATGGAGATATGGTGATCAATTATAGTGAAAAAATAAGCTCATTTAAGAAAGTGACTAGCACAAGACAATTGTTTTGGGTGGGCAATTATAAAAATAAATAGTTTCATTTTAGTAAATGACAAGTGTAGGACATGTGTTTATGGCCACGTGACATTACGTACAAAGGTGGATTATTTTATTTGAGCTAAAAAAATTTGTTGTTGCACTTTACAAAGTTGCCAAAGAAGTGAGTAAAGTTTTCATTTGTTTGTCGTAGATAGGATAGTAAAAAAGCGGGAAAGTTAATCATTTTTCTCTACCAAATAGAATGGTTTATAATATGTCTAACACATGGCAAGTCATTGTTGTCTCAAGCAAAGGGAGTTGGGCAAAGCGATGGACATATTTCAATTTCTTCTTAGATGGATTTTGTGGCACCTTTGTGTGGTTTAATATTCGTTACAGGAGATGTTTTGACACTTCACATCTCCCTTCTTGCTATCTTTATCCTTCATTCTAGATTGTCCTACTTTACACTTTTAGCTACCTATTGCTAGTATCTTTGAAAATTTGTAATTTATTCAGCATGCTTCCAAAAATTATGCAACTACTTATAGTGTGATTCCTAGTCCATTACCAATGTGCAATGATTATTATTTTTATTTTCTAAAGCATCATGTTTATGCCAAAAAGCTTATTTGTGTGATTTTAGGTGTGCTTATCTTAATAATGTACTAGACTACCTTGATCCCATGGGCATTTATGCAATGTGAGACAAAAAGTAGAAATAAAAGGGATTATGAGTAATAATGTAATATTTATTGGAGTCTAGAATGTGAGGCCATTTTTTTACTTTTGCAAGGAAATGTCAAAATAACATTCTTTACCTTCACCACTTGAAGTCCCTTTGCCTTCCCTTACATATGGGTCCCTCAATTCAAGAAGTTGTAGCAACCTTTGCCAAGTTCCTCATTATAATTTAAGAACCCTCCAAGGAATCTCAAAAGAGATATTTTTCTTCCGACCATCCAAAGAGGGTATGTTAGCCCCCAATGAAGAACCATATCTTTGATAGGATCTAGAAAAATTGGCAAAAAAGACCTACTTTTTTATATAACTAAAGTATAGAGGTTTTATTTTGAAATGGTTCATTTTGGCCTTAGAATCCCCTCCAAAGAACTATTGCCATGGAATAAACCCAACTATTAAGAGTAGTTAACCTCTAAAGGAGTGGCTATGTTTGTTTACAAAAAGTATTCAAAACTATCACCTTCTAGTGCATTGAGCATAATTATAATATATATAAAAAATTCCAAACTTTTAACCATACAAATTTGTATTAGATTCCCTTAGGAACGTGTTGAAAAAATTTCAACCCATTTGACCACATAGATTGCAATATTACAATCATAAAGTTAGAAGGAAAGAAATTTTGGGGTCTCCCAAACTAAGTCAACATATCTTGACTCAACTTTGTGGAGAAGGAGGCATTATTTAATTTTGGAAATTAGGATCATTGGATAGGTAGTTACTTGCATGCCAATTTTCAAAGATAATAGAAGTGTCTAACATACCTAAAATTACCTTGCACTAAGAAGATGTCCAACATAAAATGACTAGTACATGAAGAAGATTTCAATTGCTTTGGGGGAACCCATTTTTTGAAAAATACCAATTCTAGTGGTCATTCCAAAGCTAACTTATTCTAAATCAAGTAAAAAAATAAAAAATAAAAAATAAAATCTCTTGAATTTACATTAGAATTTAAGTTAATGGTTCTCAAAATTGTTCAAAACTACTCATTTTGGTGCACTGAGTGATAATTAGGATATTTTCCATTTTCAAATACATGTTATTTTTCTTTACTATTGGGAGAATGTAAGGAAAATAATTATGCCCATTTGGTTTCATAGGTTGCAAGATATAAGGGTTCAAAGTTAATGAAGAAAATTCAAAGCTTACTTGACTATAATTGCCCTTTCTATTAGCATACTACCCAAGTTGCCCCTAATCTTTTGAGCCCTATAACTTTTGATTCAAAAATGAAATCGAAAAAACTTATACTTTCACAAATCCAGTATAAGCACACATCTTTGGTAAACATTTTACTTTCATCCTTTCAAAAATGACTTCATATGAATCTAAGGTAGGAGGCTCAAAAAATGATCATTTATGGGTTGGTCCACCTTTTTCATGTATTTCCTTGGGTGGAAGATTGGGGGTATTGGGGGCTCATTTTTAAGACAAAGAGAAACAAATGTGGAATGTAACACAAGTAGTTTCATATTTTTCGAAGCATTATTGAATTATTTATGAATTGTCAAAAGAATTGTGTCATAGGCACCTATTTATTACCCTAGGTCTTCCCTAAACCATTCACTTGCAACTTGTAAAGAGATGTAGGGAAGCAAGGAAAATTACTGGCTTTTGTAATAAATAATAAATTTTTCCTTCATAAATTCAATGACTATAGAGGTCAATTTAAGGACCACCTCATGTCCATTTCATAGCTAATTATAGGGTTTGTTCTTAATGCCTGAGTGGTTTCCAAACCTCCTACTTTATCTAGGCCTTCCCCCAAGAACTATGGGAGTTTAGGGTCCTTTAGGGGTTAAAGATACTTCTACAAATTTGACATAAAAATAAATATTAAAATAAAATAAAATAAAATACTTATGCTTCCATAATTTCAAATCTACATTGGTTTATCCTATTGATGTGTGGGCCACTAAAGTAACAAACTCACACTATTTTGAATTAGTGCAAATTGAAATACTTTGAAGTACTGAACCAATTTTCACAATTTTTTTGTAGGTTACGCTAATATTCCCCTCACTAATAGGACGGTAAGTCGGTTACTCTGTACTTGGATATCGTGGTAGGCGTGTTCCCCAAGTCCGGGACGGTCCCTCCCGGGAGCTCACAGAAAGCCCTAACCCTAATGGAAGCTCAAGATTTCTGTTCATTTTCATCATCTCTCTCACGCCAGTGTCGTTTTTCCAGCATTACGCTCAGAACACGAATTGTTGGTCTTGACGTAGAGCTTCTTGTCCGTCGTCATGGACGGAGGCGTAGGCGCACCGCCGCCCGAGCCCGTCACCTACCTTTGCGGTGGTGAGTCCCCCCGTTCTGTATATTTAATACTTAGTACCTGAGGAAGACGAGGTGGTGATGTTATCACCAGAATTGATCAACTCTGTGTACTTTGCGTTCGCTTTGATGAATCTATTTGTGAAGATTTAGAACGGCAACTAGTTATATACGAAATTTTCCTCTTAAAACCTAAATGAAGAATTTCTTAGGTCTGGAGAGTACGTTACCTCCTGATCGAGCGGAGGCTGGGATTTCGATGCTCGTCTTTGACCTACTTGAGATCATTTGGACTACGAATAAGTTTCAAATTTAAGTTAGTTTGGAGATTAGGGTTGATGCTGGAGCGTTGGTATCCAATGAAGCTGTTCCTGTTATGTGTGGCCATTTTTTGTCCATGTTAGCTGTATTGCTAGGCACATCTGTAAATGGTCATATTTTATGTCGTGATGTAGAGTTCAAGCACCCATCTATGTAATTTTTCAGAAACCTTGGCTAATTCTTTACTTTTTAAAATGGAGAATATCATACATTTGGTTCACTTGTCCCCCGAGATTTCTTATAACATAATTAGCCTAGAATTCTTAGAGTATCAATTTGGCTACAAGTAGCGTAAGCTTTTTTTTAACTAATTTATTGTCTTATTTTACAGACTGTGGAGCAGACAATACCTTGAAACCTGGGGATGTGATCCAGTGTCGGGAGTGCGGTTATCGCATCCTCTACAAGAAGAGAACCAGACGCAGTAAGTGGACTAATTCAGTTTTTTAACATTGTCAATTGGTCGACTCTGTTCCACCAAATACACTTGGGCCTCGTACAACCTCCTTTTTTCCTTAGAGAACATCGCTTGACCTCATTTGAAAACCAAACGTTTCTGTGAGAGATGCTCTGGTTTGTGATGTTAAGCCATGTCACTGAGATTTTCTTACTGATTAATTGTGATTTGATTCTGCAGTTGTCCAATTCGAAGCTCGCTGAGTTGAGGCATTTAATTACGTTGGAGTCCAACCTGACTTACGCCGGCTTCAGTGGGCATCGCTAGTTTTCTGAAACTGTGGATTGGCTCCGCTAGTTTCGAGGGCAATACTGATTTTGATCATGGCCAATCTGGACCCAAGTTGGGACATTGATATTTTTACTAGAATGTTCATATCCACGGCGTAGATGAGTGACTACAAATAGTTTCGTCGTTTGTAGTGTGTTCGTTTATGTACATATAGGGATGTTTTCCCGAACTGGAAGAAAACAAAACATTTTGCTTGTGTTACCGCAGTCAAACTGTTTAGGAGGCTAGCTGCTGACCTCAAGCTTAAGTATAGCTAGATTCACGAGGATAGCTGATGCACTTAGAAGAGAAGTACTGCTACAGTCGCAAGTTTTGTAACTGCGGTTTAATGATCTTGCGAAGTTTGCACTAGTTACGCAGTCCCAATAAGGATGTTCCGAGATTTTGGAGGGTTTGCCCTTCCTGCCTACAGAGCATTGGATTGTACAAGAGGTGTAACGTCATTGTCGACCTGCACTTTTCTGGTGCTTGTCATGGTGCTGCTCATTATGAATGATGTCGAAGCAAAATTATCACCTTGTTCGATGCAAAGATATGGCCTATGGTACTGGTCTGAAGGTACAGTATGCTGACGGTAAACAGGTATAGAATCAGATGAAATCCAGTTCTCACTTATTCATTTCTAGCCTACTATTCTCAATTACTCATGAGAGATGGTTTTTCATCAAAGACGGTTAACTATCTCGCATTGGAAGATGGAGTAGACGGCCGCGTACTCTAGTAAAACGGATCATCGACAGTTTTTCTTTTCTTCACATTGTGCAATGAGCACACATGGTGTAACGAAGCTGTGTCTGGTGGTCAACATCAACAATAGAAGTCGCCTAATGCAGTGCATAACACAAATGCTCGACACATATACATAAGGACAAGGGGACATTGTGTCGCGTTATCTGTTAGCCATCACACTGAAAATACTAAAATAATCAGCATAAAATCCAATTTATGGGTGAAAAAGTCTCTGCCCCTGTTAAAGGTAAGTCAACTACTCACTTCAGCTACTCACATTCACTAACCCAGACCCATGTACACTACAAAACTCTAGTCCTCCTAAGTTTAACGCAGAAGGATGATAAAACTATTTCTAAGTGAACAGAGGTTCAAGCCATGTCTGCAGTTCATTGATAAATATTGAACTGTGGGAATCCAGGCTGCTGAGGAATGGCGCTAAGTGTCATAAGGGTTACGAAACTTCTTGAGTAGTTCTGGGATATCATAACCCAGCATGTCATCTACTGCTTGCAACATCTTGGGCTTCAGTTTCTCGAACTTGTCAAAATTGTACCCTGCAAGTCTTTCCCTGTAATGCTCCACGCTGGGGAAATCACCTGCTGGCAGATGGAACTCTCGTTGGACCTGTAGAATGGCTTGCAACCGAGACATCAGAAAAGGGCGACATGCAATATGTCACAATGAAGTTTCTCTCCCGAAATTGCTCCACAAGACTCAAATGCCGCTTGCCCAAGCACAGGTATTAACTACTATAAGGTACAAGAGACCCAAATTCAGCTATTTTGAACTTCACATGGATCTCGAGATTTTTCGAATTTGTACTCTCTGAGACAACATTCTTCACGAATTCAGGACATATAATTCTGAACGATGGTTCTCACAATATGATCAATCAATTTCATCATTTTAAAACTATGAGGTTAAGGTAAAACGATAAAAGGATATTATAAAAACACTCCATTTTGCAAAATAGAGAACTCAGTGAACTTCACCTTGCCAAATTCCTCTTCCAAGGTATCAATCAAGCGTTGCTGCGCTTTGACCTTGCCAATCATGGCTGGCATTTCCTTCTTCAGTTGACCTATGATATAGGCATGAATCTTGGCTTGCCTTGCCCTCTTCACGAACTCGTTAATCTGAAGCGAAGAAATCCATCACATTAGTCACATGTGCACTCTCCTCTGAAGTGCTCTTGTCAATTTGCTCAGGAATAATTATAACTTCGGTTACAACTTCAAGGATGATGAGTCCAAGTGAATGCGAGGACGTACCCTTCGGTCGCAGGCCTTCCTAGGAATGTCCTTCAAGTCAGAGAGAAGATCCTCCTGTTCTCTTTCAAATAACTCCTTCCCCATCGACCCAACTTTCTGCTCATCAATTGGTCTATCATTGAAAGATCTGCAAGTTTTCTGGGAAAGTCAGTCACGTCCTGAACCTATTCCTCGAGATGAAAAAGAGAAAATCCTTCTGTTCGACGCTTCCCAACTATAAATGCCATATGAAATCTTAGGACCTTATTAGAAGTTCAGGACCTTAGTGCCAGTGGACTTCAGACTATCATACTCGACCACATATTCACAATTCAGTCGTGCACACCAAACCATTGTTCTAGCAAATGCGAACTAACTATATTGTGATGGAACATTACAATGGCCTCGGACTTCAACCTAGCGCCTTTGTGTTTGGCTTTGCTGACACAGCCAGACCTCATAATTGTAAAGGCAGTCAGAAGACGCACCCAATATAAACCCGCATGACTTCAGGGGTGTTAAGGACCTTGCCCAATGACCACATGAGCGCGCCATATACTCTCATCAGCTGCAGTGTCAGCTCATGACATTAGATCACGGATAAAAGGCCCCCCCATTCGATTTTGAAGTGACTTGTGCAGAGAGAACAGGTCTTATTTTCAATAGGAATCCAGGTTCTCTGAGAATGAGTACCAATAGAATTTGTCGACCTAGTAACATTGATTACCGTATCACACAAAATGATGGACTTCACAACCCAACATTGTGGAAAGATCTTTCGTTCAAGAAGGGAGGGTAGTCAAACCTGCTGGGTGTCAACTTGGTCGGCTTTGTTCAAAACGACACGAATCTTGTCATCATGGCCACGCAGAGAAGAGATGACCCTCTTGAACTCATCACTGATATCCAACTTGTGGGGATCAAAAAGCAACAGAATGAGGTCGCACTTGGATGCAAACCATTCTGTGACACCTGTAAAATCATAGCTTCTCTGGGTCCTTTGCTTCTCTCCAGAGAGCACTCCAGGTGTGTCTACAAAGGTAATATGCTCCAGCAACTGTCCCCAGAAGAAAATATGAGATACTGACAAGTCAACAGACTTTCGACTCAACTTTAACGCAATATCAAAGTAAAATGTAATCAAAATATCTTTAACTCTTAAGATACATCTGGAGGAATGCCAGTCATCATCACTACTTCGGCACTTAGAAGGTTAGGGAAATCGTAGGTTTAAGGAAGTTGACGATATCATACAGGATGTGGCATTTGAGAACACTCGAATTTGTTGAGGAAAGCCTGGCCAAATTTGGTAAGACCACTGAAAGGCATGTCAGCCTGCACTGCAATTGTGTTACCCGGCACACTTCGCTCATCTGGTCCTCCCTGGATAATCACAGAAACATATGTACATTAATCATAAGCAGCCCTGCTTACCCTAGAATCCCACAATGGGGATATCAGCTTTGCCGGCACACTTCGCTCATCTTCGCTCATACTCTCATCAAGTGAAAGATTAGCCAACTCTGATATGATGAAAGTGCCAAGAAATCCTTAAGTGGATCATGCGTGTAGCTAGTGAAGTGCAACTAATATTTACACGCAAGAAGCCCTGCCGACATTCTCGGTGTACGTGGAAGAATGTGCACATGTAAGAAAGTAGCTGCACGAAACCAAATTCTTAGTAACAAGTAGCTAGGGTCCCTATGTACGTGGAGAGGATGTACTCACCATGACCACGACAAATCGGTCAGTAGTAGGCTCAGGTCCAATGTGCGCTCCTGGATAACCAGTTCGTAGCAAATGCTTGATAAAAGTTGTTTTGCCTGTTGAGTATTGACCCAACAGCATCACTTGAGGCTTTGACTCAAAGTCACTATCTGTCTGCACAAACGAAAAACCACAACATCAGTCACCTAGACCACATCTGGCAACGTCCACAAATACTTCGAAGGATGCAAAAAATAGTACCAGAGTAGGAGAGACAAAGTCGTTAAATCGGTATGCGACTTCCAGGGGCTTCAGTTTCTCATTATAGAGCTTCTTCAGGCCGTCCACGATTGATGTAACTACCTCCGCTGGGATTGCCTGCAAACCAAAACCAACGTTGAAGGACTGCGCATCTAATGAATTAAATGACTTCCAATAGATACCGATGCCGACAACCACTAAGCCGGAGATGAGATAATAACTCGTACCGTCACTGAGCCAATACCATGTGAAACAAAGTGAACAGAATTAGACGGAAACATAACCGGACAAACTGCTGCTTCGCAAACCAAACAGATCGCACCCTGCTTCTAGAAACAATTATAAGTGAAAGACAAAGCTCCTTACCTTTCGTGGAGCCCTCTGACTGAACCATCGTGATGGTTGTGTTAGCTGTCGCTGTGGCGATGACCCTGTGGATGTGTAATTTAATAAACTTCTTCAGTACTTTGGTCATGCGTACGCAGGACAGTCAATGTATTTTGTCCAAATTATAGTATAGTGCAGTACACATAAAAATCCTCAATGTTATAAAAACCTTAGAAAATGTCAACTACGAAAAGACGGAACATACCATTGCTATGCAGCGAGTCGTTCGAGGATGGGGATGTGCGTTGTGGTCCCTTCTGAAAAAGGCATTTGAAACTAGAAAATTGAGCGTAACCCCAGCGATACCTTCTTAAACATGTATGAGCTCCAAAAGGTTGTCCAAAAGATTAAATAAACACGACAACAGAGTCACTGAATAAGACAAAAGAATGAAGAAAGAGACGCACCGACATTAGCTCATCCAACGCAGTCATGGTGGGTGCGGCAATATTCTCCAGATCTATTAGGTAAAATTTGCATTTCAGCATTAGTTGCCATGCATTGACATATTCAGGGAGAGGAGAGAGTAATGAAAAATATACTTCAATATCAGTGGGCATAATGACTGCATCTACATTATATTCTGCACTAATATGCAGAAAGTCAAGTAAGAATAGTAATTTCAAATCATCACGCGAGTCCCACATATTTGCTTGGTGTAAAGTATTATGTAGCTCTTTCTAGCAGAAAAGAATTTACCAGCATCCTTAAGAATATCGGGGCTGACATCCCTCCCTGTCTGGGCCAGAGAGATAACCTGCAAATTCCCACTACAGTTGTGAGATTTTGTTTCCACTCTTTAGAAAAAAGAGCACTCCAAGTTCTACTGAATTCGTGCTCATTGAAGGGCTTCCTAGGGCGTTCAGCAACGGCTGACCTGCATCGCAGAGACAAACTCATTGAAGCCAAGAAAGCCCTGTCGCTTCACATCAGCGATTGCCCACACCTGCGCAACGAATCACAGGCTTCAGTGCGAGATCAGCTCAACTGATCGACATATGCGCTCGAGTAGGTCTCGGTTAAAGATAAGTCATCCAGAGTGCTCAAACTGGCAGGAAATGGTCAACAAAAAAATCAGATAAAGATTTCGCTAGCTTCGGTATACCATAGAAAATAAACGACACGGTGCTACCCCTTGTCTTCATGAACTGTATATACTATCTTATTGGTGGAATTCTACTTTAGATACTTAGATTTTACTCCAACACCGTAAACAGCTCAGACATGTTTATCGATAGAGCGATCAATTGCAATACCTGCTTCAATTCTGCCCTTGGCAACTCAGAGAGGGAGAAGAATTTTACTGCATCGTTGCCCGTAAGACGACCGTCGCCATCTATTAATCAAGCATGGCAACTTAAGAATTGATACAGAATGCAGCCGTACGGTAAAGACCCACTAGGGCACATCCCAACATAAATGGATGAAAATATCCTCCTTCGTCAATTCTACAAGCGATCGGTTAGTTCTTCGGAAAACTAGGGTAAACCCATGTACAACGCAAAAACGCAAACCATGCAGTACACCAAGACATATCAGAAAATACTAATACAATGACAACCGATCTTTCCAATAATCCTTGTTTGAGACACTTGCAAGCAAAGCATCAATATATCTCTCGTTGAACGTTCTATTCCTAAGAAACCAAATCAAGACTGATGCTAAGTGCAGCAGTGTGGTGACATGGTTAGAGAAAACATGCAAAGACAGGCAAACCTGCGTCGGCGTATTCGAACCACTGACGGTATGCTTTCTCGTCTTGTTTCGTAGTCGGTCTGCTCGCTAGTACATCCATTTCTCTCCTAGAGAGCAATTCCAGCAGTCTTGAACAGTTCAGGCTCACACAAACTTGATGTGCATTGCCCCCCAAAATAAATCAAGACGTAGCGGCTGCGCCGCGACCTAATCGCAGACGCACAAAGAATTCAAGATAGGAAGTAATGGCGGTGATCCCGAGTGCCGCACTCTGCAGACCGATCCCAAATGACACAAAGATTAAGGGGTAGTCGCGATCGATGCACAAAACCCGGTACATAAGAAGAAATCGCATCCCCTCAAGTGCAAATGCAACTGAAAACTGAAAGAAACGCAGAAAGAAAGTCAACACGGGCAGTAGATGCCGCTCAAGCCTAACTTAAGATGCTTCTACAGCATACCGGATGCGACACACGAAAATCGAACCCAAAAACACTGGCGAGTTTCACACTGCAAGAACTGGACATGTACACCGCTCCACTTCCACAACCACATTCCAACCACCGCACACAACGCTAAGGAACTCGGTGAACCTCAAATGCCTGCTGAGCAACAAGAACTCATTCAACTTCAAGAGACAGACATAAGGTATCCGGTGAAAGCTACAAACGGCGATGGGGATCACTAACCTCGTCTGTGATGACAATCGAGCTAAAGATAGAGTGCAATGCAGCAACGAAGTCTACTGCAGAGGCTCACTATGCTTAAGAATTGCCTGTGATGCTCTGTTCTACAGTAGAGCTTTCGGAGGGGCAGGACAAACAGTGCAACGGAAACAGTTGCTTGTCCTGAACTTTCAAATTTAAACGTCCGAGTTCGCCGCCTACTTCCCTCATTCTGTGGGACCAGGCCAGGTGGCACAGAAGACAGATCCATCCATCTGAACTCACTCTTTCCATTCATTAAGGTAGACCAGCCTATTACCACCCTGATTCGCAATCTGAGTATATTAGGACCAACTCCAGGAGGGGCACATATTTTTCAGAGGTGTGCGCATGTTTCACGAATCAAACCCAAGTGGAATTATAATTTTCCGATAAAAATTGTAATTTCTATGAATTTTTAAAGTGGTCTGCCCTAAATTACAAATCCGCCACTAGACTAGAGTCATAAATGTTCTATCCTCAACCTATAACCGTCATTACATTTACCTATTAACACCGGAGTTTCCACCAATCAAAGTCTGACACGTTACCAAAGTTGAAATTAATGCACTGAAATTGTCAGTGCAGTGAATGGACTTGGGAGGATTTTAAGGTGGTGATGGGGCCAAAACTAGGATGGCGGTTATAGGAAGATGACGGAAATGGGCTGGTCTACCTTAGGCTTCGCTGTTTTGTTTCTTCATCGACACGCTTTACAGGTGCAGGTTTGCATTTATTCAATTCGTGTGAGTTTCAAGTTATCGATCAAGAGTTATCACTTACCAGATGCGAATTCGCTCATTTGGATCAAGCAATTGAACAAGCGTTTATGTGACTTCAGCCCTGCGTAGACTCCTACATCTCTTCCGA
Source organism: Straminergon stramineum (assembly GCA_963920665.1). Classification (NCBI taxonomy): domain Eukaryota; kingdom Viridiplantae; phylum Streptophyta; class Bryopsida; order Hypnales; family Calliergonaceae; genus Straminergon; species Straminergon stramineum. The sequence continues at coordinate 3,366,203 of OY987270.1, read as the reverse complement.
ATGGGATTGCCTGTTTGGGGTCCAAGAATATTTGCATTTGGATTGGAATTCGTTTTTTGTTGTTGTGAGATTGATGGGAGCGAGTTGTTGTAAGTTAGGTGGGAAGAAACATGCGCGATTATCTGAATGCAAAGCTGTTTTCTATTGTGGATTTTGGAATTAGGGTTAAGACCGTTTTGTGTCCATATTCGTAATTTTTCTGCTACATAGGGTCAATCGGGAGGACTTAATTTTTTTACTACCGGTGTTACGGTTTCGTATGAGAACATAGATTCCTGTGTAGTTTCGAAAAGGGTTTAGTTCGAGGTCGTACACTCAAAATTGCTGAATGACGTGAGAAGGGTTTCCCTGTTGTGGCAGCAGATGTTGTTGGTATAACTACTCGCATTCCTACCTATAATAAGCTCAATTGACCCAATCTTCTGGAACTATTTTCCAGTAACTTTCAAAAGTTAGTGACTGTGCTAAATTCAATCGGAGGCTACAATTCTCAGAGCTTCAACATCCGTGATTCCCTGAATGCGAAGCTGTCTGTGTGATTGCGAGTGTTAAGGTTTGGGAGTTAGGGTTTTGGCTATACTTTGGCGCTATGACCACGTTTGAGGGATTCGAGGCAGTATTTGGCGCTGCAGAGGGGCAGCTGGAGCGTCCATCGATTCACGACCCTGTGCTGCTGCCGTTTCTCTTCTACCTGCGTGCCGACGATAGTGATCACCTTTTGATCCATGTCACCGACTTCCACGCCAACACTTGGTTTGCGGATATGAGCACCGAGGATTTGGAGGATTTGGTATTCATTCTTTCCTCTTCAATTTGATTAGCTCTTATCGTTTTAGGGTTGATTCCATGTTCTTTTTGTTGATGATTTGACATGTTATTGGCAAGAGGGACGAGATTGGCATCGGCGGATCTTGGGAGGATTTTGTCAGCTACGTGAGGGCTGTGTTTGCTTCTGACAATGTGAAGATTGTCCTCCGAGGATTTTCTAGCGAAGGTATGTTTTTGTTTCAATCTTTCGGATGTCGAACAACTGTTGTAGGCTACTCGTGAGATTGTTGCATGTTTTGGAACGTTCTACAAATGCATATGTTCAGAGCATTCTGCACCTATACACTTAGGGTGTCTCTTTTGAATCCGACGCACATGGGACAGTAAATGTGAAAAGTAAAACATGTCAAGATATCTTCCAAGAACCCTTTCTAATACCTTCTATTTCAAGCATCCACCAAGGTGAAGTTGAAAATCTAGGCTTACGTGTAGGCACATTCACCACTCCATTATTTGAAGCATTTCAAGCCTGGTGAAGAATGTTATGAGTCATCTCAAGGAAGTGGACCTTTCTGCAACCAGGTGCAATTTCAGCAACTGTGTGGGGGCAGAAGGCGAGGGGAACTCCCAAAATTCGGATGAACCTCACCAAATTGGAGGGGATATCTGCGAGTGATGCCATGGGGACTCTGTCAGCGGAGATGTTTAAGGTCTATCGTTCACAAGCCGACTCCCTTTCCTCAGGTCAGTGTTACATCATCCATATCTAATTATTTTGACTCTGAGAAATTCGCTCTTTCTCGATGAAAGATTTTAACCCCTGAAAGACTAACGATGCTTGGTTTTATTAATGACTAATTCGAATAATCCTATTGTGAACATAGTAGATTTCTTTCGAGGCCAGTTCTGCCTTCACCAGAATATGTGAAGAACTTTGTATGAGTCGGTCAAGCAATAAATAGAATTGGACAGAAGATAGTCCCATATGACCTACTCAAAACTGCTTAAAATACCTTGGGGCCCAGTTCGAGCGTCTTGGTCCTTACGGGGTTAAAGCACGTTTGGTGATATTTTTTGCTTACAATAGTTGAGGTAAAGCTGAAGATCCATTCGCGAACTTTGCAGAGTGTGCTCGCGCGCTTCAAATGTCGACGGCCTACGCGCATGAAAAGGTTTTTGCTCCTTCGCATTGTATCCACTGCATGTGATTTTCCGATGTAGTTGTAGTGTTTGCTTCTTGGTCATAGTTGAACGTGATTCCAAGGAATATTGAACTATTTCATGAACTTTTTACATGGCAACATAAAGAAAATCTTCTAAATGATTCATGGGGCTCTATGGTTGTAATGATCATGCCAAGGCCTCACCGTGATACATAGTCCTCCAAACTGACCATAGGAAGACCTTCCAAATGATTGAATCCCTGGGAAGATTCTCTTTATGATGTTGTCTAAAGTTCCTGAAACAGTCTAATTCTGCCGAAAACCATGTTTTTGGCTGTTGCTTATAAATGTATCACGACTTCTGATGGCCAGGCGAGAGCAGACATACTTCAAGACAGGTTGGACGCTTTGAACTTCAACCCGAAGAAAAAGCGTCTTCGTCCTACAATATCAATGGATCATCTGTCTCGAACTCAAGCCACTGAGAGCATTGTTGCCTCCCAATTTGCAACCCCATCTGTTTTTGAAGATTTCGGCACTCAGGGGGCCAAAGCAGCTGGTATGGTTTTCAAAACACTCTCCCTATTGTGGCATAGGTTTGTGATTTTAGAGTTCAGCTCTAGTATTGAAACTCCATGGATTGCATGCAATAGGAAACCATCTCCAAGGAACACTGTCTTTTTCACATGGGGTTTCGTGGTACTGACATGAGAACTTTCAAAATTTGATTTAGCCTCCAGTGGCCAGATGGAGCCACCAAAAGCAACAAAACCAGCGGCCAAGACTAGTCTTGCTGGTCCTCGTTTACGTGCCGCTCCACTAGTGAGAAAGCCCAAGCGGAGGACGACCGTTGACTCAGATTAACCATGACAGTAGCAATGTAAGTTTGTCAGTTTCAATTCTTTAATTGAAAGTTTGCAATATCGTTGCAAGTTGAGCTCTTGAACAATTGTTACCAAAACATTCACAGGAATTATGAGCTCTTATAATTAGTATCAGCGGGGTGTTGTTTCCTAGACTTTTAGTTTAACTGAAACAATTCACAATCATCCACGTCTTCTGCCTCTGGGTATGTTTTTTCGAGCAGTTCACTCGTGGTGTGAGAGATCACAAATGTGAGTTGAATAGGTTTTTAAGGTTTTCACACTTTCTATGCTGGTAGCGAATTGTAAGCCACGTTGCATGTTATACTTGCAGGTTTCAGCGGAGAGGGGATTGTTGAGGCTTGGTAGAGTTGGGGTTCCTGCCCGGTAGAGAGTTGTGGGGTTTGGCCATGGGGCAGAGGCAAGAGTTTGAGAAGATGATTGATGAGTCCAGCGGACACGGAGGAAGAAGCGCCGGAAGTGGTGACTCTGCTGCTGTGCGGTTTTTGTGGTTTTACTCTCTCTCTCTCTCTCGCAATTGTGGTCATTGCATTGAGCCAGACGATTTTCAAGTTCCTCGATCCGAATGTTTTTTTGCACGCGTCAGGGTGCAGAAAATCTCCCTCAACTTCGACTTGGCGTCGTTGTCGGCCAGCTTGAACGTCTCGGTGTCAGCGCCCGACGTGCGTGTGGAGAATCCGAATTTCTATGATTGTAAGTACATTGACAGCAGAATGGCGATTCTGCACCACGGGGAACATTTAGGTTTTGGAGAGCTCGGTGCTGGGGCCATTCGTTCTCGGAACACGGTCACCCTTCCTTCGGCCATCACCGTGGAGGTTGTGAGACTTCTGCTGAACGCGCAGCAGGACATTGCCTCCAACGTTGCTTCTTTGAACATCAACTCGGTGTTGTCAGGGCGCGTCGATTTGGCCCACATTTTCAAGAAGCATGTCTGCGCCCTCTTGAATTAGGCCATGAGTGTGTTCCTCATGAACCAGACATTGAAGCAGAATGTCTGCAAACAAACGATGAAACTCTGATTTCCGATCTTCTCCAGCTAATTATTGAATCATCTGCATCAAATTCTTAGATGAAGGTTCCTAACCGTTGATACCGAGTCTTTAGAAGCAGAAGCAGTAGGCTTGGTTTCTCTGCATTTTAGAGTGTAGGTGCTGTGAAGCTCTTGCCATTAACTGTCAGGTCTGTACAGTACTCGGAGATCTTTCAGTATGAGGCAATCAATTCTATCTACATGTCCTGATCTGACAAATGTCGAATGATTCCCCATGTTGCTTGCTGAGTATGGTGCCCTTATTAACTAAATTGCCTCTGCGGTATGGTCCAAGTTGCCTGCCTCACACGCATAACGTGGGCATGTCAATTCTCGTAAACTCTTGCGAAAAGGTTGGGTAGCCCTGATTTCACCACCAACTGAACTTCCTCAGAGGCAACTAACTTAGTCTCAGTTTGAGATCCTTTAAGCAGAATGCCATCCAAGGTCCCTACCTCCGACCCTTCTCCAGAGAGATGAGATGAGTCAATTCAGAGCTGGGCCTGGCCGACATTCCAAGAAGCAGTACATCTAATTCTAGAGCTAGCCAGGTACTATCATACAGGAGGATGCATTCACCGGTTGGGCAGGAGGATCAAATTTCCACTTCGCAAGCAGGTCTGGAACGCCAGTTACTCCTTTGTGCAATTAGAGCTCCCAAGAGGCCAACCTGCAATTTTGTTGGAGTTGAGAATGCACATTACGCCCGCACGTATGGTTGGGGGTTAGCATCAATTGGGTTTCCGTCTGCGAGCTCGCATGAGTTCTACCTTGATTTCCTACGGGGATATCACGGGGATAACAGAGGTATCATTTCCCACTTGTAAGCATCTGCACTGTGAACTGAGGGAATCATGGAAATCAATTTAAATTAGCGGCAAAGAGAGAAAATCAGTGGTAAATGTATTCCCTGTTAACAAGACTGGAAACCAGGAAATCATGGCAATCCGGGAACCAGAGATAATCTCCCTACTGTGGTACAGTGGAGGCATCTTAAAATCACGTCACCACAATTCCACACACTGACCGATTCATTGATGACCACTACGGCTGTTCTACGTCTCATCGTCTATTTTGCGCTCCATCTCCCAATTGCATCTGCCGACACGCAAATCACGTTCCCTAACCTCTCGCCTCACGACGATATCTTCACATTTGGAGACTGTGCTTACGATCCCGACAATTGTTCCTACATCATCAACGCAGGTGCCAAGACACTTGCTTGCAAAGGGACTTGTGGAGCTCTGTTTTATGGGAACCCAATCCGCATTCAAAATGGAGCAACTGGGAGAGTGGCTTCCTTCAGCGCCAATTTCTCCTTGACATTCACGACACACGGCTTGCCTTAGGGTAACAGTAGCAACCTCTTGGATGGGAGCGGAATCATCTTTGCCTTTGTTAGCTAGTAACTTACCCCTGGCTACCCTGCACGTCATTGCCTCCCAATCGCGAAAGTTCGGTGCACGCAGGACGTATCGAACTCTCACCGATGTTATTGCCTCCTGCATATTTTGAAGTCTATATTGACACAGATTATAATCCGAATGTTACCAGGAAGTTCAGCAGCAACTTCATCATGGTTGCCAGAAACCTTCACCCCGAATATGGTCTCGAAGCGTACACCCACAACCTTTGTGGCAATGACACGCATTGTTCGTATTTCTCCAATGGGAGAATATTGACTGCTTGGATTGATTTCAAGGGTTCATCACAGACACCGGAAACCAGGTTGGCAAACGGATCAAATCCCAAACCATTGCAACATCTGTTGCTCATTTCCAGTTGTCAATTGCCGAAGTCGATCGGAGACGATCAGACGAGGTGTTCCTCACGTTTTGGGGAAGCTCAGATGTCAACCATTTGGAAGAGCATGAGCTCTTGTCCTGGAGCTTCTTTAATTAGCACTGGGATATCAGAGTGTAAGCTCCAAATGATGCTTCACTATCTCGGAAGTCGAGAACATGGGTTTAGTATAACCACAGGAGGAGTTCTATTTGGAACACTTGCTGCCTTGTGATTCTCTGGTCCATCTATTCATTTGCAACGCGCTCCCCCAAACCTCCTACAATATGTACCCTACATGCACAAATAATATCCTTTTTGTTCACACATCTAGTAGTTTTCAGAATGCATTAGGTGCACAACATTGACTTTGATCCCTTGTTAATTAATGTTATACCAACGTACATAGTTTGTGGTGACAAAAAAATTTTAGGTGATACTAATTTACCCCCTCACAAATTAGTATAGTAACATAATTTTAAAGACTAGGGTACAAAAAACAATTCTAGCTTTACTAGTTTATATCTTTAGATTTTGTCTAGTTTTTCAAAACTTCTTACTAATCAACAAACAAAGAACCTCATGGATACATAAAATCTAGAAAAGAAAACCTATATATCAATATAGTAGAACTTCCATAAGGTAATAGTCCCAAGATCAAAGGAGAATATTACATTAGAGTGGTTATTGCTTTAGAGAGGGGTTGTGATACTTTAATGATGTTTGAAGATTTCTTTAGTAGGTTGCAATTTCACGGAGATTCAAGATTGAAGTCACATTCACCTAAGCAACATCTAAATTCCAAATTCAATGAAAGTTGCTTCTTTTTCCACTTATTTTATACCTCTTCAATGCATTTAGGCCGGGACCTTTAGAGAGGTTATTGGCTTAGAAAAGTTCACTTTATAGATGTTCTACTACACATCAAAGCCTATACTAGCTTTTACCTAAAGATTGGAATTGCTATACTACTACAAAGGAAAACAAAGGAAAATTAGTAAAAACATTTGTGTTCTTTGCCTTAGAAAAATGCAATCTACAAGAATGAGTTTTTACATAACAATATACCATTCTAAATTTCTGATCAACCCTAATCCAATCTTGCAATTGGTGCTTCACTAAATTTCATATGCAGTTAATACATTCATTAAAATTTAAAGTTACATAAACATGTACAGCATTACAATAAACTATAATAACTTCAAAATTGAAGTTGATTACCAACGTGGTATTGCTGTAGATTATATGATCTAAACTAAGATCAAAAGAAAAAATTCAATAATATTTATTTCACATTACTAGTATGTTGATTTGTAATATTTATTTTTATAGGAAAGGTCCAAAGTACTTAATTTTTTTCATTAGATTACACAAACATGTATTATACATTTCAATGAAAAAAAGTAATTTGTTTGTTTGGTAACTTTGGTTACTCAATACAACTTCGAAATTTATTGTTAAAGGCATTTTATTTCAAAAATAATAATAATTTCATTATATATAAGATTTGCACCAATACAACATGCTATTGGTTGAATAAAAATATAATGCAATTTTGGGGGATTTTTTTTTATTTTTTTAAATTCTATTTTGGTATTGATTCATAAACCACTGAATACAAATACATGAGAGAGAGAGAGAGAGTTATAATATAAATAGATCATGTGAATTTATCATACAAAGAAGCTATTCACATGTGTTGTACAGCCTTTGTAGGAAAAATGGAATAAAATTTGTAAGAAAAAACCTATTGGAGAATAATGTGCACATTATTGAATTCATTCCTATGCAACAGTTGATATAAGTGGTGGTTCACATATCCCCACACTTTGGTTTTGCATTTATATTTTGAAAGTAGTATTGGAAAGTATATTGTTGTCCACTCTCGAACTTAGTTGTTGTTGAAATGTAAGTAGTGGTATCTCTAAAAATAGAAAAGTAAGCCATATCAAACCTCTTGACTAAAATTTTCATATTTTAAAGCATGCTAATGCACATGAGTTGCTTGAAATTAGGGGTTACCAGTTTTTGGGAAGTGAAGTTCTGAGGGTTCCATATTGCATGTGACGAATGTACTTGGCAAGGTGGATAAATGTTTAATTTACCATTAGAAATCAATTATTATTCAAGGTCCTTCATGTTTAAGATGTATTGACAAATCCCCTAATTAACTCCATGATTGCCAATAGAATAGGCCAAAGATACAAGAGATGTAACCAAATAAATATGTAACAACAATGCTTCTTCTATTAGTTATTTTTGACTTATGAACTAAAATAAGGTTAAACCCTAAAAAGACAAGTGTTTATGTTGAACAAAAATTGCTAAAAATTACCATCTTTTAGTGCATTCAACAAAAATTAATACATCAACTTTATAAAATTATACCTAACTACAATGAACTTTTGTAGAAAAGATTTTGGAAACTTCGATGGCATCAATTGCAAGATAATAGCATTCATTGATTCCTAAAAGGACTAAACTAAGTCTATGAGAATTTTTTTGTGAATTTAAGTAAGCTTTACTACCTTAGAAGTTTATATAATTTCTACTCATCATGATTTTCATGTGAAGCTTTGTTTAGTTTCATTTTGACAAATATTGCAAACTTCTCAAGTCAAATTTTAGGATTAATTCAAATTCTACTTCAAAATTGACAACAATAAATCTTTTTTTACAAAATTAAATAATTTGATGTGATTGTATAGGTTGATACATGTATGAATATTAACTTTGAATCATCTATCATTTGTGTAGGTCATATTCAACATTATATGTTGAAAAAGTCATTGTAAGAGAACTTAGAGATGAGGTAGTTTAGTGTTTCAACTATAAAAAACATTCCAAGTTTTTCAACTTTCTACTTCACAAGCTCTATAAATTCCCACATTTTCAATGTTACCTTCTACATTTTCCATTATTTTCTACATAACTCTTCAAGCTCTTCTATGGACTCTATATTGTTTGAAGGCTACATCCACTATAAGAAACCCATGTTTTAGAAGATGAGCCTTAATTTTTTTGGAACGGATTTTAGATGATGTCCTATACAACAAACCCATGGGTTTGTTGCATTGGACATCACCTAAAAATCTAAAATCCGTTCCAAAAAATTAAGGCTTGTCACTTAAAAATGCAGGTTTCTTTTAGTGATCCTTCAATTATGGTATCTCTAATCACTTGCATATTTGAAAAATTTTGTAACTTGTTTGTTTTTAACATTTTTACTGACATAGTTTACATGTATGACAATTGTAATTTAGTGAATGACAATGAGACAAGTGTGTTTCTAGAATGTCATTCTATATTTTTCATAAGTGTAATTTGAACAAATTTAAGTTTAATTCTAGTGGTGTGTAATATAATACATATTTAATGTGAGCAAATCATTATATTAATGTTTTCTTACATGTTGTTAGGATAATATTGTATATGCCTATAAAATACTTCTTTTTAATTATTGTATAATCAAGCAATAAGCCAATGAACAAATGTTTAATTTGCAATGTAAATTATGCTTTAAGCATGATTTATTTTGCATCCTTTGTATCATTTGTTTTAACTCGACATATTTAATTTCCGAAAATTCAAACACTATAGACTTGGAGTTCTATATAGATTTTGTTAAAACTCTTGGATTTCTTCAAAATTTTAGACATTTTGGGTTTTGAATTATTTATATGCAAAAGTGACCTATGTGTAGGTTATTTCCACTAATAAGATGAGAATTACAAAGAATTGAATGTGAATTGCAAACAATGAAGTAAAACTATCATATGAAGTAGTTCTTGAACTCCATTTAATTTTTTTTAAATGAAAAAAATTATATAGGATATATATACTACTAACTTGTTCTCAAGATTGGGATTTGGCAATTTAGAATTTCATTTCAAAATTATTAGAAAATTAACTAGAGTAATCCAATAGTTGTATTCATCAAAAAATTTAAAAGGTAAATAATTTAACCTTGCTTTCAAAAAAGAATATATCTTTATATATCTTGAAGCAATTTTGGAGCTTGAAACACCATAGTTATTTTAGGAATTAAGTTATTTTTCCAATCTAATAATTCACTTGTCTTGCTATTTACTTTTTTGTCCTCAAATACTAAATTGTATATAATATCAATAGGTTGTGCAAGCTCACATTTTATATCAAAATTAGTTTAAATTCCATCTTCTAGTTTTTTACAGAAACATTGTAAAAATTAGTTAATCTTTCCAATTTGAACCCTAAAGGACAATTGTTCATCAAATGACACTAGGAAATTTGGATACTCCTTCAAAGTCAAATTTAGATGAATCTTTTAAGAATTCTTGACTTTAGAAGTGGAGTTGTACCTTTTTTAGGGTGGATGAGATTTTTTTCAATCACAATCACATTTTGCAAAATAACTTTCTATTTTCCAAATTTGGCATGTATGTAATTAAAATATTATAATGTAAAATGAAATTTTAAAATAATGAAACTGTGTAGTGCAATTTATAGATATCCTAGTTGGATTTTTAATTTTGATTTTTTGTATGCTTTTTAGTATCTTTTTAGTTCAATTTGCAGGCTAGTAACGTATTTTGTGTTCCAAGTGGGTAGTTTTGTGGTGTTAATTCACTCTTTTGGAAGTCCTTTTTGCTATTTTTTTCTAGGTCGGAACTGATGTTGGGGTGCTAAGTTGAAATCCATTTGCCAAGTAGGGTGGTAGTTCCAATTTGGTAGTTAACAAGTTGTCTAGGTAGTTGTTCTCGAGGAGAATAATCGCCAATTCTTTCCTATTAGGTCCGTTTTTCCGATTTTGTTTTCACCCTTTGTTGATAGTGATTCCAATACAAGTCCTAGCTAGCAAGCTATGTATTTTGTTTTCTTTGTATGTGAGCATTAGTACAATAGTGGACTGTGGAGTTGGAAGTATGGTCCTTGTTGGAGATCGTATGGAAACGATGGTAAAAGTTTGCAGTGTTAGAGAATTGTCTATTTTTTTTTCTTTAAATTATATTTACATGATCCAATCTTTTAAGCTTATTAATAGTATATTACAACTCTTTATATTTATATTCATATTTTCACATTATAAAGACTTAACATTGAAGGAAAATCAAAAGGAATTCAAAATACACTGGTCTCAAATTGCTGGAGAAATACAATTTTTTTAACAATCAAACCTTAAAACAACATAAAGAAATAAGGAAGTTCTAAAAAGATAAGTAGATTCTCAAAGAAATCACCGGGATAATTAGAAAGAGAGTTTCAATCTTTTCCACCACAAATGATGTCCATTGTAAGTGCATGCACACCAATGCAAGAAATACCTTCAAATTATTGTTGAAAAGTGCACTATTAAACCTAAAAGACTTGATCCATTGTGAAATGGTCAAACTTCCTATCTGAGCTAAATTTCCCTTTTAAATTATGTTCAAACAACAATCTTATATTTTTATTACTTGAAACTCTGAATTCTATATCACTTTGAGAAATTTCAATTTGTTTCATTAAAAATTGTAACTGTAATTGTTATAATTTTTGTTGCAAAAATTGGACATACATGAGTAAAAATAGCAAAAACAATCCAAATTATTATAAATTTTTGCAAGAGGTACAAGTAACAATGGAGATTAGTGTGAAAAAATTTTCATTGTTTATTTTATTTTTTACACCCAAAACAACCACAACAAAGACCTTGAAGTCAAATTCAACTACCAAACCAAATTCATCCTATTATTAAATTTATGTGTAAAATTTTGATATTTTTTGTAAGAAGAAAAATGCATTTTCTATTTATGTTGTATTTTCTTAAGAACTTTGATGGAAAAATCAAATTATTGTGATTTTTGAAAGCTAAAGGTGAAAATAAAATTATATCCATTACATTATACATTAGAATAATCTGCAATTTTTACCATAAATGAAGGGTAGAATGAGAAACATAATTTCATAATTGAAATTGAAAATTCATTCTAAGAGAAGAAAATATAAAAGAAAAACACACCATATTGTGTTATTTGGATTCTAACACATGGAGCTTTCAATTGCAATAACTCTTTCAATTTTTGACATTTCTCAAAATTTTGAAATGGAGTAAAAGCAAAACATGTCAAGCTTCATTTTCTCAAATGAAATCAAATTTCAAAAATATTTATTTTGAAAGTTGCAATCAAGGTTGACTACAATACATCTACTTTGAGGATGCCTAGACCTTTTAGGAATTAATGCTTTTATCCACCTCCAAAAATTCTTTACCCTTGTAAATCAATTTTGAAGAAAAACTATATTACTATCAACCCTTTTTTTTTTACTTTTTGAGAAAGTGCCAAGGTGGCAATCACATAAAATTTGAACCAAAAATTCCATTTCTACATTCATCCCTTTTTTGGACCAAAAAGTACTTTTCAATCATATTCATGCACTTTTTCATTCAAATTTGGCAAATTCATCCATATTTTAAATAGAAATGAAAAAATTCTAGCAAAAAACGTTTACTTTTTTCTAGTAAAAAATAGACATTTATTTTGGAATGGTGCATATTTGGCCCTATAGTGCCAAAAAAAAAAAGGTTGATTACTATTCAATTATGGAAGGCAACCCATTCCTAATCATTGCCCTATTCTGATAGGGTAAGCTAGAGTAATTTCAATCAAGAGGTGATTAACATTATTAATATTGTCACACTTCCCAATGTAGTTGTGACACATTATGATTAGCTACAAGACTCTCAATATTGCAAACAACCCTAGTCAAATTTTACAACTAATCCTAGGTTGAAAATAGGAAGGTCTATATGACTAATATAGGTGGAACAACATAATCAATTGAACAATTTATAGTAATTCTATTTTGAGAAATAAAAGTCTAAAAAATTATGGAAACTTTATAGCCTCTATTTCAACATATGGAAAAATTTCCCCATTGTTGAAACCTCCCTTGCAAATACAAGTATCCACTTAAGTGGTTAGAAATGGATTGCCTCCCTTAGATTAAAACTTCCCAAGAATGAAATGAAGAAAAAGGCAAAATAATCAACCTTTATCAATGGCTAAATTTTAAAGCACAATTTTCAAGGTTGTAGAAACAAGCATTTGTAGGTTCCAAAACTACAAACTAAGTTAGAATAAGAGTAGGAAAACACCTCAATATATGATGATTTGGTACATGTCAAATCAACAAAAATAACTAGAAGCCTTGTTAGACAACTCCCACCCAAAGACAACCCCTCTCTCATAACTAAAGAATGGAATGGCATCCCCCCATCTCCAACAATACTACTTTTTCTTAATCATTAGCAAGTTATCATGAACAATATCTTCCATTTTGTTTTTTACTTGCAATTGGTTTAAAATATGGATATTGACCTTGCATAAGTTAGTGGGTAAATAAGTGGCCGGCCCTCTAAATCCAACACGCAAGTTTTAATGTTGATTTGGTGGTTATGAAGTTTCTTGCAATGGTTTGGATTCTCTAATTGGAGCTCCACCTTCATGGGGTCCTACACTTTAGCATGTACCGAGGATATCTATATTTAGTACATTCCAAGCTGTAAAAAACTCGGACGATGTTTTCAAATGTACATATTCTCCAATCACAAAGAGCACGAAGTCGTTCACATTCTGTCTTCACAAAACCTCCGAAACTAACATATAGTGTAGCTAATTTACAAGCAAACAAGGTGAACACATACATTTCATATCCTGAACGTATATCCTGCTCGCTAGACCGCCTCCCTTGAACTTACAAGGACTACATGATCTCCCCTGGATTGACTCCACCCCACCTTGATCAGCACCATGCTGGAGTTCTGGCTACAAATAGCAGCCGAGGTCAGCGATGCACAGCTTTCACTGCAGCAACACGAGCAGCATTGGCAGCCTGGTTTGTGAGTGCAACAGCTTTTTTCACCTTGTCATCCACCCTTTCCACGTCCATGCCTTTCTGCGCTGCCCTCCTTGCTTCCTTCACGAACACAATAAATGAAGGGAATTTCAAACAATACGAAAGGATAGTAAACTGAATTTCCGTGTCATTGTATAATTAGAAGATCCGTCACACGAAAGAAGACATGTAGAGCATTACCTGCTGAGCATGTAAGACTTTGGAGTGATTAACTGTAGATGATGCATTAGGAACCTGGGTGCTTCTGTTCTCTAGGGTACCCAAATGCCAATGCCCTGCGTGAGTGTCACCATTGCGGAAAGTATAGATGCCTAGCCCTTGTTTCCGTCCATCATGCCATGAGCCTTCATAACTATGTCCATTAGCAAACTTGTAGACACCGTACCCATGCATCTTGTCTGCAAAATACTCGCCAGCATAGGTATCTCCATTCCTGCCCACCAGACCATGTACACAAGAAAGAATCATTTCTCAAAAGCCCCTGAGAATATGTATTCATTATCATTGAGCTGTATATTTTCAGGATCTCCTCAAGGAGCGAGAAATTTCAGAGTGGAAAATATGGATATAATTGCAACTAAAATCCCGTTTAGCTTATGAAAAGATGTTTCATTACACATAAACAATTTGATTGAAAGAAGCCTTTGGCTCACATATCCTTCGAGTAAACAAAAAATGTGCCCAATTTCAAAACGGTGGAGATTGACAAGACTCACTACATCCTCTACAGGAAATGTTCGGTACCGGTACCTGAAATGGTAGTGGCCAACACCATGTTTCACCCCCCATTTGAATTCACCAACATAACAACTGCCGTCACCACACGTCTGCATTCCGCAACCATGGCTTTGACCATTTGACCAATGGCCTGAGTAAACATCCCCTGTGTAGAAACGGTAGATGCCATAACCTTCACGCATACCTTGGCGGTATTGCCCTCGGTAGCGACTGCCACGAGCCCATGTCTCAACACCATACCCGTCATATTTGCCATCTACCCAATCTCCTTCGTACCTACCACTTTTGTAAAAATAATATACTCCACTCCGCGAAAACTTTCCTCGGTAAAACTCACCTTCGTATACATCTCCATTGCTGAAAGTTTGTACCCCTTCCACATAGTCCTGGCTCTGTTTTGCTTTTGAGAAACCAGGTGATAGTGATCCGTGTGATTGTGATGTAACCTTCCATCCACTTTCTTTCTTGTCACTAAGTTGCAGTATAGCTCCTAAAGGCTGTAAGCAGCTACTATTGAAAAAGTTCCAGCTCTGGCCCCATGTATCTCTGACCGCAACCCACGTGGGAGTTGCTATAGCCTGACCAAAGAGGTGAGGAACAGCAAGATGCACCGACACTACAACTGCTACAAACAACACAAACAAGGCAGAAACGCTGAACCAATACCAGGGTACTATATCTATCGAAAGCCACTTCAGGCCATAAGAAGGACCAGCTTTCACACACCACCATACGAAAGGCACGGCTACAATAATGGTTGGTGGAACAAGAAACTGAAGACGCTCCCGCAAATATCCATGCCTACCTCCAATAGAGTGCACATCTCTGCTTACGCCCGTCTGAGGCAAGCACCCCCTATTTTTGCTAGGATCATGACAGCGCTCTACTTCATCCAATGAAGTAAGACTGTTAATTCCGGACTTGATGGTGGGAGACCGCAGCAACGATGGAGATTTGCTCAACTTTGACAATTCCATACTAGGAAGCCCTTATACTGCCTCTTGCTTGAACAGAAAAGTGAACTGAAATCAAGACACGATGCCAAGCAACACGATGCCATGCCATGAATTTGCAGACCTAGCCTGGATCACACGAAGAAGCTCTCAGTCATACCTTTATTATTTAGCTATCTTCCTATGCACCTGAACTACTTTATTGTGTTAAGCTCCCATATGAACTCACGAGCCCTAGTACTGGAAAACATTCCTTATCAATCACATACCACCCTCACGTGGAAACACATCAGTGTAACTACTTGAAAATATGAATATGTGTACCTGCATGTTTCTCTAGTCGTGAAGAAGGACAGAGCAACCTGATCCTTCATGGCCATCAACTGCACCGTATTTTCACACCCTTGCAACTGGTTCACTTGAAAAACTCGCTAAGTTTGAATCAAATCTCATTCCAACACGTATTATAAGATTTATAGATTCCATTCAGAGGATTCCATGTACTTCCTGTATCCTGTCCAAATAAACTATGCGCTGCATTAGAATTCATAACAAGCTCAAGCACAACAACATGGTGCACATACAGGTTGATTGTCCTCGCGACAAAACACTGTATTATATGACTGAAATAGTTTCTAGCAACAATCCTCCAATAAGTCATACGTCATACAAACTACCCATAGACGCAATTTAACGCAAGAGAAATCCAAGTGATGAACGAAAACTATAACTGGACAGCATATGATGCTGAAATTGAATGAAATTCCTCAGAGGCTGATGTGAAGAGGGAGACAACAATTCCAGACACAATACCTACACTCCTCAAGTCCAGTGAAAACGTCACGTTATTGCGTGTAATCCTATTGGTAAGCAGTTGTATGGCGTTCCCAGGTTTCCTTCGATTCCTAAAGCTCCGTTCATTTTCATTTCCTAAAACGCAATCAGAATCCGCAGGTAACGCCTACTCTCCGGTCGTATCCGACTCATACTGTGCCAAACAAAAGCAAAATACAGAGATACGGAAGACATATCGCTCTGAATGCTACTCTACCCAAACTCTCTGATTAACAGTCGAAAGTGACAAGACTTTAGACTAAGACTCCAATTCCACTACACTCCTCAGCTCTGAGAACAAGTACCAGTAGACCCTCCTTATTCAGCAACATTACCAATAATCCCAGCCCCTTCCCTTACTTTGCCTGGTACACAGCAAAGTGTGCGTAGTCTCCATAGGGTCAACAGCCAATGCAACCTAGACACAAAGTATCATGTAAGAGTCGCTATCCTCGAATTTTTCAGCCCCCTTCCAACTCTGTCCGTGCTTCCCTCCGAATTGCTTAACACTAATCGAGCAAACCTCCGAGCAGGGATAGAACCCGCAACGCCCATAACTCTTAACATATGCAAAGAGCTTCCAAATTTGACTATTGTGACAGAGAGAGGATCATATGCGAGGAATTGCGGTCTGAAATTTTCCTACTTCCTTGCACAGGTTTACCTGGCAGTGGAGACTCAACGAGCAGACAAGTAAATCTCGTGTAGCAAGACCTGGCGAGACACCACGTGCGTCAGTCTCACGAACCTACCTCACGACCCGATTGATTCCTACACTCGGTTGAGTAGTGCACTCGCACTTTGGAACGGCGGTGTTTTAGGGTTTTGATAATATTGTTCAGGAGACAAGCCACTGCAAGATAATTGGTGTTGAGGAAGGTTAATCCAAGTATCTTTACAGAATTGGAAGTCCTAAAATCCACAGTCTGAGGAATCGAGGGTTTCTGAGAATCCTCACTCCTCAACCTCTGTTCTTCAATCCTCCTTCCTAAGGACTAGGTACAAGCCGAAACCCTAGTCGAGAGCTCCTTCAACCAAATTCAAGCAAGCTGAGAAACGAGGTCTAATCGGTCGAGCGATGCAAAGAAATCAGAGAAGGAACTCGATTCCACAGATTCTCGATGTTCCACACTAGTCATGTTTCTTCAAATGCGCAAGTGATACTCACTCTCAGACACAGTTCTTCCAACTACAGAAGCTCCCTTCCTTCCTTCTGTCCTTCCTCCCTCCCTCCCACCCACCAAGAGAATCGGTAAGGACTTTACTCCTGATTCCTGACGACGGGGACTCCACAAAAGAATTCAAACACGACGACGAAACAAAAGTCCGAGCTACAAATCACAAAGCAGGGAAGGCGGCTGACCTTCGCGCGCTCAATTCGCATGGAAAAGAAAAGAACTTCTACTGTAGAAGAAACGTCAGTCTCCTAAAGTGGCCGCACCTCACCGGGACATTATTATAAATGATTCCGCCATTTGCTTTTGGACCTTGAATGGCCACCCATTTTCATTCAAAACCATCAAGAACAACCAATGGGAGTTGAATCGTTCTTTTAACCCCTAAATGTCCAAGGCCTTTTTTGAGCTTTTAGGAATTTGCCCTGAATTGAATAAAAAGCCAACATTTTGATAAGCTTTGTCAATTTTTTTAAATATGTAAGTATACAAATTCAAACTAGATATATTAGAGATCACATAGGAAAAGATAGCATAACAATATCAATTGTAGATTGAAAGATTATAATGTTTGATTGTGAGGGTGCTAAAACTGCAAAAGTGACTTGAAGTCTTTTGATTTTCTTTTGACATGTGAAATCTAAAAAGTTGGTGACAAAAAAATACGAGGTTAAAGGGTCTAACATACATAACCCCAATCAATTTATGGTTCTAGTAACAATTTTTTGTGGACCTCTAATTATAATACAACTCAAACCACAACTAAAATCATGAAATGAAGCCACAAGAGTGAAGTGATGATTGTTCCTATGTGAAATTTGGAACTATATCAATAATATAACGTTGATAGTTTATATATCGTTTCATATATTACATTATTTTTTTGAGCACCTTGACTTACATATATGCACCAACAATAGAATTCCTATCTTCATTTGGAAAGAGGGTCCATAATTATTATTCATACTTTAATCCCCAAGTGATAAGGGTATTTTTTAAGAGATACAATCAAAACTACTACTTTTTTTGCATTGATCAAAATTGAAAATAATTTTTTAATTTCAACCTTACAAAAGTGTAGTATACTATGATAGAAATTTGTAGGAAAAACTTTGAGCCTTCTTAGAGGAAATTTTTGCTCTTCATGAAATTGAGCCTCTATACAATTGAATACTATATCATTTTAGGTACAGACATGCAACATTTCAAAAGCAAATATAGGGTCTACTTAAATTGAAATCACCTTGCAATAGAAGGAAGTCAAGTCAACTTCCAATGCATTGATCATTTTTGATAATTTCTAGTGTAGTAAGGAAATTTTTTATTTGAAATAAAAATGATAAAAAATTAGAGACTAATACCAATAATAATTATCTTAGAAAAATTTCAAGAAATTTGAGATGACAAATTTCAAGATAATAGCATTTGTAGTTAAATGAATTGTTCAGTTCTAAACTTACCCAACAAGTTCAGTAGAGTTTTGGAAGGAGATTTTTTCACTTGAAGTAGTTTTCTTTTAGCAATTGTAAATAATGTCACGTTAGTAATATAAATGCCAAATTTCAAAAGTAAATGAAGAATTTAGCAAAAGATGCCCAAACTATTCTAATGAGCCTAATTTTTAGGAGCAACATAACTTTTGATTTAGGTGTACAACTACTCTTTTTTTTTTATAATTCCTACAACGGAAGAGAAATTCCCCATCTTGTATCAAATTTTCAAAAATATTTGTCAATTTTAAAATTTCATCATCACCTACTAGAATTCCAATTGTCCCTTGAATGGACGATTGGTTCTTTAGGGGTTAAATTAAAATTTGGATCTTGATATGTTCTTAAAACATGAGATATATATATCACAAGAAGCAATTGCTTCTTGACATGGAGACCAAGCTTAAATAAATATATATTACATGCTCTAGACTATCTATTGTATGAGTAAGCCAACAAAATGCAATACCCTAAACAATTTTTGAATGGGCTTTTTACAATAGTATATGCCATTGGCATCACATTCCACATTGCCTCAAAAATTATCATTTATATTGTCTTTGTGATGAGGGAGCACATGAAGAATTGCATCAATGATAGGAGGTTCATGCCATTCCTCAAAGATAGTCTTCACATTTATTCTTTGGGGCTCTAATATCTTTGTACAAAACTTCCTTTGCCAAAGTACCCTACTCCATCCCCAATCTAGTCCATTGTCATTGGTAGTATAGAGAACTATAGAGACCTAGTAAATATATTAAAATTTAAAACATTACAAATGATATTGATTGCATAGTAAATTTTTTGACTATCTAAAGTTTAAGAATTTAAAGAGACTTGGACTTCTATCATAGGAGAGTACGTGACATATTCTAAAAAAATTCAAAGATTAAATCTTCATAGACATAAGCATTGACAAATTTGCAAAGAGAAAATGAAATGTCCATAAAATAAAGAATGGGATTCAATTTAGAACCAATTTTTGAATTTTGAATAAAAAAACTTTGATTCTTCATAAGTTAAATGATGATCAATTAATAACTCTCTACATATTTAAAACAGTGGTCAATCTAACATTTACCATAATCAATTCCCTGAAATTTATGAATGAACAATTAGTTCTTTAGTAACTCACTTATTTTTATACACTTTCTACCCTTATGAAAAGAAAAAGTAATTCAAATAATCAAACTTTTCATTTCAGTCAAAACCATTGAAAGGGAATTTTTTTAATGAAAGCTACTAATTAATAGATCTACGGTTACATAACCAAAATAAATTGAAGTATTAGAATTAGAATTTGAGGATTTTTTTAATAAATTTAAAAAAAAAAATTGGTTTTCAAAGTCTCCAAAGTCTAAAACCTACATTCAATTGTCATTAGTAGTGTGAAGAGTAGCAGATCCTTCATTTTAATATTATTGAATAATGTAAAAAGTATAAAAATTGTATTTAGAATTTTGAAATTATAAACCATTGCCAGAAGAACACTCTGAAATTGTCAATATTTAGGATGTAATTACTCATAGAAGGAATTTTCAATTTTTGATTTCAAATTTTAGTAATAAATATTTATGATTGCTAGTATAAATCAAATTGTACACATGTAATTCAAAATTCAGAATCTAAAAGTTTTGCTTATAAACTAATACAAAATGATTTCTTCAAGTTGTTAAAAATAAATCATTACAAAACTTCAAATCAAGAGATGAATCATTGTATTTAGGAGTTAACCTCTAAAGCCCTAAACTATGTTTTTTGGTGATATAGCAATTTTGGGCAGCTTATTATGAACATAATTTTTATCTTTTTCTTTGAAATTTTCACACAACATCTATCTATGTAGTAGCTTTAAGACCTAACAATTTTCATAACATTTGGCTACATGGTCAAAACTCAAAAAGTTATTGTACGATATGTAGTTTTCATTGAACATTGGGCAACCCAAGCAACTCAATTTTCTTTTAATCATTTTTATTAAAAATTTGAAATTTGAAATTGGTTTTTTAGATTTGTATATACGGGGAAAGCTTTGAATCATTCCATTTTGATTAATGAAATGAAAGTTACAAGGAGTTTTAGTTTGAGGAAAGTTATGGATTTTCCACTCTAAAATAAACTTTGGAGTCCTTTATTTAATTGATTTTTCAATATTTTTGGAAAAAAATAAAAAATCATAGGATGTAGATTGTTTATTACAACATTATGACCATTGGGATTGGAATTTTTCAATTCCATAACTAAATTCTTAACAATTTTGTATTTTGAATCATTCTCTACTTTTTTTCTACTTACTATTGTTTTCCTATATGTTGTACAATTCCAAATGATTTGAAAATTTTCAAGCATGTAGCCAACTTGCCTAGAAGAATGAATACACAAAAGCACCACCATTTTGGACATTTTTTTTATTACAAATGTGATCTTGTGAACTGCAATTGCCCAATTTTTCATAGGGCCCAAAAAAAGATTTTTGTCAATTCAAATGCTAATATCTTGCAATCTATATGGTGGAAATTTCTCAAATTTTTTTCCACATCTTCTCAAACTAGTGTGCTACAAAATCCTATGGTTACTAGTGTCCAAAACTGTTGTTTTTTCTAAAATTTGTTACTTGTACTAGAAATGGTAGTTTTGGAGTGTTTTTGGTGAAAACATAATAAAAAAAACATTAGGGGTTAATTACGCAATAGTTTTGTTGGGTCTTTGCAATGAGAGGCATGTAGAAAGAACAAATGATTACTTGGGCAACATCAAAGAGATTTTGAAGTTGGATTACCAAAATCACTACACCATATTCTTGGTGTGCAATTGGTTTAGAGCCTTAATACATGATCCTTGATTTCCAAACATTCATAAGAGATTAATACATATTCAACATGGCAAATTTCAACCACATAGATGGAAAGGTGCAAGACAATTCATTTGTATTTCCATTGCATTGTCAACAAGAGATTTTCACCAATGGTCCTCAAAGTCATAGATAGAAGATTATGTGCAAAATAAATGTCAAAGGCAAACGCAAACAATTATAGCTTCCTCAACCCCTCTACATAATTAATGTGGGAAATGATGAGGACTTTCAAGGCCTACAACTTGAGATTCTAGACTCAAAGCCTTTGAGAGAAGCAACGACTGTAGGCCCCAACTACACCAGAGCATTTGTACATAGTGTTTTGCAGAAGAGGTTGTAAAGGAGGAATAGGAGATGGCTACTATTTGCATGTCAAAAGTGATGTTGTATAGGTAGTTTCATACTATGTTGTATATGCTAAATCTATGTCATTATAGATGTTAGCTATTTTTCTAGGATGTTTCTATAGATGTTGAGAAAAATGTTTTGAGTATCAAACCAAATATTGGCATTAACCCTTGAATGCCGGGTTGGTGATCATGGAAATCAGCCATTTTGGAACTATGTTACATCATCTATTTAAAAAAAATCAAAAATACTCATTGGGAGTCAAACTATTGTAGAAGATCTTCTGGTTCCAACCCTAATTTTGAGGATAAATAGTTGCACTTTGTCCTACATGGGAGAATTTCATGTCATTCATTGGACAAAAAATGTCCACCTCGTCATTTAGGGGTTAATATTGTTTGGAATAGTGGCTCATGCAATGATTTAATTTTCCACAAATCTTATTTGTTGTCTTTAATGTCCTATAGGACATTAAAATGTCAATCTGGACATGCATGTAGATGGTCTACTAAAACATGTAATTGATATTGTCACATTTTCTAAGTCAATATTGTCTGCAATATCCACCTTGACATATTAGGTTGCAACAACTCATCTAACGTGGAATTTTACACAGTACGTAGATGATGCATTTTAAATTCTATTCTTCATAAGACACCTTTTGTTCCAATTGCAAGTTCCAAGACACTAGAAAGTCACCCCATATTATAAAAGAATGGCAACATGACAATAAACAATAAAGCAAAGAAGTGAAATAACAGTAATAATAGAAATAAAAATTTAAAAAAAACCAAGAACTTTAAAAATTAAAATAATAAGAAGACGCAAATTTGATTATTCAAAACTAATGAAATTTTAATTATAAATAATGAAATAAATATTATAAATAATGAAATAAATATTATAAATATTGTTGTTTAAATTTACAATAAATTCGTTTTAATCAAATTCATTTATGAAATGTACTTGAATTCGTTATAAAAATTCAATCCACACAATTTGAAAGAATCCAAATTTTTATTACTATATCTTATTTATAAAATTTCTTTCAATTAATAGTAAAAGGTAAAAATAAACTATTTACATATTGTTACTTAATGAAATTTCAATAGAATTTCTACAAATGAATAGATTATAAAATTAGATGGAGTCTTAAATTCTAAAGTAAGAGTTCATGAATTTATAAAACTAGGAGATTATAGAAGAAAATTCTATCAATTACAAATAATAGTTTGAGATACAAATATTGAATATGACTACAATACTAAGAATGCAATGTTTTTGAATTTATTAGAAATACAATTCTTTTCATTAGCTTGAGGGAAAATGCAATAAGTGTAGTACACAATGGAAGTAATTGCAAAATCATTGTTGTGTTCTAGTATGTATTGTTGTGTACAAGAAAATATTTTCAATAATTATATCAAAAGAAGATTTTGGTTTGAAACATAGAAGAAAAATGAATCTTCTAAAATAGACATCAAAGTATGTTCACTTCTATACTGTATCAAAAACACAAAGATGTATTTGTACTCTTTATATGTACTAGAATACACTATAATAAATTTTTAGGACATGCAAACACATTTTGTTCATATATATTGGAACTCTTAAAAAAATGAGTTAGCCTGGAGCTTTTACAACCATCTATGCACCCCTTATCATAAAGCATTCCAAGGAGTTGCCTTTCTCCTATGTGTATTGCATCCGGTCTACATCTTACTTCAACCTATAGTTACTTTCAAAAACTTACGAGCAATTGAATTGGAACCCGTTGCCGACCTAGCACTTTCATGTTTCCTAAGACATTGCACAAAAATATGATTGGATTTTCTTAAATGTCATACTAAACATCATCATCAATGCTAGCATCACCTTGTTTTGCCAATGACATGCACACGTTTTTAGCAACATCCGACATAATTTTGCCTCCTATGGATTCAAAGTTTCCAACATCTTTAGTGGCAAAAGTAGTTGTAAGATTCTATTGGTATTTTTCTCTAGATTGGAAAAAAACACCCATAAAAGAGTCCAGTTGGGAGTGTGTACTATCTAACCTTTCAAACAATGGAATTTTCTTGTAACACTACATATTACTATTTTTAGATGCTAATATAAGGAACGTTACTCAAACATGAATTGTTACCCAACTTTGTACTTTTTTTCATGAATTCCCAATTTCTTCCATGATTCATTTAATCAATTCCTCAAAGCAATTGTGATTACACCACACACTTACAAGCTCATACAAACTATATGTGCAATAAGAATGACTCATTAATCAATTGCCTTCTTGGGTCGTTGTAATAAGCATATGTCCTTTTTGGTTTAAAACGGCCTACTTCAAAACTTTTGGAATAATAATACTTTTTAAATGAAATAAAATATAGATAATCTATAAAGCATTGAAAATATAATATTTCCAAAAATTCAGAGCTAGAAAATTTTATCTCTAAAAGTATGCACCACAAAAGCATGATGGAAAATACTAGGAAAATGGACACTTTGATAGTTGATTTTTAGAAAATAGTAAAAGAATTTTTAAAAAGAAAAGAAAAGAAACCATCTTCCTAACTCAAGGATGCTCCTTTTCAATCATTTTCATCTTTCATCTTTGGAAAAATATTGTGTTCTTTACACTTGTGCCAAAATAATACACTTTGAGCACATGTGGAAGTTAAGGTGGACAATTTATTATTTTTAGAAAATCGTTTCATGGGCTTGGGTAACTTTAGTGGAAGTTCTTATACTCCAATTTTGTGCTTTAAATTTGCATTTTTGGATCAAAAATAGTTGTTACCCCCCTCCCCCTTCCAAATGGCCAAGGAAGACATCTAATCATGGGTTGTTTAAAAACAATAAAATAAATTTAAATAAATGAAAAAAATTATTCACTGCCTAAAACTACCACATGTGCCTTTATTTCAAATTTCATATAAAATTGACACATGGTATAAAAGTTATGAGCAAAAACTCAAAAAGCCACTTGTCCAAGGCCAAAGGGACAAAGATTAGGACAAGTGATTCTTACAATCACCCTCCTAACCACTAGGGATTTCACCTAAGTGCTTGTGGTGACTGAGTAGCTAGTTGACATCGACCCTTTGATTAAAAGGTTTTAGTGATTTAAATCACTTGTCATATTTCCATGGCCATGCATAAGTTCCATACAATACAATTTATCATTTGTGGATGTCTTTGTTATATTGCTAAGATTCCTATGCTATGGCTTAGCTTTTTTCTACTCTTCCTACCTTAGTGCTCACTCATTCATTATTTATTTTAGAACTAAGGCAGAAATGCCATGTTCCCATTCATACATAGAAGAGTTCCCTTGAAATGTCCCTAGGCTTTCATTAAAGTGTCCTACAATGTCATTAAATTGTCCCTTTACTTATTGTTGACTAGTTGACTATTGATTTTGTTAGATTTCTATTTGAGTTCCACCTATGTGATGGTTTTAGTGGTCTAGGAAACTACCACTTTGAAAATTCATAGAAAATACATGCCATATTTGAAAATTCTATTTTTTTTTAAATTCATGATTTTAAATTGCTAATGCTCCAAATTTTTTTTTCTAGTGCAAGGTGTATCCATGGGCACTAGTTGGATGTTTCTACCTATGAATTATTGCAACTTTGTATGAGAGATTAATCCTTTAACGCCAGGCTAGTGACTATGGAAATGAGCCATTTTGGAACCGTGTGACATCATCCACTTTAAAAAAAATTCAATAATACTCATTGGGAGTCTAACTATTGTAGAAGATCTCCCCTTCCTAGAAATCTTCGAAGCGTAGTGTAAGGGATCTTTGGAACTTCTTTTTGTATTGAAGATGTTCAAGGAAGGATCGTTCATGCTGGACCTTCAAAAGTAATGGCCTCTAGGAATGCTCAACTAATGTAATTTTATATATACTAGTGTGCCATGTGCCGCCGCCATAGTCAAAATCAAAATCAAAGTATTTTTCTAATTTTTTTATTTATAAAAACTTTGAAATTTCATAACTTTCACACCGTTGGTGAGAACACCACGAAATAAAGCCCATGCACCCTTCCTCGCTGAGGGCTTTCCGATGGTATCAAACATGTGGTTGGGAGATGCACGGACTGGGAGATCTCAACGTAACAAACAATCTAACTTAAGATATGGATGCCTTCGTTGAGATGTTCTGCAGTCCTCTGTAGCACAGTGGTAATGAATAGTGTCGCATTGTAAATGTGAGCATTATGTAAAAATGTATATTTACATGTTTTTGAATGGATTTGATTACAATAACATAGTGTAAAATATGATGTCAATTGAAGTAACTTCAAGATGATGCCTTCTTCTTGACAAACTATAAAGATGAGGGATCATTGAAAAGCTTTATCAAGTTCACATAGTTTTTTTTGTTTTGACTTTAAATTTTAGTATGTCGAATTGGAGGGGTT
The DNA here is from genome assembly GCA_963920665.1 of Straminergon stramineum. Taxonomy (NCBI): domain Eukaryota; kingdom Viridiplantae; phylum Streptophyta; class Bryopsida; order Hypnales; family Calliergonaceae; genus Straminergon; species Straminergon stramineum. The sequence continues at coordinate 3,339,870 of OY987270.1, read as the reverse complement.
TTTTTGAGTCTTAAGATGAAGAACTCAACCGGAGTTTAAATTTGAATTTTCTTTGTTACAACTATCAAATCAACCTCTTCTGCCATTGAGTCTTGCACTGTCACAAGAAGAAGCTAGGCCTTCTTGACCACCAAAGAAACCTCAATTAGAGCATCGATGAGACAAGAAACTTCAGTGCAATGTTTGAGAGTTGGTGATTTTGTTGCACGTTGGATGTACTGAGTCTAAGAGTTGAGAAGTAACATTCGACGAGTATTTTGAGGTTGTTAATGTTGACCAATATTATTGTATAGATAAGCTTGTTCATGGGATTCATGACCATCAACGTTAGTGAGAAGGGTCAATCAATCCTTTAACTAAGGTAGACCGTGCAAAATATGTGACAACTACCATCAAATGCATTCTCAAGTTCTTGAAGATGGAGTGATATTCCGATTGAAATTCTATTTTTTACCTCTAATACACATATGTTAAATCCTAATTCCTTTATTTTGTATTTAAAAGTAATTTCAAATTTTATTTTGTATATGTGAAGCTGTAGGAGGAAAATATACAAATAGTTTGCTTTCTAGTGACTTTAGGATGATTTATCTTCTAGCTATGGATGTTGAACGAGTTTAGTGGTCAAAATAGATGACCAATGGATGATAGGGGAGCCACATGGACAAGATATGGGCTGAAGTCCATTTGACTTGTGTGGTTAAGGTAGAAGATAAGGTGGAGAAAAAAGGAGGCACTATTCATCGTTTATCTTGTTATGTTTGTAAGGTCTGAATGTTTGAGGAGCCATAGAGTGTTGAGTTTTACAAATTTTGAAATAAAAATTGGAGGAGTTGTGTATCATGGTGTTGTGATTCTAAATTGATCTTACTTTTTTGAATTGGAATTGACATTCAAAAGTTGTACTAATTTGAATAGAGGAAGGTATGTTGCCTTCCATATAGAAAAGCACAGACTTTGAACGACCATAGAAGACAGACAAGTCTTTTGTTTGCAATGAAAATTAGAGAGAGTGAGAAAGATTTTTTTAGCTTTCCAAGATATCATTCATTCTATTTGGAGTTTCTATGAATGAGGTGTGAGTGTCAAAGTGAAGAAGGGTTTATTGCCCTCAATTTCAAAGGCCAAAATTTCGGGCGGCCATAGAAGTTGGACAGAGTTTTAGATTGATTTGAGATTTGGAGGAGGAGTAGAAAATTGTATTAGCTTTTTAAAAAGCTATCACTCATATTATTTGAATTTACAGAACTTTGGTAGTATCAAATCAAAGTTCAGCTCAGGAGTTGAAGTTTGGAAGAGATTTTGAAGACTTGTGTATTGTGGCTTGTGACTTTCAATTTCATTGTAAACTTTGTTGTTGCAGGAAACATGGGTCAAACCATTGCTTAGCCTCATTTTGTGTGGTGGTAATGAAGTGGAGTTAATAACCTACATGGTTGAAACTTTCTCTATTCTCACAATGAGGCATGATTGTTGGTTATCAGGAGTTTGAAACTTAGGAGTGAATCTTTCAGATGGTTTAGCTTGTGGTCTGACCATCCCGTTTTACTTGTTCAAAGCCTGTAGTTTCTTATCACCTACCTTGACTGTTACACCCATTTAGAGCTCATTTCAAGATAGGCCAATGAGAAGCAGTTTTACGACAGTTTAAAAAATTCAACACACAAGATTCAAGATTTTACACGAATACATCTACTTGTGTTCTTCAATCATTTCTAGTCGCAACCAAGATCCCTGTGATTTCCCGAGGTAAACCTCTCTCTACTCAACAACAAAAGGTTTGCATTCCAAATGCTCCAATGTATGGGGGACTTGCAGAAACTCATTGACAAGAGAATAGACTGCATTGACAATCACAACCAATTTTCTGCTCCGTTCTCTAATGTAGAACTTCAATATAACATGTTTTATATTGTAGTTGGGGTGAAGGCCTTGCACAAGGACAACATGATTTTCCACAAGGACCTCAAAGCTTCCAATGTACTCATATGGTCATTCAAAGAGTATTGGTTAAATGTTTCTGATTTAGTTTGTCATGGTTCATGTTCATATACGTGTCTTGTAGTAGACTATGAGTGCTCGATGAAAGTAATGGGGACATGGTTTTGAAGAGCTCTAGAAACATTACAAGGTGTGAAAGCTTACAAGATCACACTTGATTTATTCACCAAGGAAGCGGACATTTATAGCTTTGCTATCACTTGCTATAAAATGATCACTGATAAACTTTCTTTTGAGGATTTGAGGAGAATCGACAATGATGTAATTCTTCTAGGGATATGCCTACATTGCCAAAGGAGACTAAGCCTTGGATCAAGACTTTGCTGAGTAGATGTTGGCATCTTAATCCAAAAGAAAGACCTAGCTTTGAAGAAATAGTCAAATGTATTTGAGGTCATGGAATAAAGGATAGATTCTTTAGTGTTGCAATGTAATGTGAGTTTGAAATGAGTGTCATTTTGTTTATAATGAACACATTGTTGTTGAGATACCTCGCTTTTTTTATTGTGCTAGTTTCTTAGAAAAAACTTATTCTTCCCTTAAGCTCTTCATGGTTCACTTTCTAGCCTAATTTGAGAAACTTTTTAGGCCATTTAGGTGAACTATGTCCCATAGTGAGAGTCAAAGAATTTGAAAATAAATACTATCTTTGTTACAATGTTATACACAAAACAATACAATGATGTAAGAACAATTATATTTCAACTCTATCAATGAGTTCAAATTAATGAATTTTGGGATGACTTTAGAATGTTGACCCCCTTCTATAGTACTAGGGGAAGTGATTATTACAATTTGACTTTCATGCATGTTGCTTCATTATTGCATAGTTCGTTTGGAGCCTTTTATGAAGAACTACACTTTTGGATGGGTTCCTTGTATGTTGATGGTGCCTTTCTCTTTAATGAATTTAAATGGCAGTAGGATACTAGGGAAGTAGGTTGGAGTTTAATTTAGCCTCTAAACTCTTATTGTAGTTTGCCTCATCAGATTTGTTTATGTGAGTAGTTGCCTCATTACATCTATTTATATAGTTATATAAGAGTGGACTTCTTTGTAGTGAGGAATTGGATAATAAAATTGAAGTTTTCATAATTGCCTTTGTTGAGTTTGGTAATGATTTCATTTCTATATGATTAGGGAGAAACTATATTTTAGGAATAGTTGTTGCTTTGTTAAACAAAAAAAGTCAAGTCCATTGCTCAAATTAGAGTTTGAGAGAATACAAAATGGCCTCTTTGGCATTTTGCAAGACTCTTTGTGAAATTTTTCTGGCCAAGAATTTTGATCCTCCTTTAGCAAACATTATATATTTCAATGTATAGTAGAATTCTAGCATTCATTATGCCTTTTCTACAAAATTTGGCTAATTTTGTTATAAGTCCATTCTAATTAATAAGTTGTCCCATCTCATGTGTTCCAACTTTTAACCCTTTACGTCCTCCGGTGTCAAGTAGAGAGGCCTTGCCTTGGGAAAACGCGGGGCTTCTAATTGCAACTAAATGTGATTCAAATAATGGAAGATCCCGTAGTCGTATAAAGTCACAAACATAATAATAAACCCCCGGATGATACCATATGAACCAAAATACTATTACATCTCCATACACCCCTCAAAAAATGTCATGGAGTCTCAATATACATCATGTGTGATAAAAAATAGTAGAAAAAAGTCATATCCTTCATAAACTCTCTTGGAAGAAGTGTCTAATAGATGAATGAGTGTCACATTCGCACTACAACTCCAAACTAAGAGTGTGATATGTCCTTGGAAAGCTAACAAAAAGTTCTACAATAAATCCAAGATTCACTCAAAACTAAGATATTTTCCGACTTTTATGGTCGGTCAAAGTTCACCCTTTCCAACTTAAAGGCAGCTCACCTATACTTCACTCTCAAGCCCATAACTTTCACATAATAACTCCAAATCAAGAAAATAAACCTATTTTGAAAAGATAACATGGATATCTACAAGATAACTAAGTTTTAGTAAAATCTAAAGTACTTTCCACCTTTTATAGCCTTTCAAAGTTCACTCTCTTGAAAACGCGAAAGTATCTCTTCACCCTTTCACTCTCAAACCTATAACTTTCACATACTAAGTCCAAATCAATAAAATAAACCCATTTTGGAAAGATAAGAGAAGTATCTACAACCTCCCTAAGTTTCACTCAAAACTAAAATATTGTACACCTTTTATAGTCTACCAAAGCTCACTCTCTTGAAAGTTTGAGGCAGCTTGACAACACTTCACTCCCAAACTCATAATTTACATATACTAACTGCAAAATTAATAAGTGATAGATTTTTAGAAACACAAAAACAAGATACACAAGTTCTCAAAATTTCATTACCAAAATCTTCATGTACAATGTGCAATTTCCTCTCAAAGTGACGGAATCTCCCTCAAGAAACAAGGAGGAGGAAGAAGATGACCCTCCACCTCATCCGCCACCTCAACCTCCATGCCATCCACCTACGCTAGTGGATTTTGGCCACTAAGATGCCACATGGGCCATAATACCCCCATGGGCCACTTCCTATCCACAATAAGTCTATCCGTATCATCTACGTGGACTTCTAATCCATTAAAAAAAAGAAAATAAAGAAAAGGTAAAACAAGCTTTATCTTTTTTTTTAACAACTTCAAACAAACTAACTAAAATATTAAAATATCTTCAAGTATAGAAATCAAAGAACTAAATGTTTGTCAAATAGAAGTAAAAAAAAAGAGTTCAAGTGGAGTATGACCCCATTTGTTTCTTGAGACTCTAGAAGAAAAAAAACCTCCAATTTAACAAACAATTATGTATTTTCACATAATGAATGCATTTACAATGCGACACCGACACTCAAAAGTGATCTTTGAAGTGGAGGTTGACAGTTTTATTGCATATGCAATGCCATAAAAAAATCTAATCTTCAAAATCATCAAATCCATGTGGAAATTATTAGGTTGTATACATGGCCATACTTAGAAGTTCAAGTGTAATGTGAGAATAAAGGAAATGATCAATTATTTTTGTTGGAATGATATGGTTTTTAACTTCCAAAGTTCCAATGCCTTTTTTCCATCAAAAACTACTCTAAACCACTATTTCTATTTGCAAAGAGCAAAAAAATTAAATTTATTTTTGCATAATGATCTAACTGAAAAATCTTGCACTAGACTAGTATAACAATGTGTAGAAGAACTTTTAGAAGTTGTCACCGAATAGATTATAAGATAATTGCACTTCAAGTGAAGAAATGGGATTTTTGAATACGTTCCAAGACTAGATTACTTGACTTTGATTCTTCTTAAGAACTTCAGATTTTTGCACTAAACATTTTGATTTAAAAAAATTGATGTAGAAGATTTAAGTTGGAAGTCTAAGAATCCAATTTTTTGTTTTAATTATTTGGTTTTCATTTTCTAAATTTTTTTCAATAGAAGTTGGTACAAGATTGAAGGAAAAACTAAATTGTCAATAGTTCTAAGATGGAATTGAGATACACTAGTCCTAATAGTGTGTGATCCACTACATTGACTCACAAACTAGAATTATGGAAATTTAGACAATTTAGGTGAATTATTAGTTGGATGAATTTAAGCTATAATCATGAACTATCTAATGGATTTTCTAGTAGGTAGGAATGGAAATTCTTTAACAATGATATGAACTTTAGGAAATTGTGATTATGCAAAATTGATGTGGAAATTCTAGAGAAAAATTGAGAATTTTAAATCAAAAAATACATTAAGTAAAAAATATAGATTCAATTAAATTAGGAAAATGGTTAAATATGGAGAAATTGAAATCAAATTACTACATAAAGAAAATTGCATAAAAATAAATTGCAAATCAAGATTGCAAATACAAAAAATACAAAATTAATTTGTAGAGTTAGAACAACTATTAGAACATGAACATTGTTAAAGGTACTCTAAAATAGGAAAACCCCCAGCAAAATAGTGGGAATTATAATAAATTAGGGAGGTTTACAATAAAGTAAAGCATTTGACTGTAAATTAGTGAGAATTCCTTCAATTTAGTACATTTTTCAGTAAATTAGAGTAGGGATAAAAATTTAATGGGTGAATCATACAATTAACAACTTTTAGTGTAGGAAATTAGGTTTAGAAGCTCTTGTCTCTTCTCTCTCTTTCGCGTGTGTATTTATGCTTAATGGGAGTTTTGAAGAAATCTATTAAATGTTTTTGGAACAATGAAAAAGATGATCTTGGAGATTAAAATAATTTGTTGAGTAAGTCTTACATTTGTGGATGTGGATTTAGTGGAAATACTTGATTGGGTCTAGATCCTAAAGTGTGAGAGGAAATTAAAAGTAGTGATTAGGGTATATTTTTTGATGAATTTGTGGAGTTTGGGCCTTTGGGGAGGGGAGGAATGATGAGAAAGAGTCTTAGGAGCTTAGGGTGTTGAAGATAGATTAGTGCTGATTTTTTGGCATTATAGTAGAACCACCCATTTTTGACCAATCCCTCAATTCCTACTTGAGCAATCTATAGGTATTAGGAATTTTAATAAAGACTAAGACTTATTTCTAACCATCAAACTCATTTCTTCTAACCACCTATGTCATGACATATGCTCTTAGTTCTGAGAGCCAAATTAGTCTTTGAATGAGTAGTTATGGAAGACTCTATGTGTTGGATATAGGTCCATATCAACTTTTGACTTCCAAAACTCATAGTAGTTTCAATTCAAGGCATTAAATTATAAAAAATATTTGCAATCCCTACAATTTCTATCTTTCTACATGGCAAAATAATTCCATTGCTTACACTGCTCCAGAAATGTATGGAATCATTTTGCCCTTAAAGGATGGACTAGTAACTGTGAAAATCATCCCTTTTGGAACTTAACTATGTGACATCATCTACTTTACAAAAAACAAAAATACTCATTGGAAGTCAAACTTATATAGAAGACCTCTTTTCCCAACAAAATTCGGAGAATGAATAGTTGCACATTTGTCCTACTAGAAGGATTTTCTATCATCCATTAGACGTTTTGTGTCCATGTTGACGTTGAAGGATTAAGTGATCAACTATGGATGGTTCTACCATAATTGGGTGGATGATTAGTTAGGCAGTTTGATGGGAATGTCACACAAGAAGACTACCACCCTACTATAAGGTTTTAGTTCAGAACAGTAACGAAATCACAAAAGACCAACATTGCGAATCAACCACAAAGACAAAGGGTGACGAACATGGACACAGGCAGCTGTTGCGGACAAGCATAACGGTCTAGGTAATTGCAAAGCAAGCTAAGTTATAAAATATAATTGCCAGTTAGGACCTACTAAGCTGTGGGGAGGCGAGGTTGGGACTAACCAAGTGATTATTTTGATGACTTGGCCTGCTTTGCAATTACCGGACATAATGTCAATGCAAGAGAGTTGAGCCGTTTGACTTCTTTGATTGCATAACCAATCAAAACATGCCACAATGGTGATAGTCTCTTGTATTTAGAATATGTTAGATGGATTCACACTCACTAGGATAATACTGGTTGGTAGTAGTAGAGATTTGTTTGAGATTTCTCACTACTAGACCAATGACATTTCTACTTTATACTTGCCCTGTTGAAAATTTGTACAAGGGAAGCAATGAGCATTATCAGTCTTAATCTGCCTTAGTCTCCTTAACCAATCGACACATGCCATGATGGTGAAACTCTCTTCCATTGAGATTATGAGCAAGATGACGGTAATTTGAATAGCAACAAGACAATAGAATCTCCAATGCGCGAGGAACGAGGAGGATCAACACCACAACCACGAGAATCAAACATCATGGCCTTGAATTGCCTCGCATCGAATCATGCCATATCAAGCCATATCACGCCATATCACGCCAACACCGATTATGAGAGTAAGCTGAAGGGAACATCAGCATCGACGTCACCAACGAGCAGCCAGGAAGAAAATCGAATGCACACAAGGGGGCGAGAATCTTCACCGCGGCCCATGCTGAAGCCCAAGAATCAGAATTCGGATTTGGTCTTGTTTTTTTTCTCTTCACCACCTTCCCCCAAAACCCAACCTTGGAGCGGAACTGGCAGATCATCAACCACATGAAAGAATTCAAAGACCAAATCACTGCACCCTAGCGGAGCAACTGAAGAAAATGGCAACAACAGTTGAACGAGCAAGAGCTAAAGACAGCTCGTCTCGAGAAAATCACAAGGCGAGTGGGGAAGACATGGCTAAGCTTAATTAGTTGAGCTCACATCATTCCTGGGTCCAGGGCACTGTAGGTTTGTCAAAACTTCCCATCAATTGAATCACCAATTGTCTTTGTAGAGACTGTTAATCCTTAATACTTCAACGATGCCGAGGACGTTATTTGTCCAGTGGATGACAAAGAATCTTCCTTTGCATGATAGAAGTGCAATTGTTCATTCTTGGAATTTTGTGCAAAAAGGAGAGATCTCGCACAATAGTTTGACCTCCAATGAGTATTTTTTTTTAATTTTAAAGTAGATGATGTCACAGGGTTCCAAAAGGGATGATTTTCATGGTCACCACTTAGCCCTTTTGAGGATTAACCCCTAAATGCCCAAACTGTGTTTTTTGGCAACTTAGCAATTTTGGGCAGCTCACTACAAATGGAGTTTTTCTTTTTTTTTTCTTTGAAATTTTCACACAACATGTGTTGAAGGAGTAGCTTTAAGGACTAACAATTTTCATAACTTTTCACTACATGGTTAAAAAGTTATTGCATGATATGTAATTTTCATTGATATTTGGGGTAGCCCAAAAAAATTTGAATTTCTTTTTTAAGAAATAAAAATTTGAATTTATTTTTCTAGATTTATATGTACATGGAAAGCTTTGAATCATTCCATTTTGAGATGAAAGTTATGAGGAGTTTTAGTTTGCGGGTAGTTTTAGATTCTCTACTCTAAAATAAACTTTGAAGTCCTTTATTTAACTCAATTTTCAATATTTAAAAAAAAAAATCATAGGATGTAGATTGTTTATTACACCATTATATTACAACCATTGGGATTGGCATTTTTCAATTCCATAACAAAATTCTTTACAATTTTGTATTTTGAATCATTCTATACTTCTTCGTACTTACTTTTTTTTTCCTATAAGTTGTACAATTCCAAGTGATCTGAATTTTTTTTCAAGCATGTAGCCAACTTGCCTTGAAAAATGAATCCAAAGAGTAACCACCATTTTAGAATTTTTTTCATACAAATATGACTTTGTGAAGTGCAGCTGCCCGTTTTTTCACAAGGTCAAAAAAAGGATTTTTGCTAATTCAGACACTAATATCTTACAATCTACACGGTATAAATTTTTGAAATTTTTCCCACATCTTTTCAAATTAGTGCAGAAAAAGAACTTATGGTTACATGTGTCCAATTTTTTAATTTTTTTTCTAAAATTTGGTACTTGTACTAGAAATGACAGTTTTGGAGCGTTTTTGGTGAAAACATAGTCGAAAACATTTAGGGGTTAAATGACGCCGAGGAATTTTTTGTCTGATGGATGACAAAGATTCTTTCTATTTAGGATAGAAGTGCAATTGTTCATCCTTAGAACTTTGTGCAAAAAGGAGAGATCTTGCACAATAGTTTGCCCTCCAATGAATTTTTTGGGTTTTTTAAAGTAGATGATGTTACACTATTTCAAAAGGGATGAATTCCATAGTCACCAATCCAGAATTTAAAGGTTAATGCCCATCCATGCATAATAAAATCTTAAAATTATCATAATAGGGATAATGGAGAGTTGTTGGAAGAAGTAACTCATTAGCTAATTAAGCCATTGATAAATTCTCTCATAGGTTTGCTATGGTAAAAGGGTGTAATATAGGTGGTAAACACATGCATGTATGAGCAAGTGGGCTATGCCAAGTCCGTATATGGCAAACAAGTGATTTTATCATTTAAATCTTTTAAGGACAAAAAATTGTTTATTTCACTACTTTGTGAACCAATCTAGTGTGAAATAGAACCCATGTGTATTGTATGAGACAAAAGAAATGTAAATTGAATTATGAAAATTGATCTATGTATGTATAGAAATTCACCATGATACATGGTTCATTTTAAACTTATTTGAAGAAATTGTCAAAGAAATTGTGCTTGCATACGGTGGAGTGGTATGGTGGAGTGGTATTGTGAAAGCCAAAATTTTCAAATAGTAAATTGAATTGCTAAGGTGGAATCCATTGCTTGGGAGGCTAGCTAGTACACACTCCCCTCTGAACTCTACTAGGGGTATCTTTGGCCACTTGGTGAAAAACACTCATACAATAAGTTAGAGTGTTTTACAAGCATATTTAACCTTGTGAATTTTTTTTTAATTGTTAAAATTGAGTTCAAAAACAAATCTAGTACGTTATTTTTACAAGAAGTTTCTATTTTTTCCTACAAAATAAAAAACTCCATAACTTTCACATCATTAATCTAAATGGAATGAATCAAAGCTATGCATATCAACAAAAATATAACCTATGAAAAAAAGTGTTGGAAATCAAAAAATCCTAAAATATGACTCATGCATGAATCATCGTAAATGACTTGCAATATGACAAAGTTTAAATCTAGTCATTACCAACTAATCACTTCAGACATTAGTTACATTCATAAATATGGTAGTTGGGGTGTACAGTAGGCCATATTTTGTCAACATTGCGTATGCATTGACTTGGCCTTGGAGGCTTGACTTCCTTTTGACCTACTTAGGCAATGGAAAAAAAGGTCGGTGTGGCATATAATTCTGTTTAGTCACATTTTTCAATTGATGTAGAATAAAACTACGATAAGTCACATTATCAGTTGACGTGGCAACATACATGGATTATCATTGTAAGCTAACATGGCATGTCACCTTGTATAGTCATATTCTGTACTGATGTAAAATATGATTGCAGTGACTCATATTTTTGGCTAATGTGGTAGTTCATGTAGAATGTCACTAGTAATTTTATGATTGAATGTACTCATGTTTTGGGAAGCATAGAGTCACATTTGAGCATGCATATAAGCTTAATGTGACTATGTGTGAGTTGAGTTTTCCTTTCTAAGACTAAACCTCCTCAGGAATTTCTAGATTGTGCTTAAGAATAAGGTATAGTCAAGTAGTCTATTGTATCATATCTAAGGTCACTTATAAGGGGTGAAAAGGGTTTTATGTTTGATTTTAGATGGTATATATAATGAAATTGTATTATTTCATATTATTCACATTTTTGCCCATATTCAACTACACAATCCAACTCAAATTATGCTATTGACATGTGTTGGAATTTAACCCTCCCTAGTAATATGGATTGTTGAATTGTTGGTCAAATCCTAAAGCTAACTCCTAAAGGACCATTTCTCCTTTGGGGGACAAATTGGATTTCAGGGAGGTACCTATAGTCTCAATTTTTGTCATGATTTTTTGAAACTTTTTTTTGAAGATAGAAAAAATGATTAGCTTTGTGGGAATATACTTTTTTTTTTCAATTGGTGCCCTAAAACAAAAGTTATCTCCAAATAAGCTCAAAACATGGCACTTTGGGCATCAAAGAAAATTCAAAAATTTGAATTTTTTTTCAAAACTATTTTTTTCATAGAGAGAGAGAGAATTTTGATTCATTTCATTTGAATAAGTGATGTGAAAGTTATGGACAATCATGTTTTCTAGGCAATCTAAGCATTTTCTTGAAAAAATAACTTGTAGGGTTCATTTCTAAATGCAATTTTAGAATTTTTCCAAAAAGAAGGTCCACATGGTTTAATTTGCTTGCTAGAACAAACCCACCATTGGAAATAGTGCATTTCAATTCCAACTTAGAGATATTAATAATTTAAAATTTTCTTCTATCGCATACCTACTTCTACTTAACAATTTGTTTAAGAATGAAAATTATGGTTTTTAAAAAAAAAATCCTAGACTCTCAAGACAATTACCTACCATAATGATTTAATCCTCAAAACTCTGTAGTACAAAAAATTGAAGTTAAGAAGGTTCAAAGTCAAATAATCTAGTCTCACAAAGGGAGAATTTTTTTGTTTTCTTCACTTTAAATGCAAGTACCTTGCAATCTATGTGGTCAAAATTTTTGAAATCTATTCTACACATTTCTATACTATTTAGGAGTAACATCTTACAATTAAATTTCCCAAAAATACAATTTTCAAATTTTTTTACTCTTTGTAGTAGAAATGACAATTTTGTGTGTTATTTGGTCAAAAAAAGGTCTAGTCCTTTTAGGGTTAAGCAATTCATCATGGGAAGTGACTACTTTTAATCACATAATCAAAACTAGTAAGGTAGCATGTTGTAAAAGTGACCATGTTCTAAATGTGACCCCTATCTAAGAATGGGTGACATATTCCTTGAAATATCTATTACTAGCAATGATGAGTTAGGTAGGCTTAAATGGCCACTTTAAGAGCGTACTACCCTATGCCTTGTGTTGTTGCCACAATATAATAAATAAAAATAAAAGTAATTTTTTCATTTTTTCATTCATAAAAACTTTGAAATTCAATATCTTTTATACTGTATATCCAAATACCACAAAACAAAAGCCATGCACCCTTCCTTGCTCATAACTTTCAAACGGTTCTATGAACACAATCATGTGGCACATAGTTGAAAAGATGCATAATTTAAGATCCAAAAATAACTCAAAATTTCATAACTTCTACACTATAGGTCCAAACACCATCAAACAAAGCCCATGCACGGGCTTGTGCACCCCTCTTCATGAGAGCTTTATGATGGTACCAAGAACGTGATTGGGGAATGCACGGTTCTAGAGATCTTAATGTAACAAACAAAACAAACAACCTAACTTAAGGCATCAATTTGTAATGAATCCATTCCTTAAGATTGTTTGTTTGTTTGTTTGTTTTGTTTTGTTTTGTTTGATATGGTGAGATCTCCATAACTATATGTCCCCTTGTTGCATTCTTGGTACCATTGGAAAGCTCTCTATGAGGAGGGGTGTACTGACTTTATTTTGTGATGTTGGGACATATGGTGTAAAAGTTATGGATTTCCAAGTCATTTTTGAATGACAAAATGACAAAATGACATTTACTTTCATTTTGATTGTGGCAACAACAAAGAGTACACTAGTAATACATTTACTACCTTAATTATTGTTATTTCTTTTTACCTATTGTCAATCAACCAAACAACTAGCTAATGAGCCTAATTATTGATTAATCCTGAAGTGCTCTGACGTCCATATTCTAGACGATGAACAGAGGGCTTCAAGGCACTTTTCAGTCCAACTAACTTTTCAGTCCAACTAACTTCTCATTCATCCAATGTAATATTTGAATCCAAAGAAGACAACCATCCTTAATGATTGAATTCATGAAATTTCAGTAAATCATATTACTGTACAAAGATATAAGCAAAAATGTGCAAAAATTCATAAAAGGATTGAGGTGTTTAGGGGTTAAGCATGTCAATTCAAATCAGTCCATTAGGTCAATTTGTCTCTGTATACATTCTTCGTGTATTTGTAATGATAATCATCATTTAACAACCATTGTTTCATTCATCCTTGCATTCATTGACTCAGTGAACATCAGGATCAATTATCTACGATAAAAATATGTATGCAACAACTGGCATTAACCCCTCACTGCACAATTGACCATATAATATTATGCTCAATTTGAAATTTCAGTCTCGTTTTGGTATGGGCAATTCAATTCCCTTTACCATTTAAAAAATTTTATACAGGTACTTCTAAAGGTTAACTATTGAACACTTTTAAATTCCACTAAAAAAGGTAAATATTTGATTTTTGAGAGATTTTCAAAGGCATACATGTACCATTAGTGCAAGACTAAAGGCTTATTAATTACACTTCATGTCCTGGCTTTGAACAAAATTTGCCAATTTCACTTGATTTCAGATCTAAAAAATTGTATTTAACCATTTGCTTTGAAAATGGTCACAAAGGAAAGAGTGAAATGTTTTCATGATTTTTATCATTGAAAATTTCAACATGCAAGTGTTGATTTGGAGTTATTATTTTGCAATTTCTACTTTTAAAAGAAAATTGCATTTCAACAATTGCAAGGTGGATTGTATAATGAGTCTCATAGCTCCTCATTTGAACTTAAGGTTTTTGGAAGTGCATTTTAGTGAGCTAGCACAATTTTTAGATGTTCATATCACCTCCAATCCCCCAAAAGCTCTTATATGCAAATTTCACAAACATTGCAGAGAAGGACAACATACTAAAAATAGGATATGTACATTTCTTCTGTTACAATCTCACAACTCCTATGCAATTTCATACTCAAAACTGGTATGCATACCAATAAGCAAGCTCTTTAAACATCTACATGATTAGATTTTGGAAAAAAACACAATTTGCTTCATTGTGGATAACTATAAGCTCATGCTCTTTTTTCAAAGGAAAAATTCATTTGGAAAGGCTTGGGCATTTCGAGGTTAAATGAAAGTCAAATGCATCCATACATTTTACCCCTTTTAATCTAATCACTTCAAAGACTAGTGTACTACTAGAAACAATAGTGTGAAAAGTGTGTTGGATATTTAAAAATGTCATTGAATAAAGGATTAACTTAAATTAAAGTGGTTTGAGTGCAACGGGTTTCAAGGCAAGAAAATTCTTTGGCCAATGGAATCATTGGATTCCTCAAATTTAGACATTAGGATGTGGAACAATACATCCTTTACTACTAGCATACTTCTACATATACTACTTTTTAGTACCAAACTTGAGATAGGTTTGTATAATCCTATATTCTTGTAAACAAATATGTAACTTTGCAAAACTCTACATTCACTCACTAGTTGAAGACCAAGTCATCCTAACACAATACAAAAGTGAAGGGGGTGCAATAAACTCAACTTGCCAAGGTTGTTATCTTTAAGGCGATTCCATAGCTTAAGATTCCACTTTCCAGTGTGTGAATCTTTGTACAAAACCTTCTAAAGGTGGATATTGTAGAAGGCAACCTATTGTGTTTGTTGTTGCTTCAAGCTTTATGTGATCAATCCAACTCTAAACACAACAGTCTCAAATCAATTGCTAAACCACTTCCATATTTTAGAAGTTCAAATGAATCATATAGGATGGTAGCAAAATATACCAATGGAAAGAAGAAGTCTTATCATAAATTTCTAAATATACAATGCATATGTTTTAGGTGTTCCTACAACAAGCTATAAGCTTCTAAAGGAGATTTCCTAATTTTGGCTGAGGCAATGACAACAAATGAATCACAAATTAGCCCTAAACAATTGCATACCATGAAAAGCTGAAATGAATCTTGCACGATAACAACAAAATATACCAATGGAAAGAACAAGTGATATCATACATTTCTAAACATGGAAAAAACTGAATTTAAAAGTTTTTATGAGTAGCTATAAACTTCCAAAGTTGACTTTCTAAGTTTTGTTCAATTTTTTAGTGATTATAATTGTTTTGTAAAATCTCCAAACTAGGTCGAGATCTCATCTAGAATCATATCTGGCAGCCCAACCAACATGCCTAGTATATTTTCATTTAGGCTATCATTTTCCCCATGGAGCAAACTAAAAGAACTTCCCTTGGTAGTGTAAGCAGATCTACAAAAATAGCAAAACCTCTTCAATGCTTAGAGTCTGGAAAACTCCTGAATACTAAAAGTCTATAAAAGTTCTCCAAAGCTGAAGTAGCAAGAGCTACTCGATGCTAAAAGTCTAAAACTTACCGACTCAAATCTCCTAAAGCTCTTTGTAATCGAATATGATTCTAGACAGTGTGAAAAAGGCGTTACCAACCTGCACATCGACCAGTGGTTGGCAATTTCAATCTAGTTGAGCTCGGATACTTAGCGGTAACTTAAATGAAGTAAAATGCTCAAACAGGAAACAGAGCAGTGAGGGAGGTTTCAGCCCGAAAGAATGGTCCCGTCGATATTCTCAGAAGCCAGGAAGTAAAAGCACAGCGCCTGTCCAAAGTCATCACAATTTCCTAAACCTTTTCAATTGTAATCAAAGGAGCATAAACAGGGGAACATGAAGGTTCTTCCAATCTGCTCATCTTCAAAAACAGAAATCTATTAACATTAGAACATTATTCTTCCAGTCTGCACATTTTCAAACAAGTTTTTGAGAAGGGGGAGTTCTCGTCGACCTCCACCGGCTCTAACTACAACTTCTCCGGAGAATCCATCGAATGCACTGTGCATTGCATCCTTACATGACTACATCCACGCCTCAAGCTGAGAATACAAAAGAACCAAAAATATATATAACAACACAGACTCTGAGATCGATACTGGTGGTGGTAACGATGCTACCGGGAGGTAGCGTCCAGTCCTCACTACCATTATCTGAGCTCACACATCTGAGTGAGGCAAATACTCGCTGGGAGAATTCCTTTGATACACAGCTAATCCATAGATTGATGTGGGGATTTGAACTTGAATAATGATGCATTGCTGAATATATGGGGTAGACATGCCGGAAGTGGACGCATGCAGAACTAGCAGATGGATGCCCCAGGTACGCAACTCTTGTATTATACGCAGGGGTCATCGGCATTAAAACGGCTTAGAGGACGGCTTTGGTAAAAATTATTTCAAATTAAAAAGACCAAAAACTTAGGTGAAGACCAAATTAAAAAAAAATTAAATGTATAAAATGTTGGGTTACATACATATTAGAAAAAATTCATAATATATATGAAGAATTTAAGACTTATGCATAATTTTCAAAAATTTGTACAAGAAGTTCCCTCCAATTAAAATTAAAATTCATTCATAGTGTTTTATTTATAATAAAAAAATATTAAATTTTTATTCAAAAGTCCAAAAATTTGGATAGCTTGTCCCATGATACATGTATTTAAAAAATTCATATAATTAGTTTTTTAATGCTATTATTGTCTTCAAAGAATATTAATTTCATGTATATAATTACATTTTTGGATTCCTTGTTAAGAGGGCTACAAAAATTTTCTACATTAAAACAAATTAAATCCCTTGAGATTGGACTAAAAGGTATTATAAGTGATTATAACGAGTGCCATATAATATGGAAGTTGCATACCCTGGATGGATGCAATGGTTCATTGTAGAGTAACAGGCGCACCATCTTTTTATTCATAAGGTTCTTTCTCATCTCCTCCAATTAGTGATAGCGTGTAGTGCAGACGATTGCTGTTTGAATCTGCCGATCATCGAACTACAGTAGAGGATTTTTTTGCTCCGTTCCCGTTACTTTTGAGCATTTAAACCAGTACGTAGGAGTGTGCTTGAATTGGGAGCTCCCTCAACAGAACCCACTTGGAAGACAATTGCGAGTACTACAATAGCCAAACTCTCTTGGGATCAATTTTTTATAAGTTGTTTACGCAATTATTCAAAGTGGGAGATTGTAGATTTCAATTGAAGGGATTGTAGGCAGCTACATCTCCATTCAAAGATGAGTGGCTTTTGACATTTAGCTTACAAGTCATGCTTGCACCCGGTTTGCTAATTAAATCCAACCAAGTGTATTGCAATAGATGAGTTTTTGCTGGTAACTAGGGTGTTTCCATAGGAGATTGGGTCCCTGATTAGATTCCTCTCCTCTGTTTCCTATCCTTACTGTTTGATTGCAATGCTTGTTACAGTTCGAATGAGCTTAGAGAGCAGATAATCCAAGGCCCTTTTATGATACTGAAGTTCGTGGAAATTGCACACCAAGTACGTGCTGCAGGCCCAGCCACACAGGACTTGGTGATTAGCAGGTAACTGCCAGTGAAGTCTGATTTTGTTTTATTCTACGATCCGTAGCTAATTCTGTTTATTACCGCGGAACTGTTAGCATATTCTAAGCTAGCAGTTCTCCTGTGCCGGTTCTAAACTGGAATGGTGGTCTTGTGCAGAGGTTGAAGTTAGCCAAATCCCATACCAAACCTGGTGCAAAGTGTTTGCAGCAAGTCTGTCCCTTGTCGAAGTTACCTCTCAATTGGCTGGCTGCCAGTCCATTTCATAAGCCTGTCAGGAGCTTGCGCATGAAGGGGATATGAACTAAGACAAACGGGGGGCTGCTGGAGCCTTGAATTTGGCTCCAAATGAGCATGGGTTGTGATGTCGTCATGTGGAGAAGGCCCGCCATGGCAGTACTAGTGCTGGCGTGTGGATCCCTCGTCTACTACCATTGCCGATTCCGCCACCTCAACATCGTGTCCTTAATCTCGGATGTGCTCTACGTCATCACTTGGTCACTCGCGGTTCTGGGGCTCATCTTTCGCTCGTTCAACCTCACCATCCTCCCCATGGACCTGGCCGAGTGGCAGATTTCACCCGAGACTGCCAATTGCGTTGCAGCCACGGTGGCCAATGTGATGGGCGCAATGGAGAGCGTGCTCAGGGTGGCTGCTAGTGGCTCGGATAAGAAACTGTTCGTAAAGGTGGTCACGGTGTTGTACCTTTTGTCTGCGGTGGGCAGGTCTTTGGCGGGGCAGACGGTGGCTTACGCAACCTTGTGGGTGGTTTTTACTGTTCCATTCTGCATCCTGAAGCTGGCGCCGAAATCTACCAGCGTGCCTCTCATTCTGAAGCTCAGAGAAAAGATAGGGGCATGTGAAACCCAGAGCTTAGATAGCCGGATGGTTTAGATTTCTTAGATAAGTGGAATTTTTCAGTTCTGATTCTGATGAACATGGAGGGCATTTCGAAGGACCGACTGTTTCATATGCAACCTTGTGGGGGTGTTTATTTACGGTTCTCTTTTGCATCGTGAAGCTTGTGCCCAACTCTACCAGCGAGCCTTCTGTTTTGAAACTTAGGAGAAAAGACGGGCATGTTGAATCTAGAGCTTTGGATAGACCTTAAACTGGAATTTAGACAGTTCGTATCCTCATGAGCATGCATGGGCCTTGGCAGGAGCAACTGTTGCATTTGCTCCCATTGTGGGTGGCTCCCTTGTGCATCCCAAATCGACCAGCGAGCCTGTGATTCTAAAAGGAATAACAGGTGGAGAATTAGATGGACGTTTCTGGAATTATATCTTTGTTCGAATCCTGATAAGCGAGGAGAGCTTTTGGGGTGGCAGTCCAGCTGAAATTCGAGGTTCTTTTGAAAATGGGCTGAAGAAATGTTGCAGAGGTCTGGAGTTCCATGGCTTGCCAGGTCGTGTCTTTCCGTCTAGAAAACGTTGACATTTTGAAGAGTTTATCAAGTACCTTGAATACGTGATGGATGTGCTGCATCGTGTTACTGAAATGAGCTACCGTGTAATATTTTGGCAACCGTACAAGTTGGAGTTGCATGTTTTGCAGAAGCCGAAATAGTCAATCGTTTTTCACTCTCCCAACCTCTTTTGGAGATAAGATTTTCCAAAATATCTTACAAATGTTTTTTGTGTCTCAATTCTAATTGTGTTAAGGTTCGCAAATATTAGATCTCACAAATTTGGTGTCAGAGCTAGGTTTCAAAGTTTTCTCCTACTGCTCTCATGTTTCTTGATATTATTCTTGGGCGTCGTAGTAACAAACACTCATTTTGTGGACAATGATTTTCATACATAGCCCTAGTTGTACACAAACATGAGGAGGTCACTCAGTAATGCCCAAGTTGGGTCTTTGTGCACATAAATGGTGTAACTTTTCTTGAGAATTAATGATAATTTTTTTTTTTTTTGATAACAAATGGAAACCATTGTATATTAGAATCAGAGTAACCGTCAAGCCAAAGGCTGGACAAATGAAGAGAGAAAGAGCAGGGAGCAAGAAAACATAAGTTAATAAAAGGAGCAAGGAGGGGGACCCTCCTTGTTCCAAGAAACTGAGTAACCGGTCCTAGTAGCTAAAACAGAACTCTAAAGGCAGATATTGGCAAATCTACACCAATTTCTATCAAGATGAAGCGGATGCATGCGAGAGGCAAGCTCAGTCTTCGAAAAGGCAGCTCTGCCTGAATCTAAGAGAGCATTCCATGATGTCATTTGTAATAAACTAGTGGGCCATCAATCTTGTGCAAAGACCATATGATTGCGTGTAATCCAGCACAGCCACAGCGCGGCCCCTCGAATAAGTGACCATAACGTGCGTACTCTGTGAAACATGGAAGGAATAGGAGTACCAAATATGCACTGAATAGCATCTAGTCTGCAGTGGGGGGCCCAATGCTGGTGAAGCACTTCGAATGTGATGCATAATTGACAAGGCATAATCCCATATCTCTTGAGATCTTGAGCATTCGAAGAATCTATGAATAGGAGTTTCCATTCCAGCACTGCAGCAAACACAAGTAGTGTAGATTCCTGGTACAATTTGAGCCCGCCAAGAATTGACAGCAACTGTGTTATGCCAAATAGACCACATAAATGCTGCATCCTTTTGTGGGCGGGTTTTAATCCAAATATCTCTCCAGGTGGGGACGTATGTAACTAGGAGAAGAGCAGGCCACTTGGATGGTATAGGTCGCTTCAATTGGGTGGAGCTGGTGAGAAACTTACGCCCAATTGCTACTATATATTCTAATAGGAATTTTCCATTGGTCCACTTCCATCTACTTGGGTCGTATTGAAGAGAGCATATTGCACCTGCATATAACAAATGGTGGGGACGTCTCTATCCTTTCTTGATTCTCACAACTCGAATATGGTGTACAAAGCCCGTATGTGTTGACGGAATTGCTAACTCTGGGAGATGAGATAATTGCATGGACCGGGTGCCTACCGTGGCTCGAATAGTTCCACATGGCAACACTATGGTTTGAGGGTGGAGGCAAAATAAGTCGGGGTGAGGGTCAGAGACTTGCTAGATTATCTCTGGTAACTTGTCGTTGAGAGATATAAAGAGGCTAGCCCAGTCTCCTGTTAGTACACGAATTGGTTGCTCAATCAGTAATTGACGCCAAGTGTCTGGGATTTGGGAGATAAGAAAGAACTAGTGGTGGTGCTCCATGGTAGAGAAAGGAAATTCTGCTGAAATTACATCCCACGTTTTAAAATCACAGGTGGTGATATCCCATAGATCTCTAATGGTACGTAGACTTGCCTTTGCCAAGTCTCTTGTACAATCCACTGAAAAGTGGAAATTGGAGCCTATAAAGCTCGTGGACCACCATATACTTGTTGAGAGAACCTCAGGAGTACTAGTAGGTGGTACTAACTCAATGTTGTTCACTAATTTCTTCCATGCAGAGGTGATTCGATTCCATACTATTGACCCTTTGGATACAGAAGGTTTTTTCACCATGAGCCATGCAGCACATGGATACCAGAAACTACATTTCGGATGGGGTCTCATGCAATTTATTCGATATCTAAGAAGAATTTTAAGTCCTGAGATGCCAAGCTCAATAGCATGTAGAACCCATTTGGTGAGCAGCGCGTTCAGAGATACTTCAGGGTCTAATAATTGGAGACCTCCATCTATTTTAGGCAGGCAACAATCTTCCCAACTAACCCTAGTGCGAGTCGAGTGTTCAGAACCACACCACAAGTAATTACGCATGCTACCCTTCACTGAACGGATGGCATGAAGAGATCCACACCAAATAGCCAGGAAATAATAAATAGCTGAGAGGAGAATTGCATTTACCACAATGGCTCGCCTTGCCAATGATAGGTGTTGCATTGACAATTAGTTCAACTTCTTAGTAATTTTTTGTTGGAGAAAAGTGTCCACATTAGTGGTTTCTAGAGAAACCCCAAATGGTGCACCTAGCAACTTTGATAATGAATGGGGGGAGCCTAGGAAATACCGAAGTTGTTGAGCCAATCAAGTGGGAGGACATTTGAAAACCAATACCCTATACTCTTTGTCCAATTGATTATTAATCTTGAAGCAGAGCCAAAACGGTGGATAAGATCAACCATAGTTTTTAAGAAAATTTCTTGGCCTAAAATGGAAACCCCATTATCATCTACATATTGGGAGAGGAGTTGACGTTCCTTAGTCTTTGGAGATTGTATACCTTGGATTTTGCCGAGACGCTGGTCTTCTTTAGCAGCCATATTAAGAGCTTCCCCTACTAGTAAGAATAAGTAGGGTGCCAGGGGGCATCTCTGGCGCACCTCTCGTTGAATGTTGAAAGAACTTGAAATTTTTTCATTGATTAGGAAAGAGGCCGAAGCATCCTGGAGTAACATTTGGACAATATGAGTAAATGCCACTGGGATGCCTATCTTTTTCATAACACTAAACAAGAAGTCCCATGAGACAGTGTCATATGCTTTCGAAAAGTCTAATTTAAAGAAAATAAGATCCTGGTGAGAGTCCTTGGCCCATTGAATTGTCTCATACTATAATAAAACATTGTCTAATATATATCTAAGAGGCAGGAATGCAAATTGATCCAAGCTAATTATGTCCTGAAGTATGCTTTGTAGTCTAAACTGTAATGTTTTGGCTAACACCTTATATGAGACATTAAGTAAGGTAATCGGTCGCCAATTGGATAAATTGGTTCGATCACCATCTTTGAAGAGTAGTGTGATGACACCAGAGGTCATCCCTATAGGTAATCTACCTTGAGCAATGGACGTTTGAATCATCACTGTGTAATCGTCCCCTATTAAATTCCAAAATTGAAGGAAAAAATCAAGGGTGACTCCATCTAGGCCAAGGCTACGACCTCTGGCCATCTGCTTCATTGCTAGGTGTAGCTCATCCTTTGTCAGAGGAAGCTCTAGTTGTTGAACCATCTCTGGACTAAACTTATTAGATATACATGAGAGGATGGAATCTCAATCATTGAGAATCTGAGGAGTAGTTGGACCATGAGAGTACAACTTAGAATAGAATGAGGAACATAAGCGGTCTAGGTCATCAATACCTTGCCTTGCGATGCCTTATTTGTCAAAGAGTTCCGTAATGGTGGAGGACTGAGGGGCCTCCCGAACTGCATGGAAGAATTTAGCCGTGAGCCAATCACTAAATAGTCTCCAACGTGCCCAAGATTTGACTTTCCGACCCTTTATTTTGCGATTTTCAAAGTTGGTGAGTTGGGCTCTAATATTGCCAGCTTTGTTTTGGAGTTGTATAGATAGAGGATTTAGTTGTAGTTGACCTATTGTATTGTCCAATAATTTGCATAGATTCGCTTCGGTCGCTCTTAACTGTTTGTTTTCTCGTATACATAAGCACCAATAGTTACAAGTAACCTTCTTTAGTTTTGAGAAGAAAGGGGTCTCCCTTGGAGCTGTTGTCCATGTCTCCCGAATTAAATATGCAGCCTCGTCAAGGAATACGGAAGACATTATCCATCTCTAGGCTGATGTGTGACTAGAGCTAATTTTAGAATCACTGAAACCGGGCTATGGTCTGAGCGAGTATGGTCTCCATGTATGCGATACTCAATAATCTTCCTATTATTGTTAACTGATTCAGGGAATATGTAGCATCTATCCAATCTTGCCAGAACTCTGGCTCCATCACTCCTCAAGTTGTCCCAAGAATATGTCATGCTTGGTGAAGTACGGGCAAACTCAGAAACTTGAATGGTTTCTTTGAGGGAATTGAAAAGCAACCGTTCAAGAGCAGGAAGAATTTTTCCACAAGAACTAGATTTGTCAATCCGTTGCTCTACCATGTTAAAATCCTCGAGCATGATCCAATGGCATGAGGTAGGTAATTCGCTAATCAAGGTTTCCCAAAGTAAACGATGAGAGAGAGAGTTACAAGGAGAATATATATTAACAAATCCTAGATCCCCACCTAGGATTTTTGAGAGTATAAACCACTGTGCTTTGCCACCAAATATAGAGCCAGATTGAGAGATCATACTAGCCTATCTAGGGGAAATGAGCGTAGCTAGTCCTCCTTTGTCCGCCCAAGCTCCATCAGCGGTGTAACCTGGTTCTGCTTCTATGAAGAGTGTGGTGGCCCTTTTCCACAGCAATCGTCCTATGTTAGACGCTTTTGATCCTCGAAGTTTGTGCTCTTGCATAAAAAATATATCTACAATGTCTCTCTATATGTAATTATGTAGATTATCAACTGCAATGGGGTCATTAGGTCCTCTGACATTCTAGAAGAGAAATTTTCGTATCATAAGCCTCTTAGATCAAGAGTTTGCCGAGCGCTCCTTACGCAATCTGTTTGTTGAGAGATCCTAATGCCCCAGGAGTCTAGGTTAGGGTTGGTTGTTACTCTTGCAATTCTAACTTGTGGAGTCCTAGTAGGGGTGTGTAATTGTTGGTGTGCTAAAGCCTTCAAATGCCACATTGAAACTAGGATTTTAGAGTCATCCTTAGATGCACCGGGATCCGTTGCAGTCCATTGTGGGAGGGAATCTGTGATGCAATTAAAAACCTAGAGGGCCAATGACGTTCCAGCATTGGATGTTGGAGAAAGGGGGCTTGATAAACCGCTAAGTTCCAATAGTTTGGTCGAAGCGTTGGTTGGTTGGGTCTCCTGTTGGAAAAGGATGGTGACTTGATGGGGGCGTTGAGGGAGTTGGATATGTGGATATTCGAGTGTAGTAGTTAGTGGCAAGTTTGTGTTATGTTTTAGGGGACTGGAAGAATGCTCCTGGAGGTTGAGGGATCTAGATTTGCTTCGAGTCACTCGCGGGGAAGAGGATCCTATGGGTTTTAGACAAGAAGATCTGGGTTCGAGTTCTCGTACAGAGTCATGTATGTTGAGTGCAATGTGAGTAGGTCCTGATGTGGTGTTACAGTTCATATAAGCTTGGGAGAGGGGTGGTAAGGGAGGAGATTTGGGGGTTATAGCTCTCTCCTGGAATAGGGTGTCATTAGGGTTAGTAGGCTCAGAGTAGTCAGATATGTGGAATGGATTGTGATGAGACAAGAGAAGTGGGGGAAGGGGAAGGTTATGCTGGGAGTGACCCTGAACCTCTACAGAGGAGTAATTTGTATTGGTTCCCTAGAATGGATGGTCTAAGTCAATCTTTTGAGATGCATCTAAAGAAAGATTAGAATAGGATTCAATTTGCTGAAAGGCTAGGGGGGGTTCAATGTAGTTCAAGTCCTCTCTCCTTCTTTCTAAGGTCACTCTGAGGGCCCAGTAATGGTTGGAGCTTGTGAAAGAGGGGGATTTTTGAGCGGTACGCCCTTGTCTACGATGTGATACAGGAATAAAGCCCTCCTCATCCAGTTTTGCTTTTGTTGACGGAGTGTGGTGGCAATTGCTACTGTGATGATTAAATCTATGGGTAGAAGATTTGTTGGTAATATTCCTACTTGGTTGTTGAATGTGGGTTTGGGATTGAGCAGGTCTGGGGGCTGAATGTTCATGCGGTGAAGTCTCAAGAGGGGCTCGGCTATTAGGGTGGAAAGTGGCCAAAGAAGGTTGAGTATGGTGTCGTATTGTAAATGTATTCATTATGCGAAAATGTATAATTGTTTGTTAAATTGGAGGGTTTTTTTTTTAGAGTTTCAAGAAACAAATGGAGTTATACTCCACTTGAATTCTTTTTTTTTTACCTCTATTTGACAAACATTTAGTTCTTTGATTTCTATACTAGAAGATATTTTAATATGTTAGTTAGTTTGAAGTTGTAAAAACAAAAAGTAAAGCTTGTTTTACCCTTTTTTCTTATTTTTATTTTTATTTTTAATGAATTAAAAATCCACGTAGATGATATGGATAGACTTATCGAGAATAGGAAGTCGCCCATGTGGGTATTATGGCCCATGTGGGTATTATGGCCCATGTGGCATCTTAGTGGCCAAAATCCATTAACTTAGGTGGATGGCATGGAGGTTGAGGTGGTAGATGAGGTTGAGGATCATCTTCTTCCTCCTCCTTGTTTGCTTAGAGAAGCCGTCACTTTAGGAGGGGATAACACTTTTTACATGGAGATTTTGGTAATGAAATTTTGAGAGCTTGTGTATCTTGTTTTTGTGTTTCCAAAAAGCTATCACTTATAAAGTTTGGAGTTAGTATGTGTAAGTTATGAGTTTGGGAGTGAAGTGTTGTGAAGCTGCCTCAAACTTTCAAGAGAGTGATCTTTGAAAGGCTATGAAATGTGGACAGTACTTTGTATTTGAGTGAAACTTGGAAAGCTTATAGATGTTCATGTTATCTTTTCAAAATGGGTTTATTTTCTTGATTTGGAAGTAGTATGTGAAAGTTATGAGTTTGAGAGTGAAAGGGTGAAGGGATACTTTCGGGTTTCCAAGTGAGTGAGTTTTGAAAGGCTATAAAATGTGTACAGTACTTTGTATTTGAGTGAAACTTGAAAATCTTGTAGATGTTCATGTTATCTTTCCAAAATGGGTTTATTTTCTTGATTTGGAGGTAGTATGTGAAAGTTATGAGCTTGAGAGTGAAGTATAAGTGAGCTGCCTTTGAGTTGGGAAAGGTGAACTTTGACCAACCATAAAAGTCGGATAGTATCTTAGTTTTGAGTGAATTTTGAAGAGGTTCTAGGACTTTTTGTTATCTTTTTAGAGGCATATCACACTCTTAGTTTGGAGTTGTATAGCGAACGTGGCACTCAATAAACTATCAGACACTTTTTCGAGGGGAGTTCATGAAGGATATGACTTTGTTTCTACAATTTTTTACCATATATGGGGTATATTGAGACTCCATGACATCTTTGGAGGGGTGTATGGAAGGGTGATAGTATTTTGGTTCATATGACATCATTGGGGGGATTTATTATTATGTTTGTGACTTTGGCCACGGGATCTTTCATTATTTGAACCACATCTAGTTGCAGCTAGAAGCCCCGCGTTTTCCCAAGGCAAGGCCTCTCTACTTGACAACAAGATGGGCATTGATTAGGAGGATGAGAGAATTCTATACACCAATGACATTGGACAGACGGTTCTTCATAGTAAAGATGTGTATTGATGGCAAGGTCCAGGATATCCTTGGCCACGATCTGACCTAAGGTTTGGACAATGGAGTCTGAGAACAAGATAAACTCTAATGGGAGATTCAGGACTGAAAGCCAACACGGAACAAAAGGGCCAATAGGAAAGTAGGGGTTATGGAATGGCTTCCACCTCTGGTATGTAACTTCCCCTCCCGGAAACTTATGGAGAAATAGGTTTAGGGTTGTTTCAATAGCTTGACTACAATCCAGTTTGATATAGTGAAATCGTCCCCTAGCAGCTTTGTGCAAGATAACGTAGTTAGGGTATAATAGTTTGCTAAGGTCCTTGAGCCATACTAACCTAGTTTGATTGTTGGGTGTACCTCCTATGAAACATGCAATAGCAACATGGTCCCTAAGGTGTTGGGTTTCCTGAGACAAAGCAACTAAGTCCAAGGCAGAAAGCAGGAGTACCTTGTAGGGTTGAACGAGGAGGCCTACCTAGTTCCTAGTGAGCGTAGGGGGGAGAGATTCTCCCGATGTAATCTCGAAAGGCTTGAAGTGTAAGGTCGGAGAGGCTGGTGGGACCTCCACTCGAGGACTCCTACTACGTTCGTCACCCTTCTTTGGCGCTACAGACCGTGGCAAGTTTGTGTGCCCTCGAGGACTCCCACGGTGTCCATTACCCTTCTTTGGCACTAGAAGCCATGGTAGGTCTATGTCAACGTGGTGCATGCTTTGTGCGTCTCTCCTATGGTTGGCATTAAACAATGGTTGTTCTCGACCAGTGCGCCATGTTTGCAGGCCTTCTCTCCTATATACGTCCTAGTTTCTGAATTGTTCTTGAAAGTTAGGTTTGGGAGGACTTTGATGCCTGGCGTGTTGACGATGCAAATGCAGAAAGTGTTTTGCAATGTAGTGGGGACCATCCCTAATGGCGTCCCTATAAGAACCCATTACGAGCTTAAACAAGTGTACTTAGATTAGTGAAGGAGTTGACTAACCAAGATACAGAGCTTAGGGTTTGAAACAAATACAAAGAGGCTACCCTCCAAACCTAAGTTGTTCATCACAATGGAGAGCAACCACCAGTACCTCTTATGGTACACAAGTTCACAGATGTAACTACACTGATTTCAAGAATACTTTGTCCTCCGTAAAAAGAAAGAGGCTTCAATTCGCTCTAAAAGCTAGCTAGGACCTGCATTGTACCCACCAACCCATTCTTTCTATAACTTGGGATTTAGAACTCCAAATCGGACGCACTTAATCTCGGAATATGCGTAATGTCACAGCCTATGTGATTTAGAGAATGTTTGTATTGAATAGTTCAGTCCAAAGTGATACCGATCAAAAAAATAATCTCATGACAATAGAGAAACCTTAGATCCTACAATTGCGCCCCCCCCCCCCCCATTTCAACCGTCGTTTCAAACGGTATTTTCCTAATGATAATTTTTCAATGGTGCTTAATAGATATCTAAAACCATACCCTCTTTTCGATGTGCATCTTAAATTGAAACCATCTACTTAATTTCAAGATTTCTTAGGGCACCCTTTTGGGTGGGCATTTGGAAAATGGATTGTTTTACAACATGGACCAAATTGCAAACAGAATAGCTTCCTACAAATTAGGCAATCCCCAAACAATTAATTATGGCCTTTAGTTGCCATGAGTGCGGACTCACTCATTAGAGGAGTTTTGGGGTGTGTGGAGGGCTATGTATTCCCCTGGGTTCCCAGACCCTGGGATTTGCCCCGCAATTGCTACCTGACGTGGCACAACAATTGTCATGTCAATTTTTTTTACATTTTAAAATTTTCATAAAATAAAAATTTCAAAAAAATAAAAATAAAAAAATTTGACAATGGCCGTTCCCAGACTACAGGGGGAACAACGCCAGGAACAGGCCCGAAATGGCCCTCCAGACCCCCCCAAACTCCTCTAATGTAGTGTGCCTTGTGCCATTTTTGTGTATCTTCATTTTCCAAGCGCTTCCATGCAAACAAGATTTCTCATTCCGGGTAAAGAATTTGAAGTTTGCATTCCTCATTCCTGATTTGTGTTTTCGGTTTCGGGTATTTTTCTTTTTCTTCTTTAAAATTTTGAGGTTGAGGGTCCCTTTAGCTTTGATCATTTGAATTTGAGCTTGTGGGAATATCTGCATCGATTTGAAGACAATTCGTGCTACCGTGTAAACTCTTGACAAAGGAATTGTGGATGGAATCTTAAGTTGCAACCAATTAGGACAATTGTCGATTGATCGCTACGCGCTGAATAGTGTCACTGTGTCACTCACCACGTTGTCGTGACTTTCTGCGCAGTTGCTATGTGGAGCTTTTTATTAGTAAGGCCGCTCTAGTGTTGGAGAGATGAACGAGGCCTTGAGTAAGTTAACTTTGTTCACAATTTCTCCTTGCTATGACTTGTGCAGCACTCTCACTTCACTCTATTGTGCGTTTGGTTTTGGTTTAGGTGAGTTTTGTGATGCGTTCCAGGAGTCACTTGTTGAGTCGTTGAAGCTATTCTCGCCTTCGACATGAGTATTGTTGTGTGGGCGATCAGTTAGTGACTGAAGTCTCTCTTAGTAGGCTGAGGGTTAGGATTTGCAAATTTGAAGAGATTGTTGTAAGTAGGGCACAGATGCTAATCCTGACCCTCATCAGTTGGCATTGATTTTGCGTTTGATTGACATTTGTGCGCAAGAACAAAACATTACTTCCACCCTTGGTAGTATATAAACCCCTTTTGTAGCATTTACTGTAGCCATTTTGTTGTGTTCAAAGGTCCTATTTGAGTTGTGAAAATCCAACAGTAGGGGGATCGCCATGGCAAAGAACCACAAGGTTGTCGAAATAGGTGACACATCCTGCAATTGTTCTACATCCCCCTCCTCCTCATCTGTGTATCATTCCACACGCATTGAGGGACTGTTACAAAGCCAAACTGACTACGTAACAGTCCTTGATTTCGAGATTGCCGCTTCGAAAGATCATTGGAGTGAGTTCCAGCAACCTTCGAGTGTAATAGAGGACTCCAATGTTGAGGAGAAGGAGAAAGTTCATCTGACCAATACAGCGATTGTGTTAGGTCTGCAGAGGTAGTTTCCGCAAACGGGCAATTTCTTTCGGGATGGTGATGATTCTTTGTTGGGCCAAAAGATTGCCAAGGGAGGTCAGGATGAAAATCTTCGAAGAGAGGTGGGAGGGATCTTCCTACAGCAAGTACGTGTTGAAGGTGTTCAAGGAGGGCTCATCGGTGCTGGACCTTCAAAAGCAATGGCCTCTGGGAATGCTCAACAAATGTGCAGATGCGTATACTTCTTCGGGGCTATATTCTTCGGTCCTCTGTGGCATGGTGGTGATGAATGGGAGGTTTGCATTATAGATGCTCTGATGTGTAGGGGACTTGCGAAAGCTCATTGACAAGAAAATGGAGCGCAACAACAACCAACTCTGTGCTCCTTTCTTTGACGAGGAACTTGTATGCAACATGTTACATATTGCAGAGGAGATGAAGGCCTTGCACCAAGACAACATTGTCCACAAGGACCTCAAAGCTTCCAATGCACTCATATGGCCAGTAGAAAAAGAGCATCGATTTGAAGATCTAGATTCACTTTCTCCTGGTTCGTATGGGTGTCTAGTAGCAAATTATGAGTGCTCGAAGGGAGTGGTGGGGACAAGGTTTTGGAGAGCTCCGGAAATATTGCAAGGTGTGAAAGCTTGCAAGATCACACCTGATTTATTCACCAAGGAAGCTGATGTTTATAGCTTCGCTATGACTTGCTATGAAATGATCACTGGTAAACTTCCTTTTGAGGATTTGGAGAGGACTGTCTATGATGTGGTTCTTCAAGAAGAAAGGCCTACATTGCCTAAGGAGACTAAGCCTTGGATCAAGACTTTGTTGAGCAAATGTTGGCATTCCAATCCAAATGAGAGACCAAGCTTTGAGGAAATACTCAAATGCATTGAAAGTCATGGAAAGAAGAATGTATCTTCTAGTGAATGTTGCAATATAATGTGAATTTGAATTGAGTTTTATTTTGTTTACAATGAATACATTGTTGTTGAGATGCCATGCATTATTTGTTGTGTGCTAGTTTTTTGAAGGTATCCAATTATTCTTGTGATCTTTTTCTAAATCACTTTTTGGTTTAGTGTGAATAATAGTTTCTAGAACCTAAAAATGGAGCAATAGTGGAATACTTGCAATCAACAAATCTAATAACATCTTAGAATGTAGTCCAAATATTTTCTTTTGGTAATGAGACTTAATTTTGGATTCTCAACTTGTATAAATCCAATAATTAATGTGTAATCATTGTTTTGTTTCAATATCATTACAATTTTTGTTGAGGGGCTTTGGAAGTATGATCAAAGTGACAATTCTATAGTAAGCAATTGTGAGAGGACTCTCTAAAGAAACATTTCAATTTCAATCTTTGGAGGTGCCAAGAATATCCATGTAACATCATATTCTAGCTATCAAAAGCAAAAAGAGATACAAAAATACAAGTGTCTTGTTGTAAGAGCACATAA
Organism: Straminergon stramineum; assembly: GCA_963920665.1. Taxonomy (NCBI): domain Eukaryota; kingdom Viridiplantae; phylum Streptophyta; class Bryopsida; order Hypnales; family Calliergonaceae; genus Straminergon; species Straminergon stramineum. The sequence continues at coordinate 3,308,590 of OY987270.1, read as the reverse complement.
TTAGAATAGGAGTCTTCATGTTTCATAAATATAAAATCTCAATCAAGCATGTATAATCAATTGTGTGGAGACTAATTGATATATTGGATTGAGGATTGTATTTGCAACACTAAATGTATGAGTTATGGAATGTGGTGATTTTGTGTATAGTGATTGAGTGTAGTTTTGCATATAATGGTTGTATTTTTGCAAGAATTGGGCTTCATTTCTTGCAGACAATTGCTCATTTCAAAGATTACTAGTCTTACTTCCTTGACTATCAAGGTTTCCATGTGGAAAGCATCTACTTTGTTGCTGGTTAGGATTGACAAAAAATATTTTGAAAATAGATGTGATTTTTTTGTGATTGTATAGGAAACAAAGAACTGTATGTAAAAAAGCAAATCTTTTTTAGTTATGGCATCTTCTTAGACACATTTGCCAATTTTAATTAATGACTTGGTAAGGAATATTGTCCCTAACCATTGGATACAATAATATTTCCAAGATTGAATCAAGTGAATCAATTCAAGTTTTAGGCCATTAGTATAAGGTATAATTTTGGATACACCACCAGTTTATTCTAACACAACCTCCCTAATAATGTACATCTAGGTCTATTTCACACATACTTTAGCATAATGCTAAATCCATTCCACTAACTAGGACTAGTAGGGTGAATTTTATATTTTGGAGGGTCGTGTAAGAAAAAAGCGTCCTATTTTGTGCCATGTTAATCTCATGTTCTTCACACCCCCTAGCTTAATTGGGGCCTTTGATTGCAAATATGAATTCAAATTTTGCAATTTTTCTCATGTCAAGCAAATAAAAATTTACCCAGGGTTAAATTCACCTGGATGGTCCCACTTCATGGTAATTATGGGTTTAGTGTCCTATTATAATTCAACTAAATACTCAAACTTTTACTCTTTAGTATAACAATCAAAATTTCAACTACTTCAATTCTATTTGATGGCATGTAATTTGTATATGAAGTTGACTGATACCTTCATCACATCAAAACAAAGATACTATTTGATTGTAAATTTGTATGGACAATGATATACTTACAAGACCATCAAAGTTATTCAATTGGAGGCAAAAAATGAGCCACAAAGAGATCAAGGGAATCATAAGTCACAGTTCTCCAAGTAACTACTACACCAGATAGATCATGGCCTCTCAACAACAAGAAGTTTCTTATAACCAAGCTAATACTTCACATTACCAATATATTTTAAAATGGCTTCAACTCGATTCATCCTAAACCTCTTCTAGTCTTCAAATTAAAACAACACCTACACTAAATTTCAAAGATGAAACACAAAATACAGTACTAGAGATGTTGTGATATTTATGGCTTGTGTCCCAAGCATGTTCTAAATGATGGTACATAAATGTGAATGTTAATTACAAACATATGTCCCTTACACACATGAACCCTTAGGGCATCCTCAATAGACTCCCAAATTTACCTTGCCAAATATAACTTACTCTAACTTTTCATTGTTTTGTAATTAGAACTTGAATTTTTTTTATTGGTGCAAGCAGATTCAATAGTACTTTGAAAAGGCATGAGAAATTTCAAATTTAGACATTGGACAATGAAAAAAACCCACTTCGAAAGCTATCTTGAAGACAAATATTGTAGAGTTTTGGGCAAATCGGATTGCTTGGACTCAGTGTTTTTTTTTTGTTTTCAGACAAATGGTTATGTGGCCTTTCTTTCAAGAAGGTTCTACATTCCCTGGCTCCTTCATTATGGGGATTTGAATTGAATGAGGCCAATTATGAGTATACAATTTTGAATATTTAATTTTTGTATGCAATATTTGTATGTATTGGCTCTGCATGATGGATAAAATGAGGTTTTGGAAACATTGTGGCAACAATGTGCCAAGCGATGATGATAGTCTGGCATTTTTTAACACATTTATACCCTTTTTTTTCTATAGGCGTGAAGCTGCCCATTTTTTTGGAGGCAATTGGGCATTTAATTGCCTAAAAAAACAACCCTGCTTGGACTTCAAAATTGCTCGTTTCCGGGCGGCGCATTGGGCTCGAAGCCCAAGACTTCTCTTCTTTAGCTCATCCCCTTCCGAGCTCCTGGCTGGCTGTTCCCCGAATCATCTTCTTGTTCGTTCTCTTGATCTTGATTACTGTTGAATTCTTCCTTGTTGAACTCGTACGGTGGGTCTGCTCGTTTCGTTCGGGCTAGAATTTTGGATCGTCTTGATGTATTTTTCATTCACTGTGGGATCTCGTTGCCTCTATCTGCCGGGAATCCGGGATCTCCAGGGCCTTCGGTCTGGATATTTGAGTTTTCAGCTTCTAGTTCTTAATTGAATTTGAATCTCTTTCCTGCCATTCTTGATCTTCGTGTCCCTTGTTAGGAACATTAAAAACAGTCTTCGTTAATTGCCGCTCTTGATTCTTGATTCTCGTGTTCTTTCACGACTCACCTCGCCTCTTGCAAAACCTTAGTCGGCTGGATTGGGAATCTCTAACATCAGCTGCTGGCATGGGAAAACTCAGTTAGGGTGCTCCATCAGTCGCTCTTCCTTGCCGCTGGGACGTACCGCTTGGCTACCATTTCGAGTTGCATCCTTCGCCACCAACGAGGCTCTTGTTCTCTCCATCGGGCACCAAAAATTCCAGATCTGGATTCGTCTCCCATTCAACCCTTCATCACTCATACTCACTCATTATTTTGCCACCCTGTTTTTCCCTGGATTTCTTTCCCACTCCTTTGTAGAAGACCTAATCGACAGATTTGTTGAGACATTTTCTCTCACCTAATTAAAATTTCACCCAAAATCTGAAACTTCCAAGATTTTTTTTCATAAAACTCCAAAAGACTCCCCCAAGACACACATATACAGTGTATGGGAGAGAGAAGAAGAGAGCTTCAAAACCTGATCTCCTTCACTAAGAGTTGTTAGTTTAATGATCTATTCATTCAAATTTCATCCCCACACTAATTTACTGATAAAATGCACGACATTGCAAGAAATTGCACTTATTTTCTATAAAGTGAACTACTTTACTGTGAATGGGGAATGGTAGCATGTAAGCATAGAATCTATGAGCCTATGAACTTAGGAGTCTATGTTATAGACACCTTTTATAGTTATAGGTGTCTATGTTATACTAAAGATTTCAGTACAATGCAACCATTCTTACACCAATTGTGGGTAGTTTTGTCTCATGATAGCAAGGCTTTGAAGCCTTAGTTCATAGATTAGGCACTAGATTAACCACCCTTGTCAATGCTAACCAAATACACTGTCTCTTTTTGTTTTAGAAGTCAAAAGTTTACCAAAACTAGTTCTCTTTTAAAAAACAAACTAGATCTTCCTTTCTAAAAACTTCTAGTCATCTTTTGTTAATCCTTGAAGGACCAAAGAGCCCACTACGATTTTTTTGAAAATTTTGGCAAACAGTACCTATATCAATACTTGAGATAAAATTGTAAAAATAAAGTGTATGTGCACATATTGAGAGGCTTGCTTTCACCAAAAACGAAATTGAAATTGATTGATTTTTTAATAAGATGTGGGACCATCTGTGACTTTAATCTCAATGAGGGCAACCTCCAAAGCTAGAGTTAATTACTTAATTACAGTTTTTTTTTTTTGGTTTTCAGACAAATGGTTATGTGGCCTCCTTTCAAGAAGGTTCTCCATTCCTTGGCTCTTTCATTATAGGGATTTGAATTGAATGAGGCCAATTATGAGTATACAATTTTGAATATTTAATTTTTGTATGTAATATTTGTATGTATTGGCTCTGCATGATGGATAAAATGAGATTTTGGAAACATCGTGGCAACAATGTGCAGGGCAATAATAATAGTCTAGCATTTTTTAACACATTTATTCCCTTTTATTTCTATAGGCTTGAAGTTGCCCATTTTTTTTTGAGGAAATTGGGCATTTAATTGCCTAAAAGAAAAACCTTGGTTAATTAGCTAGTAATTAGGAGTTCTAGAAGACAATAGGTCGAGCCTCTAAAATATCTCAAAGAAAAGAAAATAGATAAAAGAAAATAGGTTTGAAGGAGAAGGTAGAATTAGTTTGCAAACTTCCATAGTTCATTGTAACCATCATTTTAAGTGGTATGCTAACATCAAAAAAAGTAATGGGATGGAGTCCGGTGGATCCTATGAAGATATTTCAATAATGATCAAGGATGGAACCATGGTATCAACAAAACTAGAGGTATGCGCCTAAATTGCCCATCTTATAATCATTCTTTTTTGTAGGAATATTAATTTAAGTTAGAAGCTAACTTAAGTCAAACCTTTAGGAATTTGTCAAAATCTAACTTTGAATTTATAATTAAATATTCAATTTTTAGAGATTTTAAAAAATAGATTAAAAAAATGAAGAAGATATGCATGGATGAAGTTCAATATTCAAGAAAGTTAGTTTTAGATGAAAAATGGTAAAATTCATCCAAGTAAGGTCAAATGTCATTGTGCATGCATTTGTGTAATGTTGAGGGGATTACATCAAAAGATCTCATAATCTCCAATCTCCAAGTTTAGTGTTGGAATACCTTTGTTTGATTATGCAAGTGAATGCCTTTGCTCAATCATATAGACATATAAGGATATGGATGCCCATAAGCCCATTATGCAGACAGAGTCTACAACTTTGAAATGAACAAAAATTTATGGTACTCCTTTACATCAAAAAATCTCAAGATGATTCATCTCAATTACTAACTATATACAAAAAAACGTAGTATGGATGTTTGCATTGCTACAATATGTTTTCTCTTACAGCTTTCATACATGGGCATGCTCTATGAAATATTTTAAAACCATCAAGGGATCTCTTGAGAGGTTTCGGTAGTTCATTTCATCTTTTGTGATGTAAATTAGATGCAAAAATCCTTGTCAAAGGGGGTAATTCTAAAACTCTATCCAGAGATCTCCCGATCCAATTATGCAAACTCTTGTAGACTCAAGGATTTATTTTTAGAGACTTCCAACGAGGATGGAACAAAAATCGCATAAATTTTCTCATTTCTAAACACACAAAGCATTCTTTACAATAGACATGGGTGCAAAATTTGATGAATGCAAAACGATAATATATGGGGAGATCTCCAAATGTATAGAAATACATGTCTGAAATTCCTCTAAGAATCCAAAATTAGTTAAATATGGCATCAAAGCTACTTGAATGTGTGTTTGTCAAAATCACCCGCTTATCATACCAATCCTCCACCAAAATCTTACAAACATTTATACCGGTAGTAAAATACCCAATACCACACTGTTGACCAAGGCACAGCATGAGCAAGCACGTGTCCAGCAGAATTGATTCCCCAATCCCCATGTATTATCGTTTTGCATGCATCAAATTGATTCCCCCAATCCCCATGTTGCTTGCTATGGTGCCCTTTAATCAATTGCCTCTCAGGAACTGTCCACGTTGCCGGCTCACATGCACGACGTGGACATGTGAATTCGTGCATGGTATATGAATATATTTATAAATATAAATAAAAGCACAGACCTGTTGCAATGCAACATTGAACTCAGGAGAATAATTAGGGACTGAATAGCCGCTCGAAGTCTTACACTTCACATCTTACATTGATACGAGAGGATTAAGGCTTCACGACTCAGAGGCAGTTTGGATTAACTCTTCCGATTGCAGGAAGTCAGCGGCAGTTGCTGGACTAGTGCCCTGAGAGATCGAGAGATCGAGGGGATTTTGCCATTGGGGGGAGCATCACTTGGGTTAATGAGAGGATTCTTGGCCTAACTCCCTGCACTGAAAATAGAAGAAGTTTCAAAAGACTCGGAACGTACGGGGCGTCAGCTGGGTGAAGCCAAAGCAGCGAACACGTACGGCGAGTAAGGAGCACAACTTTTCTTGTTGACAATCTCGAGTGGGAGCAACACCGACATAAGTTCACCACAATTGATTCCACGAAGAGAAATATAATTTGATTCAATGGGGGCACCCACATCTGTACGTCTCACCTTCCTGTTTGGGTGTCTTCTCTCAGCTGCAACTGCAGACACGCAGTTCTCTTTCCCATCATTCTCGCCTGAATCACAGGATGACTTCTTTACATTTAGAGATGCTGCATACAATGCCGCCAATCGTTCCTACATCCTCAACGCAGATGCCAGGAAGCTTGATTCCAGAGGGTCCTGCGGAGTTCTGCTTTACGGGAAAGCGGTCCATCTTCGAAATGTAGCGACTGGGAGAGCGGCTTCCTTCAGCACCTCTTTCTCCTTTACGTTCACCAAGCACGGCTTGCCTTGGGATTACAGTATAGAGGCCTCGGAAGTAATTGGATTCGGTTTTGTCATCCTCACTAAAGTACCCATGTCTATTATGAACGATTTGGCCTCCCAAACGGCAGAGGCTGGTGCTTGCAGACTGATACCGGTACAAACTCTACTAGATACAATCACTCCTGCAAGCTTTCACGTGATTTTTGAGACAGATTATATTCCGAATCTCAAGCAGAGGCTCAGCAATAATTTCATTCGGGTTGGGAAAAATCTGGAATATGAATATGATCTGGAAGCTTATACCCACAACCTTTGTGGCAATGGCACGCATTGCTCGTATTTCTCCAACGGGAGAATATTGACGGCTTGGATTGATTTCGATAGCTCATCTCAGACACTAGAAATCAGGATGGCGGACGGATCAGATCCCAAACCTTCGCATCCTCTGTTGCTCATTTCCAATTACGAATTCCCCAGGGCGATCGGAGATGACGCATACCTCTCGTTCTGGGGAAGCTCAGATGTCCACCGTTTGGAAGAGCATGAGCTCTTGTCCTGGAGCTTCTCGAGCACCGAGGTCTCGGAGTCGAAGCTCCAACTGATGCTTCACTATTTGAAGTCAAGAACATGGGTTAGTAAAACCGCAGGAGTTCTCGTTGGAACGCTTGCTGCCTTGGTGATTCTCTGGTCCATCTTTTCTTTCGCAAAGCCATCCACCAGTTACACTGCTCTAGGGTATTCCACAGGACCACGTGTCTTTGCGTATAATGAGCTCCGCAAGGCAACCAAGAACTTTGATGAAAGAAATGTGCTTGGACGTGGCGGATCAGGAGTTGTTTACAAAGGCTCTTTCGAAGGTGAGAATTTGAGTTTCTATAAAATTAGACTTTTCATTGATTTTTAAACATCCATCTTAGGGAGATGCCATTAACCTTGGAAGGATGGACCCAGGGCCACTTTTCCAGACTTCAAAGTTCGCCTCTTTGTATGCTTTCATTTTCCAACCAAGGTAGGAGGTCCAAAAAATATTTAAGTTGTATAAGTGTTCTCTAACACAAAGGTTCATATTTCTCTCTTGAATGTACTAGTTGTATTCATCAATGTACCCACAATGAACATATGAGGGGTAGATGCTTTTACAACCCTTTGTAATGCCCACATCGAAATACATAATGAATTCCAAGAAGGTCCAGAAAATGATGAAAGGACTTGGTTTAAATGCCATTTGTTTATCAAGGAAAATTTAATGAAAAATTATTCAAGAAATCAAACTCTTCAAAATTACAATTTAGTTGGTAAAAGGTTGTATTAGGAACCTCCTACCTCACATATGATTGGGTTTTTTTTCCTTATAGATGTAATTACATTTTTTCTATGAGTCATAAGAATTTCAATGTTTTTGAGAAACTTTGAATAAAAAGTGAACAAAATTTCTTCCTAGGTAGACTTATAGTGTAGAACATCATGGATCAAAGAATTTACTCTATCTTTTTTAAAATAGAAAATTAGCATTCTATGGTAATAGGTGCAAAGTTCAAACAACAAAAAGAAAAATCTAAGAATTTTTCTAGCTAAATGTTAAGCTAGTGTAGAAATTAAACTTCCCAAACTTCATTTCATTAGTTGGAATCAATTACAAAACAATCATTTTTATAACTTCAATTTAGATCTACATAAAGGAGTAGGTATTTCTAGAATATATTGTACAATGATCTATGGATTTGCATTTTTTCACGTAGGAAAGTCAAAAAATTTCACTCAAAGTGACTATAGAAACCCGTCTATTGGAATTGGGATCCAAGACTTCCCCCCTATTGGATGAACTTTTTTCATCCTTTAGGCCTCTTTCAAATCATCCTTAGGATACAAATGGCCTTTCAAGTATTTGGGGTAACTTTGGAATGCCTCAAATGATGGTTTATATCTTTTGGATGATTTTAGGGAGGCAATCCAGATGTAAAAAAATCCTTGGATCAATGTATTTTGGGAATTCTGACTCATTTCTTAAGTTCTACATTTAAGCCATAAAAATGATCATTTTTGAATTTGGAGGCAATTGATGAAATGAAGCTTATTTTTTCCATTTTTCTCTTATTTCAAATGTTGAAAAATTACTAAATTTGAATATTTTATTGCTATTTGGAATTTGGGCCTATTACCAAGGATTGCTGATTTTTTAATTGTAGAATGATGTGGTAAATGTTTTTGCACCATAGCGCTTTGCAATATGATGTGAACCGGAGGAGAAATTTTCAAATTTTCTAAGAATTTTTTTTTTCAATACGAGCTCTTTTTACTTTTATTCAAAAATTCAAAGTAATTTCAAATTTTCCCAAAAAAATTTGAATTCTCACAACTTAGAGAAGTCATGTAATTACTTCTATGAAAAAGAAATATAAAAAATTTCTTTCATATATAGTTGCAAAATATGAGCATGTTGAGAGAAGAACTCAAGGTTTGAAATAATTGTCAAAGATTTGTTCTTGGAGGATTAAGAAAACAAAAATGTGAACAAGATCTCTTGCAAACAATATGTGTCTCTTCAAAATTATTGAAAGAATTGTGGTTCAAAAAAATTAAAATATGGGGATTAAAGCTCTATCGAAATAGGTTAAAGTAGGTCTATTTTTGAATTGCGTTTTGGTATAGTTATCTTACCTCTAAGTTATTTGCAATTATCTTCCTAAAATGCATATCATTCAATTTAATCTTTGCAAAAGAGGATTAAACTTGTAAATCCATGTTTGGCCCAGATGGAGGTGTTTTGGTTGCTGTGAAACAAATCAATATGTTAGAGGATAAACAAGCTCAAGCCCTCTTCCATGCTGAAGTCACAAGTCTAGGCCAAATTCGACATCGAAATGTTGTGAGCTTATATGGATGGTGTCAAGAAAAAGGCAAACTATTATTGGTGTATGAATACTTGCCCAATGGAACTCTCAATGATTGGCTTCACAAAAATGGGAGCCAAAAAATCCTATCTTTGAAAATGCGGCACTCCATTCTTGAAGGGGTGGGTGCAGCCCTAAGATACTTGCATGAAGATTGCTTGACTTGTATTTTGCACCGAGACATTAAGTCGAGTAATGTGTTGTTGGATGCGGATTTCAAAGCTCACATTGGAGATTTTGGACTTGCTCGTTTGATAGACCACCACAAGTTGGAAAAGACTACTTTGGTAGGAGGTACATTTGGTTACATGGCTCCTGAATTACCATATACAGGCAAAGCCACAAAAGAATCAGATGTTTATAGTTTTGGCATCTTGGTTTTGGAAGTGGTATGTGGAAGGCACCCCTTGGACTTTCGAGCAACTGAACATGAAGATCTTGTATTATTGTTTAAGGTTTGGCGAGCTCATGAAGAGGGGTCACTCTTTTGTATGGTGGATCCAAGAATGCTTGGGATTTTTCAACCATCAAGTGGATTTGCACCTGTTTGTGATGAAAGATTACAAGTTCCTTACTTGTCATCCAATTCTTCCAATTGGAATAGTAGGACTTCCTTAAGAACCTTAGTTTCACACATGGACCTAGAAATCCAAACAGCGATGGTTGTTAGTATGCTTCAATTGGGACTTTTTTGTTGCCTTCCTAATCCCAAGGCTCGACCTTCTATGGGAGAAGTGATTAGACTATTGCAACAGATTCGAGACATAGAGTATGAGTCTCCCATCACCACGATCCTAATGCCATCATTGCCAACCACCAAGCCACTTTATGATTCATTGGAATTCTCATGTAGAACTATCTTGAGTACTTCTGTTGAACCTTGTCCTACTTCATTGGTCTAAGTTTCTTGTCAATGATTCTACTTTGTAAAGGCCATGATGACGGTGATTGGCACCACCTAGTTTTTCTACAACAAGGGCACAATTGAATTTTTTTTATCCAATTCACTCTAAGATTGATCTTGAGTTGGTCTTCTTTGCAATTCAACGTGACATTCCATTGCTACAATTTTGCTCTCATTATAAGTTGATATTGAGCTTTCCCAAAAAATTCTATGTTGTCAAACCTCCAAATCTTTTACTCTACATGCTCCATTTTTCATATGCATATAGGTAATTATAGACTAAGGTACACAAAGTCCTATCATGCCCCTTGGGATGCATAGCATGCTTGATATACACTAGTTTTGCATCCAAATTGTTTAATTTGCACTAAAATTTATACTATAATATTTATTCCTTTTCTCCACAAATTATTCATGATTTTCAACAAAAGTTTCATGATCATTACTACTTCACAATTTGTATTAAATAAACATTAAAAATAAAGAGTAGAGAATATTTATTTTTAACCTTTAAAATTGAATCTAAATCTTTGACTTTCAATGTTGAATACAAATTTCAAAAAAATCTTGAAATAGTATGAATTTGAAAGCAAAATTATTTCAATTTTGAAAACCTACATTAAAAAATCCGAATTGCTACATTAGTTTTCATTGAAAAATCTAAATATAGGATTTACAATGCATTGTGAGGAAGACTTTTTTCGGTAACATCTTTTGTATTATGAGCACTTGAAGATTTAAGTTTTTCTCGAGGGGGTGGTCAAGTAGCATAGGTGGACTCCTTATTTGAATACCCTATTTTTGGAGTCACTTCATATCTAAACTAGACAACTAGTGCATTTCTAACATGCCACAATAGACTAAAGACAAACATGCACCAAATAGTCAATGCTATATTAGGATGTCAATTGTAGAGTACATGCTCTACACATAGAATTAGATTATTCCAAAACGAAAACTCTAAAAATTAGATGATGCTTTTATTTAAACAATTAATAGAGTGAAAAAAAATTCAAATGGCAATTGCATCCAATGGGTAGGGGTGGAGGAGCTAGGGAAAGAAAATCTTCACGTTGAAAGTATAATTTTTATGGGACTCATATTGTTTGTTCTATAAAATTGTCTAAATTTAACAATTATTTCCTAAATTTAATATACCAAGGACATTACAACCACTCCTAATTCCAAAGCACATTGGAGATTGAGATTCGGAAATTTGTTTATTTTGTGCATTTTGGTGGATGCACCCCTAGGAATACCTTTAGCATGAAAACACCCCATACCAAATCACAATTTACAAAAAGACTGATTTGGATGGAGCTTTGGTCTTTATAATTTTTTTGGATCACAAGTCTTCCAATGGTTTCAGCAAGATGAATGGGTAGAGGGCCTATTCACAAGATTGACTACTAAATCCATACATGATTGATTGCTTAATCCTCAAAGGTCAAGCCTTTGCCTACTATGACAAACCTAAGAGTTTCTCTCTCCACATTTTTCTATTTTGCAACCATCTATGAATGAACTTTTTTGCATTTATTTTTCAAAGATGTAATTACATGTCTTCTATAAGTCATAAGAATTTAGATTTTCTTGAGAAAATTTGAAATTCTTTTGAATTTTTAAATATAAAGTGAAAATAATTCTTGTAGAATAATTCTTAATAAAATTTGCTTAAGAAATCTACAAATTTCTCCATGTGTAGATCATATTGCAAAATACCATGATGCAAAAGCATTTACCATGTTATTCTAAAATGAAAAAAATTAGAAATTCTTGGTAATAGATCCAAAGTTCAAATAGCAATAAAATAATCAATTTCAAAACTTTTTTAACATTTTAAATTGGTTAGGAATAGAAACTAGAAACAATAAGCTTCAATTCATTAGTTGGCTCCAAATTCAAAAACAATTATATGTATGTTTTTAATTTAGATAAAAAAAAGTAGAAATTGCCAAAATACACTACACAATGATCCATGGATTTGCCATTTTATGAAGGTCAGTGTAATTTTTGGCAATTCTCAACTTTTTGACAATATTGAGAAGAAGAATTTTATATTTTTTGGATTTTTTGGATCAATTACGTGCATCATGGACTCTAGCTTTTGGACAAAAAAAGTGAACCTAAAAATGCATTATACAACTGTGAAATATAAATTGAATGCATTGTCTAATTCAACAAATATTTCAGATGCAAGGGCATTAAGATGTAACAATAGTCCATATTGCAAGCTATACTCTCTCTACAATGCTATTGCTATCCCATGCTCTCAATTCCAAAAAAATAATCAAATATTGTGAGAACCAATATCATTTGTATGTTTGCTAAACTCTTGCTAATTTAAATTCTATAAATGTCAATTTCCTTCAATTTTTGGGTACAACATTCTGAAATGATGTATAGCAATATGCCAAGGTACAAAAAGTTTTTTCGGAGTGCTAAGAAAAAATTGACAAAAGATAAAGTTCCAAATCATGTTGAACAAAACTAAGTTTTAGATATGGCTAACTTTGAAATTAATTTTCTTTCAAATTAGAACTAATTTTTTCCTCAAACTTCAATAGTAATGTGTGTTATGTCACACAATACAACTTTTGTGTATATACTTTTGGACTTTGTCCATTGATGCCTATGGTATGGTTGTTTGAATGGAAATGTTTCAAATTTGAACTCAATTGCTTTCATCATTGTATATGAGTTGATAAATAGTTTCTCTAAGGTATCCACATAGCAAATCTTGGCGGTGATGGGTTGATCTAACTTAACCACTAATCGCCATTAATGGCAACTAAGCATACTTACTTTTCTGTATGCATAGGTATCAATTTTTACATATAGGTCTCTTAATTAGTAAAAGAAAAAATGACTCCTCATATTGATTCCTATGGTTCCATTCAATCCATCCATAGCTTTAATTTAAGTTGTTTGTTTTGTTTTGATTTGTTTATTACATTGAGATCTCTCGGACCATGCATCCTCCCGTTGCATACTTAGTATTGTCGAGAAGCCTTTCATAAGGAAGCCTTTGTTTTGTGGCATTTGAACTTGTGGTATAAAAGTTATGGATTTTTAAATTATTTTTGGATGTGAAATTATGCTAAATTATGTATCTTTTGAATCGAGCATCGCTTGGTCAAATTTTTAGTGCCATCAAAATTTTTTGTGTAAATACGGGTGCATGGGCTTTGTTTCATGGCATTTAGACCTATGGTGTGAAAATTATGGATTTGGGAGTTATTTTTGGATCTTGAATTATGTATCTTTTGAGTTGTATGTCAATTGATTGCATTCTTAGTATATTTTGAATGATTTTGGCATGGAGGGGTGCACAAGATTTGTTTTGTGGCATTCTAACTCCTAGTGTCATGACCCTCATCAAGAAGCGTGCCCATGCCACCTTAGTGAGCAAGGGTGACGTTGAAGGTGACTCCCCAAGCCTTGCAAGAGATGGGGTGAGGGGGACTAGGAGTCCCGAGCGATTAAAGCATTGTGGTGTTGCGACCCAAATGAATTAGGGGCGTGTCATACATGCTTGTAAATCTTGTGAGAAGAAGTGTCTGTGGGTTCAAAAAACACGAGAATCCAAGTTGAGAATCAAAAGTTATGACTCCTCAAAGTTGGTAGTGTCCCAACCACGTCCCAAGGCATGGGGACGTGGGAAACAAGGTTTGGGAGGAATCCGTTGAGCCAAATAGGGCATTCTACATATCATTGCAAAGTAAAAGAGACAAGATTTCTAGAATGTTAAGTCTCATGAGGAGATGAGCTCTGAGCTAAAAGTTATGGGCATCCAAAGAAGGTGGAGTCTTGGAGAACTACACTTCCTAGGGGAAGGACATAACTTCCTCAATACTTGTTGTATTGGAGAAAATGAATAGTCCACGGTGATTTACGAAAAATGTAGATCATGAAAATGGGCACGCACTTGGGATTTGGAGCATGAAGTTAAAAGTTATCCCGATGGAAAGATCGGGAGTCTTTAGGGGTCTTGTTTTGGGGAAACCACTTGGAATTGGGTGGTCTTCTAAGATGGAGAGCATCTTGAGGGTTCCCGGTGACCTCTAGTATGGAGGGGGGGGGCGCTGCCAAATCCCGTAGAGATTACTATGAGGAGGGGTGGTCTCCCTCTCCACTTTCGGATGATGCCATGGTGAACAAAAGTAGCCCCGGGTGGTGAAGTTATTATTGGAACCTTACCACTATTTGTGTGTTACAATGGAGTGCTTGTGTACCTCTTGATATTGGTTAGGTGGTGTCCCATTCCACACTAGGTTGTGGTGTAGTCTCATTTGGTGAGTCATGATTAGTGAGTCCTAAAGTGAGTCCCGAGATGAGTTGAGTTGGGCCTAGTGGGGACTTGGATCCTATTGAAGGGTGGTTAGCACCAGTAGGGGGTAGTGCCCCTACCGAGTGCTTGAACATCAATGGAAGTTCTACCTCATGTCATCAAATGACATGCTTGGTGTCTTATGGGAGTTAAGTGTTGGAAAGAAAGTGTTGGGAGTCACGGAGAAATGGGGAACCTCGTGATTTGAATTTAAACCTAACATTGTGGGTGAATGGCATGTGTAGTGTTAGGAGAGTGTGATCCTTGGTGTCACTAAAGGGTGAAGTGCCTGGAAAGTATTGGAAGGTGAACTTAAAGTAGTAACTATTACTAAGGGGTGCGACACCGAGCAGAAAAAATATTGAATTTTTATTTTGGATATGACAACAAGACAAGGCATAGTGGCATACTAGTTGTGTCTAAATATATATGGTACTATTGTCTTGGTTGCAAGATCACAATACTTGCCAAATGTGAATTTGCTAGATTAAGTATAGACTTTACTTGTATTGAGTATAATCATAGATGTCTTGGTTGGTTGTCTGTTTGAAACCAACTGAAATTTTTGTCTAAATGTTGAATTTGCTAAAGATTTCAATTGTCGAATTGAAATTCCTCATCCACACACGGCGACAAGTCCAACAATTTATTCTCCACAAGCTTGGTTCTAGGGCCTCCTTCCATGTAAGCAAGGTAGGTAGAAATAGCACTAGAAGACAAGAAGATCCCATTGATTTTCTTGCCGGCCTCATTGAGTGGAGAAGAAGGATTTCAAGTTCCACTGATATTTGTGGACAACTCCATTGGTCAAGATTGGCCTATTATGGAGGAATCCATATGCGTACTATTTTTATTGAATCCCTCTTCTAGTCACATGGTCTAAATGATAGTGTCTTTGCTCTGCGGACCCTGTAGTACTCTCAGAGAATTTTATAGGTCTTGCCTACATGGTAGGAGGCCCTTATCTTATACCACCTCACACACACCACAAACCCCACCAAATTCATTACTATAATCCCTAGCAGCAATGCATATGTCACACATCTTAGTGACACTTACCACCTTAAGTTCACCTTCTAGTGCTTTCCAAACACTTCACCCTCTAGTGACACCAAGGGTCACGTTCTCCTAACATTACATATGCCATGCATCCACAATGTTAGATTCCAACTCAAGTCACGAGGTTCCCCATTCCTCTGTGACTCCCAACACTTCCATTCCAACCTTTAACTCCCACAAGACACCAGGCATGTCATTTGATGATATGGGGTGGAACTTCCATTGATGTCCAAGCACTTGATGGAGACACTACTCCCTACCGGTGCTAACCGCCCTTAAATGAACCCAATTCCCCATTAGGCTCAACCTAATTCATCTTAGGACTCACTAATCGAGACTCACCAAACGGGACACATACTATGGCATAGTGTGGAGTGGGACACCACCCAACCGGTATCAAAGAGTGTACAAGCACTCCACTATAACACAGAAGTGGTGGTGAAGCTACAACACTAACCTCACCACTTAGAGCCACTTTGGCTCACCATGGCACCATCCGGAAGGGAGAAGAGAGACCACCTCTCCTAATAGTACTCTCTGCGGGATTCGACAACCCCCCTACACATTAGAGGTCACTGGTGTCGCATTGTAAATGCGTTCATTATGTAAAAATACATAATTGTTTCTAAAATTGGATTTTTTTTCCTAGAGTCTCAAGAAACAAATGAGGTCATACTTCATTTGAACTCTTTTTTTTTTACGTGTATTTAATAAACATTTAGGTCTTTGATTTCTATCCTTGAAGATATTTTAATATTTTTGTTTGTTTATTTGAAGTTGTAAAAACAAAAGGTAAAGCTTGTTTTACCTTTTATTTATTTTTATTTTTTTTAATGGATTAGAAGTCCACGTAGATGATGTGGATAGACTTATCGAGGATAGGAGGTGGCCCATGGATGTATTATGGCCCATGTGACATCTTAGTGGCCAATTTCTACTAGCTTAGGTCCATGGCATGGAGGTGAAGGTGGAGGGTCATCTTCTTCCTCCTCCTTGTTTGCTCAGGGAAACCCGTCACTTTGAAAGGGCATTGCACATTGTACATGGAGAATTTGGCAATGAAATTTTGAGAGCTTTTCTATCTTGTTTTTGTATTTCTAAAAAGCAGGGTTGACGAAAGTAAGCGTCCCAGGCAAAATTTTGTCTAAAATTCGGATGTCTGAATGTTCGAATGTTCGGACTCTGTGGATGCTGCAACTCCGGTGGGTAGAAAACACCGTCTGCAAATTTACCCTGGGTAAATGCGGAAGGGTGCGCGGGCGGACGGTGCGAAAAGCGGACAAGTTGTCAGGCGATCAGGTGGTAAGGCGGACGGGCGATCGAGCGGTCAAGCGATTGAGTGGTTAGGCGGTGAGGTGGATGGTAGATGGACGGTCAGGCGGACGGGAGGTCGGGTAGATGGCAGATGGGCGGTCAAGCAGATGGGTGATCAACTAGGGGACGCTCACTATGTAGTCATAGCAACTTTCAATTTCAATTTCCAAATTCGTTTTTTAGAATTTTGGGGCTTGTAATATACCGTTGGAAAGGTCTTGGAAACTCCTTTCCAATGGTATATCGCATGCCCCAAAATTCTAAAATCTCGAATCAGAAATGCCAAAAGAAGTTTGTTGCTTCAAAAAGTGAGTGTCCGCTTTGGTGTTTGTTCGTCCGCCCTCTAGTCCACCTAGCCGACCGCCCTCCCATCTGCCCCCCCCCCTCGTCGGTCTTCATGTCCGCACCCACCCCACCCCACCTCGTCCGCTGGGCGGACGGGCAATTAGCTGGGCAGACACTTACTATGTGGTTACCTAGCTATCTGCCCTCCCATCTGCCATGAGCCTTTTCCGTCCACTTAGTCTGTCCACCATTGTCAACCACCCTGACTTTCTGAGCCGACATAATGCCATCCACTTCCTTGTCTAACCTACTGAACCTCTGTTTGCCGAGAGTTCTATTACATTTAATTTTGAAAAGTGTAGAATTGTAGCTTCATTTCCAAAAAAAAATCTTTAATGCGACAAGTATCCAATGTAATATTAATGTAAGAAAGGATAATTTCAGGTTTTCCTCCCCACATTTAAACATGCTTTCTAAACCCTATACCCTAAACCCTAAACCCTACAAAAAAAAATCTGAATTGTAGAACCCTCAATTGTACATATTAACTTATAACGTTGCATGAGTTTTCAAAAACAGTGGTGCAATGTGTGAAATATGTTTTATTTTTTAATTCTTTGAAGTTTAGAATGCAATCATGACAATGTGATGCATATTTAGATCTTACTATCTTTGTCATTTAGGTTTCAATTGTTCTTAAGATTTACTTTATTATGGGCTACTACACAAATGTGAATCATTGGATTATAAACTAGAGTATTTCTTCAATTTTTGTTGTAGAATGCATTGATAGTGCAAAACATCGACGTAAATATCCTAAAAGAATTTATATTATCTCATTATTCTATTACAACATTTATGGGATGATTTTCAAAATGATTTATGCACTTTAATGTAATTTTACATGATATGATGTGGACTACATTAAAGTAAGCATTTATACAATAAAAATGAAATGGAGGTTTTTATCATACATGCTTATACTTGTGTATATGTGTGTGCACCCTAAATTATAAACCATCAATAAATTTATAACAACCCTAAAATATTAGAGCTTAGGTAGTGTAAAATGTGATTGACTTTCAAATACAACAATTGCAATAAGTAGGTCATACTCCAATGATTACAAGTCCGTTTCATCTCAAGACTTTTTCACAAATGATTTTATGAGAAGGTTCATAATATCATATCTTGTAGATTATAAATTTACAATATTGATTGAATTGCTTATGTAGTTGTGTAGGCCTAGGATTTTTTTAAATCTTGAACCCCGAAAGTCCTAAGCCTTTTTTTTCTATCGAATATCATTCAAAATTGTCATTTCTATTGTGAAGAGCAAAAAACATTATAAATTAACTTTATATCTAACCATAGGAATTTGTACTAGATTAGTATAAAAATGTGTGGGAGTAATGTTATCATCTTGATAACATTAAGTGCATACATTGCATGATATTTGCATTTAAAGTAAGAAAAAAAATCTTTTCTTTTGTCTTGCTATACTTTCTTCTTGGGCTTTTGATTTTCTTCACTTTAAATTTTGGCACTAATGATTTTAATTTTATAATATTTTCTATTGAAGAATCTAGCTAATAAGCGAAGAATCTTGAATAAAAATTCAAAAATAAATCGTTTAATTGAGATCATATTTCACAAGAGTCCCCTATAAGAGTGTAGGGCCTTTGAGACTTTAGGAATTAATTACTTTCCTTCAAAGGCATAGAAATCAATTAGAAATTGAAACCAATTAAATTGTTACAATCTTGACTTTGAATATCTTTTGCTATTAGCCAAAAAGTATTGTTAATATGGCAAACTTGTAAAAAACTACCAATGTAAAACTAAATTCTTTTTAATTACACATCCATTTGAATTCTTTGTTTACAAATCAAATGATTTTCCAAAGAAGAGGCTATTTGATGACACTTTTCATAATTGTATTGATTTTGTGCCTCACTATATAACATATTAAAGAGATAATTTCTATGGCTTTCTTAATTCACCATGCATTGTATGCTGTGCCCATTCGCTCATCCGCCTATCTCTACAAAGTTAAAAACACCTCTCCCTCTCACCCTCTCCTTTATCCCCCCATCCGCCGTGGGCTGACCTCCACTAAATTGAAAACACTTCACTCTCGTGCCCAACTCTCACTCCTACCCTCCTACCCTTCAACATGTCCTCCCTCTACCCATCCACCTGTCCGCCCGTCTGCCCATCTACTGTGGGCCAACCTCCACCAAATTGAAAACACTTCACTCTCGCATTCAACTCTCGCTCTTGCCTTCCTCCTCGTCTACCTGTCCCCCCTCAACTCGTCCGCCCGTCTGCCCATCCGCCGACCTCTACCAAATTAAAAACACTTCACTTGAATTCCACCAAATTGAAAACATATCACCCTTGACCCCTTGCTCCCGCCTCTCCCTCCTACATTCCTCCCCGTTTGCCGTCCGCCTGTTTACTGTGGGCCAACCTCCACCAAATTGAAAACACGTCACTCTCACATCCAACTCTCGCTCCTGCCTTCCTCTCCGTCCACATGTCCCCCCCTCTACCCGTCTGCTTGTTTGCCAACCTCCACTAAATTGAAAGCACTTCACTCTCGCACCCAACTCTCGCTCCCGCCTTCCTCCCCGTCTACTCGTTTGCCTATCCGCTTGTACGCCTATCTACCCGTCCGCCAGTCCACCCAAGGTTGAATTCCACCAAATTGAAAACACATCACTCTTTGCCCCTTGCGCCCGCCTCTCCCTCCTACCTCCCTCCCCGTTCATCATCTGCTCGTCTACATTCGCCGTCCGCCTAGTGAACAAAAGGGCGAACAGGAAGGTAGACGCTCACTTTTTGAAGCAACAAACTTCTTTTGGCATTTCTGATTGGAGATTTTTGAGTTTTGGGGCGTGTGATATACTATTGGAAAAGGTATTTCTAAGACCTTTCCAATGGTATATTACACGCCCCAAAATTCCAAAAAAACAATTCAAAAATTGCAAGTGAAAGTTGCTATGACTACATAGTGAGTGCCTGCCCAGCTGATTGCTTGTCCGCCAAGTGGACGGGGGGGGGGGCGCGGACACCAAGGCGGATGAGCGGATACCAAGGCGGACGCCTACTTTCTGAGGCATCAAACTTCTTTTGGCATTTTCGATTGGAGATTTTTGAGTTTTGGGGTGTGTGATATACCATTGGAAAGGTATTTCTAAGACCTTTCCAATGGTATATTACATGCCCCAAAATTCCAAAAAAACAATTCAAAAATTGCAAGTGAAAGTTGCTATGACTACATAGTGAGCGTCCACTTGTCCGCCAAACGAACAGGGGGGGCGGACGGCTAGGCGGATGGGCAAACACCAAGGTGTACGCTTACTTTTTGAAGCAACAAACTTCTTTTGGCATTTCCAATTGGAGATTTTTGAGTTTTGGGGCGTGTAATATACCATTGGAAAGGTATTTCCAAGACCTTTCCAACGGTATATTACACGCCCCAAAATTCCAAAAAAAGAATTCGAAAATTGCAAGTGAAAGTTGCTGCGACTACATAGTGAGCGTCCGCCCAGCTGATCACCCGTCCGCCCATCCGCCAAGCGAACGGGGGGGGGCGGACGGCTAGGCGGACGGGCGGACACCAAGGCGGACACTCACTTTTGAAGCAACAAACTTTTTTTGGCATTTTCGATTGGAGATTTTAGTGTTTGGGGGCGTGTGATATACCATTGGAAAAATATTTCCAAGACCTTTCCAACAGTATAATACACGCCCCAAAATTCCAAAAAACGAATTCAAAAATTGCAAGTGAAAGTTGTTGCAACTACATCGTGAGCATCCGCCCGGCCGCCCGATAAACAGAGTGGACGGACGAGTTCTAGGAATCGCGGATGGGTTGGCAAACGAGCTCCAGAAATTGCGGATGAGTTGGTGGACAAAAATCCAGAAATCGCGTATGGGGTAAATAAAAATTACCCCAAGGTAAAAATTTGATTTGCGAATGTCATAGGATGTCCAGGGGGGTCGAGTCCGTGGATGTCAAACATCCGAACATTGGTGATTGCATCCGGACGCCCTGTCAACCCTGCTAAAAAGGTATCTCATTAAGTTTGGAGTTAGTATGTGTAAGTTATGAGCTTGGGAGTGAAGTATAGGTGAGCTGCCTTTGAGTTAGGAAAGGTGAACTTTAACCGACCATAAAAGTTGGACAATATCTTAGTTTTGAGTGAATTTTGGAGAGATTGTAGAACTTTTTGTTAGCTTTCCATGGACATATCACACTTTTAGTTTAGAGTTGTAGAGCAGACGTGACACTCATTCATTTATGAGACACTTTTTCAAGGAGAGTTTATGAAGGATATGACCTTTTATTCTACTATTTTTTAACACACATGATGTATATTGAGACTTCATAACATCTTTTGAGGGGTGTATGGAGATGTGATAGTATTTAGGTTCATATGACATCATTGGGGTTTTATTATTATGCTTGTGATTTTATACGATCATAGGATCTTCCATTATTTGGGTCACATCTAGTTGTAGCTAGAAAACCTACATTTTACCAAGCCAAGGCCTCTCTACTCGACATATTTGGTGCTCCTCCAAGATGCTCCCCATCTTGGAAGACCACCCAATTCCAAGTGGTTTCCCCAAAACCGGACCTCCAAGGACTCCCGATCTTTCCATCGAGATAACGTTTAGCTCCAATTTCCAAATCCCAAGTACAAGCTGATTTTTGTGATCTACATTTTTCGTAGATCACCGTGGACTATTCACTTTCCCCAATACGACAAGTATTGATGAAGTTATGTCCTTCCAAAGGTACGAGTCCCTCGGGAGGTGTAGTTCTTCGGGACTCCACCCTCTTTGGATGCCCATAACTTTTAGCTCACAGTTCATTTCCTCATGAGCCTTATCATTCTAGAAATTTTGTCTCCTTAGTTTTCCAATGATATGCGGCATGCCCTATTTGGCTCAAAGAAATCCTCCTAGACCTTGTGTCCCACGTCTCCATGCCTCAGGACATGGCCGGGACACTATCAACTTTGAGGAGTCATAACTTTTGACTCCCAACTCGGATTCTTGCGTTCTTTGGATCCATGGACGTGTCTTCTCACAAGTTTTCCAAGCATGTGTGACACGCCCCTTAATTCGTCCGGATTAGAGTGCTACAATGCTTTGATCGCTCGAAACTCCTAGTCCCCCTCACACCATCTCTTGCAAGGCTTGGGAGTCACCTTCAACATCCCCCTTGCTCACTAAGGTGGCACATGTACGCCTCATGATGAAGGTCGTGACAAAAAAAATATCTACCTTTATTGTATATTAGTAATTATTGGAGTGTTTGGGTGATGTGCATCATGTTTCAAACATCTACGGTTTTTTAGAATCAGTCCCTTTAATTTTTTGGTCCCCTTAATACCCCTATTCAGTGTAAAAGCCAACTAAATATAGTGTCAATCGATTCCCTACTGTAACTTATGTTGCTTGCTATGGTGCCCTTCATTCGATTTGCCTCCCAATCGGGAAATGTTGGTGCATGCAAGCTGGTAACTTACCGGTACAAACTCTAAATAATAGATACGATCACTCCTGCAAGCGTTCACATGAATTTCAAGACAGATTATATTCCGAATCTCAAGCAGAGGCTCATCAATAACTTCATTCTGGTTGGGAAAAATCTGGAATGTGAATAAGTTATGATCTGGAGGTACACCCTCAGGCAACCTTTGTGGCAATGACATGCATTGTTCGTATTTCTCCAATGGGAGAATATTGATTGCTTGGATTGATTTCACGGGTTCATCACAGACACCGGAAACCAGAATGGCAAACGGATCAAATCCCAAACCATTGCAACATCTGTTGCTCGTTTCCAATTGTCAATTGCCGAAGTCGATCGAAGACGATCAGACGAGGTGTTCCTCACGTTTCTGTGAAGCTCAGATGTCAGCCATTTGGAAGAGCATGAGCTCTTGACTGTCCTGGAGCTTCTTTAATTAGCACTGAGATATATATCAAAGTGTAAGCTCCAAATGATGCTTCTCTATCTCGGAAGTCGAGAACATGGGTTTAGTATAACCACAGGAGGAGTTCTATTTGGAACACTTGCTGCCTTGTGATTCTCTGGTCCATCTATTCATTTGCAACGCCATTTACCAGCTACAGTATTTCACGGTATTCTACAGGACGATGTGTCCTTTATCATAATGAGCTCCGCAAAGCAACGGATAACTTTGATGAAAGAAATATGCTTGGACCTGGCGGATCAGGAGTTTTTTTTATTAACCCTTGAACGACACGGCGGACAATTATTGTCCGATGAATGACACGGAATTCCCCTATGTAGGACAGAATTGCAACTATTCATCCTCGAAATTAGGGGTGGAAAGGGAAGATCTTCTACATTAGTTTGACTCTCAATGAGTATTTCTGTTTTTTCTAAAGTGGATGATGTCACACGGTTCCAAAATGGCTGATTTGTACGGTCACCAACCCGGCGTTCAAGGGTTAAGGCTCTTTTGAAGGTGAGAAATGGGATTTCTATAGAATAATTAGATTTTTCATTGACGTTTAGACATCCATGAAACGCAAATGCCATTAACTCTTGAAGTTAGGATGGACCTTTGATCACTTTTCCAAACTTTGAAGTTCCTCTCTCTTTTCTCCCATTTTGCAAACAAGGTAGGAGGTCCTAAAACAATTTAAGCTATTAAAGTGTTCTCTAATACAAAGGCCCATATTGCTTAGATTCTTGAATGTACTAGTGGTATTCATCAATGTACCCACAATGAACATATTAGGGGATAGATGCTTTTAAAGCCCTTTGTGATTCCCACTTCAAAATTCATAACTAATTCTATGAAGGTCCAAAAAATAATGAAACAACTTGGATTAAATGCCATTTATTATCAAGGATAATTTACTAAAAAATATTTCAAGAAGTTGAAATCTTCAAAATGAAAAATTAGTTGGTTTAGGGTCTAAGGTTACTTTAAGGACCTACAACCTAACATATAATTGAATTTCTTTTACAAAGATGTACTTACATATTCCATTAGATGTTTTTTCAAACCTTCGGAAGACCATTTGAGGGTTGTTTCCCACTCTTTGAACCAGACAATATTGTTGAGAATATTTCAATAATAATAATTCATAAAAATTTAAAAAATAATTATGAAATTAAAAAATTAAAAAATATGAAATTATTCATTAACTAATAATATCTGACGTGGCCAAACTTTGGCCACCTTAGACTACTCATGTGGTATAGTTCCCAGTGTTCTATGTAGTCTAATAATGTTAAGGTGATTGCAAGAAACATGTGTCCTATTTGTTGTGTTTTCAATAGTACTCATGTTTTTTTGGGGAGTACTTTAAAATTAGAAAACTAATTTTTAATTTTTTTTTTTAAATATGAATAATGTATATACCTTTAAGATGAAGGTACCTATGGAAGGAATTGCATAGAAAAATTCCCTAAGTAGGAGAACTAGAAAAGTGCCAAATCTTAAGAAAATACATACCTTGATATTTTTATTAGGGAAAAATAGTCCAAATAAAAAAAGTAAATAAATAAAAACCAGCCATTTGTAACAACTCTATGGAGATGGCCATTCACCAAAAGAACCGCCAAAATAATATTTTATATGTTTCAAAATGCAAGCAAAAAGAAGCTCACTTTGTAGACTTCCACACCAAATAAAATTACTTATTTTTAAAATTCCTTCTACCACTAGCTATAAGTCTACTAGAAGACCATCCCCTCAAAATTTCAGCTCAAAATTCGTTTATTTGGGTTCTAAATAGTACTAAAAACCTCCAAATTGGCTTGTGACATTGAATTGGGCTCTATTTTCAGATAGTATATTATTTTTGAAAATTACGAAAAAATTAGGCAAGGTCTATAATAGTCATGAGTACCTTCCATATAAATCTTAAGACATTTGGAGTCAAAACACAAAAGTTATGGCCAAAAATCATATCAATATGCAATGTATGATGCAAAATAGGACATGTGTTTCTTGCAATCACTTTGTAAGGGAACTCACAACCTTTTTGAGTACCTCAATGACACCGAATGTCTAATACACTATAAGGTAGTAGGCTCATAAACCGCCCATCTAAGGGTTGGTTTGCTTTTTCATGTATATCTTTTCATGGGAATATTTTTAGTTTATTTTTTAGACAAAGAGATATAGATGTAGAATATAACACAAGTGGTTTCATATTTTTTGAAGCATTATTGAATGAGTTTTGAATTTTCAAACTATTGTGTCATAGGGCACTATTTATGACACTAGGTCTTCCATAAATTGTTCACTTGAAGTTATAAAGAAAAATGGGGAAAGCAGGGAAAATGATTGGCTCTTGCAATAAATTATACTTTTTTTCTTGATTCATTCAAATGACTACAAACGTTGATTTAAGAACCATCTCATATCCATCTCAGAGCTAAAGTAGGGGCGATTCTTAATGCCCGTGCGGAGTTCGAGCCTCCTACCTTATACGAGTTCCAAGAATTTCAAATTTTTTTTGTAAAATTCTGAAATTATTGTTAATTTTGAATACAAAGTGAAAAAACTCAAGTCAAATACTAGAGACTAAATTAATCTCAAAATGTCTGAAACTTTCTCACCATGTGGATATCATGGTACAAAAATTTACTATGTTGTTCTAATATTAGAAAACCAACACTCCACGGTAATAGCCCAAAGTTCAAATAGCAAAACAAAACAAAATTGGGGAATTTTTCTAGTCATCAAGCTAGATAGTATAGAAATTTAACTTCCTAAACTTCATTTTATATGTTGGAATCAAATACAAAACAATGAATTTTATGGCTTAAATTCAGATTTAGAGAAAGGAGTAGAAATTGCCAATATGCACTATATGGTGATTTATGGATTAGCCAATTTTTTACGTAGGAAAGTCAAAGAATATCATTGGGAGGGACCATCGAACACCATCTATTCTAAAGGGTTCAAAGACTCCCCAAAATATTTGGATGATACTTTAGGTTTGTTCAAAAACAACCAAAGAATACAAAATGTCCTTTTAGGCGTTTTGAGTTAATTTTTAAAATCCTAAAAAGATTATTTGTGTGCTTGGGATGATTTTAGGGAGGCTTCCTAGATGTAAAAAAATGTTTTTCATTCAAATTTTTTGGAGGGAGTCTTTGAGCCCAATTTCAATGGAAGATGTTGTACATTCTCTCCTTGTTATATTTTTTGTCTTTCCTAGGTAAAAAATGGCAAATCTATGGATCACCAAGTAGTGTATTTTGGCAATTTCTATTCCTTTTGTTGAATCTAAATTTAAGCCATGAAATTGATGAAAATGATCAATTAAATTGAATTTGGATCCAACTAATGAAATGAAGCTTATTGTTTTAAATTATTTTCTACTCCAATTTGAAATGTTGAAAAGTTACTAAATTTAAATATTTTATTGCTACTTGAACTTTGGGCCTATTACTAAGGACTACAATTTTTTTTAAATTTTGGTATGACATAGTAAATTAATTTCTTTGTCACCATGGTGTTTGTCATTATAATTTACAACTATGGAGAAATTTCTGGAAATTTAAAGCAAATTTGGTACTCAATAAGAACTAATTTTACTTTATATTCAAAAATTCATAGTAATATCAAATTTTCTCAATATATCTGGAATTCATATGACTTATAGAGAATATTTAATTTCATTTGTAAAAAAATAAATACAAAAGAAAATTCATTCATATAGAGTTGCAAAATAGGAACCCGTGGTTATGAACAAATTCAAGGTTTGACATAGTAGTCAAAGGCTTCTCCTTGGAGGGTTTTAATTTTGCAATAAATCATGTTTAATTTGATTTTGCAATCCATCCTACGAATAGGCCATTTGTCCATCCATCTTGTAGAAACATTTGGAAGGCTTGTGATTCCAAAAAGTTGTAATGTAAGACCTCAATCTCCATCCAAATAGGATAGAATAGATCTCTTTGTGCATTGCAATTTGGTATGGTGTGTTTTCATGCTACAAGTACACCTAGTCTAAGTGCATTCACAAATATGCACAAGATGCTTTGATTTTCCAATCTCAAGCTTTGATGTGCCTTGGAATTAGAAGTGGTTGTGATGTTGTTGGTATTGATATAGAAAATATATGTCTAAATTTAGAATTTTTCAAAGAATAAACAACATGAGACACACTAGAATACCTTCAACAAGAAGATTTTCTTTTCGAAGCTCCCCAAACCCTATCCATTGAATACCATTGTTTTTTGAAATTTTATCACTTGACTAATTGTTTCGAAAAAAGCATCAATGAATTTTAGACGTTCTATTTTGGAATAAAGAAGTTCTATATCTAGAGAATGCACTACGATTTTGAAAACTCCTAAATCCTAGTATAGTATTGTTTATTTTGTGGATATTCATCTTTTGTGCATTGTGACAAATTAGAAATGCATTAGTTTAGACATGAAATTCCAAAATTATAGGGTGTCTAAAATTTTCGAGGAATAAAATAATAATATAAACATGTGCATTTTGAAGAATGCTAAAGAAAAAAACAACTCTAAAATATTGAAAAAAATCTCAAACTTCAAAATGTCGTGAGCTTGTATGGATGGTGTCTAGAAAAAGGCAAATTGTTATTGGTGTATGAATACTTGCCCAACGGAATTCTCAATGATTGGCTTTACAAAAATGGGAGCCAAAAAGTCCTATCTTTGAAAATGAATCATTCCATTCATGAAGGGGTGGGTGCAACCCTAAGATACTTACATGAATGAAGATTGCTTGACTTGTGTTTTACACCCAAACATCAAGTCAAGTAATGTGTTGTTGGATGTTGATTTCAAAGCCAACATTAGAGACTTTGGACTTGCTCATTTAATATACCACCACAAGTTGGACACGACCACCTTGGTAGCAGGTACATTAGGCTACATGGCTCCTAAGTTGCCATACATAGGCAAAGCCACAAAAAAAATTAGATGTTTATAGTTTTGGCATCTGGTGTTGGAAGTGGTGTGCAGAAGACATCCCTTGTATTGGCATAAAATAGTACTTGAGGATCTTATATTATTGTTCAAGATTTGGGGAGTTCATGAAGGGGAGTCATTCTTTGGTATGTTGATCCAAGAATGCTTAGAAATTTTGAACCATTAAGTGGATTTGTATCTATTTGTTATGAAACATTACAAGTTCCTAGCTTGCCATCAAATTCTTCTAATTTGAATTGTAGCATTGCCTTGGGATCCAAATCCATACCAAATATAATCATGGAAATCCAAACAACAATGGTAGTTAGTTTGCTTCAATTGGGACTCTTTTGTTGCCTTCCCAATCCCAATGCTTGACCTTCTATCGGAGAAGTAAATAGTCTATTGTAACAAATTTGAGACATAAAGCATGAGTCCCCATCACAATGATACTAATGTAATCCTTGCTAATGACCAAGCCACTTGGGCTTTATGATTCATTGATTTACAAGTAGAACTACAATATCTTGAGCATCTTTGTTGCACCTTCTCCTACTTCATTGGTCTAAGGGCTAGCTTCTATGTGGAGTCAAGGTTGGTGAAGCCCACCAATCAAACAAATGCAATCACAAAGTTTGGTATTTCTAGAGTGCACATTCCACCTTTGATTGATGAACTTTATCAATCCTAATTCCACATGGGAGCCAGCCCTAAGTGTCCTATCAATGATCCTACACTGTGAAGGCCATGAGTGGTGATGGTGACTAGCACCAACCTATTCTCTTATTATAAGGGCATAGTTGAGTTGCTTTAATTTTCCGCAGTTAGATCTTAGATTGATCTTCAGTTGCTCTAATTTGCATTTCACTACAAGGTTTCATTTGCACAATTTTTCTTTTTAAAGCATGAGACATTGTGGCCCTAAACCACAAAATCTTTCACTCTTCTATATGTTCCATTTTGCCTCTCTATATGAATACAAAATTTATTTGTATTTCTAATCAGCATAAGACCTAATGTATCACTCTATATGCTCTCTTTGAATTTTATATATTTATTGGTCAATTTTAAACCATAAATATCTGGTTAAGCCTTACAGGACAGATTGGTGAAAATCATGGCTTTTTTTGGAATTGTGTGACATCATCTACTGTAAAAAACCCCAAAATATTCATTGGAGGTCAAACTACTATAGAAGATCTTCCCTTTCCACACAAAATTTCGAAGTTGAATAGTTGCACTTTTGTCCCACACAGAAAAATACTCTGTCATCCATCGATCACTAAACGTCCGTGTCGACGTTACGTTTATGGGTTAAGGACAAGTCTCCGCAATGGTGAACAACATTCTATTTTCGAAATAATATGAATAAAAGTGAGTGATATGCGCATTTGCCTTTGACAGTACTATTCTAATGAGTATCAATCTTTCAATTCTTCTTGAATCATTTCATCTTGGTTTCTTGAACTTTCTTGCATTCACAAATTTGGGTTTATTGTAAGGCGACGATCTCAGTCCTTTCCTCTTGTTGTTGTTTTCACTGATGTAATTTGTATCCTCTCTAGAAGCCAACAGGTTCAAATTGGACCTCATAACGTCTTCTTTTTGCCAATTTCATTTCTCTCTATATATTTTGACGACGAGCTCTTCGCCTTTTTTTGGTGATATAGATATTGGCCCTACTTGAATTTCAGTTTTCTCTCGAATTGGACAATAATCAAACCATTGGAATCCTGGGTTACAGGCAAGCCTCCGCAATGGTGAACGCCATTCTCTTTTCTGCCGTCCAATTCACTTCTTCTTCGAGTTTGCCCCAATCGCAGAGGTGTGGCGGGTACCAAATTCGAGGAATTGCGAGAAGGGCGAAGTGTGGCAGCAGGTCGGTTGTGGTGGCGAGGATGACCAAAGACGAGAAGGATGTCAAGCTTGTGCTGGAGAATGAAAATGAGACGAAGAAGAAGGAGGCGAAGGATGAGCAGGAGGAGCCCTTTTTGTTGCGAATTGGAGTTGCTCTCGTTACTGAGCTTCTGCGCATCTTCTCCAGTTTTGGGAGGTAATGTAAAAGTCTTCATTCACCATACAGCAAGGGAGAGGGTCGCTTTCATCATGCAGGTGAACTTTGAGCCTCTCCCTACAACAATCTAGAAACTGGCATCATCTAAAGTTTTGCACATTTCGTCTGTGAAGCTAAAAAACAATTGCACAAAACAAAATATCTATAGATTAAGTCTTTACACACGGAACATAAAACACAGTTCACCATTACGGTCAAGGGAGCATCTAATGTACTGTTTGGTGATTGGAGTCTCCACTTTAGATGAGTCTCTCTCTAGATTAGGGTTTTTCATTTCTTGGGTACAGGTCTACAGGAGGGGAGGGCACTCATTCTCCTGGTTTCGGCTGCTGAGTGACTAATTTTTACGTGGATCTTGTCCCCGATTTTCAAAAGAATTTCAATGTACTAACAAGTGTGTAATTGGGATATTGTATGAATAAGGAAGTTATGAAATTTTGAATTTTTGCTTACAAGATGAGTAAAACAGCAAGTAGGATTTTGAATGTGTTTATAATCATTTGGGCTTTGTTATGAAAAGGTCATGCGCAGTGGAATTAGCTCCACTGGACCCATCTTAATTGCTGAGATGCTGTTGAGTTCTTGTGGTGAATTTCATGGTGGACGAGCAGAGTCTGTTTGCGATTGTAGTTTCCATTTACCTCAATTGGTTGACACAAGTAGGTTGATTTCTGTTGATTTAGACAAAGAAGCTGGTGCCCTTCATCTTGTGTGTCAATTCGTGTAGGGCAGCTCACAGCCTGCGATTGCTGCCGAGGATTTAGTTCCATCTGCTGCGGTGGAAAATCAGAATGTGGTCGAAATTCTCCGAGAGGATTATGAACGAGCCTACTTTCTTACAGGTACACCCTGCTGTGGATGTAGTCATTCATGTTATGCTATCAATGTGAAGTCTCATCTATTCAATGTGACATATGTGGGAAATCTTTATGTAAAGATGCCAAGTAATGATTCCTCTCTTAGAATCATAATATCTACCCTATAGTCGAGTGTCACATTAGAGAGGTGAGTGTGATCTTTGTAGAAGAATGCTTGAATTCAAGTTTCGAAAGTTGGTTAGGGTCTATTGAATATGATGCCGCTGTGCTGGTTCAAGAGACGACCTTGGTTTTGAAATTGTGATTCTTGCTACTTCGGTTGTGACTCTCTTCGTTTTTTTACTCTGGTGCTTTGTGCAGGGGACTTCACTACATCACTCTACGATGTCAACTGCTTGTTTGCAGACCCTACGATACAGTTTAGAGGTTAGTTCACTAATTAAACCGCATAAATAAACCACAAATTGCAGCCCGCGGTAATTATTAGGGGTCACAATAATATTTAGTTTTCAAATTTAGTGTGACTATTGATTACCTTGTCAGCTGCAAGTTACTTACAACCTCTTTGGGCTTAATTTTTGTGAGTCAAATTAATTTTTCAAGTGACCGCCTCAGTATGTATCGATTATTTAGTGTAGTATTACACAGTGGCAGAGTCTCACTCTTTAGTCTACCGAAGCTTTGATATTTCCATTGATGTTCTTTTAATTCGCAGAATGAAAGAGAAGCCGATGTGGTGTTGTCTGTAGGACGGGACAAGTATCAACGCAATCTGAAGCTTTTGGTGCCATTCTTTGAGGAGCCGAGACTGACTCTTTTTGACATAGAAGACGAGGTACGATTTCCTCTGATTCAGAGACTTTCTTATTAAGGTAGAGGATACTATTTCCTTCAACTTTAAATCATTTTTCATTTGTGAGCGTGATTTTTGGAAGATGGATAGATCTTTGGGTACAAGCGGCAAACTTGATGACTCTTGTTTAATGCCTACTGACATGAGAAACATGCTTGTTGCAGGGTTTGAAAGGGGAAAAGGATGAGCGATCTATCAACGCAAATTGGAATTTGAGGTATTTCTTTGCAGGTGCATTTTAAGTGGCCACTGGTGCGACATATCGTTCTTTACCCAAGGACCAGTTTTGAAGTGATCAATTTGATTGATTATTATGTGAAATATTTAATTCAAAGTGGGCCAATTTTTTTATAGCCACAATCAGCGAAGAACTTTGCGAGTGTTTGTCAAGAAAAAAATTAATCTTGATACAAAAAAACCTGATATGACACTCAAAAGAGCTAACTAAAAATATGAATCACACTCTGGGCCTTGTGTTCCTTTGTGGCTTAAATGGTCATCCTTTGGAGGTATCTTTTGTGGGAACAACTATACTTTTTCACAAGGATAGTCTTCCAACTGGCTCAAGATTGTGTGTAGTAACCAAATGTATTGCTTGCTACAAGTTTGTTTTTACTCATCAAGTTGCAATGAGTTGTTGGTGTGAATTGCTTTTAGGATATCTTATTAGATAATGATATTGCATGATCTTGTTTTTTTGTAGGACTTATCTCAAGTTGCCTTGGAAGCCTTTGATTGATGTCAATGGCTCGACACTCTATGTTATTGATGCTAATTCAAAGGTGAGAGTCCTTTGACATGGCTTTAAACCAATATGGATTATTTACCTATTTATGTTCCAATAACAAGTGCACCAAAACCTTTGATCATCACAACTTGTGTACCGAAGTGGTATTTGGTTGCATATAGTTTTGTTACATTGTGAAAATATTGTGTTGTGTTCAAAGTTGACATTCACAAAGAAAATGAGGTTGAAGAACTAAGGTGGTTTAGAATACTTTTTGCACATGTTTCACTCCTTATTTACTACATTTGTATGCAACTTCTTGTGACATATCAAAATAAATTGTGATAAGGGGGGTATAAACCAAGCTTTGAACTACTTACATTTGATCCCTTAATCCTTAAAGAATAGAACCCATGACCTTGTAGCCAAACTTCAAAGTCCTTCACTCTATATTCTCTATTTTGTTTATATTAATTAGTTCATGTTTTTAGTTTTATTTTTCAAGCATTTAATCACATGTCTAATATATGTCATAAAATTTTCAGTTTTTTGGGTGAAAATTTGAAGTTTATGTAGATTTTAGAAGAAAATACAAAATGTGCTTAAAAAATTTGAAAATTTCCTACTAGAAGTACATTCCAATATATCAAAAATTTATGTGTCTCATTGCACTGAGATACATGGTTACAAATCTTCAACTTTGAACTTCAATGAAACTAATTTTTTATAAAAATACCTTGTATTCAAAAACAACTCATATGGCTTGAACTTTACTCAATGATGTGAATATAGCATTAATGAAGTTGTACAATAGAATCAGATGAAAATCACCTTTTCTTCAATATGAAAAAGACAATTTGATCATCCAAAGGACACTTTTGATCCTTGGCATGCATCCATAGAGAATGAGAAAATTGAAGAGGTCTTGATGTTTAATCATTAATTTAATCAGAATTATGGAGATCTCTTAGGGTTACAATTTTTTCAAAATGTTGATAAAAATTATAAATAAATACTTTAAATAATAAAATCAAGCATACATTTGATACTAAGATATAGAAAATGAAAACAAATTATTTTTCATCTACCAGCTATAGTTCTCTGAGATAGTTGTTGGACAGATCGTGAAGCATATTGAGAGTTGGAGTATAAGCGGAAGGCAAGCAGTTCAACAATTATTTGTTCCCTCTGACAGAGCATCTCAAGGAAGAAAATCTTGACCAGTGGCTCTTGTGGATATTTCAAACTGATTAGAAGAAAATGTAAACAATTCAGGTGGAATATGACCTACATCATATGAGATTGAATTCTAGAGTCAACTCATCGCTTGCAGATAAAATAGAATCAATGAATGGTCAAATATCTGACCAAAAATGATCATATTACAGTACATGAAAGTGGAGTAGAAAGGCATCTAATGAATTGATAGATCTCATCACTTCTCGATTGAGAGACCCCGTCTATGAAACTGTTGTGCAGAAGACTGTCAAAATTTACTGAGTAGTAAAATCAAAAGACAAACCAGATTCAGATGTCGAGGAGCATTCCGTACAGAATGATACGGTCTTCGTAAGGAATTTGGATGTCAGACTTGGTATCTAGAATACTTGGTATCTAGAATGTGTTACGGTTACATGGGGCTGATTAAATTAACGTGTACATTACGTGCTATAAACCTCATCTACTGGGGCCCCTTCTGAAAATGGGGACACGAAGTAAACTCTACATAAAGTAGAGAGAATCTTGTGAAAACAATCATTGCCCTCCACCAAACTTAGCTCTCATCTCACTCTATTTCGTTGCAATGCTCTCAACACGGCATACAACATATACCGCCAGACGGGGGAAGAAAGAATATTACCAAACTACGCTTCAGCCCACGCTGTGATTTGAGAAGATGGTTGGTTGATCACGTGACCATTTGCCGAACCTCAATCTGTCCAGGAGGGAAAAAAAAAGGGTTACACATCTCACAAGAAATTTACCATTATTAGGCTCCATTCAATAGAAGGATAAATTGTTAGAAACCTCACTAGTTGAAAATCCCCCTCCCATAGGTATGTTAGAAAACCTGAACACATCACAATAGGCAGGGTTGACACAAGAAATTGCCTTACATTGAGTTACAATTGGCAGGGTTATAAAATAGCTAGGATTTCTTTTAACACCTCAAGGACGGTCTGCTAGTGGCTCAATACAAATCTCAAAGCCAACATCAAAATGTAAGCATCAAATTTCAAACACCAGAAAATAGCGAAAAATGAGCAGACTCGCAGGTTCGCATCTCAATCAGAAACAAAGCCCACGCCATCAAACCTGTGCCCTACAATATTCATGTCATTATTCATGACAAATTCATTCTGCAGTCAAAGTAGTACCTGAGGAGGTCCACGAGGAGTCAAGCAGAAACCACGATGTAGCAGATCTTGTAATCTCAGACCCAATCCTCGACATGTTTCATTGAATCTCGGCTGCATCTTGATCCCAGATC
Organism: Straminergon stramineum; assembly: GCA_963920665.1. Lineage (NCBI taxonomy): Eukaryota > Viridiplantae > Streptophyta > Bryopsida > Hypnales > Calliergonaceae > Straminergon > Straminergon stramineum. The sequence goes on along the minus strand of OY987270.1, from coordinate 3,273,643 downwards.
GTTGCAATAGCAGAGAAAAGAACACACATGACAAGATTATTGCTCTTCACTGTCTTCGAACCCCAAATCAAAGGATGGCATCACAGCGGTGGGGCAGACGCCTTGAGTTGACCGAGCACGAGCCTTAACAGTGGCTTCTTCTTCTAAAGCGTCCAGATCTAGTCCAGCGAACACATCATCATCGTCTTGCAACTGAAAGGTGAGTTTCCGTTTCCTCGACTCAGAGGATTTTCTTCCATCGTCTGCTTCGTGAGCCTCTGGAAGCCTTGTTACTGGCGTTCCACCAACGTTGAAATGAGAGATGTTCTCTTTCCCGCTCCCAGGACACTTGAATGTGTGACTGGGTACAGAACCATTGAGCTTAGAGCATGCCAGTGGAGTGGGAGCAGAATACGAAACTCTCGAAACTGAATGAATCTCATTGCTCCGCTTAGAAAGCGATCCTCCAGTCTCGGAGGAGACCAGTGTTCCAGAAGTGGGAGCTGAAGGAGTGTTCACCCCATAAGGGCCTCCGCCAAAAGGTGATTGGGTCAGCAAGGATCGGCTGCAGCAGCAAAAAATTAAATTACATCAAATTAAATAAGAGACTTTCTATTTGAAATTTTTAGATTTTATGGGGCAATTCATTCCAAATTCGAACCCCAAAATCAGAACAGTGTTTTCAGTCAAATTAGATTGTTTCAGGAATTTTTAGACAATATCATAAAGAGAATCGTTCCCATTACTCATGGAGAGGTCTTCCTATGGTCATAGTAATCGAATGGAAGCCACCCCATATATGAACAGTAGGCAGGCCACCGTAAAATCACTCCCACCTTCTCATGAATTCTCTATATAATGCTATCGAAAAGGTATTTCACTGAATGTGGAGTACATGTTCATCACAATAACTCTAAGTACCATTACCTTACACCTAATCAACAAGACAACTCAAGAAGTGCAGAGAAATCGCAAGTTTAAGTGCAATCTCAAAAATCAGAACAGATACCAGGACGTGAAAGATAAAGACTCCGTACCGATAAACTGCCATCATATCGACTGAACCAGACCGAAGATGTTGAGTGTTGGAAGTATCGATGAAGTCATCTTGTGTCTCTTCCTCCCCACTTTCATTTTCCGAGTCATCAGTTGAAACCTCCTCGTCCGATGATACCCTACAAAAATGGACAGCGTCAGGAAACACGCATGTTTGAGAAAAGCTAGGTATCCATAGCTGGAGGACGCCTGTATACAGTATTAACTAACGGAGTTGAAATTCTCAGAACATACTTTTCAAGCTTCACTCTCTCATATTATTTTTCGTCACTAAATAGACCAATGAAAGCTGACGACGGTTGTCATGGGGAACATACTCAGCTTCTTCATCAATAAATGGGTGGACTGCAAATCTCCGCTGCACTTTTCCTGCAAAAATTCAAAAATTCATCTCAATAAGCGTAAATTCGAGATAGCAAGATATTTATTGCATGCTACTTCTCGCAGTTCAATAGCGTCCGGATACTGGGTCCTAAATAGGAACATACCATTGAAATTTGAAAAAGGCAGGAAATGTCAAGAGATGGATATACAAAGAATTCTTAAAAAATTAAGATGCCATAGGTCAGAGATGGCCCATGATCGAGAAAGTACCAAAATCAGATAAACTTAACCATTAAGTGCTCAAATGGCCCAAGTGGACGTTTCTATAACTATAGGAATTAAAACAAAATCTTTGGATTCACCAAAGCAAGTAATAAAATGTACCAATATAAGGAAGGAACCAGCCCCTATATTATTGAGCGATGGAAAATTCTTTTGAAAGCTACTACGATCGACAGTTAGCTTTATAAGAGGACTTTCGTTTTTTAGCTTGCTCACTGAGGGGTCAACGAGGCAAGCACAAGCGGAAGTCATGTGACTGATACTCACCTAATCGCGTATGTTTCTTTATTGGAATATGTACATCCTCTGGTTGATTAGAACCTCCCAGCTTCTTGGTGCTCATCTGTTCTTGCTGGGTGGCACGCACCAAGTCACGTGCCTTCTTCAGGCGCTTGAACTTCCGTCTAGGCCTTTGCCCCGTGGATGGAGTCTTACTCAGGGTGAGCATATCATGAGGAGTACGTGGAATCCCTGGACTAAGTTCCTGGCATGAGGTTGGTGTCACTTTGTGGTCCCTACTTTGAGGCTCCACATGTGATGTGTGCTGAGTTTGAGGTTTCTCCCTCGAAGGAATAATACCATTTTTCCGATCCAACTCTGGCTTTTCACTGGGGCCAACTTCGAACTCATCAAAGTTCAAAGCCTTCGGTTTTGGTGGTGACTGAGATGCTACATAGCTCAAGTCAGCTTTCTTTTCGCCTATCACAACACAATCGCTGGATGACCGAGTCACTGGCATCGACTCCAGGATGCGAGGAGCATCTCCGGGTGTCTCATAAACTCGCCTAGATGTAGAGGCAACTTCATGGTATCGACCAGGAGGAAGGGGAGGACGAAGTCTTGACGAATAAGGTGGAGTGGCTTCGTGCTTTAGTAAATCTGGGGTCTCCAAAATTGGAGATATCGTAGATAAACGTACCTGGGGTAAAGCTGGCAGGGGAGAAGTTAAGGTGTCCGGGCGGGCCGCTGCAATTGGATAAGAAGTTTCAACAGTAGAAGCTCTGGGGATTTTGTCCTCGGGAGTACCTGCTACAAAGAACTCGTCATCGAGTGACTCTCTCTGCGGAGACAGGCTCACTCTGGTTATCTGGTCATCCAGAATGTTGATAGCAGGTCTTCGCTCTGGAGGTGATGCAATCTCCAATTCACCTGCTGCATTCTTGTAGACTACTGAAGTATTGAAAAGGAATTGATGTGAATGTAAAGTAATCGGTTGCAAGGTGAAGCACTTTCTGACGGTGCTCTTGACAGGAGTAGGATCTCTTTCCGTAGTAGTCTCTTCAATTGTGTTCAAAATTGGTGCTAACAAAGTATTATCACCATCGACCTTCTCAGATTGTGGCAATTTCGGTTCCTGTAAAATGACTTGAGGTCCTTCAAGGATGGGGTCTACAACATAAATAGACTCGTTGAGGGGCATCTCTTCATCATCTTCATCCAAATTATCCTCAAGGGTCTTTGTCGGGGAGATGACCTCATCACCACCTGCAGAGAGAACATACTTAGCTTTGCCAGCACCAAGTAGCTAACTGGAAGTAGTTCTGAAATGCTCTCACAACCTAAGCCGTGTCAATTAGCAGCTTCATAATAGCTCCCTCTCACTAACTCAAAATAATTTCCGTTCATTTCCAAGATTTAGCTCAACTTCCTGATATTAGACAAGTGGACTTATTGTTCCTATACCGACTGTTTCAAAAGCTAAATCCTGCCACACTAAGGAAATAGCAGCAATTAGCAAACCTGAAAGTCCAAGTATCCATTATTACCTTGCAAGTGTGGGCATGCAAGAGGTTCATTAACTTCCAACAAGTTAATGGATCAGAACACTCCAGTTAGCCAAGTGGGGCGGAGGGGCGGGGGGGCTGAACAAAATCATAGAGCAGAAGCACAAAAGCAAATACATGCAATGCATATAATGTGAAGTATTTAGCCATGCGGAAAAAGGAAAATCATAATCCGACGTAATGGATCTACCTGCAAGTATTGCTGGGCTTGTTTCTGCAGGTTGCTGATCAACATTCAAAGACGGAAACTGTGGAAACAAACACAACGCTTGAGGACAAAAAGAGAATTAGATAAAAAAGGAAATAATAAACCTGACAAACTTGACAAGTGATAATCAAATTGGAGGAATAACGCAAGAAAGAAGATACTGACCCCGAGCTGGCTGGGGAGACAGTCCTTTGCACTGCCAAGGAAGGCTGAAGCCGATTCTTGGAGACCACGAAGAACATCAATGAACATGCTTGTAGTCCGAACAGAATGTTTCACTGAATGTACCGGAGTTGGAAGTAGCTGGTATCTGGGGAAAGCAATAAGGGAGGGTTTCCATGGCTCTGCACCCGGAGGTAATGCATATTTCCGGAGCAATGCTTGTTCCTCATCCGTGAGCTCAGCTACCTCAGTGTCGGGTACGGCAGCCCCTTCCGCAGACTTATTCTTCCCACGAGGAACATACTGCTCAATTTTCATCTCCAGCATTTGAACTTGAGGTTGCAACGTGTGAGGGACCTGCATACCATCATTAGAAATTTATGTTAAAGAGGTTTCAGAAATGACAGCGGTGCATATGTAAGGTAGACATATAACCACTCCCAGTGAGTCACAGACTCAAGTTAACCCAAAATATGTCCAGAAGGCCTCTTGATCATTGAATATTCAGGTATCCTAGTAAGTAGCAAGGATCTCCTACTTCAAGACTCAGTATCATTGAGAAACATTAATGGAAGTCTTAGTTACCATCCTATGACTGGGATGAAAAATGAAGCTATTTACACCTCCATGCTGCATGTGTTTTCCAAGAGCTTTGTTCTTTGCCTGCTTCTTGAGGTACCCTTGCATTTCTGACCCTTCACTCGCCAATACAAGTGCTGCCATTTGTTAAGGTCAAAACGAAGTAAATAGCGATGAGCATGCCAGATCATATGCCCTTTCAGTGCGGCTGTCAACAAATGTTTCATAGGCACCCCTACTAGTGGCAATTGACCACATATAATCCATACTTTCACATATAACTCAACAAGAACATATTAGAAGAGCTACACAGTAGTTATTTTACAGTCAGGAATATTGAGAAGGATATCCACTCTCCCGTCGCGCTTCCTTCCTGTACGACCCATCCGTTGGATCATGCGTAGAGGAGAGATGTTCGCATCAAAACAGATCACCAGATCCACTTCCATAATATCCAGACCTTCCTCGGCTATAGATGTTGCCACTATTGTATTATAGCCACCAGATCGAAATTTCTGTGAGTCCCAAAACAAGAATTGAGTCACAATTTAAACAAGTTGTAACGACAGATAAGCAGGCACGAAACGAGAATTGCTGGCACGAAAAGAGAGAGCTATATTACCTGGAGGACAGCCTGCTGCACTTTCTGAGATTGTCCTTTCGATGCTCGGCCTACAAAAAATTTACCCGTATGTGAATGTCTCATAAAAGGAGATTGGCTGAGATAACTAGGAAAAAAAGATCGCGGTCATAATACAGTATGCTAGAACAAGGCATGTTTAAAAAGTATAGAATATTGATTAAGCGAGAAAGCTGAAGATCAAACCTGCAATGAGTATGTCCAACGCTTCAAGTACATCCTACATGCTTTACTCTCTAAAAATATTGGCAAGGTTCCAAAGATGTAAAATGAGGAAAAGCAAAAACACCATCATGTCAATCAGAGCGGATGACAACCTGAACTCTGTCCAATGAACTCCATGGCTTTGACAATGTGCCCAACTTTCAGGAGGGCTTCGAGGATGTCCCTGCGCACACAGAAACTCAGCATTGACCACAAGCCGCTTCACAGAACCTCAGTCGAAGCGAAATTTGAAACAATTTCAGAAGAACCTGAGCAAGACCAGCAAGAAAACAACTTTATCTGACTTCAATGTGCTAGAGTTGATGGGTGTAGGGGTATACTTGACACTTTCACGGAAATTCGTAAATATGATCACTCGGGTTGTGAGCGGATTATGATCACCTGCCACGATAGGTTGTTGCACATTCAGGTCAACGACGCTCTTCTCAAGCAATTGGAAATTTTTTAAATTTAATGCTAAGGTCGTAAACTGTTGGAGATGCCGTAAAATATTGAAGCAGAGGATAAACGGATTCAATACTACACAAATACAAATAATAAGATGGATCTTACGAAAATGCTGAAGTATGATTTCCTCCAGCTTTACAAGCTTGGGGCTAGGAGCTCCATGGCCAACGCTCTCCTGCATGAGATTCTTGATCTCATTTAACTTACTGTTTCTTGCCAATAGTCGCAGGGTCCTGAGAAGACAAACAGATTCTTAAGTTAAGGTGTAGTACAAGACTGAAACAGAATAAAAGATTATTCACCTGGTACATGGCAGCTGTTGGATGAAATAAAATTTCGGAATCTACCTGTAAAGACAGGCATTTTCGACTGTATCATTAAAGTAGCCCCTCTACCGAGCTACAAAGAAGCGCAAGATTTCGAAGAAGCGAGCAGCATTCTACTTACCCTTCTTGCAGCTTTGCTTGAAGCATTTCTAGGGCCGGTCGAACGCCGTGACTATGCAGAAGCTTAAAGATGTGATACAGAGTTATAGCTATGCCAAAAAAGGACTCTACTTCCCGGTACTGGTTCTGCTGTAACGATGGAGGAGGTGCTTGACGAAACGCATCCCTTGCTGTGATGAATTCAAATGGTGAAAGCTGCAGAAAGTAACATCACATGATCTGGATTTAATAGGTACTCAAAAGAAATAAGATAACTCTCAGCCCACATAAAAGGTAGTTTTAGCAAGGGTCAATTTACTTACAGCAGAGAGATAGCATGTATTGTACGAATTATTGAGTGACCTATAAGCCAAGAAAGTGATTGCATCTAGGTATCAAGGAAGAGGAAAGTGCCTAAAACGTACATACTTGTCCACGAGACGCTTCCCATGAAGTATAAGCACTACTTTTGAAGAAGTTATATCTCATCAACTATAGTACAGACTGCCAATAAATTAACAAGAAGCAGAAAATCATCAGAGAGAAGGATATTACCCTTGCGATCTCCCTGCTATAAAAAACCTTCATATTATAAAGCTTTTCAACCACAGGTTTTAAAACCTCTAAATAAATGTCTTTAATTTTATTGGTCTCTGCGTTCATTTTAACCTGAGCATAACAATAACACATGCCGGTCAGTCAAAATAAAATAATGATGGCTACTGTCAATGTCCGCTAGACATACAATCTCAGGAAGTTGCCCAAAGTCAATGTTCGCTCGACACACGATAGCATCAAAAAGGAGATCAGTTTTTCATGATCTACACGACAGAACAATCGGCAGTGGAGAATGAACTCATTAAATTTCATTGTGAGCGAGATGAGAGACGATCAGCTCCAATCAAACATTCCCACCAGACCAGTTTCCGTATGCATCTGTCTCCTTGAGTCTATTGTGCAACTGAGCACCGAGGAAGAGACACACTTCTTATTCCTCACATACCTGAATAAGTTCCAATTTTCTATTATGTGTGTACTGGCTGACATCAGGATCATTCTCGTCTCGGTACTCCAAACATGACATGTGAAGGTTATCCACAACTGCTTGAATAGTTACTTGTTTGGCTGCAAAAATCAAGAAAACCGTGAATCAAAAGATTGATGACGGAATCTTGTACCGAGGCATCTTGTACCAAGGTCAGACAGCTTAAGTTGTGCATTGAGATGAAAACTTACAGCCTGGAGTAGCTGTCAAAGCCAATATCCTTATCTTTTCATTAACTGCCAAAAGCTGCATAACAAGCAAAGATGGAGATTAACGTCAGAATATATTCTGTGAAGAGCGTCTCTAGCAGTGGCTTTGGTTCTTACAAAGTCAAAACATAGGAATTCAAACAGTTTAAAAGAAGCAGAAAGGTCGAATGTATTCAAATGTCGTGAGATAGCAAACCTCACGGGTGACAATGCAGTAAGAAAAGTTGCCGGTTGCTCGATGTGCTTCGTCCACAACCAAGCACACCATATCGTAAACTGGACAAGACCCTACCCAACCAGGCCATTAATGGTATCAGTCATATACCAAACCATCATTCGAGAGCAAACCCAAGTTTCTTCTTGCGCATGTCAAATGGGATAACCGTGACAACAAGAGAGAGGTCTAGCTTGTTCATCGAGTTAGAGACTTTAATATAAATGCATTGAGGTCAGCACCTGATTGTATATCTTTCTCTAAGCATTGTGGTGTCACATAAAAAACCCTCCTGTTCCGCCATTCTTCTGCTCTTTGTGGCGGGCTCATCTGCCCTGTCATGTCAATGGCCATCTCCTGCAAGACGATGACCGTAAGACATAAACAGATTGATGAAACGGATCGTAAACCCTAAGTGCACAAATGGCCAACAGGGACTGCTTTCATGTCTATAGGAGTTGAAATGAATCATTGAGGAGGTTGCAAGGAAGGTAAGAAAATGAACCAATAAAATAAAGACACGATATTCTAAACCTTCGAACGATAGATACCGGTAGATGTTTTGGATGTTACTATAATCAACACCTCAAGAATAAGGTCGGGAAAGGAAAGAGAGAACGTACTTGAGGAATACCCATAATATTATGACAGGCTTCGATCTGCTGTATCACCAATGGTCGGGATGGAGCTGTAAAGACTACTTTTCCTGTACATTACAGTGACATCGAGAATCATTTTCTGACATACTGGTTTGATTAGATCAAAACAAGAGGCTGGAAATCAGAATTCTCCATATGCAGTCCAACTGCCAACTAGATGATTGTAAACACATGTCCATTCAAGTGTCGAATGAGAAGAAACACACTCTCACATCCCATTTCCCATTTTTCAACTGCAAATTCCAAATTCCAACATCAAATGCTTACAATCTCAGAATCAAAGACTCCAATTCACTCTTAAAAAATAAGAATCGGCCAACACCAAGTATCAAGGTTAAAATTCAGGGAAGAGAAGATAAATACCAGTTGGAAACCATCGATAATAGTTGTACATAACAACTGCAGCAATTAGAGTCTTCCCAAGTCCCGTCGGTAGAGAAACGAGGGTGTTGGTAAAAAGGGCAGTCTTCGTCATTTGAAACTGATACTCACGGTACGGTATATTGGCTGATCCATTGCAGAGCGATAGTTAAATTCAGACCTAGCTCAACTTCCGAGGCGACTGAGCCACACAGAGAGAGCCACATACGAGACATCACCTCGTTGATTGTTTGCTCTCAACTGAAAATTGAGCAGAGCCTCGACCTGTACCTGGATAGATCCATGTGGAAGCAGTGGCGTAATCGATGTCGCTCGCACTCGCTGGAGGAGCCACCACTCGCTGGCTCTTGAGACAAACCTCGTCGATCTCCGCCACCGCAGCTTCCCAATCAAAGTCCTGATGTAATTCAAACTCTTTTAGTCGAGAAAACGAGGAAATGAAGCGCACAAGTAGAAAGGACGACAATATTCAGATATAATTTCTAAACTTCCTACACCTTGAAAACCCAAATGTTGATAAGCTAGAGTGTGTTTTGCGGATGATCACTCTTGTAATTTAGTAGTAGTAAGATTATTTGTATCCCGTACACAGAACCCCGATTCCTAAAACCCTAATTTCCAATTCTCAAACCCTAAACCAGAACCCGAAACCTCAAAATCCTATTCCCTTTGCTCTCTTCCCAAAATTCAAAGCCAAAAATTACGAATTTGCCAGCAGAACCTCAACATGCAAACGAGAGTCAATTATCACACGCTTTTTTCTTACGTCGTCATCGGGATCTCCACCGGGAGGCTCCATAGCCCCCCCTCCTCGTCGTCGCTCTCCTCAATTACGACCATTGAAAGGCGTAAATGAGTTTCAAACTTGCTGGAATGAACAGCAGTAGGGACTCCATGGATTCAACGAATGCGGAAGAAAAAAAATGCAAGTAGGAGAATCTAGGTCCGAAGTCGTGGAATAATGGTATGCAATTGTTGGATTGATTGATTGATTGATTGCGGAGGTTGAGCAGAGGATTTTGTTGAGGCGGAATTGAAATGAGGTCGTGGCGGGAGTTCGCCTTGGATGTGGCTTCGAGCGAAAGTTTGAATGGCGTCGATGGATGAATGAAGTTTCTTGGTGGCTTCCGTCCGTCCGTCCGTCCGTCATCCACTCAGATGGATGCGCTCATCCTGAGAATGAAAGTTGTATACGGAAACGAGGGCATCTCCCACTCATAGTTCTATACCGCAGTTCTTGATACTTCAGTTTAACCCTTAACCCTTGAAAGGCCCCTGGGGGTCCCTCTGTACGACCTGTATTTAGCTCTATAACTTTTCAATTGTGGTTTAATCCCTAAACGTCCAGATTCATCTCCGGAATTGACAATTTGAGAAAAATCATTATAAAGTGCTATGTGGAAGCATATTTTGGAATTAAAATGCAAATAAAAGTTGTAGATTTTGATTTGCAGATTCCATCTGTACAGTTAGATTCACCAATGCTATTACCAATCTTTTTTTATAAATTTTGAAATAAAAATTCCAAAATTCCTTCAAAATTCAATTGCAAGTAAAATATTATCATTTTTTGAGTAAAATTTGTTGGAATGGATTTGAAATGAGGTTCTCTTCACATGGTGATGTTTTGAAAATTTTATGTTCTTCTTATCTATGACCTCATTTTGGCTAATCCAGTTTTGAACTAAAGTCAATGTAGTTTGACCACTTGACATACTTGCACATTTGTATTTTAGAAAAATATGAACTCTAGTAACACCAAATCCAACCTCTTAGGTAGGACAAAAATTTGATAACGTATCTTCACAAATTAAATTCAATATTTCATCCAAGTAGTTAGGAGGATGTTTCAATATGTTCATCGTCTAGAAAATGGATGTCGACACATTTAGGGGTTAATAGATGAGTTATGATACATTTTTATTTATGTACTATCATGATTATGAATTTACCTTGTACTCAAAAGTATTTGGTCAATGTTTTCTTGATCAAATACCACCAAATACATAATATACTATACGGCGACAAAGGGCTTCCAAGCCCTTCTAGGATTAAAGGACGTAGCCCCCATGACCAAGGTAGTCAGCAAAATTGTTGTGATTCTTGGACCAATAAGTGCATTCTATTTTTCTACAATCAATAGTGAAGTCATCCATCGGATACAAAACATCCATATCAACATTTAAAGGTTAAGGTGAAAGATGTTCTATACCTTAAACTAGGTTGTTTGTTTGTTTGTTTGATATGTTGCAATCTAAGAAATCATAATTCTCCTTGCTACATTCTTGGTACTATTGGAAAGGTCTCGAGCGAGAAGGGGTGCATGGATTTTGTTTTGTGGAATTTGGACCACTTGTGTGAAAGTAATGAATTTTTGAATTATTTTTTAAATAAAAAATTAAATGATATAAATTATTATTTTGGAGAAACCATAACTTTCACATCGCATTTCCACATGCCACAAAACAAAGACCTTACACTCCTTCGTGCATAAAGCTTTCAATATTCATATCAAGAACACAATTAACCTCTCACACCGCAACCTTGCACTCCTTTGTGCACAAAGGATATTGAATTTCAAAGCTTTTACAAATTTTCAATTGGAGAATTATTTTTACTTTTATGTTGGTTGTTGCAATAGCACAAGGCACATGAGTATTTTCTTAAAGACCCTTGGAGCCCCAAAGTTGTTTTGGTCAAAGCTAGAATCTAGATAGAATAGATATAATCTTTAGCAAATGTAGGGGAGCCAAAGTGAAAAAAAGTTACCATACCCAATTAGAAAGTGAATGATAGACTATGGATGTGTAAAAAGATTTACTTCAAGGACCTTTGGATTTAACAAGCTAAGTTTCCATGATTCATATATAGCAACCAACACTAAAAAAATACACCTTCTATGTGTGAAAATACATGTTTTATACAAGAAATACTCGACATGGGTGTATACATAATCTTCTACTCAAAATTGATGCAAGATCAGTTGTGCTTCTTGATTGATTGATCAACACTTATATAGAAGTAGTTGAGGCCAACATCTAAGATAAAAGATGGAAAAAGGACTCAATTTTTTTTTATTGTTGGCCATTATATCTAAAACTCTAAAAGTAGTGAAAACATTGCTATATGCAATATTATATGCCATATTTCTTCAAGACAACCTTCTTTCTAGAAAGTACCTATCTACTTGTGCCACCTTAGTATTTGTTTTCCCCCCAAAACATCACCAATGTTGTTAACTCCCAAAGTTTCTTGACTATGTTTTCACCAAAAACACTCCAAAACTATCATCTCTAGTACCAACTTTTAGAAATAAAACATTTATGGACACAAGTAAATGTAGGATCTTGTAGTAATTTGGTTTGAAAAGATGTGAAAAAAATTTCAGAAATTTCTACCATGTAGATTGCATGCAAGATGTTTAAATTTGAATTGACAAAAATCCTTTTTTTGGCCCCACAAAAAACCAAGCAATTGCACTTCACAAGGTTACATTTGCATGAAAAAATTTCCATGTTATTGGTGCCTCTCTGGATTCATTCTTCAATGCAAGCAATGCTACTGCAACAACAGAAGACTACATGCTTGGAAATTTTTAAATCATTTAGAACTGTACAAAATATAGGAAAAAAATAGTAAAGAAGTTGAAAGAAGTAGAGAATGATTCGAAATACAAAATTGTTAAGAATTTAGTAATAGAATTGAAAAATGCCAATCATGATGTTTGTAATGTTTTAATAAAAAGTGTGCATCCTATGATTTTATTATTTTCAAAAAATATGAAAAATTGAGTTAAATAAAGGACTTCAAAGTTTATTTTAGAGTAAAGATTCCATAACTGAGTGCAAAGTAAAACTCTTCATAAATTTCATCTCATTGATCAAAATGGAATGATTCAAAGCTTTCTCCATAAATATAACTCTAGAAAACCAATTACAAATTCTAATTTCTAAAAAAAGTGATTTTCACTTGTATACTGCTCAAGTTGAGAAACAAACGACAATTTGCATCATAACTTTTCACTTGTATACTCAAATGAAATAAAATTTAGCATTCATGGAAGATATTCCTCATCCACACCTTGTAAAAATATTTCAACCTAATTAAATCAAATCTCCACTCACATGTACATGCCCCCCAAAATGATGTTGCCAAAAATACAAGGCCGGTCTTTTTGAGGTTAAGGACAAAAGGGACACATCTTTTGCAATTCTTTCCATGTATTTGATGTATTATATGGAGATCAACAAACTTATACAACTATATGCATAACACATATAACTATTGTATGCAGTTGTACTTTCCAAATTGGATTGTTCGAATTCTCTATTTAAAAAATTAAAGCCCTCTATTTCCTAATTCACTTCTAATTCTTCTTTGATCATGAGTTGTTCCTATTTTTTTACTCAAGAAAGCACTTTCTAGTTGCTTGGGCTTGAATGGATTAACTCCTTTAACCTTTTAACACCTAAACTGGGAGGGAGGAGATTTTTGTGCATTTTTGCATATATCTTTGTACAAATGTATTATGTACATTAATTTCTCCAAATCAATCATACAAAAAAGTCATCTTTTAATGATTCGAAGAATTGCTTAGGATGAATGAGAAAATATTTGGTCAAAAAATTGAATGAAGTGATATGTCAATCAACCACAATTTGGATGACAAAGTGTTTGCTTCGGTATTAAAATATTCTTTCTTTTCACTTGGAAATAGTAATTAAAAGTATTGTCATTGGAAGTCATTTAAAAATCACATATAAGTGACCAAATCCTAAAAAAAAATTCATATGAAGAAAAATGGAATTGGCATTTAATTAAAGTCATTTCATATTTATGGAAACTTTGTGGAATTAGTTATAAATTTTTGAAGTTAAAACAATAATCACTAAAAGTGACCATTGGTACATTGAAGAAAGTAAAATGTACCTATGTTTTAGTGGTTGCTTTTAGAGTAGAGTGACTTTTAGGGTACCTTTAGATTCTCACGAAGAGTAGGAGTATATTTTAGGTAAGACTTTGTAGGGGTCCATTTTTTAAAAATCGTCTCAATTAGGAGTGGTTATCTTAGAAAGTTATTCTTCCTTTGACAAATAAACAATTATCTTCCTTTGTATGGGTAATAAAATAGAAAGTAGAATCAAAGACACAACAAAAATAGGGAATATGCCACGCAAGGGCAAATATTGAGGTGCTTTGATCTATAAAATCAAGTACCGTATGGCCATTAAGGCTTTTATGGGGGGGAAAATTCGCTAGATTTGTTAGAATCTAACCACTGCAAATCTATCCCTCCAAAATCTCTCCTATGCAATGAAGCCAACACATGAGACACTAGTCCAAAAAAAAGCCCTGATGGCCATTAGAAAACCTTCTTAATTCCTAAAGGACTCTATATTTATATTTTGAAAAATGGATGAATGCAAATACATCCCAAGTACACAAAACTGTACTTAATCCATTATTTCTTTTGAAGATTTGTTGGCTAATTCTTTAGCATTTGTACAGTATAGATTTTGAATACTTTGCTTTGCAAATATTCTATTATTCAATAGGTATTGGTAGGCCTCAATTATTTTGGCCTAAAAGAAACCCTTTTTAGTTCAAAAAGAATCTTAAATCCCCTTAAAAAAAACTTGAATTAAAAAATAAAATAAAAATCTTCAAAAATCACTTCGATTAGAACTTAAATAACATTTTGATCTTCAATGAAAAAAATTCTTGTGAAAATCACAAATGTTCAAATGAATCTACAATTGATTTTAGAAGGAATTTTCAATTTATAGCTTCAATTTTTAGTGAAAAATATTGGTTTGTGCATTGGTGGATCTAATTGTATGGATGTGATTGAATGATCTAAGGACTATTTTACAAATATTGTTTGAGAGTCATCATTAAACTATTATTCTAAGTTGCATTTATAATAAATCCTCACAAATTTGGAAATCTTGATTACCCATGGTCCTTGAGGGGTTAAGCTTGTATGCTCCAAAATCATGGCTTCTACACTCAAAATCTTATATTGATGACATTCTTAGAAAAATAGTGGTGCAGCTAAAGTAAAGGGTGGTACAACTAACCTTCAATCATGTGGGCTAAGTTAGTCCTATTTTGCATAAGACATTAGATCACCCCCACAAAATAGGGCCCACACTAAGCTAGCCTATCAAGCTCAATGGGCCTTGATTGACATTGCAGGTAGCTAGGGCACAGGTGCAAGACCATGTCCCTAACGGATGTGCAAGATTGCAATACAATTTCATTGTTCTATGGGTCCTACACAAAACAAACATGATAATGGTTTTAGATTTTTAGGCGGTGGTTTTAGGGTTCAAATTGTCTTCTTTTAACTATGAATGTGTGAACTCCTACTACATATCCCATATGGGTTGTTTTACCTCCTATCACCTCTTGGTCCAATAATTGGAGTAGTTTTGGTGATTACCTTGGTCACAAGATTGTGTCCTTTAAAATTTAAGGTACATTGCTACTCATATTTCCTATCTAAGGTAGATCACACATTCCCAACTAGCTTCCTATTCTTGCATCATAGGGTGGTGCATTTCCGTGCAAGTAGAGATGAGGTAAACAACTAGTTATGGCACATTAATATGATTGGCTACAAGAACTCTTGATTTTGCAACCCATCCTTGGTAAGAAAATAGAATGACCTAAATGACCAATATGGGGCAAACATAATCTTCATTGAGAAAATTCATGGTAATTTTGTTTTGAAAAATAAAATTGTGAAAAATTATAAAATCCTTTTGAAATTTCTTTTTGTATATAGGGGAATTTTTCCACTCAACATACCCATGCTTTAAATATGCTCAATTACTTAAGTGGTGAGAAATGGGTGATCTACTTTAGGTACTTTGGAGAAGCTATTTGTCAACTCATATATTTTTCAAAGATTGAAAAGTCTACAAACAAAATGAAGGCACTTTGACAAGAAATGAATTTTCTATAATTTTTCAAAGTTGGTTGGAACAAAATTGAGAATGTGTGGGGTAGACCCATACTAATCATATGTTGATGTGTCCCCCCCTCCAAGTGCATTGGCATAATGTTAAAATAAAGGGTTGTTAATTTGATTATTGTAATGGTGGATAATTGATGCAAATTGGAGGGTTTAGCAAATGTTAGTTTTGGGTAATTGACACGATTGGGTTGTTTTGCCTTTTAGTTCAATATTTTGTTAAGGCCTCTTGAGTAGTCTTGTACAAAGAAGAGCCAACAACTTGGCCTCTAACCCTCTAGACTTCATGCCTATCAGAGGCCCCTATCATACTTCCCAATTTCCAATTCTAAAGCCATACAATAGTTGCCATGTGCAATTTTTATCAAACCTTCACAAGCCTTAAAAGACAAATGCCATCAATGAGCTGCAAAAGATTCTCTACAACTCTTAGAAGCCCTAGCTATAAGGTAAAAATGCATTCAATTTTTCAAAATTTGTGAACATTTGTGACCTCTAGATTTTCCAAAGTTACCCATTGGCCATTTTGAGGCTTTAGGTTAATTAAAAATACGTTTGACAATGTTCCAAACTAATCTCCTCCACTCATAGTAAACAAGAGTGCCACATCATGCTCCTCCAATGTCAAGCATTGATGCCAAACCAACCTTTAGTTCAAAATGGCCCTTTATTTTAATCATGATGGTAATTCAAGTAAACCAAACCATTTTCATTCATTGCCTAACTCAATCATCCTACTTTCGACCCCCAATTTTGTCCATAAAAATATCCAAATCCATTCATTTTCTAACCTAATTAATCAGTACATTAATGCCAAGAAGAGGTAATGTGTCAATCCTTTGATGGCAAACACTTAAGTACCATTCAATACATCGGAGAGTAGTTATAAATTGTTTATAGGTTGTTCAAGACTCCACTCAATGAATGGTTTTGTAATTTCAAAGCAAACCACTTCAAAAATTCACAGAAATTACAATTTTAAACGAAAAAAATTATAATTTCACTTGGGGTTTGATTCACGAAACAAGCACACACCTCTAAAAAAATGTAATGCTCTTGGAGTTGGCCCCAAGACATTGAGATTGCTAGTTTGGATTGGTACAATAATTACACCTAAAATAGCACGAATAAGCAATTCAGCATGGTTCCCCTTATTACATAAATTTTTTTTTTGTGGGTTCTTGTTGGTAGTCAAAAGGGGATTCTAGATTCTCTTGTAATGCATTTTATCAATGGCACCATGTGAACAAACTACAAATTTTCAAAGTGTTGAAAATAGGTGTTTTAAGAACTAACCATAGACTCTTACGAATAGTGGAAGTAAATTTTAGGCAAGAATCTAGACTAGTTGGTTTTAGAAAGTGGTCGAAATTAGGTGTAGTCACCTTAATAAGCTTGTCTACCTTTGGTGTGGTTAGTAGCTAAACCAACCATTTTATGATGATAGCCCAAACTTAATGTGGATGGTTAATCCTTAAAGGACAAACTCATGACCATGGAAATCCTCCCTTTTGGAACCATGTGACATCATCTACTTTAAAAAAATAAAAAATATTCATTGGAAGTCATACTATTGTAGAAGACCTACCCTTTTCTCAGAAAATTCCAAGGATGAATAGTCATAGTTCTATCCTACATGGAGAGATTCTTTGTCACCCATTGGACACAAAACATCTGCTTCAACGTTTAAGGGTTAAGCCGAACAGATCTGCATTCCATAAGAAATTCCTCCCCAAGCTTGACACTGATTTTGTCCTCGACAGAAGAAGCAATCAGTTTCAATAACCACTGGGTCTTTTTTTTAATTTTGATATTGTTCATTTCAAAACTCTTTATAGGGTCCAATATTTCACAAACCAATCAATGTTAGAATGCCACTATGAAGGAGGCAAACACATTATATAACGCAAACACATAAAGCAAAATAGGCTTCACAGGAGTCTGGAAGCTTATTAACCATTTATAATCAAGTCAAAACTCAGTAATTGTGGGGTTGTTCACACTTACACTTACACTTTAGAGTTTAGACGTCATTTCCGCATAATAAATGAACGTTTTTGAAAACTTTTAACAAAGAAAATTTGGAAAATCAATTTAGCCTCCAAATCCAAAAATATTTTTGTGATTTGAACTTCTGTGCTAGAGGTCACAATTAGATGCATTCACCTTACAAAGTACAAACATGTTCAGTCGTCAAGAGATGTTAAACATGTCTTCCCTTGAACAGACAAATTTTGATAAAATGTTGAGAGCCCTCTAGAAACGATTCAGAACATTGAAGTCAAATCTTTGATATCTTCTGGCTGGATTCCTAATGAAAGAAGTGCCTCGCAATCACACTAGCCTGGGACACTTTCGAACTTTTACAAATTGCTACAGCATTACTGAGAAAAATTGGTCTTATCACCAAACAAAGTTATCTTCTCAAACAATTATTTGCAGCGGTCTCGTCTCGACTTTACATGCACTCCATGTACCTGATAGAAGTTCATCACTTTACAATCACTCTCATGAAGCTGCCACGAGATACAGTACAAATTTCCGGAAAATAGCAGCCAGAGAGTCGTTTCAAGCTCTGTTCCAAACATGCTAACTATGACACTCCCCAATGCACTCGTAGAATTTCGAAACCAAATAATCCTTTGCAGATAATATTCCAACACATAATCTCAAGTCAACCCAAATTGCTTGGGACAGTTTACAACATTTTAGGCATTTTGTCAGCTAATTCCATGTACTTTACAAGCTACAACATCCCTTGCTACTGACAGCTGGATGGCAACTAAAAATTATAGCAGTAGTACAGTTAAAATTGGAATTACACTTTGATTGATCTCCAGACCTTAAAGTAAGAGGCTTCAAAGTTGGTCTGATGTTCACTAGCACTGGATTTCTCAGCTCTTACTAGACGTGTCTTTACATTTCTGTACACTTTTTAAGCTTCTGCATCAAAAGCACCTTCACAAAGCAAAGGAACTGCGTTAGATAAGATAAGCAATTCTACTTCCCTAACTAAATCCAAATTTGAATTGCAGACTCTCTTCCAAAGCAGTTCCTGATTGAGCGACAATGCATATGTATACCACAAACTTATTTCTAACTAATATTGAATCATGAACAAATTATTTCGATGCAACATCTGGAAGTTGAAGAGGTTTCACCTATGCTTGCTGATTGCTCTTTCATTCAAAAAGCTCAGTTCCTTCCACGAATAAATGCAGCTAACTCCATGGGTGCATTCACTGTGTTGAGCCAATCCTCTAATGTATCACCTTCAAGTCTCTCTTCAGCTGGACATAAATGCATACAATCATGTTTCAATAAACAATGACAAGTACATCATGAAGTTCTTTTCCTTTGCACTTGCTAAGCAAGTGCAGGACAAGTTCAAAATTTTATGCAACCCTGGAAGCTCACCAAAATTTGAAGGATAGAAAATGGGGTAACATAAATGTACAATTGGATGTAAAAGTAAAACGAGCGATATAGATTCTCCGTTTCATCCATATTATGTGCTTTCAGCAAGAGAAAATGGACATTGCACTTACCTTCAAGTTGAGCGCCAAGGCCCTCGAGAGCTGTTGGATTGCAGCGAATCACTAGCAAGGCCATTTCCAGGGCAGACTGAACTAAAGATTTCACCTCGGTTTGTACCATATCTGCCATGCGACCCTTCATTCACCCAGCATAAATATTGAGCATAAGTTGGCTGACTTAGTCATGACGAAACAAACAGGGAAAATGATGTTACTAAGTCTATATAGAGCGGACAGAAACACGTCATGGCATCTACCAGATTTCAGAAATGATACTATCAGATAACCAGCACTTGACGCTGATAGATTAAAGGTCTAGAGAAAACCTATAAGACAGATCAGGTCCCTTGTACAAAAACTTCACATACATGACTGGAAGTTTGTCAGCATTTCTATTTCAATTTAAGAATAACTCCACTACATCCGCAAAAAGAAAACGTCAAAATTCCTGTTTAGTAGTTGCAATACAGGAACAGACTGCAGATTTTATGTGATATCTAGCCACCAACTATAAGGACTTCGGGACTAGACACCAAGGAACTAGGAATTACCTGATCCTTGCCCCACGAGAAGGAACCACCAGTCTCATCAAGGCCTCCTCCAGCAAGTGTAGATAACGAGATTGGACCAATATTGGAATTGAGACCATACTCTGCTACTGCTTTGTATGCCAAGTCGGTGGCACGCTTGATATCATCATGAGCACCAGTAGAAACACGACCATTGTACACCACCTCCTCAGCAGCACGACCACCCAAGAGGATCACCAAACGGCCTCGTAGCTCATCAATGAACAGAAGATTGCGATCTTCAGCACCTGGAGGAATATATGTGAAACCCAGAGCTCCTCCAGACCTTGGCAAAATACTTAATTTCTGCAAGAAATAGATACAGCATTTGAGAAACATTTAGGGTTGGAGACAGGCGGCAAGAACCTGTTCCACCGGATTTGAGGTGGAATGAAACCATCGGTTCAAATTAGTATTAGTTCAACCAAACTCCGTAACAAGAAACAGATGAATACATGTCCAGAGAATAGGCAATACCTGCACTCGTGTAAGACCAGGTATGAACTTGGCAACAGCTGTTCCAACAACTGCATGACCCGCTTCATGTCGTGCAACAACACCTTTTTCGGAACCATGCAATGTAGACCTCTTTTTCTCAATACCCTGTAAACACAGAAGACTGAGAGATTAACTTTTATACAAGTAGCCATTTGAGGGAAGAGCACTTAAATACTTGAAACCGACAGTCGTTCGCTATCATACCAACGGGTCTGAGATGCGTTCCTACGAGTTCCTTACTTTACACGCTTCACACTCAGCATCTAAAAGAATATTAGGTAGAATCCAGTAAATACACTTCCGTTGTTGGCCCTAACGCTTAAAATGAGACATTAAAATGAGCTTCTCAATCTGCAGATTTCACTCAAAAATTTATACCACATGCAAGAAGGAAATCACTCTGGTAATCAAGAGGTCTTACAGCTATCGCACGCTCCACTGCTTGGGAAAATTCTAGATTTTCAACCACCAATTTGCTTGCCCTCCCTGCCAATAAGGCTGCTTCGTTGACCAAATTTGCAAGGTCTGCTCTGTTGGGTATTACAAAAGGATTCATCAGCAACAAAGTCGAAATTCAAGCTCTAATTAGAAAGCATGATTTTCAAAACTTAGACCCAAATTGATTAAACCGTCAGAAAGTACTCGAAGTATTAGCTTTAGAATTAACAAAGATTTACTAAAATATAAATCATTCAAAATTAGTTAACTGAACTTCAAATATCAACTCGGTAAACGCACTTGAATTTTTTAAGCTATTGTTCATCAACCCATTTGGAGAGCTGACAGTATCTTTAGTAAAACTTCACGAGGCAAGAGATAAGATGCTCTACAACTAGTAGAGGGTAACTGCAAAAACGAAAAGACAGTATTTGGGTATTCACTGCAAAGACGGACTTTCGACAAGAGGGTGGACAGGGTAATGATGATTTCATACCCAGTAAACCCGGCTGTTGCAGCAGCGATCACTTTAAGATTCACGTCAGGAGCCAAAGGCAACTGCTTCTTGGTCACATGAACATTCAAAATTTCCTCACGTCCTTGTCTGTCAGGTGGCTCCACCTGTATTGAGAGAATACTTTCAAACAGTGCTTGCGAACACGACGAATTTCTGAATATTATGTGAAAAGAAAGCATCTAACTGTACTAGATAACCTTCTCATTATTAAATTTATGATTCACAATTCTCATAAAATCATACACTGACCATAACAAAACAACGACAAGTCAAAATATTTGCAGAGGAATAAAAGTGACTTGAAGTAGAACCATAACAATCCGGTCAAATCGTCCAGGTCTCCTCAACGCAGGATCCAGAACATCAGCACGGTTAGTGGCCCCCAGTACAATGACAGTTGAGCTGCTCTCAAATCCATCCAGCTCCTGAGTAGAAGATAAACATCACTCGCATGAGTCATTCATGGCTTCGACAGATCTTGCGAAACCCGGTAAAGATGAGTAAACGCATGTTGTTAAATCTAAAGAAATCAAAGCTATCGTATTGACAAGTCGATCAAGCAAAGCCATTACATCATACACCTCATTGATCAAATTCGAATTAGACAATAATTATGCTGAGCTTAAGGAAAGAACAAACTACACTTGTTGGTCAAATAGAAAGATCAGTAAACATACTGTAAGAAGCTGATTGAGGGTCTGCTCTCGTTCATCATTTCCAACACTTCGAAGCCGACCATCACGACCTTTTGCTACAGCATCAATCTGTAAAAATTATGTCTAGACCAAATAAGCACCTCAACTGCTGTTTTTCAATAATGACTACCCCAACATTAGCCTCACATATACTACTAGAAATTCCAGATTCACGAAACAAGAGGCACTACATTTCTAATGGATTCTTCAGGTGCACTTCGTTCTAGTAGATAATGCCACAAACCTCATCAATGAAAACGATTGACGGTGCTTCTTTCTTGGCTCGAGCAAAAAGGTCACGAACACGAGAGGCACCCATGCCCACATATAACTCTACAAACTCACTAGCTGAGCAGCTGATAAATGGTACATCTGCCTCTCCTGCAACAGCTTTAGCAAGCAATGTCTTGCCAGTACCAGGTGGTCCAACCTGCCAGATATTGAATATGCCAGTCATGTCAGTTTTATCTTCACTAAGGAGGTCAAACCCATACACTTGTGCATAAGAACACCATCTCCTAAAAACATGACGCATTTCTAGCCCAAATCTCTGTGGAACTTGTAGGTGGTTTGGTACCACGCAAACCAATGGCTACACAGAACCCGCTCCTAGTACGAAACATGGATAACGAGGACTGAGAGACAGCCTGTTTCTACAACTGCTAATAAACACAACAACCAGCTTCATGTGGAAATCAACGCCTGGGACATACTGAAAACGATGTGTGCAGACTGATCATGACATTGACTTTATCGTCAATGCCCCACGAGAACGTTGACAACATATGACAAAACGATAACATATGAAATTGAGTAACACCAGAACAAAGAAAAGAAATATACCAGCAAAACCCCTCTTGGAGGTCTCGCACCGAGCCTTGTATACCGATCCGGATTTTTAAGAAATTCCTACAAGAGGAAACCAAAAGCGAAGGCCTTAGCATGAAGATGTACCGAATGAATCGTGGACGACAATCCATTATATGTTGGCATCCTACACAGCCAGCTCTGCACAAACAAAACTGGATGGACATGAATTATTGGCCATCTTTAGTGGAGTACTTTCAATACCCTCAGCTCAGTAGTATGCACGTGGCTATCATGAGCAAGACACTGGCATAGACTTCCGAATTTAAAAACAAGTTGCGGTCTCACTTACAACAATCTCTTCAAGCTCTTCTTTTGCTTCATCCACACCCGCCACGTCTGCAAACATAATTGGACCACCAACGTCTTGATCCTTGCCACCTCCCGACAATAATCCCTTCCGATTCCGCAGACGACCAGTTGAACGCTGCACATATAAATGGTTATGAGAACGTCTCGTAATATCCCATCGCCCTCGTCAGTTTCTACATTGACTGCAATTACATTCAGCACCAATGAAAACATATCTTCATCAACCATCTACTCGTGCTGGTTGTCCAAAGATACAGAACATCCAAATTTTAAGACACGATCTGGAACAAACTCCTATATTCTTCGCAAAAAGCTACATCAAAACCTCCAGATTGGTCCTAAACACTAAAGGTAAGGGTGTAACACACTCACGGAGTCAGAGTCTTTTAGGTCAGAAAGTGAACCTGTGGTAGTTTCAACGAAAAGCGACCCAGAAGGCCAACAATAAGGCCTACATACAGGAAAAATATCTGATACCCCAACAATAAAAAAAATCCCGTTAAACAGAGATCATATTCTCCCTGCCTCATTGTTTCGTTTTCAAGACGATGCACTCTCCAGAATATACAGTCGATACCTCAAATAATTGAGCTAGGTGCACACGTACTATTTGAATAATAACAAGAACCATTTAAAGATGAATTCAGTTTGAAGAAAACTTGGCTCCAGTTTGTTGAGTTGCGAAACTCCTTACTAGTAAGGTATTGATGATTTTCAGAGGGCGCTTATCAGGGGCACCAAACACAACATCATTTGCTTTCAACTGGTCATACGGAATACTAATGTCAAAGGGTCTTGTTGTAGTGTAATACAGTCGCTTCGACTTTCCAGATTGTGAAATTCCAGGTACTTCAGCTTTGTTAGTTCGAGTACCTTCAGTATCCACTTCGTCTCCCACTTTCATCTAATTCAAGATTGCATCCAAAGCTTCAGTATGTGCAACTGATGTACCGCATGCATCTACCCAAGAGAGTAAATACAACAGCACTCTAGAAATTTCTGAAAGTAACATTCCTCTACACAGTCTGATTTTCCGGCACCTTCGGAGTTTTGAATACCGGTATTAGTTAATAGATAGAATGACGAGATGCATGTCAGAAACCGATAGCAAAATGTCCATTGAGATTCAATATGGTGAGGGTCAATTTCTAAACCCTAATTCCAACTCTGGCATACCTCGGACGCGAGAATTCATAAATTTAGAGTATATATTTGAGATAACGGCAAACTCACCTGAATTTCATTCTGAGGTCGCACTTGACGTCCTGATGGTCGCAGAGAGTATGTCAGATGATACCCGTCAATCTCCACGCTCTCAATGTCGTCGTGAGTACTCTTGCTCAGAAATTCACTGAACGGGACAGTGACATAAGCTGAAGAACTCCTTTCAGGAGTTGATGAAGAGGATGCGCCGGAGAATGGAACCCGTAGCAATCTCATGAGCAAAACGAAAATGCTCAATCGAAGAAGCAGAGCCCCAATCTCGTGAGCCTGGATGGCAGGCGTGCCTTTCCAACTCCAGTCTGGATTCCACATCCACTTCGGCATTCGCCACCAGCTTTTCTCTGGAGGACTTGCCGAGGGCTCTGCCCTGCCGGATGTGGTCGACCGATCATCCTCATCTACATCTGCTGAAGGTTTACCGCTGTCCTCTTTGTCGCTAGGGTTTTGCAACGCCGAGGGGTCTGATGTGCCTTCATTCTTTGAATCTTGGTCAAATCCTGGAGCACTTGCGAGGATGATCTTCACTTGTCCCCACTTTCCTGAACTACTGAAATGATCTGCTCCATAATAGCTACATCCGATAAATGTCTTTGATGCCAGAGTACTCTTACTACTGAAAAATTTATGAGCCTGACCTAACTTGCTATTCGAGATAACACATTGCAGGTTTCCATGGAAATTCGCTGATCTACAGTGGTTCGTTCTACTCTTTACTAGCGTGGAAGAAGAGAAGTGAAGCGAGTACTGTATTGGAAGAGCACTAGGATATGAAATAGCAAAGGGATGAGGAGAGTCGCTCTGCAGCATTGTGCAAGAAAACGGTGCCATGACAATCCTGCAACTCGATTTAACCATCAGAGTCTCTGCGACTACAGAGTTGCGAAGACACTACTTTTAGCCTCCACAGGTCCATGCAAAGGAAATTCAGGGACCATTTCTCAAAATCCACTTCCTCACTGCACAGATAGCGACGTAATGCCTCGCCCGGGCGCCATCACAAAGCATATCCTGAACACAATATCGTACAAGACACAACAAGAAAGAAGAATGAGCACAGTGCAGTAGAGCAATTGTTTTCTGAAAGTTTAGTCTAAACCCATGATAACGATTCAAATTCTCCCTGGAATCAGTGTAAAATACGAAAATTCGAACATAATATTCGTGCAGTCAGACAACCCCG
The DNA here is from genome assembly GCA_963920665.1 of Straminergon stramineum. Classification (NCBI taxonomy): domain Eukaryota; kingdom Viridiplantae; phylum Streptophyta; class Bryopsida; order Hypnales; family Calliergonaceae; genus Straminergon; species Straminergon stramineum. Next base: position 3,248,209 of record OY987270.1, on the reverse strand, counting down.
AGCGAATTCTCCACTACACTCCCTAAATGAGGCCAATCCAAACCAAAATCACCAAATCAATCATATGAATTCACCCATTCCGCAACCAAATTTCGCCACAGGAGGTTTCAAAATCGAGTGAAAAAAAAGAAAGAGAGAAGAGTGATTTAACGTATACGACGCTCATTCTGGAGGGGGGGAACGATGTACCTGTTCGGCAAGCGCAGGCGACCAATTTGACGTCAAATTGGAGACGCAAATTTCCACCGATTTAAGCGAGAAGGAGCTTGTTCGAACGGCAAAAGAGAGGAGAAGGAAATTGGAGAGCGACCGAAGTTAAATTTCAAGGGATAAAGCACTGCGGCCACGGCGGGGAAGCGGAATGCGAGGAAATGGGAAGCAGCAGGTGACCTCGATGTCCACCACCATAGCCAACGTCGGGTTTGAAACAATTGAGACCTAGCTTTGGAAGGAGGAAGGCAGCCACGTCAGCGCAATCTGATTTGCCTTTTGGATGAGGTGGCAAATGCTTTGTCAGCATGTGCCAATCACAGCAGAATCACAGCAGGCCTTTCGTGTGAAAGGAGTTACGAGAGGTCAGCTTGAGGGCCTTTTAAACTTAAGAAAGTATTAAAATATCAAATATAGAATATAGAATATTAAAACATAATTCTACTTATACTTATAAATTTACTCAAATAGAGCAAAGCATCATTTTTTAAAATTTGAAATTATATATTCAATATTAAAAAAAAAAATTCTATTATCTCTAATTTTCTTTACCAAATATGCAATTACAAGGGAGTCATCACTAATTATGAAGAGCTTACTTTAGTAATCTCTAAAGGGCAATTGTCCACCAAGTGAACAATTGGATACTCACGTAGGTTACTATGAAGTCAATTTTAAACACTCATATCAAGCAATCTATGAAGCTACATGGGTTGAAATTTTTCCCATACATTTATGTAAGGTAAACCAACCTATGACAAGAAAAATGTTTGATTTGCTATGTTCATATTTTTGAAAAAAGGAAATTTCATTTGTATTAGGTAAACATGAGAAATGCAGAGAACAATTGAAAATTTTTTTTTTTTTTGACAAATTATCAAATTGTTGTGATTATTTGAAGTATATTGTCTAAATAGCCCAAAAGAGTCTATAGACTAACCCAAAATCACCATAGAGTGTACCCATAATGGACATCTAATCACCTAAAGCAATCTCAAAATTTCCTAACATAGTCACAATTTTTTAACATGGCCATGACATAAAGGAAAAAAAATATTAGCTCTTGAAATGAATATACACTAGAAAGGTAGAAGGTCCTAAAACAATCACTAATAACTCCATCAACATCATCCAAGGCATTGATTTTGGCCACTAACAAACCTGATGAAATCTTGATCCCATTTATTAGCAAAAATCTACCATGGATTGATGTAATATTGAAAGGGGTGGTTTTCTAGGTGTCTACATTGGGTAGTTTGTTTGTCATGGGCTAGTTTACCTTAGTAGTGTGGATTTCATATTCCTACAATTCATTTTTAGATTGAAGAGAAGATTTTCAAATTGGCCTATTCATTTTTTATTTCAAGAAATATAAAAAATTACATGTGTCCATAACATTCATTCCAATTATTCAAATAGTTAGATTTCTCACATATTTATATTTGAAATTTTTTGAAATTTTAATTTAATTTAGGACATCCAATTAAATTTGAAAATATTGTTTGACTAATATGTAAATGGGCAATATGCCCTTTATGGATTTTGTACACCCTTGCTTCACAAAAGATGATGTCATTGTTGATGCATACTATAAATAGTGTTAAGGATTTTAAAGTTTTTGTAGGCCTTGAAAATTCCATATCCAATCATTGATCCTACACATATATGTACATCATTGCAATACACACCCACAAAAATTGCCTCATTCGGAAGCAAGTGTCACAATTTGATAAATTTTCAACTATTCCCATTACAATAGCAAAGAGATATGTATTTTACAAAATTTCGGCATTGTCACTCCAACATTGAAATCTTTGTAAAGGGAATTCTACAACTCTTTTGAAGATGCTTGTTGAAGGAAAGATGTGCGCATGGGTATTTCCTACATATCTATGCAATCAAATTAAAAAAATTCATCACCAATGTTTTTAAATCAATTATCATGTAAAATCAAGAATATTAACACTACAAGAGAAAGGGGTGTTTAAAGTGAGTTTTTAAGTATGGTCCTAAACATAAGATTATAAGTAATAACCTTCATGGAGATTTTCAATAAAAATTTACTAGAAATGCATGTGTTTTTAGAAAAAATTTAGTGAGAATCTCCTAAAAGGTCATTACTTATAATCTTATGTCTAGGACTATACTTAAAAACTCACTTTAAACACCCCTTTCTCTTATAGTGTAAATAAAATAATTCACCCAAAAGCAAAGCTTTACTTTTTCTAACTAAAATTTGGTATGCTGGATTGGGATTGCATAAGGATTGAATGCTAATCAAGTAAGTTGAAAATTTTCAATTGTATTCTATATTAGAGTCAATTGTAAAAGTGTGTGATATGAGGGATCAAGAGCCAAACTGCTGAAATTGGTAAAAAAAACATAGCATGAAACTCCTAGACGCACCCAAACTAGGTTTGGGTGGAATTTAGTGCTCTATTTCTTTTGTACTATTCCTAGTTGAACCCTCCTTTGACACCCCTTCTACAAATTGGAGTTGACTTTACAATCAGAGTTAATTGTAAAGTATGTGAAATGAGGTACCAAGAGCCAGAGTTTGAGAAAAATACAAAACAAAATTCCTTGAAGCACCAAAACTCGGGTTTGATGGAGTTCGGTGTTATGTTTCTTTTGTACAAAGTACTATTCTTAGTTAAGCCTTCTTCTAACACCCCTATACAAAGAGGGGAAAATTTTATGATTACCTCTATTAACTTATAAAGGATTGAATGATTGTTGAACGTACAAACATGATCTCAAGTAGATGCATTTGAAGTCATTTTTTAATGGATGTTCTTCAAAGTTTGACACAAGGTGTGAATATGTGCCCTCTAATTGGAAATATAATTTTTTCCCAATTAGGTGCCTAATTCAAAAGTTACGTTGTCCTAAACTTTTGGGGCAATGTAGGCAACATGTCCCAAACTCCTCCTATAATTTTGAAATTTGGTAGGTATATAGTTTACATGATACAAGATGCAAGTGTCCAAAAAAATGACCATGTGTAGTGTAAAAATCTTACTTTAGAAGGAGTTAAAGTCTATTGACCTTGTGAAACAAGGTCAGGAAAAAAACTTCTTCTTCTAACTTCAAATTTTATAATCTTTCAATCCATGAGTTCAAAGTTTCTCACAATTTTTTTCTTGACATTCCCATAGTATTCTAGTACAAATTAATATAGTTAATATTTTTTTTAAAACCTTTTTTTTCCATTTTTTTCTCGCTTTCCTAATAAGTATTAGTTTTTCACAATTTGTGCCCCAAATGTGCCACAGTACTTTTGAGATTAACTTATGCTGAAAATTCATTGAATGACACAACAGACAATTTGTAAGATTATTGGACCCGACAATACTTCATTCCAAAGCAAGTATGTATTGCACTGTACCTAGCCACTCTCAATCGTCTACCCCATTCTACCATTCCAAATAATTTTGAATAATATATAATATAATTGACATTATTTTTCTTGTATAATCAATATTCAATTCTTACGCAATTCTAATCAAGCACACCAAATTTGGGTTTCAAAAAAATAAAACTCCATTTTTGGTCAATTATTTCACTTGAAATTCTTAATTTTACATGATAATTGATTGAAAACCATTGGTGATGAATTTTTTTAATTTGATTGTGGAAATATGTAGGAAACATCCATATGTACATCTCTCCTTTAGTAAACATCTCCAAAAAGTTTTAGAATTTCCTCACAAAGCATTCAAAAATTGAGGCAAAAATATTCAAATTTTGAAAAATAGATATTTCTTCATTGTAATTAGATTTTTCTATTTGACCTTTGCACTATTACTAATTTTGTATGATTGGCCATGAAGGTACAATAGCTTTGCTATAATCTAATTACCATGAAGAAATATCCATTTTTCAAAATTTGGACATTGTCACCCAAACATTTAAAATTGTTGTAAGCAAATTCTAAAACTTTTTGGAGATGTTTATTGAAGGAAAGATGTGCATGTAGATATTTCCTACATATTGTCGCAATTGAATTTTAAAATTCATCATCAATGTTTTTTAATGAATTATTATGTAAAATTGTTAAAATTTAATAAAACAATTCACCAAAAATGAAGTTTTGTTTTTCTGAAACCCAAATTGGGTATGCTTGATCTGAATTGCGTAAAAATTGAATGGAGATTATGCAAGATGAAAAATAATAATAATAATATGATCACATTCCTCATTTCTTTTTTGAATGGTAAAATGGGGTGGATGATTCAGAGTTGCTGGGTGGGTACTGTACAGCACAAGTACATGACGATGGGCATATGTGCTATCTTTTTGCCTTTGTTTCAATGATAAAAACTCAGTTTTCTGGCCGAATCAATGCCCTTGCTAACTATGGTAGAACCGCCCATTACTAGCCATAATCTTTTTGCCTTTGTTTCAATGGGAGCAGGCCAACTTTTGGCTTCTAAAATTCATAACAATTTGAATTTAAGGAATAAAATTACGAAACTTTGACAATGCCCATGATTTCTATCTGTCCAGAGGGTTGTAAATTAAAATTGCCTTCTACAACTCCAGACCATGCACAGATTCCTTAAGTGGTTGGTCATGGGTGGTTCTACTATAAAGGTGACTGATGATCTCTGTCCCCATCAACTTCCATGGTGGGAATATCCTTAGACCGAGGATTTTGTACCTTGGCAGCTGTGACAGTTATTGGTTCCCCAGAATGTCCACTTGCAACAGCACTGCACATTCAAATATGTTATCTCAATTCGCCAAATCATGGAAAAAGCAACTATAATTCCCCCAAGTGAATGGTTGGTCAGGGAGGATTGACCCCATTGTATTGCCCCATGTTTTACCCCAACCTGCAGAAAACACTGGAATTTTTTATTTGCCTCACATGATAAAATTTGCAAATGTTGAATTCACATTTGCAATCAGAGGCCCCAAATTATATGGGAAAGGGGAAGAAATACAAAACTTACTTACATGGCACAAAATAGGGGCAATTTTTACATGTAATTACCTTTGGATGGGGCAATAAGGGGGTCAATCCTCCTTGGTTCAAGTGAACCTCACAGGATGGGTTTGGAAGATGAGAGACTTTATGGAAGTTATCAAAGAAAAAGGGAGAACTCAAGGGATTTGAAATTATTTGAGGTAAGGTAGGTATTCCCCAAATTGCCACTTTTGGCTATTGTGGGTCTAGTTATTATTATTAGACTGGTCAAATTTTCATTGATTTTCTTGTTAGCAAGTGAAACAAGGTTCCAATGCACTAGAGAATATGATATTTAGATACCTTATATGAAAGTTATGAAAGAACAAAGTTCAATTGGTTCTAAAATGGTTCCTTCCATGTAGTTAGGTACATAATTGATTTTGGAGATGTACACACAATAAAGATCATGGAGGCTTAGGGTCAATGGCACATTTGGAGGTGCCCACCTTAGTATGTGAAGATTTCACCTACCTCCAAATTCTTTAATTTGTAGACTTCCAAATCTTCTAAATTAATTTTCTACATTAGCTCAGTTTGTGCATTAATTTTTGTTTTTTCTTGTCAAATCTAATATTTAAGCTATTTGCTACTAAATACAACTTCAATGTAGATTTGGGTTTTGTCACATGATGAATCTGATTTTCAGGTTTTTGAAGTTTAGATTTATCCAATTTCATAGATTTTAGATCAATTGAGATGCAAGAAGTCTCTAGATTCTTAATATTTTAAAAATCTTCAGATTTCTTTGAATTGATTAAAATGCTTGTTCACTTTCCAACTTACATATATTATTTTGTCCAATTTCTGGAACCCTTGGTAATTTAGTAGGGACAAATGAAATTTGAAAAAAGTACTTTTGAAGTATTAATTGGATTCAAATCTATTATATTAAATACACATTGTCATGCGATTTGTCATGACCCAATGTCACAAATACGGTCATGTTTTCATCCCCAATATTTCATCCTGTCATCCCCAATGTTTTCATCCAGTTCTATAAGACTTTGATTGGCTACCCAATGTATATTCTCCAAAGTTCAACACTAGAAGAAATTATTGTTCATCAAGCTGATGTGTTTTTGTTAGAAAACACAAAATTGTGTTGAGAAAAACGTAGTTTTGCAGTTTTTTGACTAAAAAATTGTAAAACTCTGTTTTTCTCAACACAGTTTTGTGTTTTCTAACAAAAACACATCAGCTCATTGAACGAGAATTTCTTCTATTGCAATGTTCCATTGCAATTAGTATGTGCTAGTAACATTTGAATGTGAAGATTTGCCATTGTGTTTTGAATCTACCAACTCACATCTCAACAATGAGGATTGCGAAAGAATTTACAAAGAAAAGGAAAACACTCAAGGAGTTTGGAAAAAGCAATGAATCTCGGTGGCAATTGCAAGTGGTCCCTCAAACACTCGAATAGGGATAAAAAATTGACAAATTTAATTTCCAGGTCAGATTCATAGGGGTCCACATCACCTCACACCATTCACAAGATGACATGTGGCACTTTTTTTTACAAAAATGACTTAATGTAAGCCATTCTAACCTTCATGTAGGAAATTGTTGAGTGCATCTAAAATAAACTAACCCATTACAACATAATGACTACACAATGCAATATTATATTGCTACCCATAAAATGTGGGAATAAATTTCAGTGGTAGATAAGCAATAAGAAACAAAGGTACAATTGAAAAAATAATTTTGGACTTCATGTGATCTTTTAAAAATTTACAAAAGGGTGCTACCTTGGGGATCCCATTTAAGCCTATACAGTGACTCCCCAAAGTTGTTGGCCACCCTAAAAATCACTCTCAAAAATTGAGAAATTGGAATTATAAAGTGAAATTTGGACATATTGTTGTACAAAAGGAATTCTACTCTCATATGTAATTTCACTTGAAATGGACTACATTTAGACAATTTATTATTTGCATGAATTTTCGATGGAAAAAAAAACTTTTTGTAAGAAGTCAAAATGTCCCATTTCTTTTAATAAGAAGAATGTACATCTTGACTAGATTCACATGTTACAAGTTTCACGAATTTTGAATTTTTATTGATTGAGATTTAATTGATTGAAATTTGACCTCAAAATTTTGTTTTCTTTATTTTTCACTCTATAAAATGCAAAAAAATATGTTTTTGATACATATAATCATTTGATGTTATTTTTAATTTAATTTTAATTTTTTTGTAATTTATGGAATAAAAAATAAAAAAAACAAAATTTTGAGGTCAAATTTCAATCATTTCAATCTCAATCAATAAAAATCCAAAATTTATGAAACTTGTAACATGTGAATCTAGTCAAGATTTACATTCTTCCTATAAAAAGAAATGGGACATTTTGATTTCTCTCAAAAAAAATTTCCATCGAAAATTCATGCAAATAATAAATTGTCTAATTATAGTCCATTTTAAGTGAAATTACATATGAGTGTAGATTTCCTTTTGTACAACATGTCCAAATTTCATTTCATAATTCCAATTTCTCAATTTTTGAGAGCAATTTTTAGGGTGGCCAACAACTTTTGGGAGTCACTATAGATATGCATGTCAACATCGAGAAAATATCTATTGTAGGAATTATATAAACACATGCTTATTTGAATACATGCCCGATCCACTTTGGCCATAGTGACTTCAATACCTACTACTAATTTCTATTGCCATAATGAATTGATATGCATTGACTTAAAGCTAATGTGCTAGGGTGAATTAATGAAGGTGTGTAATTCCTAAAGGACCGTTGTTCTCTTGAGGGACAAATTGGATTTTTGGCAAGTACTAGTGGTCTCAATTTTTGTCATGATTTTTTGAAACTTTTTTTTGAAGATAGAAAAACACACTAGCTTTTGGAGAATATAATTTTTTTTATTTCAATTGGTACTGAAGATCAAAAGTTATGCCAAATAAGCACAAACCAAAGGAGACTAGGCAACAAAAACAAATTCACAAAAATTTTAACTTTTAACTTTTTAGTTTTTTTTCTCATGTATTTTATTTTTGTCTACATTCAATTTGAAAGCTTTGATTCATTCCATTTGTATAAGTGATGTGAAAGTTATGGAGCATCTTGTTTTCCGGGTAATCATAGTAATTTAAAAAAAAAATGTATTGGATTCGTTTTTGAATTGAATTTTCATAAATTTTCAAAAAAAGAGTTCCACATTGTTTAGTTTGCTTTACTAAGACAATCTCACCATTGGAATTAATGTATTTCAATTCCCTCTTAGAAATATTTATAATGTAGTTTTTCATCTATCTCATCACTACTTCTACTTAACATTTTTTTTAAGAATGAAAATAATTAATTTTTTCTTTCTTAAATTTATTTCCTAGATTCTCAACTCAATTCCCCACCATAAAGGTTTAAACCTCCAAACTTTGTAGTGCAAAAATTTAAGTTAAGAAGGTTCAAAATCAAATAATCTAGTCACACAAAGTGTAAGAAACTTGTTTTCTTCACTTTAAATGCAAATATCTTTCAATCTATGCAATCAAAATTTCTGAAATTTATTCCACACATTCTCATACTAGTTCAGTTGTAAGATCCTATTGTTAGATGTGCAATAAAAACAATTTTAAAAGTTTTTTACTCTTTGTGATAGAAATGGCAGTTTTAAGTGTTTTTTGAAGCAAAAAGGCCATAGTCCTTTAGGGATTAAGGGATAGATTTTATCCATTCCAAACACATGTTATCCTCATTTTGTGCAATCAACTCCTTGAAGTAAGAAATTAATTCCTTCATTTGTATTTTCTTATTTTCAATGCAAACAAATTAGAATGGGGTTTTTCCTAGGTGTTTGGAACAGGAGTTTGCAATGGAATAGGGTGGCTTACTTTACTTGTTTCTTGTCAATAAAGCTAGATAATGTTGGAGACACATCAAGAGCTTGGTTATTATTGTAACAATTTCATAGTCTAATTATTTGTAGATTTAGGTGCAAGGTGAATTGGCCATTGAAAATCTAGTAAGAGGTCAAGAGGAAGGAATTCAAGTGGATCAATTTGTTAGCATTAGTCACCCAATTTCAACATTTCTTAGATCCTCCCATTTGCACAATAAATGTCACCTAATTCCATGGAGTGTGTAACTTGTTTTCTTTGAGCAAGCAATTGGGTATTATTGTCAAAGAATGATATGAGGATCATATCTATTTAGGGATGGTAATAGGCCAACCCTTGAATGCCAAGCTGGTGATAGTGAAAATCAGCCATTTTGGAACCATATGACATCATCCACTTTAAAAAAACCCAAAAGTACTCATTGGGAGTCAAACTATTGTAGAAGATCTCTTCTTTCCACCCCTAATTTTGAGGATGAATAGTTGCACTTCTGTCCTACTACAGAGGAGAAGTCCTTGTCATTCATCAAACAAAAAACATCCGCCACATCATTTAGGGGTTAATAAAGATATGGTTTGCACTCCCAATATATCACTGTATTATATGGAGTATCAGACAATCGTGTCACTTCACACTTTTGACTACATTCAATACAACGAAGCATTATGGGAACAACCAATAAAGGTATGTTCTCACATGGCTCTGTGTACAAGCAATTCTAAAACAGAACAATCATGCATGTAGCTGTGGCAATTTTTGTTTTGCAAAATTATAGGTCCCGTAGTTTACAGGAAGACAGTATGTAATACCGAGCTGTTCACATCTGTGGCTGTACTAAATTTCCGGTTTTTACGAAAAAATGTCACCTAGGCAAAGGACGTGATGGAAAGGAGAGAGGTTCACACCAGGGCCGCTTTTTCCTATCCTGCGTTGCACATCTCCTAGTCATGTTCATTTTCTACAGATAGTCTGTATCGATTCTGGAATTTTGTCAGTGCGGGTTTTCTTATGTTGCTCTAGGGTTGATCCAACCATCCGAGCTTATAATGCACCTTTCGATCGATCCTGGATCAAGCAGCAAGCATTTCAGCGGTTGAAGACACTGGCCATAAACTAGAGGTGATTCATTTCTTTGCTAGAATGGACGGGAGAGCAGATCAAATTTGTCGTAAAACCTGTTGTGACCATGTTTGGCACGAAGAAAATACGTGACATATCCAATTATAGCAATGTGACAAACTATTGAACCGTCGGAAGAAAATCTGTGGAGACAATGAGAGTAGTCTCAAGCTCTCATGCATGCACACAATAATGCTGAAAGCTTGAATGCAAATTCCACAGCGCAGGGGAATTCCACAGATTCCTGAGACAGTCAGAAGGACATGTACAAATTTGCCAGTGCAGCGACCTGAATGCTACAACGTAATTGCAGGCAGTCGTGGAGATAGGCAAGTCGAAGTAGTAGAAGTCCAAGGCGTGCAAATGAACGCGACAAATTTCTACTTCGATGCTCATTGAGAGGTCCATTTATTCCCTGCATCCGCTGCCAGCCTCCTTCTCCACGTCCTTGGAGTTGTCCTTCCTTGGAGAAAGCCAAACCGGCAACGTCGCCAAAAATCATGAAGCCGTTGTTTTCTATTCCACCTTCGCAACAGAGATTAGAAAACACCGAAGCTAAAACTTGCGAGATTTTCTCAAATCTTCATTCGGAGGTGTTACGAAAAAACTGATATTGACGACAAACTTTTCTCCTGAAGCTCCGCAGCTTTCCACCTAACACCGCACTTACGACTTCGCCAACAAGGACTGGTGTGAACATGGGTTCGGGAGATAAAAACGAGGGCTGGTGTGAACAGTACAACCACTGCTCTTTCTTAATCCTTAGGGCCAAGTGAGAGAATGGGCCTTAAGTCTCCCGTCCAATTGGGAGTGAAATGACAATTAAATTTAACCAGTGAAATAGAAGAATTGTCATTACTAGTTTCCTTGTCAGCAATGCTCCAGAATGTTCTCCAGAATGTTCCTTGTCAGCAATGCACCACAAAGTTCTCAAGAATATTCCTTCTCAGCAATGCTCCAGAATGTTATGACAAGAAGCCTGACAGAGATCACATTAATCTCATTTCAGAATAAGTTACAGGGCAACAAGTTCAAAACTTTGCTAATGTTTCATCTTAATCTCGTCTAAGCTGATGGTTACAGTATGTACATACAGAAGATTACAAGACTTTCTTATACTGCGTAGCTAAACATTTGGTAAAGCTTCCTCAAATAATCATTCTAAAATTGGAGAAAAGAGCTTTTGTATTCTGGAAGCCATTAAACTGCAAAATTTGGAGAGCACTAAGTCCATGATCTATTATTCCTTCACACCCTGCTCGCGTATTTCCATGCTGTGGGAATCAACTGAGCCTGTACATGCATACAACAAGATAGACAAGCTTATAAGATATGAAATAATTTTAGTCCAACTGGAGCTTAATAAATGACAACTAAAGAATTCTCTCAAACTGAAAGAAGCTCATGAGAAGACAAACAGAAACATTACAAGAGGCTATGTAATTTGGTTATGTAAAAGTGTAGTTGCAAACTAAAGATGTAACTTATTTTATGATGAGGACTAACTAAAGCCCCAATTCTCAAGTAGCAACAAACATTGTCTGAAATGATGTCTGACCTTGAGAAATGGAGTTTGCATTAGAGTGATGGAATCCGTTGATGTCTCCATTTTCGCTTTGATGATTTGCACGATGATGTCCATTCAAGCCCGGCTGCAGCTCAACGTCCACTGTATGGTTGTCTTTGAGATCCTCTGAGGATGACGGCTCCTGACCAAGTTCTTCTCGGACTTCACGTGTTCTCTTGGCTTTGTCCTGCCACTTATGAATGGCACTCACCGCCACATTTGACAGAACAGCATTCATTCGGATATTGGATCCCAACTGCAGCAAAACATTACAACAACACCGTGATGGAGCTGGAGTGTCGTTTTGAGTCAAGTTGAGTGCGGGAACAGGATATAGTTTCCACAATCACTGCTTCTAGATTGAGTTATACTGGAAATTTAAGATTTTCTTAAAACAAAATTACAATAGCTATAGATTAAATGCATCTCTAGAATCCGGAAATCAATAAGAAAGTATGCGAATTTACATGAAAAGTATCATTAAGAAATAGTTACCTGGCTGACAAGGGCATATAGAGGCAATGTGCTGGCGCTGCAGAGTATTTGCACAAGCACCCTGATACATATGTGCCCAATGGACTGAGTTAGTCAACTTTCTTTGCGAAAAACAAAGACCAATACTGTTTGTAGCAATACGACATTCAAAAGCTTGAACCTCTCATGTTTTGCTCCTTTACGCAACGTTGACTCCCTTGAATATATTTCTCAACAGTAAAACTGTTACTGAATTCAGCCGAGAAAAAAAGAGCCTCTCACCCCATGAACAGGCGGAAAATGATCATCCATCGTTTACCGACCAAACAAGAATTGAAGCCATATGAAACCTGCACAAACAAAACAAGCAATACAACAGTCAGTTCTCAGTCTCTGCAAAAGGTTAATTAGCAGAAAAGCTAAAACCAATGTGCAGACAAAAACGTTTCACACACGCACAGTCACACATCATATATATAACTTCATCATCTACTTTCATGAGTGAAAAGTGCCATTGAAATCTCAAACTTTGAGTATTATAATCTTTTAGCACACCTAGAATGAAAGGCTGTCAAGTGAAACTTTCAGGGTAGGAGCTATGGCTGTTTTTTAAGACTGATGGTTGGATTTTACTAGAATCTAGGAACCAGAAAGGATCAGAATTCGGTTGAGTTTAAAATGTTCTGTGCATCATCATAACCAATGTGATTACTTTCAGAAGTGAAAATGGAAGAAGTCAGACTGCTTACCAATCCCCAAAAGAAGAAGGCAAATTCAAATGCATTCTGTCAATTCACCAAGTGATGCAAAGGGTAAGCAACCATACCAAAGTATACTACTCAAATCATGCAGACTTCCCTCAACAAAGCATACATAGAGAATTACTGAAAAAGTGATTTAGGAACTGCCTCAACAACTTGCATAGGATTCTTTTTAGTGCACAATCTTGAGCTCATCTCAAGGGGAACTACCAAAAACTACAAGGAGAAGACAGATACTGGCTGCTCACAAGCTCTCTACAATGAATACCAAACTTTTGAGTCTTTTTGTGGTTGCCATCTACACAGGAGAAGAGGGAGTCCTCAAAACTGCTAAAAATGTTATGTAAGTAAGATGATGATCAAATGATTTAAACTTGAAGATTACCTGAAAGAGCATGAAATGGACAAGATAAAGCAAAAGTCGGGGTCGATTGAACCAAAACAAGTCATCACGAGGCTTAATGGCGCGGATCTTCTCTGGCTTCAAGTCATCGTCTAACATTTTCTCGGCTATAGCTCTCTCTGGTTTGGCCCCTCTGTTCCCTATACTCTTCTTCTCTACACCTCCCATGACTTCCAGTGCCAAGCTTGTCATAATCTGCTGCAACTTCATTCCCACAAATAGGACCGTCTGCAATCGAAACAGAGAGAAAATCAAAGGCCACCCAATCCTCCAACCCAAAAAAATCAGAGTAAATTGACCACATTAGTCTAGAGAGCAGATGTATGCATTTCAAGCAAAAGTAAGAAAAATTTGCTTACAAGAGTCGGAATAAAAGCTATCCAGAAGTATGTGTACCAGCCATGGATGTCCATCAGAAGGAAAAGGCAGACGAAAACCCATAAGTACCAACTGCACATACAAGCATGTCAGCAATCCCATACTGGAAAAAATAAAAGCACTGAGACAGAAATTGCAAAGTTTTCGATATGACAACAGGGTTTTTTCAATGAAATTAGACTGCTATAGGACCGAAACTTTTTGTCATATCATAAAATGAATCTCATGATTCATGGGAGATTTGCCAGTGATCATACCGAAGCCTCTCCATGATAAGCTTACACAGAGGCCTAATCTAAATAAGATGATATAGAGACCTCCCAAACCTGCCCACAAATCATAGGAAAAGATTCTACTTATGATGTTGTCTAAAATGCCCTTAAACACTCTAATTTTAAATAAAATCATGCTTAATCCCAACTCTCAAGGTGAGCGTGAATTTGACAAAGTACCTGATGCCAACCACTACTTTGAAATCTTCTTCCACGGTGCGTCGAATGTAGCTATGGAAATCAAAGGAAGGCGTAAGCTTGTGCTCCTGCAAGACATCGGCTCGGGCTCAGTCAACATTCGCTACCTCAGCAAAATCAATACACGGACCCAAATTAAGGCTTGGGAGATCAGGGTTTAAGGAAGTACTTACAGCAATGAAGCCCAAGCGGAGGCACAAGTAGTCATGTCTGTAGATGGGTCGCCCAAATTGCCGAAAGAAGCAGTACTGCATTCCAAACAGGCAATGGACCATACAAATTAAGGAAGTCATTCCACAAACCATGAACCCTAAAACCTTAAACCCTAAAACCAGGATGCGGAATGCACAGCAGGTGCTTGCTTACAAGGTAGCTGTCGAGATTCCAGCCCGTTCGGGTTTCTTTCAAGAAGCTGTAACTGGCGCGCTTCCGCACAAAATTGCTACTTGCGTGCTTGTGCGTCTTCTTTCCCAACGCTGCCAATCCCACCAGACCCCCCAATCACACAACGAGTGAGTAGACCCAGAAAAAATTTCGACAATTTACACTCAATCATGTCACGTAACTCCATATGTTTTAAAATGGCGAAGTTATGTCACAAGATTGGAGAACATAGAAACGAGTGAGACTAGAGGAATCGGAGCAGTTTTGAGTCCTCCAACTGAACTGGAACCCAGCTGCACCTTATATCTATAATCCCCATTTTCAGAACTGAAGGTATAAATAGTTGGCCACATCAAGAACATTGAAGCACTTTAAAATCCAAGATTTATGCATTTGAACGTTCCAGTTTTCACAATTTCGAGCACTTAAATGTCACATTTTTGGTACTCCGAAAATCCGTCACGTCCACAATACGTCTGACAAGCCTGCGTAGTCCTGAAATTGAGATTCTAAGGATGAGATCTCTAAGTAGAGATTCTAATTAATTAGTTGAGATTGTATAATACCGACATCAACGGAATGATGATTCTCCTCGCGCGTCTCGTTTTCCCATCGCTTCCAACTGTGCACTTGCCATAGCCCCAGCAGCACCGTCAAGCAGCTGTAGAGCACATGCACCACCGCCAGCACGAAAATGAAGATGTGAAGCTCGTGTAGACCAGCGGCGCTGATCACTTGTACCCGACCCTGCAACCCCACACAAGCATCCCCATACTCGTGCATGAAATAAACATCTTCAGGGCTTGAATTTCAAAACCATCGGACCTTCCTAGACGCCCGTCCGGAGCCTCTGTCAGATTTTTATCTCTCGAACCTCGTTTTTCAGAGATCTATGAACTTGAATGCCACAATTTGGGCTACATCCCAGTACTAAGATTTGCTGAGTTCCTCTGTTACTGGGATTCTGCCCAATTCTACGAATATGACCACACTCAACTATTCACTAACCGCGCATATCACGAATTAGTCATAATTCAAGAGTTCGCGCTTCGACAACTAATGTAAAGTCTCCAATCATCATACAGCAAGGGAAGGGAGAGGTTACATTCACTTTGAGCCTTTCGCTCCAACAATCTAGAACCTTGTTTCATCTACAAGTTTGCAAATTTTGTCTTTGATAAGCTAACAATCAATTCCAAAAAGCTATAGAGTAAGTGTTTACACGCTCTTACCACAAATCAATGAGTTCACGTATACAGTCCATCAATGGAGGTCGAATCTAATGTAATGTATGGTACACAGAGCCTCTACTTTACTGATTCCCAGGAAGCATGTGAATTAATAGTGGTACCCACCGGAGAACACTTGGCTGTGGATTCCGATTCGCCTTGCGCCTGCAGGAGGCGACGCGCAACAGGTGATTCAGCCTCTGGGGGTGGCGCTTCTGGGGCTTTGTACTTACACGGGAGCATGTAGTGGTTCACACGCTCTGGCATGCAGATTCTAGCAATCTTGGGTTGAAACACCGTCAGAAACAGCGACACGAATCCCAGCAGCATCAATTCTACAACAACACCAGTCCAACAAGCGTCATATGTAGATATAGGTAGATAGATATATCCCCCTCGATCACTAGCCTGGTATTGAATTCAATCCCAAATGAATTCAAGAATTAGCAGAGTCCGAAGACGATCTCTCCAAAGATTCAATGGTAATGAAGAAAGGAGTTGTGATCGAATTCCTGGTACCGCTTCGAATGACTTCCAGCGTGTGGAATAACTCCTTCTGCTTGTTCCGCTTCAGATAGCGGCCGAAACGGAAGAGGCCACGCTCCACTAACAGGGAGCAGACGACGAACACCGTGCATACCGCGGCTACTGCCCAGGTAGGCGTTTGCTCCAAAGATTTCTCAGTCTCGCCACCTGCCATCTCTCATGTACTGGAAATCAATTCCGAATCGGGGGGTACCTCAAGAAAACGTGACTCTGATCCAAGATATTCGCCCCCCCCGGCGAGGGCAGCTCTTCTCCCTTCTAGAATTCGAATGCACTCCAACTCCCCATCTTGAGCTTCCACAATTCATCCGAAATCCTGGTCCAATACTTCCATTCTAGATACAATCCTCCACTAAAATTAACACTTGATCGAAACGACATTCAGATCAGAAGCGAGATGAATCGATCGGAATTAATTGGTCCACGTAATCCGATCCTGGTCCACGTACGTAATCGTACTATCGTGCTTGGGGCAAGCGACGAGCACCTGTCCGTAAGAAGAACGTACATGAGCTAGCCGTAGCGGCAACAACGGCCAAGCACTCCTCATGCCCCAAATCGTCATCCCAGGACATGGAGTGCAGGAATCTCTGGGAAGGATATTCGAAATTCTTAGACTCTGAAATGTCGAGAAACTGAAGCCGCGGGCCCGCTGCTCGCTTCCTTCCATCGATCCCGCGGATTTGGGTCCGTAAAAGTACAGAGCAGTGTCCTTGCAGGGACGAACGGACGGTCTTACGGTCGGACAGACGAAACTGGTCCCAGTGTCTTCCAAGTCTCCATCTTTGCTTGACCAGCGCTGCCTCGAGGATTGGATCGGGTCGATTGGGCGTCGCCGTGATCGATCGAGTCCGCTTTGATCTGCGGAAAGTGGAAGCAGGCGAGGCTGAGCTTTGCCATGTGGAGATTGTGGAGATTGTGGACATGCAGCAGCTTCGGTAGAGTCGTGGTGGAAGCTTGAGCGTGATTGACGGAGATCGACGTGGGCAGGCCGAAAGGAGAGATTTGCATGGCGTTCTGGAGGTCTGGCTGGGTCGGGAGTCCAGGGTTCGCGAAGTTGACGACGAGGTTTTGCCTGCTCTGAGAGCATGGCCACTGTGGGGCGGCCAAATCCCCACGGCAGGCTGGCGGCTCAAGCCACTGGGAGGGGAGAGGGCCCGGTCAGCTCGTGACCCCCCACTGTGGGCCGGTCAAATGGGCGTTCAGCTCATGCATGTCATTAATTACATCCCCGCCACATCCGAATTAGGAAGCTCTGTGCACAGCATTCCGACCACGCCCTGCCATTACGAGAAAAAACAAGGAAAAGAACAAGGAAATTGGTCAACTTCGGGCTCGCTCAAAACTTCCCCGTCCACGGGAACCTCAGGTACTCCGCCCAAAGTTTGGCGAGCCCGGTGCCAGTGTTCGGGAAATTTTTCGAGGTCCTCCAGCTGATTTCCTCCTTCCATGAAAATGGACCGATTTTTTTTCAATGGGCACCGGTTACATCCTTTGAATCACAAAAAGTACCGGTTTATTTCCTCCAATTTTAATTTCTCACTGGCAAATTTCCTCCAAATTGAAATTGGCACCGGCTAAATTGCAAAATTTGTATAAAATATAGAAAAGAAAATGAAAAATGAAAATGCTAATTAATATTGCATCCTTAGTAGGAATTGAACTTGGCAAAGCCCTTCACCACTTGAAGGCCAAGGATCCTCCCAACCCATGCAGTATGGAGTTGAGGATGGTTATGAAAAGTTTGCATGAAATCAAAAGAATTTAGGAAATACCCGTTTCACGTTCTTCACATATTTCTATTGCTACCTCTATAAGGTACCGCTTAGGATTTACATATAAATGGTGAAACTTAGAAGAATTCTTCCACAAAATAATGGCTTCGTCTATTATGTTGTCATAGTCTTTGTCAGATCCTTCCAAGGCCAATCGCATGACACTGTTAAAATTGGATGTTGTCATACAATTTTGAAGTTTTTCCTCTAGCAACTTCGAGACAGGCCTTGCGCTACTATGAGGTGGTGGGCTATGACTCTATGAACTAGAAATAGGTAAGATTTCTAATTTTTTTTTTCCATTTTTTTCCATTTTTCAATAATGAGAATTTCATACTAGGTCCTTTGGCACAAGTGCAAATGTTGATATCTAGTGACAACAAACCTTCATTAGCCGGGTATTAGCCGATAATTTTTTTGGCAAGGTAGTTGAAATCCCCCAAATATTTTAAGGAAGCGGTCAAATATCCTCCAAATTTTGGGTGGCACCAGTTGATTTCCGGTTCTAAAAATTTCTTCCCGATTTTGCATCCTTTAATTTCAAAATGCAACCAATTTTTTTCCCAAATCCACCGGCTAACTTTGAACTAGCTGCCGGTTTTTTCCAATCATTGCCCGGTGCTTGGAAAACTGTGTTTTGTGCCACAATGGAGAACGTTATGGCTCCCGGGCCCGACCAAACCTACCCCAGCCAGGTTGGGCAAGTGGGAGTGGGGATATTGAACACTTTTACTTTCTTTCTTTCAACTTTCATGAATGGATTGATTTCACAAGAATCTATTGTTTTATTTCAAATAAAGTAAAGTAAAAACATATCTTTTATTTTTATATCAATGTGCCTTTAATTTTTTTAGTAAAAATATAAAGGCAACTGCTTTACTTCAGCAAGGTTCAATTCTATTTATTCTACACAAAATAGTGGAATTAGGTTGCCATAACAATTAGGTTGCCTTACATCAAGAAAGTTACTTTACAAGCCATTAGCCATCAAAGTCTACAAATATTTCTAAAATATTTCCATTTGTATATATGAAGGTTCATGAGTCCTAATTACAACAATTACTTATTCAAAAGGAGTGCATTCTTGCTTAATGATTAAAAATATTCATATAGTGTCAAATGTTGAGAAATTAGTGTAGGGCAACCTAATTTCATTATTTTGTGTAGATTATATGTGTATGGTTACTAATTGTCATTCTTACTCTTTTATTTATTTTTTAAATTCCTTCCTCATTGACCTAATTAAATATTTCAACCATGGTAGAACAAAAATTGTCTAGTGCACTAGAAAAAATTTGCATTTGTCTCATTATAATCTACATGATGTGTTTGTTGAGGCAAACGTAGGAGCAACATTTTTCAGTGTTTTTCAACGCAACTTTTGCTTTGGCCTCAACAAACATGTCAATCATGTAGATTTTGTTGAGGCAAATGCAAATTTCTTCTAGTGGTGATTCAACTTCAAGACACTCTCACTTACATTCTTTTCATATCTATGGATATAGCACTTAGGCCACATGGAAAAGAAGTGTCGATCTAATTTTCATAATCAAATGTCAAGGGGTGAGTTGAAATATGAGGAGGAACTACATGCAAGAGAATCAAATGGTGGAGATTATCATAATTGTATTGAAGAACAATTGGTTGCCCAAGAAGAAAATGATGTGGAAAGGATTCGAGATGAAAGTAGAAAACGAAGGCAAGCAATTCTTGATAAATATAAGTATAAACATCATCAACCAAAGGTGGAGGCTGACTAAGCTCAAAATGCAGTTGACGACTATTCAATATTGGCAATTGATGTGAAGATCAAGAATATTTTGAATGAAAATAATATTAATGAGACTACATCAAGGGTCAATGCTTTGGGACACGAGTCACAAAAAGGCAACCAAGAGCATTCAAGTGATATGTTTTGTAATGACATATTTGCAAAGTCACCTCTAGGAGGCTGGAGAGTGCAAAAAGGTGGAAGTTTGGCCCTTAATTCAAGTGGATTTCATGACAATTGGGATGATGCTAAAGCACATTGCTACTTCTACCTTGGTGAGATCTTAGATGGCCACTGTTGCATTCTCAAATCACTTGGAAGTGGTGTATTTTCAACTGTAATTAAAGCTCATGATTTAAAAGCAAGTGAAAATGGCCCAAATGAAGTTGCAATCAAGATTATTCATAACAATGATACTATGTATAAAAGTGGACTCAACAAGGTGGTGATATTGAAACATTTAGCTAGAGAGGATGCTAGAAATAGAAAACATTGTGTACAACTACTTTCAAGCTTTGAATATCAAAACCATTTGTGTTTGGTGTTTGAATCTTTACACATGAACCTTCCTAAAGTTTTCATCAAGTATGGCCGCAATATTGGCATTAGTTTAATTGCAACCAAAGCTTATGCAAGGAAAGTTTTCATTGCACTTCAACATTTGCAAAATTGTGGAGTTCTACATTGTGACATGAAACTTGATAATATTTTGGTAAATGATTCAAAGGATGTGCAAAAGTCAAGTATAAAGCTTTGTGATTTTGGATCCTCTATGTTTGTTGGGAAAAATGAAATCACACCATATTTGGTCAGTTGATATTATCGGGCACCTGAAATCATTCTTGGCTTACCTTACAACCATGCTTTAGATATTTGGTCAATAGCATGTTGTTTATATAAGCTTTATACAGAAAAGGTGCTCTTTCCTAGATACACCAATAATGAGATGCTACAATTGCACATGAAGTTGATGGAAGCTTTTCCCAAAAAGATGTTGAAGAAGGCCCTATTTCAAAAATGCCATTTTGACTATGATTTGAATTTTTGTGTAGTAGAAGATCTTGTCACTAAAAAGATGGTGAAGAGAATTATTAGAAATGATTGTTTTGTCAAGTTCAATGGTATGAACTTGAAAAAAGGTGGTGAAAAACTAGAATTAGTTGCTCAATTTAATGATTTGTTGACAAAGATGCTTACTCTAAATCCAAGCAAGCGAATGACCATAGAAGAGGCATTGGACCATCCATTCATTTTGAAATAAAGATGCAATCATGAGCTATAATTTATTTAAAATACGTTTTGAATGATTTGTGTAAAATTCAAGTGTATCTCATTTTACGTTGGTTTCAACCATGTTTTTAATATTACTACTTTTGTTGATATATTAGCAAGTTGAAGGACTCAAATTAGACATCATTTTTAAAATGTCATGAAATGAAAAAGCATGATTCAAAAGTTTGAAAATATGCATGAACCATGTTGAGGTAATCATTGACACCAATAATAATGTATTAGATGAAGTTTCTATAGAAACTAAACTACTAAAGGTTTTGTTTTTTTCATATTTTTCTCTTTTGTTCTTGTGAAGGATCAATGAATCTCTCAATGGATTGTTGAGATTCTTAAATTTCCAAAGTGTGGTGGAAAACTTGCTTGCAAACAAGTTAATTTCATAATTGTTAATTTATAGCATATCCTTGCATTGAAAGATTTTTTAGGTGTATTATAAGTCTTGGTAATATGAAAAAATTGGTAGAAATATGCTTAACAATGATTTATTGAGTATAATATCTTTTAAAATTCAAAATCCATAGTACAAAAAATTGCACTATTAAGAGCTATGAAAGTAATTTGGAATTCTTAGATAGAAATCAACCATAAAAATTTCTTTGACTTCAAATGGTAATAAATTGCAATCTATAAGGTTAGAATTTTAAAAATTCTTACTAATTGTTTTAAATTAAGTGCACTACAAGATTATAGTATTAGATTTTCAACAAATTAATCTTATTGTTTCTCAGCTCAATATAGTAGAAAGGGCAATTTTGAGTGATTTTTCAAAAAAATAATGACATTTGTGCTTTGAAAGCAAAATATAATGAAAATATCCATTCTTTCTTAATTTAAATCAAATGTTCATGAAAACAATTGCTCAAATAATTGCATTATTTGTTGCTCACAAGAACAACAATAATTCATAAAAATTTCTATCTTGCTTAATCTATATAAAGCATAAAAATTTGTCAATCTTCTAGCAAAGACTACAAAAATGCAAACAAGCTTTGTTAGCCTCATATAGACAAGTTTGAATGAAAAAATTGCTTCATGTCAATACATAGGAATTGGGAGAAAGTGAAAATACATGGAGAGATAGTAAAAAAAGGGAGATGAAGAAGGAGAGAGGAATCAAATTTGGGGGTAGTTTATTCACTTTATTTTAGGGTACAACTTTCTCTCTAAATTTAGTGAACAATTCTTTGTAGAAATTGCAAGGCATGCCAAGTTGATGATTATAAAGTTTAGGAGAGCCTAGATGAGAAATTGCCAATCTATAACTCCTAATGAATTGGATATGTAGATAGAAGAAGAAAAAGAAGAAGACTTATTAAACCAACTTCTTTATGGATTTTAGGATAATGAATTCATCTAAATGTGGTCCTTTTAGAGTCAATGGAAAAAAATCATGTTTTTTAATTCCAATTGAATAGAAAAGGCAATTTTACACTTGTAATTCCCTAAGCGCTCAAACATCCACACTTTGGTTGATGAAGAACAAGGTGCTTCGAGCCAATTATTCATCCAAATGCCTTCTCATTCATCTTAAGCAATTATTTGAATCTTTAATAGATGACTTTATTTTAAGACCACTTTGGTGAAATTGACATAAATCATGTACTTATAGAAAGATGTTAGCAAAAATGCACAAAAATTCAAAAAAGATCCAAGCTTTAAAAGGTGAAGTCGTTGACCCTTAAAAGACCACAAAGCTAGAAAGTGACACTTGGATGATTGCAAATAAATATAACATAATGATGAATTTTTTTTTCATCCAAATTTTTTGAGGGTTCCGTATATGTGCTTGTATGAGATTCAAGTTGAAATTCCTCATTGAGATGTTATTGACTTCTTTGCAAAAGAATATGCTGAAAAATGAATCTTGTAAGATGTTTTTCAATGTATTTTGGCAATTTGTACCTCTTTGCTTTAAATCTAAAATTTAGACAAAATAATGTTTTTTTAATTGATGTCAATTATTGAAATGAAGTTAACTAAGTCTTCTTTTTAATCCACTTTGAAATTTTGAAAAATTTATAAAATTGAATTATTTGAAATTTGGATCTATGACCATGGTATATCGATTTTTCAAATATAGAATGACATTGATAGAAATTTGGATTTCCCCATGATGTTCCACACCATAAAACACCTATATGGTGAATAATTGAGATTTTTCAAGCATACATTGTATTTGAAACATCATAGTAATTTCATATTCCCCCCCAAAATTGAAAATTTTATTACTTCTAGACAATATGTGATTCCATCCTTGAAAAATAAAATAAGATAATTCCCACTTATAATACTTAGTTGCAAAATAGGGCATACAGAGCAAGGAATATTGAAGTTGTTCCCATGGTCATAGCCTTTGTCCTTTCAAGATTAAAGACTTCGAGTTTCAGATTTTATTTTGTAAGATAACTACACCTAAAATCACACAAATTAGCGATTCAACCTAATTCTCACTATCATCATGAAATTTTTTTTGTGGGGTCTTGTTGGTATTCATAAGGGGATTCTAGATTCTAAATAGAATGCATTTTAATTTGGACACTGGATGAATAAACTACAAATTTTCAAATTGTTGAAAATAGTCCAAGTTTCTAAAACTGAATCGATTGTGGATTCTCGTCAATAGCACGAGTACATTTTAGGCAAGAATCTAGAGTAATTGGTCTAGGAAGTTGTCGAAATTAGGAGTAGTTACCTTAGTTCTGTCTTCACCATTTTATGAGTTCATACTCACTCACGGCAAATTGCTTCCATCCGAGCGGCAAGAGGCCCAATCCTGAAGCTTCTTTAAGGACCCTACCACTATTGGCAAGAATCAATTCAATTCAACTCCTGTACATCCATTCAACTCTAGCGAAGTTATCGTTGGTGGCCTCCCCAAGGTGAAAATTTGTGAGGTAGACTTTATATTAGAGTCTAAAAGAATTCATACTTTGAAGGTTTGCATGCTTGTTACTTGAAATTATGATCTCTAGTGATGTTGACACAAGCTGATGGAGTTGTAACTACTATCGCAGTAGAGGTTGCAAGAATCAACTTTATTGAGATAATTACAAGTTCCTAGAGAGTGGGATTTATACAGGTGTAAGTGGATGATAAAATAGAATGAATTATTAACAACAACAATAACGTACTAAGCGTGTCACTAACTAAATCTGCAACAAACTAATCGTGCTATAGTAACGTGCCAATGTAGGGATAGTATTCAGAAGGGTTTGAACGTAGTGGTCTAACACCTCCTCTCGCTCAATACCCCCTCTTGCTTTTGAAAGCAATCTGAGAGGCATGAAGCAGGATGGTGTGAGTTTTGCTAGTGGAGGAGGATTTGGAAGTGCTTCGAGAGTGGATAGATGCCATGTCGATGGTGAGGTGTCTCTGCTTGGCCATGACTATGTTGCAATATTGGTGTGAGAGAGGCAGAAGCTGAGAGTTTGGTTTGATGTGGCAAGTCCAGGTCGGAGCATTGGTGGTCTAGTTATACTTGGGGATGCTTCAACGCACAAGTGAGTGGCTCCATGACACAATCTTCGGTTGGTTGGTGGACTCAGTGCGAGGCTAGGATGGTTATTGGAAAGAATCAGTGATCGAATTAGGATTTGAAAGAGAGAGTCGGAGGGTAGTATTGGCAAGGATAGGTTGTCCACCAAAGAAGGCGCATAGGAAGAGTATTTTGCTAACCAGGTTGCCTAGTGGGACAACAGATTCAGAAAGCGCAACCTTTGCCCTCTAGACTTTAGGCACAAGATAACAAAAAGGGCATTGTGGATTAACAATTGGAGAACGCCAAGCTAGGTTAAGGTTAGGTTCTCATGAAGGACAAGGTAGAAGAAGGATACCAATGGCTTGTTGGTTTACAATGAAGGTAGTTAGGATTATTGGTTTCATGAGAAAGTCTGCTTCCTGCTGTTCGGTGGGGATGAAATGCATTGTGATATCTTTGGCTTGGACTTTCTCCCAAATCAAGTGGTCTTGGATTCCTATATGTTTTGTTCTAGAGTGGAGTACTAGATTGTGGACAAGGCAGAGGCATGATTGATTGTTGTTGTAAATTTGTGTGGGTGCAATAGTAGACTCGTTGAGTTCTTGTAGCAGGCTGTGGAGATAAATGATGTCTTTTGTTGCTTCATTGAGGACTCTATACTCAACCTCAGTTGTTGAGAGAGAACCTGTTGGTTGTAGTTTACTACTCCAAAGAATGCATGAGTTTCCTAATTTGTGAAGCAGGCCAAAAGTAGAGTGACGTGTGTTGAGGTCTCGCCCCCAATCATCATTAGTGAAGGTATATAGGTTATTAGATGAATCCTTGGGAAAGAAGAATCTATAATTGAGGGTTCCCTTCAAGTAGCATAGAATGTGCTTGGTGGCATGAAGATGAATTTGTTGAGGCTATTCCATGTAGTGACTCATTGCATGTAGAGACTCATTGCATAACATATGTTGGATTGTCGGGGTGTGTGTTGGTAGTGAAGATTAGACTTCCTACTATTGATCTATAGAGTTGTGGATCAACAAGTGGGGTTCTTGTGTCCTTGGATAATTATAGCTTTGGATCCATTGGGAGCTTTGCTGGATTGCAATGTTGGAGCCCAAAGTATTGGAGCATGCAGTGGACATATGATTGTTGGTGGAGGTAGAAGCCAGAGGAATGGTATTGGATCTTAGTGCCAAGGTAATTAGCAGCTACCTCTAAATTTGTCATCTCGAATTTGGCTAGCAAGGTGGCTTTGAAAGTGGTAATTTGGTCTTGATTACTCCCAGTGATCAAAAGATCATCTACATTGACTAGTAGAATTGTGAGTTTCCCATGATGATGCAGGTAATATAGATTAGAGTCTGTAGTTGCAATGACCATGTGCAATAACTTTTTGGTCCTTGCCTATAATCCAAGAGTAAGTGCATGAAAATACAATGGTATTGCCTTCATCTGTTAAGGACCCAACTAAAATCAAGTTCTTTTTTATTGGATGGGACATACTTAACTCCGTTTAGCTTAATTTGGCCATCCTAGGTTTTTAAGAAAGGGATCCCAGTCCCTTGTATTGTGTGGGACTCACCACCTCTTGTTTTGACTTCCTGGATAGTTATTGATGAGGTTGGTTTGTCTAGATCTATATGTTGGCTATCAAATGCTATGTACATGGAGGCACCACTATCCATGTATTAGGGACCTTAACTATAGTTTGCCCTATACTTTGATAGCGCAACATCAAAAAATTCTATTGAGTGTGCTACTATTGAGTTTTGATGAACGGCAAGGGTAGTGCTGCTATTTCGATTTTGGTGACAATCATGCCAAGTGTATCTAGGGCGCCCGAAGTTGTAGCAAATGATCAATGGCCTTGGTCCACGTGTTGGGAAGGGACCACGTGCCGAGGGAAAGTATGGAGGAGGGCCATAGTAGGGCCATGGAAAGCCTCCTGCAATTTCCTGTCCTCTCGATGGAGTGCCATGCAAGAAGTGCTTTTGGCCGAAGGAAGTTGCCAGGGCTTCTACATCGCCCAAATGCAGTGCTCGATGCTCCTGTCGATGTAATTCCGTTAGTAGGCTCGATACTACTTGCTCAAATGACATGTTTGCACTGAGATGAGTGAGAGTCTGTATCATACTTTCGAAACTACATGAGAGGCTATTTAAAATAATTTATATCATTGTTTTGTTTGTGGTATTCTCTCCCATACTTGTAAGGCAGTTCTTAAGCTCACAAGCTTTCTTATCGTAATCCTCTATTGATCCCAGGGTTGTCCATACTGACGTCAATCTGGATTTTCATGTCAATATGTCCGTTAGTGTTCGACTTGACATGTCAGGATCGTGTTTGAAAGTTAACAACCAAAAATCTATTTTTTCTCAACGGCCTACCGTCGACTTAGATGGTCTGCCATCCAAGTTGATGGACAGACCATCCCTGTTGATGGCAGGTCGTCGAACGGACCTTCTAGAAAATAAAAATAAAATTTTTGGATCCGAACGGACGAGGAGTTGAATCCTCACCTTTTGTCCGTCGGTTGTCCATCCAGACTGACGTTGACGCTAAAAACCTTGATTGATCCGCCTTTTGAGAATTTGAGTGACTAAAATTGACTTGGAAGTGTTAGGATTTGGGCTTGATTCCTCGACTGATAGGTTGTCTTTCATGCGGCCCATGCTAAAGCTAACAATATTATCCACTAGATCATCATTAACAGATAGGATTAAAGCATATATGCATTAGCTTTTGCCATTTATAATTGTGCTTTGGTGTATGTGCACCCTACGAGATTGGTGGGAAACATTAGTGGATTGAATACTTTGTGAGTGAGGCGCCACCAGTTTTCACGATGTAAGATTACTCTCATTTTAAGACTCCAAATATAATAGTTAGCTACGCCTGTAAATTTTTTAGTATCACCAATTGACATGTTTTTCTCTCCCATATTGGTCACGTATTTAATGGATCCGGCCAACGTTTCTCATTGATTGATGTGTAGACTTTCAACTATTGTCATGGTTCGAGATGAGTGGATCCCTTTGCTTGAGTAACTATTATTTCAAACTATATGTTTCACTAAGTTGCAAATGCTTTGTTACTACTATCAAACTCAAGATTGCTATGATACCATGTTGACACAAGCTCATGGAGATGTAACTACTGTCGTAGTAAAGGCTGCAAGAATCAATTTTACTAAGATAATTACAAGTTCCCAGAGAGTGGGATTTATACAGGTGTAAGTGGATGATAAAATAGAATGAAGTATTAATAGCAACAATAATGTACTAAGCACATCATTAACTAAATTTGTAACGAACTAATTGTGCTATAGTAACGTGCCAATGTAGGAATAGTATTGAGTAGGGTTTGAGCATAGTAGTCTAACAAGTGATGTATGTTTGGTGAGACTTTAATTTAGAGGTGTAACTTATTCAATTGAGCATTGGTGACTAGTTGTAGAAATTATCGCAAGTATTGCTCAAGATTTGCTTGGTGGTAGGCTGGCAGCATGGCAAATGATTGTAATGTCAACGTTGCAGTAGATGAAGGAGAGAGCATTGGGAATAACGACCCCAATGGTAGTGGGTATTCGATGGCAGACATTCAAGAAGTTCATTTTGACATGGAAGATGAATCCAAGAAGCGTTTTCCAACTGATTGTGAAGAATAGACAACATCAATGGGTCCCTCCGGAATTCCATTTGCAAAGGCCTATGTCACTTCTATAGTAGAAACCCAAGGAATACTAGGAACATAGGATCTCCAACCATATTCTCTATCACAAGTTACAAAAGCTTTCTGGAGTATTGGATACTTTGTGCTCCCAAGCAATAAAACAATGTGGGAATGGCAAGTTCTATCTCTAATGAACAAACTTGCATGTAGGTGGAAGCATCAAAGGAAAGTCAAGAATCCTTACTACACGATTCACTTTGCATCAATTCTAGGCGTCGATAGCCATTGCGTTCATCGCCTACATCATGCTAGTGACGTGTGCTGCTTTGTTCCCATCAAGATGAGCATGTCTAGGTGATTGCAAACATGATAGATCAATTCAACCTACCATTGTGGAGTTGTGGTAGAATATATCTATCCGGCAATTTTGCATGGACCCTTGCGACCACATTGTATGTCGATCAATTGTTGGAATTTGCCGGCACATCTTAGCTCTTTAACAAGACGAGTAGTTACTTTTACAATTTGTATTTCTGTAATTAGAGTAACATTTTCGCTCTCAAAGTCTTGATTGAGTGTTGTTGGTAGGGCACAAAATGGAGGGGTTTATACCAAGAGAGTTACATAGATCTTTTAATTATTATACTCTTGTAGAATACTAGCTTGTCAAGTTGTCATGTGGATGTGATCACATGTTATCACAAGTGCAATACCCAATCTTAAGTGACTTACTAGCTAGGTCCGCAGCCTTCTATGGGGAATGCGATAGTTGCCACCTTGGGGTTAAAGCGGAGGCTTTGCATTTTTAATTTAGTGGTGTCCGTGTGAGCGGCCTTTTCAAGACAACATGTTTATGATTTGTAAATTGTCAATGAACTATTTTAAACAAAGTTATATGCAATATAATGTTTTGATAGCAATTGATTGCACCAACTCATCTTGCACTCAAATGTCTACACATTTTAGTGATGGCTACAATGTTATCATTAGAGAAATTTTGGACTCTCTAGAGGGCTACTAAGGGGTGACAAGTCACTCTATTTCAAGAGTCTTGCACGGCTACTGAAAGAACAAAATCTTTGACAAAAAAAAGATTCACCTCGTGTGAATATCTTGAATGAAAGGGAGTACCGGGATATCTTAATTTAATATTCTCTTTTAAATATAAAATTGTAGTTGCCACAATCCTCCTCCATTAAACTACTTGTGTACCAATTCTCAAATGCCAATGCTTTGACAACTAGCAATACATTGATTAATAGAAATAGGGGAAAAGTTCTTGTATAGGCAAAAAAAAAAGTAATGCTGGGGTCCCTTTAGGCGCTTCGAAACAGCCCTATGGAGAGTCGAAATTTTCTCTAATGTTGGAATTGGCTATATACATTAAATCAGTGATTGTCACAAGAAGGTAATTCACTTCCATAGTGTGTTCAACTCAGCAAGTAATTGCCCCTTGATCTCAAAGGAATTTATAACATTTTGATCCTAAGAGGGGGAAGTGAGAGCAAAATGGATTGTATGTAATCCCATTTTATCTCCTCATTGTTGAAAGTTATGTGAATTCTTGTCTCATTTATCCCTCTATTCAAGATTTTCTTGGGGTTTGGGCAACAAGTAGTTATAATCAATGTCAAGAAATGAAGTGGCACAATTTCGGCCCCAAAATTTGTGACATAGAATTAAAGGTCAAAGTATAGAATATAGTATAAATTTACCTTTCACGACACATGCTCTTAAAACCCTAAAAGGATAGCACCTATCCCCAAGGTACTTTGCTAAAAATGATACTCGACTATGATTTTTGAATCAATAGGTGCATTCTTCATTTCTAAAATAAATTATCTTGAAATTCATTCATTAGCCACTTCTAGCCGTGGCCTTAGTGTCCTTCCAATGTTAGAGGGGCTAAAGTATTGGATTACCTCCAATTTAATGAAATCGACATTATTGATCTTTCAATAGTTTTTGTTATGATTTAATATTATTGAAATAAAATGTGTCCACCTTGCTTCTTTGATCATGCATTTTGCTTGTTGAGGTTTTGCCTGCTACTAAACACTTTTGCTTTATATATGAGGAATTTAGTCATAATGGCACTATTCTACATTAACTTTGGCACTTTTACAGCTTAGACCGTGCAGTTTGATACATATACATGTCCTAGATGTCACTTTGGCAATTACAAACACACGGTCTGAAAATGGCATATGCAATTTGCCATTTTTATGAAATTCCTTATATATTTTTCTTTCAACTTTCATGAATGGATTGATTCACAAGAAAATGTTGTTTTATTTTTAATGAAGTAAATTCAAATCTTTTACTTTTATATCAATTTGAATTTAATTTTAACCCCTCAATGTTTTTGACTATGTTTTCACCAATAATACTCCCAAACTGTCATTTCTAGTATAAGTACCAAATTTTTGAAAAAAATAAATTTTGAACAAATGTAATTGTAGGATCTTGTAGATTTCTAGGTTGAAAATATGTAGGAAAATTTTCAGAAATTTCTACTTTATAGATTGCAAGATATTAGCATTTGAATTGAAGAAAATCATTTTTTTGGCCTTGCAAAAAATCAGGCAGCTACACTTTACAAGGTCACATTTGTATGAAAAAATGTCCAAAATGGTGGTGTTTCTTTGGATTCAATCTTCAAGTCAAGTTGGCTACATGCTTAAAAACTATTCAAACCATTTGGAATTGTACAACATCATACCTTTGGGGTAGGGTCGGCACATTGTTGCGGAATAATTAATTAAAGTTCCTAAAATAGGTTCGGCAAATTAAAATTTCATTTTTAAAAATTCGACATAACATCAAAGATATTTCAATAATTTTAGCATTTAATTTCAAAACCTCTTACATTGCACTTGAATGATTTTGAAAAGACAAATTCTTCATACAACTATACAAGTAGGGTGGTAGGAGGTGAAACAACCCATGTGGGATATATCAATTAGGATCAATAGGAGCTTAACCACCCATGATTAAGCTTTCTTCTTTAAAGTGTCCCATATCCTTTGAAGATTCATGATGGACAATGCATTTTATTATAAAAGTGACCTCTTCACCCTCAAATCTCTTGTTATGGTAAAGATGTGTCCTCCTCACATTGCCATCAAAATCTTTCTTAATGATGGATAGTGATTGAACTTCATATTTTTATTTTTGTCTAAAACAAGATATTTTATTTGTTTACAACAACTTGGTCAGTTAATTCTTTCTAAATTTGGCAATTTCTTTCTTTCATTTTTAATTTTTTTTGGATTTCTTGAAAATAAGTATTTTCTGTCAACCCCGACCCAAAGGTACGGTAGATAGGAAAAAAATTGTAAGTAGAAAGAAGTAAAGTAGGACTCAAAATACTAAATTGTTAAGAATTTAGTTATGGAATTGAAAAATGACAATCCCAATGGTTGAAATGTTGTAATAAACAATCTACATCCAAATTTTTTAATATTTTTTCAAAAATATCAAAAATTGAGTTAAAGAAAAGATTTTAAAGAGTTTTGTTAGTTAGAGTAGAGATTCCATAACTACCCGCAAACTAAAATTCCTCATGACTTTCATCTTATCAATCAATATGGAATGATTGAAAGCATTCTACGTATATATAAACCATTAGGAAAAGTTTGAGGTCAAAAGAAGGTTGTCTAAGGGGTTGTTTCCCCAAACCGTGAACCTACGACTACTAGCCAAAACATTAACCCCTAAAGGACCAAACGGTGTTTTTTGGCAACATAGCAATTTCAGGCAACTCACTACGGATGGAATTTTTCTTTTTTTTCTTTGAAATTTTCACACAACATGTGCCCAAGGAGTAGCTTTAAGACCCAACAATTTTCATAACTTTTGAATACATAATTAAAAAGTTATTGTATGATATGTTGTTTTCATTGCTCGGTGGGCAGCCTAGGCAGCAAAAAATACTTCTTTAAAAATCACTTTTTTTTAAAATAAAAATTTGAAATTTATTTTACTGATTTGTATAGACATGGAAAGCTTTGAATCATTCCATTTTGATTTATGTGATGAAAGTTATGAAGAGTTTTAGTTCTTGGTAGTTTGTGGGTAGTAATGGAATCTCTACTCTAAAATAAACTTTGAAGACCTTTAATTAATTCAATTTTTAATATTTTTGAAAAAAATTGAAAACATGAGGTGTAGATTGTTTATTACAACAATTTAACCATTGGGATTGGCATTTTTCAATTCCATAAATAAATTATTAACAATTTAGTATTTTGAATCATTCTCTACTTCTTTCAACTTACTATTTGTTTCCTATATGTTGTACAATTCCAAATGATCTAAAATTTTTCAAGAATGTAACCAACATGACTTGAAGAATGAATCCAAAGAATTACAACCATTTTGGAAATTTTTTCATAATGATCCGACCTTGTGAAGTGTATCTGCCCGGATTTTTGCAGGGCCAAAAAATGGCTTTTGTCACTTCAAATGCTAATATCTTGCAATCCAAATGGTGGAAATTTCTGAAATTTTTTCCACATCTTCCCAAACCAGCGTAATACAAGATCCTATGGTTACATTTGTCCAAAAATGCATTTTTTCTAAAATTTGGTACTTGTACTAGAGATGACAGTTTTGGAGCGTTTTTGGTAAAAACATAGTCAAATACCTTTAGGAGTTAAATAATTAAAAATTAATGAAATAAATGAAAAATAAAAGTTTTAAAAACAATATATTAAAATAAAATAATAATAAAAGTAAAAAGTATAAATAATAAATAATCACAGTATGATGTGGCACTAGTACCACATTAGATATTCAGATATCTTACAGTTTTCTAACTTTTGCAATTTCGGTTTTATTTTAATTGAAAAAAATTCCGTCAAAAGAAAATTTCAATATTTTTGAATACTGTCCCTACACGCCTTTCAAGCCCTGTAGTTCGTTGAATTTAAAATTTTCATTTTCCTTTATTTTATTTATTTATTTATGTATTTCGTATATTTGGCCAGCATTCCCTGTTGTTTGGGAATTCACGGCCTTCTTTTGGCCTCAAACTTATCCTAATGCCTAAAAAATCGATTTCACATTTTTATTTTTAAAAAAACTTTTTGAGCTGCTTAGATTGCCTGCTAGACAAGGAAAATTACATATCATACAATAACTTTTTAACCATGTAGTCAAAAGTTATGAAAATTGTTGGGCTGTAAAGCTATTCCTTGGGCACATGTTTTGTGAAATTTTCAAAGAAAAGAAAAGAAAAATTTCATTCATAGTGTACTACCCCAAATCACTATATTGCCAAAAAAAATGTTCAATTGGTCCTTTAGGAATTAATATTAAAAAAACAATTTACTTCACCAATATTCAATTTATATATATATAAAATTCACCCTTACCCTTCCATTATTACTCTTTTATTTTAATTTTTTTCCTTCTTGATTGACCTAATTAAGTATTTAAACCATAGTAGACACAAATTTGTCCAACAATTCAGCTTCAACAAGCTCTCATTTCCTATCTTCTAATATCTATAGATATAGCACTTACCTTATAGACAAGAATTGGCTGAATTGCTGATCTAATGTACAAAATCAAATTTAAGGTCAAAGGGGTGAGTTGAAATGTGAGGAAGAACTACATGAAAGAGAATCAGATGGTGAAGATTATGGTAATTGTACTGCAAAACAATTGGCTGCCTAAGAAAAAAATGATGAGGAAAGGATTTGAGATGAAAGTAGAAAACGAAGGCAATCAGTTCTTGATAAATACAAGCATAAACATCATCAACCAAAGGTGGAGGTTGACCAAGCTCAAAATGCAATTGCCTACAATTCAGTACTAGTAATTGATGTGAAGATCAAGAATGTTTTGAAGGAAAATAGTATAAATGAGACAACATCACTGCATCAAGGGCGAATGCTTTGGGACGAGATCACGAAAAAGTACTCAAGAGCACTCATATCAAAGCAATGACATTTTTACACAATCACCTCTAGGAGTTTGGAGAGTGCAGAAAAGTGAATAATTGGCTATGGATTCAAGTGGAGGGTTTTTACAAGAAACACTTACCGTTCTTGGTTCAAATCAGCCTATTTTAGTGAATATTGTAACTTTTGAAATAATTTTTTTAAGTAAAATATAATATGGATAATTTGTAAAGCATAGGAAATAGTAGGACTCTGAAAAATTTGGATCTAGAGAAATTTATCTTTTAAAATTATGCACTAAAATATCTTGATGAAAAATACTAAGGAAATGAAAACTTTGATGTTTGATTTTTATAAAATATTTTAAAAAAAATTAAAAAAATTAAAAATTATATATATATATATATATATATATATATATATATATATATATATATATATATATAATAGCTTGTTTTTCTAAATTGATGATTCTCCTTCTCAACCATTGTCATCTTTGGGGAAAAAAATTGTATTCTCTACACTTGTGCAAAGGTAGTGTACTTTGAGCACTTGTGGAAGGTGCACAATTTATTATTTTTACAAAATCTCTTTGTGGAATAGTGTAACTTTATTAGAAGTTTGTCTATCCCAATTTTGAGCTTCAAATGCACATTTCTGGGTCAAAAGTAGTATTGCCCCCCTTGGTTAAAGTAGACATCCAATTGGGGGCTCTTTAAAAATAATAAAATTATTTTTTTAATGGAAAAAACTACTCAATGTCTACAACTACTACATATAAGATAGGAGGCTCGAAATCTGCACAGGTTCTACAACTGCACACCCCTCAAATGTACACTTTGTGTACATGGGTTTTTTTCATCTTTACAGGGATGTACCAACAGTGTACATTTGAAGAGGTGTGCAGTTTTAGAGCCTTGTGCGATTTCGACTTCAAAAACTCATAACTAATTCTACAAAACTCCAAAAAATATGAAACAACTTGGGTTAGATGTCAATTCCTCTTGTCTTTCAAGAAAAATATACTGAAAAATATTTCAATGAATTTCACCTCCCCAAAATTCAGTTTCAGCTCTTAGATGGGCGCTTTATGGACCTCCTACCTTACCTTCTTTTAAAATTTCATGTAAAACTGACTTGAAGCAAAAATTATGAGCAAAAAATCACCTGTCTAAGTGGACAAAAAATAGGACATTCAAGTGTTTCTTGCAATCACCTTGGATTGCATGACAATTGAAATGACGCTGAAGGATGTTATTGCTTTCAGTCTTTTACTTTGATGAGATCTTAGATGGCCATATTATATCCTCAAATCACTTGGGAGTGGTGTGTTTTCTACTATAATCAAAGTCCATGATTCAAAAGCAAGTGAAAATGGCCCGTATAAAGTTGCAATGAAGATTATTTGTAAATATGATATATACTATGTATAAAAGTAGACTCAATGAGGTGATGATATTGAAAAACTTAACCAAAGAGGATGCTGAGAATAGAAGACATTGTGTACAAGTACTTTCAAGCTTTGAATATGGAAACCATTTATGTTTGGTATTTGAATTTTTACACAGAAACCTTCATAAAGTTCTCCAGATATGGGCTGTATTATTGGCACCATTTTGATTACAGTCCAAGCTTATGCAAGACAAATTTTCAATTGCACTTCAACATTTGCAAAATTGTGAAGTTCTACACTGTAACATCAAACTTGATAATATTTTGGTAAATGATTGAAGGGATCCATGTGCAGAAGTCAAGACTAAAAAGCTTTGTAATTTTTTATCTTCTATATTTGTTGGGAAAAATGAAATGTAGATCACACCATATTTGGTTAGTCGATATTATCAAGCATTTGAAATTATTTTCAGTTCACCTTACAACCATACTCTAGAAATGTAGTTAGTAGCATGTTGTTTATATGAGCTTTAAATATGAGAGGTACTATTTCCTAGATACACCAATAATGAGATGCTACAATTGAATATGAAGTTGATGGGAGCTTTTCCCAGAAGATGTTGAAGAAGGTGCTATTTCAAAAATACCATTTTGTCCATGATTCAAATTTGGGTGTGGTTGAAGAAGATCTTGTTACTAAAGAGGTGATGAAGAGAATTATTAAAAATGATTGTTTTGTCAAGTTCGAGGGTATGAAACATCTTATTATGGATTTGAAAAAGGTGACAAAAAAATAGAATTAGTTGCTCAATTCTTTGATTTGTTGACAAAGATA
Organism: Straminergon stramineum; assembly: GCA_963920665.1. NCBI lineage: Eukaryota > Viridiplantae > Streptophyta > Bryopsida > Hypnales > Calliergonaceae > Straminergon > Straminergon stramineum. The sequence goes on along the minus strand of OY987270.1, from coordinate 3,211,722 downwards.
CTTATTCTAGATCCAAGCAAGTGAATGACCATAATAGAGGCATTAGACCATCCATTCATTTTAAAACCAAAGTGCAATCATGAGCTAGTTTATTTGAAATATGCTTTTGAATGTTTTGTGTAAAATCTAGGCGTATTTCATTTTTAAGTTGTTCTTTTTTGTTTTTAATATTACTACTTCTATTGATATATTAGTGGTTTGAAAGACCAAAATTAGACATTATTCTTGAAATGTCTTGAAATGTCGAATTGTGGTTCAAAAGTGTGAAAATATGCATGAATTATGAAGAGGTAATTGTTGAAAGCATTAATAATGTAGTAGTCTAGTAGATGAAGTTTCTATAAAAACTAAAGATTTTGTTTTTCATATTTCTTTTCTTTGTTTCTTGGGAAGGATCAATGAATCTCTCAAACCAATGGTGAGACTCTTGAATTTCCAAAGTGTGGTAGAAAACTTGGTTGCAAACAAGACAATCTAGTATATTATTGATAATTCATAGCATATCATTGCATTGTAGGATTTTTTAGATGTATTATAAGTCTTGGAAAGATGCAAAAATTGATAGAAATATGCTTAGCAATGATTTCTTAAGTATGATATGTTTTAAAATTCAGAATCCATAATGCAAAAAAATTACATAAATGATTGTCAAAGTAATCTAGAATTCTTAGGTAGAGACCAAAAAACTTTTTCTTTGACCTCAAATGGATATAAATTGAAATCTGCAAGGTCAAACTTTTCAAAATTCTTACCACTTGTTTTTAATCAAGTGCACTCCAAGATTCTAGTGTTAGATTCCCAACTAATTCATCTTTTTGTTTTCTTGGCTCAATATAGTAGAAATGGCAATTTTGAGTGATTTTTGAGGAAAAATAGACATTAATACTTTTAAAGTCAAAATTAATGAAAAATATCCATCGTTTTTTAATTTCAATCAAATTTTTATGAAAAGAATGCTCAAATTATTGCATCATTTCATAGGTGAAAAACATACAAACTTCTCAATCTTCTAGCAAATCTTGCAAAAATGCAAATAAGCTTTATTGGCCTTCAATAGACAAGGCTGAATTTTTAAAAATTACCTCATGGCAATATGTAAGAACTGAGAAAAAGTGAGAGTATGTGGAGAGATAGCAAAGAAAGTGGAGATGACAAAAGGGAGAGGAATTGAGTTTGGGGGTAGTTTATTCACTTTTTTACTAGTATACAAATATCTCTCTAAATTTGGTGAATGATTCTTGGTGGAAATTACATGTCATGCCATGTTGATGATTATGAAATATAGGAGAGCCTTGTTTGAAGAAAATCAAATTGTCAAACCATAAATCACCCAATGAGCTAACTAGATAGAAGAATAGATAGAAGAAGACTAAACCAATTTCTTTATCCAAAATATTTGGAAGGAAAAAATCATTTTCTAATTCCATGTGAATAATAGAAAAGTCATTTTTATAGTTTTAATTCCCTAAGAGCTCAGACTTCCACCCTATGGTTGATGAAGAACAAAGTGTTTCGAGCCAATAATTTGTCCACATGCCTTCTCATTCATCCTTGCATTCATCCCAAGCAATTATTTGAATCTTTAATAGATGACTTCACTTTTTGACCAATTTGTTGAAATTGATATAAATCATGTATATATATAAATATAAACAAAAATGCAATAATTACCAAAAAAAAATCCATGCATTAAAGGGTAAAGCCATTGACCCTTGAAGGACCGCAAAGCAATGAAGTGGTCCATAGATGGTTTCAAATGAATAAAACAACATGACAAATAGTGTTTTTTTATCCAATTTGTTTTGAGGGTAAGTTCTTTGGATAAGCTTGTATGATATTCTAGTTGAAATTTCCTCCTTGAGATGTTGCTGATTTTATTGCAGAATAATATGCTAAAAAATGGATCACATAATGATTCTCAAAGTATTTTGGTAACTTGTACCTCTTCACTCTAAATATGAATTTTAGATGAAATAATTATTTTTCCTAATATGATATTAAGTAATAACACGAAGTTAAGTAAGTCTACTTTCTAATTGACATTGAAAGTTTGAAAAACTTATAAAAACTAATTATTTATAGCTATTTAAACTTTGGATCTATGACCATGGTACATTGTTTTTCTAAATATAGAATGGCATTGAATTTTGGATTATGCCATGATGTTCCACACCATAATGCATAGAAACCCTAAATCTTTCAAAAATTTCAAGTATCTATTGTATTTGAAATGAATTTTCTTCTCTCTTACTAGAATAGACCATAGAAATTTCATAATTTCATCCAAAAATTAAAAATTTTACTACTTATAATTTATAAATGGTATGTGATTCCATCTTTGAAAAATTAAATAAAATAATTCCTACTTATACTAAGTGGTAAAATAGAGCATACAAAACAAGGGATATTGAGGTTGTTCCGAAGGTCATAGGCTATATCCTTTCATGACTATTAGATTCTATACAAGTTAGTCATATCTTCATCATTTTATTAGTTTATACTCAAGTCAAATGCTTCCATTTGAGCAAAAGAAGCCACCTTGAAGCTTCTTTTTGAACCCTTGACCATTGGCAAGAAACAATAAATCAAATGAAATCAAGAATCTCATGCAAGATAGCATTGGCTATGGAGCTCCTTGTCTCTAGCTAGTAAAGCTAGAAGAAATGATACTTCAACATTTTCCTAGGATCCTTCTTAGCATTTGGAGTGGAGTAGTATTGAATCCATTTAATTATGCCTAAGTCTATAATATTTTATAGCATTTCTAATAGTTTACAATTGTAGAAATAAAAAATTTTAATTTCCAATTGCAAGAGAAGAGCATCATTGACCTCAATGTGCAATAATCTATCATGGCAGGCAATTATAATCCACTAACAACTAGAAGGATCATATTTACAAATTTTTGTGGAAGTGTCAATTGTCAAGTATATCCCAATATCCATCAACTCTAGCAAAGTTTCCGTTGTCGGACTTCCTACGACAGACATCTACGAGGGACTTTATAATCTCAAAGAATTCAAAGAAGGTTTGTATGTTTGTTATTTTAAATGATCTCTAGTGAGATTTTAAGAGGTGTAAGTTATTGGACATTTGTGATTGTTGGTATTATAGCAAGTGTGCACACAAGATTTGCTTGGTTATACGGTGAATAATTAAGATGACATTCCTATAGATGAAGAGAGCATTGGGAGTGATGATGACCCTTGTGTGACATGATAGATATTCTCTTGCAGACATTGAAGTTCATTCTAATATAGAAGATGGATCGAAAAAGCGTTTTCCAACTGATTGACTTTGAGGTATAAAAAACAACATTAATTAGTCCCTTTGGCAGACTGGCACTTCTTTTGTAGAGGCCTCTTTAACTTCAAAAGTAGAAATCTAAGCAATACACAAAACGTGGGATTTGGAGCCATATTCACTTTTGCAAGTTACAAAGACTTAATGGAATATTGGATGCTTTGTGAGCCAAAATAATAAAACTGTATAGGGATGGCAAGTTGGATCGCTCGTGGCCAACCTTGCATATGGGTGGAAGAGGCACAACAAAGTCAAAAATCCTTATAATTTAGTGACTCTTAGTATTGATGCCAATGACATCCATACAAGGACAACGTAAGTTCAAATTATCATGTATTGAAGGACAAAGACAAATCACATGGATTTAACGTGAATTTAGATTATTCATTATCAAGAAATTAGATAAGCTTGCCTAAGAGCTTCGAGCAAATGATGTTGTGTTTGGTGCCCTTGATATAATATACAATGAAAGTCATCAATATTTTATCTAGGAGTAAGGCATTAGTTAGAGACTCGGCAAACTAGAGTCAATTACTTTTTCCAAAACTATATGGAACAAGATTGTTTGCACCACATCATGTTGCGACATTGTATGTCTATCATAGCATTAGCCTTCAATCCCAATGTCCATTAGGATAGAATGTAAATGAAAATTGTTGTGATCTAGATGGACATAATTGTTGAAGGAATGGCTCGATAGTTTTTTAGATTGTCCAACTTCACAAAGAGACCATCCAACTAATGGAGAAGATGTCTAGCCAATAGAGAGGTCGACTTGATCAACGGACACACCATCTAGTAAGTAGAGAGGCCGTCCAAATTGATGGATTGGCCATCCAAATTAACGAATAGATTGTCTAGATTAATGAATAGACCATCCAACTTGATAGATAGACCATCAAGTTATCCAACTCGACGAGTAGGCCGTCTAGATTAATGGACATAGAAGAAGGATGTAACAAATTTCATTGGCATTCAAATTGTAATTATTTTTAGCCGTCTGCATCTAGGCGTGATTTTAATGTGTCAAAATATGTCCCAACTAACATTGATGGACATCTTGACATAAAAAGCCAATATTACTTTGAAATAGGAAATGAACTTAATTAGCGGATCCCAAATTACTTGGATATTCTAGTGCCGGATATAAATTTGACCCTACAACAATCAAGTCTCAAACATATTGTATTTTTGGACAATATCGAGTTGCAATATCTTGAAAATCAATAGAGCAAATAATAATTGTAGCATCATCTAATCATGTATGAATTATTAGTTTGCATGAAGTATCATGCGAATGCATCCGGTTGAGATTAATTGAAATATTTCAAATCTTCAATTCCTTTCAAATAACAAAGAAGATGTTCAATGCCATTCCAATGTCGTAGAGTGAAACAAGCATGTAGTCATACTTATTAGCCTTCTTTCCTTACTATTCATCTTTTATTAGTAAAGTATGTTGCAATCTCTTTTGATTCTACAAACAAGTGGTTGAAATAGACAAATAGTTAAATTACATCCTTTTTGTATACTTTTGAGAACCAATAGTTAGGCTGATTCACCTTATTTAATTAGAAGAAGGTTGGCAAGCAATTAGATTTAGTTTGGGACAGTTATTTCCTTTTGGAATTTAGCCTGCTAATGGTACTTTGAGTCTCTCAGTCTCTCTTAGTTCTCTCAGTTGTCAAGTTGTCAATATTCTTGTATACATAATTTTTCTTTATATGAATATAATTGGTATTAACAAATTGTTTAGTCTTGTCAAATGGTTGAATTTTGAGGGGTAGACACACACAAAATCCAATGATTGGATTATGTGTGTGTGTTTGTAGGCTAACAATTTGTTTATTAAGTTTGTGATTGTTGGGTGGATGTTTGTGAATCAATTGTTTTATCGATATGTACGTTGTTGTAATTTGCAATTTGTGATGGAAATTTTAATTAAGTCCACAAGTGGCAAGACTGTGAATGCTTATCATTTTAAAGCCTTGTTTTTATTATGTTGTGGAGTAGAAGACAAATCATTTTAGTAGAATATTATAAATCCTAGGAATTGGGTGACATCAATTTGTAATTTATTAACCAATTGTCTTGGAGTCACTGGTGTTGTGAATCAGCAAAGCAAAAGAGAGTACATATCAGTGATAGAAGAAGGAATGGAGATCTTCCAAAGATTGGAGAATTTTGCTATAGGACAAATTGTTGGTGGATTATGAACTCAAGAGTGAGCAACCCAATTCTGGGAGTGGTTCATAACTATTTATTTCAATAAATTTTATTGTAAATTGTGTGGATATGTCAATGTTTATATAAGGATATTTTGTGTGATTAATTAGACAAGTTTTTAATTGGAACTTGTGGTTTTATGAAGTAAGAGAGGTTGATGAGACAAGTATGTTTGCTAGTTTATGGACAAATTGTTAAGTAATTACTAAGTTTAGATTTGGTTAGGATTTTGTTAATACTCTGTTTAAGATAAATTAATTGGAGAATGTTAATACCTATGGAGGTTTGGGAACATGTAAATGGAATCTGAAATAAATTAAAAAGTGATTATGGATGTAGTTAAGAAGTTTACTAAATTCAATCTATTGTTTATATATGCAAATCAACTTTGAATCTTTGTTTAGCAATTGTTAAGCAAAAATTGGGAGTATACATGATTTAAAGATAATTAAAAATAACAATTTGTGTTATTAAATTTGAGCCCCCCACCTTGACAATTTGAGCCCTAAACCTTGACAAATTGTTATTAAATTTGAGCCCCCCACTAGTTAGAATCGTTTCAAGATTCGATTGATATAAGCCATTTGTGGAAAAAAAAATGTCATCTTTCAAGTGAAGAACTTGTAGACTAATGCAAAAGGTAGTTTTGTTAAACAATCTTCTCTCAAACTCACAAGTAAAGAGCTGAGTAGCTTCAATATATGCAAATTTGGTGCCTACAAGATTCATGTTATCAACACATACTACAATGATCGCAAAGCCATATTTATCTCATTTGATAAAGAAACATAATTAGAATTTATAATTATTTATAAATTTATAGATCATTTATAAAGTGATCAATAACATAATTCCACAATCATTGATATCACATGCATCTAGATTGCTTAAAACCATATAATACCTAATGTAATTTAACACCATGATGTTGGCTTGGAATGAGTGCAACTTCACGTGTAGTTTTGAGACTAGGTGGAGCTTTCATATAGATATTCACATCAAAAGAATCATATAGATAAGTAGTGACTATATCCATAAGATGCATTTCAAGGATGGCATATATTGTCATTTGAATAATATATTTGAAAGTATAGAGTCCATAACTAAATAATATATAAAATTATAATCAATACCAAACTTTTGTGTGAAACCTAGCAACCTTGAATAACCAAATGGGCTTTATAATGGATAATCTTACTTTTCTCATCACATTTGCATACAAATACCAGCTTATATCCAAAAGGTTGAGAAGTAAGATTATTCATGATAGGTCCAATGATTTTTTTCTTACACGAAGAAGCATACTCCTCCTTGATTGTGATTTTTCACTTTAGCCAATCAAAGTGATGTATCACTCCTTCAATAGTTCTCAATTTGAGATCATCTTTCTTACTAAATTTTTTTTTCAATTATGCAAATAAAAAATTCATCTATTGCAATTCTTATTCCATATCAAATATTACATGTACTACAATACATCACACATAATTTTGTATTCAACTTGAACTTTTTTTGCTCATGAACAATAGTTCCTCCCTCAATACTTACAATGATATTTTGAAGAGATGCATAGTTTGATACCAGTGATCTTGTAAAATTGAAAGTGGTTTCCTTGGGTATAGAAAAATTATTATTATTAGTCATTGCCTTGAGCTTGCATGGTTGTTTATCTAGTCCACGAGTCCATTTGGCCATTGGTTGAAAAATTAGAGTTGTAATGGTTCCTAGCATTGAAACTTAATTAGGGATATTTTGAACTTCCTTCAACAGAATTTTGATACTTTTTGGTGCATCATTGTAGCCATCAAGTTTCATGGCGAATTTTTAGAACCTTGTTGATCCATGTTTTTTGGGTTGTCTAATTAAGGATGTTCAACGTCTTTTCAGGTGTTTTTGGCATGTCTTAGGCTATGTAAAATTTTAGACGTCTGTGTAGACATTTTTAGACATCATTCAAGACATCAACATGCAGAATTCTCCAATTTGAAAAAACATTGTTTTCTTCTAGTGTGATCCACAATCTTTTGTATATGCAAAATTTTGGCAACCTCAATTTTTATTGAAGATGTTTTAGGATTAAAATTCAATATAAATATCTCTAGTGCCTTGAACGTAAGACCCTTAGAATTCTCTTGAAGAAATGTTCTTCCTTTTTGAAGATGAAAATTTATCTTATTTAAACCAACAATAAAAAAGAATGAATACAAAGCAATATATCAATTGATGGATTGACAAAAGAAATAACATTTGGAGAATGAAACCTAATATAGATGCCTTTTATTGATGAGCTTTAATGGTATGATGTAGAAGTTCTGGGATTAAAATCCATACATGGCAACCAAATATGCAAATACCTTGCAAATGAGATACATTAAAAATACATTCTTAATAAAACTTGGTGAGGGACCAAGTTTTAAAGATGAAGAACGGAGTCAAATAAGAGTTGTAGCATATAAAATTGCATGTATCCATGTAGATGTAGACAAATTTACTTGAAGAAATAATAATCTTGTAGTAAATTGAATCCGTTTGATGAAAGACTCTACCAATCCATTCTAGTCATGTTTCTATAGAATTGAATATGTGAAGTCAATTCATGTTGTAGTACAATAATATTCAAAAGATTCTGATTGAAATTCTTGAGTATTATCTATATGCAATGTTTTAATTGGAGAATTAGGGAAGCAAACCTTGAAGTGGATTAGCAATGAAAGTAAATTGGCAAAAAAATAATTTCTTGTTGATAATAACAAGACATGATGTGATTGTTTGCTTAAACCCCAAACACTCTAAGGGACCAAAAGTATCCTCAGAGAGTTGTCAAGTCCAATTCAAAGTGTTGTAATTTTTCCATCCAATATCCAAATTTAATAAAAACTTGTTGAAAATTTTGTGTTCTTTCTTCTAGTTTGTGTCATAAAATTTTCAAATCAATCCTATTTGTTGATTTTTAGGAAGCCAATCGAAGTTTATAGATTCAATTTGGGTTCACCAAATTGAATTTGAGGGTTGCAACTTGGGGGGATTATATCTCCTTCATCCAATGTTTGTTTGAATAAATTTTGATGGGTTATGTTCCCCTTAAAGTCTAGTTATTGTGGTAAAATTTTCACGTGGGGCCAAATTATTTGAATGTTTGGGAGTAATTTGAAGTTTAAACTTTTGACATTTTTGGATTACAATGAACTTTGGCATCTTATTTCTTCTTCATACAATGTTTGTTTCCAATAAGGTTTTCTTGGAAAAGTTGCATATACTAGTCTAGTTTGTGTGGCAAAAATTTCATATCAATCCAAGAAGTAATGAGTGATTGAGAAGCATTTTGGTAGGCAGAGGTTCCATTATAGATATATTTTCTTCAACTTTTCTTGCTATTTTTTGACATTTCAAAGCCATTTTGTAGACACAATGAGTCAATTAAATGATATTTTCTTTCACCAATGTGTTTGTATATTGGTTTTGAAATACTTTAAAGTTTAAGATTTTTCATTTGAATAGGTTTAGAAAACAAATTTCACCTCCAAATGCGTTGTTAGGAAAATTTCAATATCATTTTTTAACAATAAAACACTATAATCTTGCAACCTACACCAGAAGAAAACAACGTTGATTTCAATGAAATCGACTTGACGCAAAATGTATTTTTTTGCCCAAAAACGTTGAAACTATGTTGCAGCCAACGCAATTTCTACATTTTTGGACAAAAAGTGCATTTTGCGTCAAGTCAATTTTGTCGAAATTGACACTATTTTCTTTTAGTGCTATGTGGCTAAATGATTCCAAATTTGATTCAGGTCATCTACAACTTGTACACTATAAAATTTTATAGTTGAGGTTTTTATACCTCAATGGCATTTAGATTTATAATACTTCGAAAGCAATGATGGTATCAAACTTCAAGAAGACCTTGGGCTTTTAGGGGTTAATCCATCAACCAAAACTAAGAAATATCTGAATGGTCCAAACATGAGATCTATTGGACCACAAATATATCAGAGAACCTTGAAAGCATTGGTGGTAATTAATGAGGATGCTCCCATAATGATGATTCAGAAATTAATTTTCCTTGCATGCATGCTTGGCATAATGTCATTGAATTGACATTTGTTGGTTGCAAATTTTATATAACAGCATGTGGAATAAATTTCTCAATAAAGTAAAGCCCAAATGTCCCATATTTTATGCCAAAGGGAAACTTTATTGTCTTTACAAGATAGTGTAAAATTGCATACAATAGTTGGTCGGATTGCAATCCAATACAAGCCACTTGCTATAGCAAAGGTTGTTTCCACAACTTTATTATTTTGTATAAAATCTAAAGCCTCTTGCCTATCTAGAATCTTGATCAAGAGATGAAAATCATTGATGCACACATCCCAATAGCTAATAAGACTTTGGGGGCACAATGTAACTACATGAGAAAACCTAGCATGTATGTAATAGTGGTGCCCTTAGGTAATATAACCTTTGTGAGTCTATCTTTGCAACCAAACACATTTGATCTAGTCACAATCATCAAATTTTTGGTTTGCTAATTTGAAAGATTATTTTCATCAAAAAAATTCTTATCTTGTAAGATAGTATAGGTAGTTGCAAAATCAAAAAGCGCATTATAAGATTCACTAGTGGAGGTATCTTCAACAACATATATTTCAACATCTTCAATAACTCTAAATAGATCCATGAGGCATGAACACATTCACAATGTGGGCATCTCAAGTTTGAACTCAAAGCTTCTTGTTCTCAAAGAACATCTTTACAAAATATTTAGATGTCTAGCAAACATTTGTCAAATGGCCCACTATGCTAGATAACCTACATTTGTGGTAGGAACACATTTCTAATGGATGATTACCATGATTGTTGGTAAAAGAAGTGTTATTCTTCTTTTTGTGCATGTTGGTTATGAGTTATGACAACTATGGCTGCACAGGTGTTCATTTTGATTTTTCTCATGTTTCTATGTCCTAGAAATAACATTAAAAACTTTGGCAGTATGGGATTAAAGAATTGTAGTTCCAATTGAATGGGCCTCTACATTGTACAATAGAAGTTGATTTTATTTTTCAACTAGAAATAATAGAAATATGAAATTTCATATTTTTGTACTATTGTGCAAGTACAACAAATATAGGTAGAAATGTTGAGAGAATTTTTTCAATATCTCTTCCTAAATGGCTTAACCACACAACCTTAATTGTGATATAATACAATATAGTTATTATTAAAAACAAACAAGTGTTAAAAAATTTAACACTTATGAATGAGTTTAATCATGAAGGACTCTAAGAAGAAAAATGGTGATTTCTTAGAACTTAAAATAAGATTTGGACTAGTGTCAAAGCTCATTTCGATTTTCAAATTTTGAGTATTGAATTATTGGTGTTGTAAAGGGGAAACAAGATGGTGACGGTGTCACATTATAAATGCATTCATTATGTGAAAATACATAATTGTTTGTTAAATTGGAGGTGTTTTTTTCTAGAGTCTCAAGAAACAAATGGAGTCATACTCCACTTGAATTGTTTTTTTTACCTCTATTTGACAAACATTTAATTCTTTGATTTTTATACTTGAAGATGTTTTAATATTTTTGTTTGTTTGTTTGAAATTGTAAAAAACAAAAGATAAAGCTTGTTTTACCTTTCTTTGATTGTTTTTAATGAATTAGAAATCCACGTAGATGATGTGGATAGTCTTATCAAAGATAGGAGGTGACCCATGAGTGTATAATGGCCCATGTGACATCTTAGTGGCAAAAATCTAGTAGCTTAGGTGGATGGCATGGAGGTTGAGGTGGTGGATAAGGTGAAGGGTCACTTTTTTTCCAAATCCTTGTTTGCTTAGGAGAGCCCTCACTTTGGGAAGGCATTACACTTTGTACATGGAGGTTTTGCAATGAAATTTTTAGAGCTTGTGTACCTTGTTTTTTTGTTTCCGAAAAGCTATCACTCACTAAGTTTGGAGTTAGTATGTGAAAGTTATGAGCTTGAGAGTAAAAGGGTAAAAAGCTACTTTCGGTTTCAAGAGAGTGAACTTTGGTAGACTATAAAAGGTGGACAATACCTTAGTTTTGAGTGTGACTTTGAGAGATTGTAGATACTTATGTTATCTTTCCAAAATGGATTTATTTTCTTGGTTTGGAGTTAGTATGTGAAAGTTGTGAGCTTGAGAGTGAAGAGGTGAAGAACCACTTTCGGATTTTCAAGAGAGTGAACTATGAAGGGCTATGAAAGTGGGACAATACCTTAGATTTAAATGAAACTTGTAGAGGTTGTAAATACTTTTTTTAGCTTTCCAAAATGGGTTTGTTTTCTTGGTTTGAATTTAGTATGTGAAAGTTATGGATTTTAGAGTGAAGTATAGGTGAGCTGCTTTTGAGTTGGGAAGGGTGAACTTTGACCGACCATAAAAATCGGATAGTACCTTAGTTTTGAGTGAATTTTCGAGAGGTTGCAGAACTTTTTGTTAGATTTTTCAAGGACATATTACACTCTTAGTTTGAAGTTGTAGAGTGTCCGTGACATTCATTTTTCTATCAAACACTTCTGAAAAGGGAGTTTATGGAGGATGACTTTTTTTCTACTATTTTTTACCACATATGATGTATATTGAGACTCCATGACATCTTTTGAGGGATACACGGAGATGTGATAGTATATTGGTTCATATGGCATCATCTGGGGATTTATTATTATGTTTGTGACTTTATATGATCATGAGATCTTCCATTTTTTGGGTCACATCTAGTTGCAATTAGAAGCCCCGCATTTCCCAAGGCAAGGCCTCTCTACTCGACAATGGAATAGAAAGATGGTTTTCTAAAAAACAAAGATAGGAACAAAGGTATTTAGTTACAATGAAAAAATGGTCAAAAGTTATACAATATAATAATTGCTTTGCAAATGTATATGCATTTATAGTTTTTGCCTATGATAAATAATTACTTCCATCAATTACCAATTGCAAAAAAAGAAGAGGTGGAAATCTTAGTGGGTCTACAATTATAGTGGCCATTAAAAGTGTTGTACATGTAGCAATGGAAGAGGTTGAAATATTCATGATAGAGAAAGAAAATTTCACTTATATAGAGAAAAGAATTTAATAAGGATTTAAGAAGAAAAGAAAATAGATAGTTGAGGGGGACAAGATACATTTTATAAGATAAAATAAAAAATAGGCTTGAAAAAATTGTAAAAAATTTCATGAAAAAATGAAGATAATGATGAATGTATATTATCAATGATGAAAATAGATAAATTTGAGAGGCATGAACTTCAAAGGAATATTGAAATATTAGCATGGAAAAGTGAAATGAAACATTTGTGGAGTGCATACAAGAATTGACTTATAAAAAATAAAGTATTCAAAGTTATGCATCTAATTTTATCCATACAATAGAAAAATCGAAACTTGAAGTGAACAATGGACAAATATCATTAAAAAACAAAAATGATGCTTTGATGAAACAACTTCAAAACATCAAACAAAGTGGTATGCTGATAGAAATTTACAAAAAAAGCATTAGGAAACTTGTAGAAAAAATTCAAGAAAATAATGTTAAATTAGAAAGAACTCAAAACATTGCGCACATGGAATGTATGCAAGAAAGAATGTTGATAATGGAAATGGTTGAAAGTTCTTAGAGGTTTAGAAGAAATTCAATCAAATATTTTTAATATCTAAATTAATTGTCCCAATCATGTTGATACTATGTTGTCAATAACAAACAAATGAAACCACAAAATAATTCTATTGATTGAATGGAGGTAGAAGCCAAAGTATACAAGTACAAAGCATCTCTACAAAAAGTTTCTCAAGACATATATGAAGGAGAGAGAAGGTTGGGGACTAATAAACCTCCTCCACTATTCACCTAAAAGATTTTCACATAACCCCTTGTTGACTATTCATCTACAATGTTTAGAGAGCATATAATGATATTTCTTAACAATTTCTATTATTATCCATACCTTAAGTTAGGTTGTTTGTTTGTTTGTTTGTTTGTTTATTTGTCACGTTGAGATCTCATGGACCGTGCGTCCCCTATTTGCGTGCTTAGTACCATTGGAAAGCCCTCGACGAGGAGGGGTGCATATGCTTTGTTTCATGACATTTGGACCTACGGTGTGAAAGTTATTGAATTTCCAAGTTTTCTTGAATAAAAAAAATAGAAAATTACTTTAACTTTGGTAATTGATGTGGCAACGGCACAAGGCACACTAGTTTATTATGATTGTAAGAAAAGGTGTGCACCTCGATCGGGCAGTTTCGTTTCGCTCATGAGATTGCTTCGGCGCATCCTCGTCCTCGACTCCTCCTGAAAGAGATTCTTCAGCTTGTCACTGTCCCATTCAGTTAATTAATTTTTGAGCAATAGTACTCAAGACGACATTGAGAGCGTGGAGATTGACGGGACTGAACACAGGTAAGCTCACTGTTACCCTAAATGTATTCTCAGCATTTGTGAATTCTTGTGTACGAGATATGCCGTAGTTGGAATTAGGGTTTAGACATGGACACTCATATTGAATCTGAGTGCACATTTTGCAATCGTTCTTTGACATGCATCAGCCATTCTGTCTATTAACTAAGAATACGAGTATTCAATTAAAGCTCCGCTGGTGCTGGATAAGCAAGCTATAAAGAGAAATATTATTCACAGATATTTCCAGAGTGCTGTTGTATTTTGTTACGCTCCTGGGTTGAATGACGCATGAGGTACATCAGGTGCTCATACTGAAACTTTGGATGCAATCTTGAATTTGATGAAAGTGGGAGACGAAGCAGATCTTGATGTTACTCGAAATAGCAAAGCCGAAGTATCTGGAATTGCACAATCTGGAAAGTCAAAGCAATTGTATTACACGACATAAGGGCCCTTTAACGTAAGCCTTCTGCATGATCAGTTTGAAAGCTAATGATGTTGTGTTTGGTGCCCCGCACTTGGGTTGATCTGAAATGTTTCAATTCGCCTTCAAATCAGCTTCTGTGAAGCAGCTTGTGGTCGATACTGACAGAGTTCCTGTGTGCAGAGAGACATCCTGGAAGCTCTCCTGTAAGTTGGTCACATTAATTGTCAAAGACATGGAGTTCATTGGATAGAGATCAGGTTGATAGCTCGGCCGGCTGTAGATGTTGCCACTGTAGTATTATAGCCATCGGATGGAAATTTCTGTGATTCCTGAAACAAGAATTGAGTCCCAATTTAAACAAGTTGTAACGACAGATAAGCCCGACTATTCAACGACAGAAAGGAGGCACATTATATCAATGCAGGAGAATTTTGCTGTTGTGGCATGTTTCAATTGGTTAAGGAGAGTGAGGTAAATTAAGACTGGTAATGTTCATTGCTTGCTTGTGCAAATTTTCATTAGGGTGGGTATGAAGTACAAATTTCATTGGCCTGCCAGTGAGAAATCTTAGAGAAATTTTTAATACTACCAACCGGTATTAGCCTAGTGAGTGGATTCACCAAACGTAATCTGAATGTAAGAGAGTTTTGCAATTGTGGCATGTTTTGATTGGTTAATTAATCAAAGAAGCCAATCGGCTCAACTCTCCAACATGGAGATTATGTCCAATAATTGCAAAGTAGGGCAAGTTACAAAAAATAATTGCTAGTTAGTACCAACCTTGCCGCCTACAAATTGGTAGGTCCTAACTGATGAATGTTTTTGATTAATTGACTTGATTTACAATTTGACTTGATTTGCAATTACCTATAGGAGGCAACCCCTTTCTAATTAGGTAGTTAGGAGTGGTGATTAATTATGGCATAGTTCCCAATGTAGTTGTGGCACATTATGATTGGCTACAAGACTGTCAATAATGCAACTAGTCCTTGGTCAATTAAACACCCCACCCTTGGTTGGCAATAGGAAAATTTATATGACCAATATGGGTCGAACATAATCTTGAGCTAAAAAATTCATCGTAATTATGTTTTGAAAAATAAAATTATGAAAAAATACAAAATTCTTCCCAACTCTATTTCTACACACAAGAAAATTTCCCCACTCAAGAATCCCATGCTCCATATATGCCTAATTGCTTAAGTGGTTGGAAATGGGTCGTATACCTTTGTCCAAAAAGAGAAATGTTGGGTAGAGAGTGAGCTATATTACATGCAGGATAGCATGCTGCACCTTCTGAGATTGTCCTTCCCATGCTGGGCTTACAAAATATTTACCTAGACGTGAATCTCTCATAAAAGGAGAATGGCTGAGATAATTGGGAAAAAAAGATCTTGGCCATAATATGCTAGAACAACAAGGCATGTTCAAAAAATGCAGAAGAATATTGAAAACTGTGGAACTACATCCTCGACAGCAATCGCAGGCTGTGAGCTGCCCTACACGAATTGACACACAAGATGAAGGGCACCAGCTTTTTTGTCTAAATCAACACAAATCAACCTACTTGTGTCAACCAATTATGGTAAATGGAAACTACAATTGCAAACAGACTCTGCTCGTCCACCAGGAAATTCACCACAAGAACTCAACAGCATCTTAGCAATTAACATGGATCCAATGGAGCTAATTCCACTGCGCATGATCTTGTCTTAACAAAGCCCAAATGATTATAAACACATTCAAATCCTACTTGCTGTTTTACTCATCTTGTAAGCAAAAATTCAAAATTTTGTAACTTCCTTATTCATACAATATCCCAATTACACACTTGTATGTGCGTTGAAATTCTTTTGAAAATGGGGGACAAGATCCACATAAAAATTAGTCACTCAGCAGCCGAAACCAGGAGAATGAGTGCCCTCCCCTCCTGTACCCACGAAATGAAAAACCCTAATCCAGAGAGACTCATGTAAGGTGGAGGTTCCGATCACCAAACAGTACATTAGATTCGATAGTCCATGACCATCCTGGTGAACTTCGTTTTCAGTTCAGTGTGTAAACTCTTCAACTATCTCAGACATTTAGTATTTTGCAAATTGAATTTTCTCTTAACAGAGATGAGATGTGCAAAACTTTAGATGATGCCAGTTTCTAGATTGTTGGAGGGAGAGGCTCAAAGTTCGCCTAAATGATGAATGGACCCCCTCCCTTGTTGTATAGTGAATGGAGACTTAACATTATCTCCCCAAATCTGAAGATGATGCGCAAAAGCTCAGTAACGAACGCAACACCAATTCGCAAACAAAGGCCTTCTCCTATGTCACCTTCATCTTCTTCTTCATCTCCTTTTCATTCTCCAGCACAAGCTTTACTTCGTTCTCGCCGTTGGTCATCCTCGCCATCACAGATCTGCCGCCTCACTGACTCACCCTTCTCGCAATTACACGAATTCGGACCCCGCCAGACACTTGCGATTGGGGCAAACCCGAAGAAGAAGTGAATTGGTCGGCAGAGAAGAGAATCATGGCATTGGAGGCTTAATTGTAATTCAGGATTTTGGGTTTGAAATTGACCAATTTGTGAGAAAAACTGGGATTCATGTACACTAAATAGGGGTATTAATGGGACCAAAAAATTAAAGGGATTGATTGTAGAAAACTGTAAATGTTTGAAACATGATGTACATCCCCGGACACTTCAATAACTATTGATGTACAGTGAAGATAGATATTTATATAGTGAGGAATGTTGATTAATTAGTATAGGTGCCCTTAATACCCCTATTCAATGTAGAACAAAAGAAAGGTTACGGTAGATTATGCCCCGATTAGGGTAGTGGGTCTTCGAGAAGTACAAATCAGTTTGTAAGGTGAGCACCCCAAAATGCAGCACTGACCCCAAATTGCCATCATCACTACGGGTACACCTCCAAAATCATTATGTACCAATGTGGAAGAAACAATCCAAAAACCTTTACCAAAAAAACTTTGATCCTTCATAAATTTTTGCCTACAATATCCAAATGTCACATTCTGTAGTGTGTTGGAATTTCCTTCCACTTGCCAATAAGAAAATATGAAAACTTGACTAGTCTAATAATAGTAAATAGGCACAATAGTGTTTTTACAAATGCCCACTTTTTGATATGCAGAGGCAAAATGGAGCATGTAGGAGAGTCAAAGATTGTGAGATTAGACATCATAGAAGTTTTGGGAGGCTAAAATGCCCCACACTAAAGAAAGGAAAATTGTACAAATGGCACATCACATTGAATTGCAAATCAAACCAATTGAGGATGAAACTAAGACCTAGTATAAAAAGTACTTTATTAAAGCCTTTGCAATAGAAAAATTGGTTGGTGCTAGAAGCTTAGCACATTGTTTTTCATAATGAGGGTTAATTTCTGCATTACCTAGTCTATTTTGCATATATTGAACTCTTATCCATAAGTATATATAGTGTAGCAAGTTACACTTGTATTAGTCTCTACTATTCACTAAAGCCCTCCTTGATATTCATTGGTTAACATATAATGATATGTTGGAATTTTATCCAATTGTAATACAAATCTATACTATTATTGTTTCTATGTTTGTGACATAAGTCACGATTTCTTTAACTGCCAAGCCAACAAGGGCATGCTTGGTGTTAATGGAAAGCCTTTGGAGAGGGTCCATGCTCAAAAAAAAATTCATGTCATTCTATAGTAATTGGACATGGCAAAAGCTATTGAATTTCAAAGTTTTTAATACACTATAAATTAGAAAATTGGTTGTAGTGGGCCATCAAGCTATTTGGCCTAATTATAGGTTGATGATACATAGAATGCTTTGGCAGCTGCAATGTAGTGTTGACATTTTTTATCTATACTTTTACTTTCATTTTTTCCTAAAATTTATTGTCTAGTTTAAGTCTTTAGCTTCATACTTGATGCCATTACAAATGAAGGATGGGAATTGCCATTATGAACCAATATATAAATAAATAATTAGTGATTTCCACCTTTCCATTCATTGAGGAAAAAGGGGGATTTTATAGATCTATCTTAAAAGCCATTTAGCTAAATGCTTAATAAGCCGCCAATTGCTAGTGTAACTAATCTTCATGAGATGGAATTTATGATGTCCATTAAGAATGGCATAAAAAGCAATTCAACTATGTAGTTATAACTTGGAGCTAGGAATGTATATTTGTGTAACTTTGGCTCATAGTAGGGTAAGAAATAGAAACAAACTATTTTTTCTTGAATTAGTAATAGACTAAAGATTCTTTTGAATTGGAAATAGGTTGAGTATTTTTTGGAATTAGAGATAAGGTAGACAAATCCATTTCTATTTGTTGCCTAATTCCTTCATCCTACTTTGGGACCCAATTATGTCCAAAAAATCATCCAAATCCATTTATTTTTGGAAAAAATCATTGCATTGACGCCAATAAGGGGTAATGTGCAGGGCTTTTATTTTCATTTTTTGGAAATCGCCTTTAAGGCGAACTAGACTGAAATATTGAAGTGCGAATGGCGACATTGTACCTTTGAATGGTTCATTTCAGTGGCGACATATCAATTTGCATGGAGAGACTTCTGGCGATTTACAAATGAAATGATTTTTGGTAGTAGCAACGTGCTACTATGAAATAGTGCAAAGAAGGCGATATTATATATATATAATCGGTGCAAACATGGCGATTTATAGTCCATCAATCACAGCATGAGTGGCGAATTTTTTGAGCAAGATAGAAATTTTAGATGATTTCATGGTGAAAGACTGTTGCAAATAAATGCACCAGTAATAGATGAACAATTGTATGCTACAACTTCTCTCTCTTCTACACACTAAGCATGGGACAGATAATGGCCTCTCTCTCCAGCATGAAACCAATCTTCAAACACCCTCTGATATGGAAAAGTCTCCAACGTGAAAATTTTTTGGGAGTACATTCCAACTGCCACCTCTAGGTTCTCCACTAGTGTAGCCCTCCACTTAGATTTCAAAAAAGCAAGTGATGAAAATGTGCGCTCATCCTCTAGAGAGCTAATGACATGTGTGACAACAATCTCGGCTAGCTTTATGAACTCTATGAAGTTCTTAGTTAGGTTGTTGTTGCCATCAAGGACTCTCCAAACTTTTATAAGTAGGTTCACATCAAAAGGTGGTAGCATTGCTGCCCGAGCATTGGATTTCATACAAACTTTGAATAAGCCCCGTTGTGACATTAGTAGATCACGGTTGATCAAGGGAGGGAGTAGTAGCTTGTCATTGCCTGAACCTAGAACTTTCCCATGTCCATATGCTTCCATGAGGACTCGTAGGTGGGCATCAAACTGCTCTTCCGAATTGCCATCACACCAAAACTGTGGATACATGATACCCAATGCGTTCATGACATTTTGGGTAGGAAAGCGACTATCCAACTCTTGCACCAACTGGGTTGCAACCCCTATATAGAACACCAAGCACATTATTAGCAAGGAACCCTCTTGACAACCACTGCCAAAAGCAATACCAAATTCACAAAGGTTCAACTTATGGCAGTTCACTGAGCCAATCAATTGACAAGAAAAGACTGCAATCAGAAGATAATCTTGAATTCCAAAGCTTCACAAGTCAAAAAGTAATTTGAATTCCAATAGGTACTGCTAGACAACTCTTCTCCACTTGATAGATTGGCTCAAGAACTCAAAGATGAACCTAAACCCCAAATGAAGCAAGCACATACAACCACAATTCAAACAAGTACATAAAACCACAAAATACTCTTGAGAATGAGGCTACAACCCAACCACAAGAGACAAGTAATTCATAGAGGCAAAGGTTAAGCATGAAGGCAAAACTTAAAAGAAATCTCACCACTGCATTCTTGTTTCACTTGGGCTAGTAAATTAGCCCAGACAGTCCTATCCACAGGCGCCAATTTGTGCTCAGCATGGATTTGTTCCCCATGACAAACAAAAGAAAGTATTGATGAACCATCGTTAAGGTTTGTGATCCATTTCAAATGAATCTGTTCATGGCTACAATCTAATAGATTTTGGAAAGCCCAAAATTCATCTGTGGAGAAGAAAGTGGCTGGATCCTCATACATAGTATGCAATGATGCTTGACAAATCTTCACTGCTGCAATAAAATCGCAGATGAAGACATTGCGTTTTTGTGCAAAAGAAACAAGGTTATCCACTACATCTAGTAGTGGCAACAATGCTACCATGCCCAACATGGTATATGGATCCAACAGTAGAAAAAGGCAACCCTAATCAAAATCCAAGCAATACAAATCAACCTATAATTCATCAACAACAAAAAGAAGTTAACATCAGAAGAGAGTGGTTTACGGTCAAGTAAAGTTAAACCAACCTTTAAGGCATGCTTGAACAAACATTAGAACATTAGAACTGAAAAGAAAGGAAAACTAGAACAAAAGAAGTGCAAGAAAATGCCAAAAGCAAAATAAGAACAAAAAACTAGAAGTCAATGACATGCATCACTTCTACCTTGTCGTTCTTGTTCAAATCAACGGTCATAGTATAGATGAGAGTGTGGTACTCTGAGAGTAGACGCCGTAGCGGCTCAATGAAAGAGACCCAACGAGTTTCCACACGTTTCAGCATCTTGAGGCCTTTTGTTTTTGTCAATTCCGCCAATGCTTTGAATTGCGTCAGGCGCTTGGGACTTTTGTTGAAGTAGGCATGAGTCCCTTGCAAGACCTTGCTAATGGATTCGAAAATCCCTAAGCTCTCTAAGGTCTTAAACGCCAAATTGCATCTATGTGCAACACAGTGGACCCCATGGCAGAAAGGTGCAAATTGCTCTTTAATTTGAGTAGTAACACCAATACGCAAACCTGAAAGCGTGGAAGCTCTGTCACAACCGAAACTAATCAACTTGGCAGCCACTGTTTTCGTCTCTAAGCCACCACCAATAGCAATTGCTTCAACAATCAGTTTGGTAAGATTTTGTGCATTAGGAGCACAATCAACTCGTTGCAACGCTAGGAGTAAGGGCATCCTCACCCAATCACAAACTACATAACCATGGATTGACAAGTAAGATGCATTATCAATAGCCGTCACCTCATCTACTGTCACTGCCAAAACATTAGTCTTTTGAACAAGTTTGTGGATCTCCTGCACAACAACCTTATGTATGAAAGATGCCATAACCCAACCACTATTGTCACACCAATGAGGACTAGGTAAATCCGGGACAACCAACAACCTATACAGACTTTGATGTGCCTCAAACTCCACCATTGGACAACCACTCTGAAGGATTTGGAATATGGTGGCAAACTGAATCCTTTTCCTACGTGATTCCACTGTTGTGCAGTGGTTAACTTGTTCCAAGATGGAGGACGGTGCTTTGGCAGCATACAATTGTAAATTCTTTCGGTGCTTGCATTGGGTTGCAATGTAGTGTTCACCTTTTTTCACACCATATTGTAGCAAGTCCTTCTTGGCAGTGCGTTTTCCATCGTGCTTCCACAAAGTGTCTGATTTTGGGGCCATAACACAAGGTTTTCGGTCGAATTCGCTGTAGACTTTGCAACGGACCATGTGCAGAATACCATCAGTGGCAAGAATGCCCTCAGCCCAAGGCAATTTGGCAGCCCACTCGGTTTGGAACTTCCTGTGTTTGTCGTAATGCTATTGGGCCTGACTCTTGGTAGTTTTGGCCTTCCCCTTTTCAGTTGTTCCCTTCTTCCCCAGTGGAGAATTAGCCTCATCGTCTTCCCCCTTGCTGGCATCAGGAATCTCCTTCAAGTTTCAATTTTCTTCAAATGAATCGGACAACGTAATGTGGGGCGATTTGGAGCTTACAATGAGAGTGTCTTCAGATCCGATTGACGACCCTAGTGTTGTGTCAATGGACACAATCTTTTGACTAGCAGACTTAAAGGCTCCAGAATCAAAGGAAGGGTAATCAGGGACCCCATCAAACTCAGCTTTGGGCACATCTGGGAAGCGACTGTCGAGGACTACAAAAAGAGGTTGCCCTAGTTGCGATCCACGCGTGTTGGTAAAGTAGGTCTGCAATGTCGCCTTCTTCATCACCTTCTTTGATGTCAAAGACTTCACTTGCTTTTCCCATTGTGACGCCGCAACCTTCAATTCTGCATTCTTCTCCAATTGTACAACATGCACCGTTGAGCCTGCCAAAATTTCTAGAGATTTATCGTCACTGGATTCCATGCTGAGAAATTTTCCAACTCAAACACCCAAAGCAAGAAGCACCTAGACACAAGTATTGATCTAACAACACACAATAGGAAGACCACACAAAGAGAAAAAAAGCCAAACAAAGGTACAAAACTAGAAAAGCCTAAACACGAGAACCATGAGAAGGGTACACAGACACGACACAAACACAACACCACACCACTGCCACCACAATCTCGAACTGCCAACACAGGCACAACATAGACCTAGACACAATAGCGAAGTAGGGTCTCGAATCGCAAGCACATGCACGACACAGACCCAAACACAACACTGAGGTAGGGTCTCGAATCGCAAGACAGGCATGACTCAGAGCCAATTCAGACCTAGATGCAAGCATTGAGACTCTAGTAGAAATTACGAACACAGGCATGAACTACAAAAACAGTCCAAGCTAGAAACACAACTCGAACTAGAAACACAGGCACAAATTGGAAACACAAAAACCCAAGTACGAAACTAGAAACACAATTCAAAAACAAAGCATTGGTAATAATGCATTGATTCCACCGAAGTCTTGGCGGCGCCTCGTCCATCATGTACTGAAACCTGCAGTAAACAACAATGAAGTGGAAACGTAGTAGAAACTAATTCACAACGTTGCAAATCCCTGCTAGTACACCAAAGGCCCTCAAACCAAAATTGGCGAATAGGTCTAGAGTGAGAGTGGGGAGTGGCGATCAATGCAAAAATCATGAGAGCGCGGAGTGGCGATCAATGAAGAAATCATGAGAGCGAGGAGTGGCGATCAAGACAAGAAGACTGCAGCAGGAGTGGCGATGGAGGGAAGCAAGGCGATTTTGAATGGCGAGGAGCGCCCCCCGAAAGTTCGCCTTGATTAGGGTTTTCCGGTGACCCTCCTAGTTGTGCAGCCGCCCTAGCCGAGTATACTTGGCGACTGGGCATCTCAAGCCCCCACTTGTTGGTGCCCCTGTGGCTACTAGGGTATGAGCCCAGGTGCATGGGAGGCGAAATTCAATCAAAATTCCCCCCAAAATTCCAAAGGCGGTTCGCCCAAGGGAAATTCTAAGTGCAAAATGGCACTCAAAAGCCAAATTTAAAAGCCCTGGTAATGTGTCAATCCTTTAATGGTGAATACTTAAAAACCATTGGATATATGGGAGAGTAGTTAGTGGTTGTTTATAGAATTTCCTTGATTCCATCAATGGTTTTGTAATTTTAGGGCAGATCACTTCAAAAATTTATAGAAATTACAATTTTAATCAAAAAATTATAATTCTACTTGAGTTTGATTTGTGAAACAAGTGCACACCTCTGAAAATTATGTGCCCCTCTTGGAGTTGGACCTAAGATATTTAGATTGCTAGTTTGCATGGTAATACCTTAGGTTGGGTTTTCTATGTTGTAGAAAATTGGTAGCAAGGTAAACTTGGATTGAGTTGATTGTAGGCAAGCATTGGGAATGCAAAAGTGTTCTAAACTACTTAGATACTACAAAATGAATAGTCAGTGGGAACAAGAATGATATGGCTACTTCATCACAACATCTAGTATGCATCTAAATTGTTAGTTTGGTTAATTTTGTAGTATTCTTGAATTTGTTGGTGTGATTTTTCCTCCTAAAAATGTGAATATCAAAGAAGAACACAAATCATTTTCAAAGGGGGACAAGTCGCATTCAGACATTGGCCATTGAACTTTTCCAAAAATGTGAAAGGGGGTATATGTGTCACTTTGCCTTTGGCTGAAAAATTAACATGGATGCACGAGACATTTCTCCCCCCCTCCCCTACTTGTATTTTTGTAACATATGCTTCACCTACAAACACTATGGAACAATGTATATCTGTATGACAACATCTTTATATCATACATATCCCATATATATTTCACATCCTGTACATATTTTGTATTCCATATCTATCCTATGTATCCGTATCTATATCCATATCCATCTTATTTATTTTTCAAAATCAATGGCATTGGAGGATTTTTTTTGTTTATGAGATTGATGGCTCTTGATTTTTACAAAGAAAGGGGGTGCATTATTTGCAACTTGAATTTGGATGCATCATCATAGGAGATAGAATTGTAGGCACCCATAGTAGCCCACTAACTTTACATTGGCTTGTTTTGTTTCTTGAGATGGACAAAGGTGAAGTTCACTATCTTGATCTTGGAGTATTTTTGATAAACTTCAAAAACTTCACTATACAAAATTCTTATGTATTATTCTATAAACTCTTAAGTCCTTCTATACTTAGAATGAGTAGATGATGATAGGCCTTAAATTGCAAACTTTGGATTACTGTTAATCCATCTTGGAGAGAGTAGATACACTTTTCTAAATTTTTGTATAACAAATGACTCATGCATGTAGCAATGCTTATGTATTAGCAAAAAACTTGCATAATGATATGGATAAAAGTTGGGACTTGACCTACCATGATGTAAGTTTCAAACTCTATATGATAAAATTAGATTAGTGCGTGTTCTCAAGATATTCCAAAAAAATTACTTTTATTTTTTTACATTTTTTCATATTTTTAATCTTACATTCTTAGTTTTTTAAATTTTATTTCTTTTATTGGGTTTTTTGTTTTGATTATTTGTTTGTGGTGGTATTTGAGATCTTTATCATCTCTAGGTTGTTGGAAATACCTTTAGTACTATTGGAAAGCCCTCTTTATGATTGGATGTGAGCACTAAGTAAGTTTCGTGGAATTCCAACAAATGGAGTGGGAGATACTAAATTTCAAATTTTTGTAGGCAATGGAAAGAAGAAAATTAGTTGTGAAAAAACACTAATATCAAAATTTAGTACAACAAATAATTTTCTATATTTGAAAAATAAAAATGGATATGAAAAGGGATTTAAACCCTAAAGTCCTAAGGCCTTTTATTTGTAAAAAGCACTCACAAGTGCCATTTCCAATGCAAAGAGCAAAATAAATTTAATAGTCTTTTTTTGCATACCTAACTATGGGATCTTGTAGTAGAATAGTATCCAAATGTGTGGAAAAAATTTCAAACTCTTTGACATCATGGATTTCAAGATAAACACATTCAAAGTGAAGAAATCATGTTTTTTTGGCACCATGGCAAACTAGTTTTATGAGACTTTGAATCTTCTTTACTTAAAAAAAATTTTACACTATAGATTTCGAACCATAAAATCTTATCACAAAGAATTGAGTCAGGAATATAAAAAGAATCACAATTAAGAAAATAATGTGATTTTTATTCTTTAAAAATTTATGAAATAGAAAAAGGTACATCATAGAGGGGAAAACTAATTAGTTATAATTAGTAACAACTCTGAGATGGAATTAAAACACACCAATCCCAATGTTGAGATTGTTCTAACAATCAAAGTTAACCATGAGGAACTTTTTGTTTTGAAAAATTCTAAAATTTAAGCTCAAAAACGAATCCTATATGTTATTTTTTCAAAACAATACAATAATTGCCCACAAAACAAGATGCTCCATAACTTTCACATCACAAATCCAAAAGGAAGGAATCAAAGCTTTCCACATGGAAAAAATACAATGTAAGAGAAAAAAAATTTCAATTATTTCAATATTTGTGGATTTGTTTTTTTGTTGCTTGGCTAGTTCAATTTTGGGCTTATTGTGGTATAACTTTTGCCTCCAAGCACCAATAAAAATAGAAATTATATTTACAAAAAATTATTAAAATTTTCTATCTTATGAAAAAGTTTCACAAAAAATTGAGCTCATAAAAACCTACCCAAAATCCATTTTGTCCCCCAAGGGGACATTGGAACTTTAGGGATGAAGTAAAGATTAGCCACCACTTTTTTTCCAATTACAATGACATACAAATGATTGTGGCAACAAAACAACATACACACTAGTGACACAACAAAGAGTCAACTTTGTAAATTGATTCGGCTTGTGAGCATGTGCCTTGGTATAGGATAAGGTTGATCATGTATGTTTCAAAAAGAGGAATTTGTACTCTAATTAGATGCTTTTCACTTGAGGTATTATCTATGCAAAATAATAAAAAAAATATGTGAGCACTCTCATAAGCCAAAGCTGTTACCATTTCTAAGCTCTTGATCAATGAGATTGTTTAATAAGGTAAGCTTATGTTATCTTCTTGTAAACAACTCCACTTGCTTCTCCAAACTGATTTTCCACACAGAAGAAGTCATTTTTTTCAACAGGGTTGAAAACTGAGAAACCGAATGTGAAGTCTTGAATTTTTAAAACATGTCAATTGTTCAGTGCTGCCCCCACAAATGACCACTCAGGATTCTGAGAATTTTGGAAGTATTTTATATTACTCTGGCTTATTATTAATTAGTTTTGAAGCCACATGCTCTACAGCACTGTGCAACTTGAAAGCAGGAGTGGCATGAATTTCTATAGTGAAGCACGAGCACACTAATAAGTGTGACAAAAGGCCGTCTTAGCTGCGTGTTTGAAAAAGTATGACTTTGTCCACATCCGCAACATAGCATTGTATAATCAGGCAATGTTCCTTCCCATGCTGGAAACGTATTACGCCTACTGAGATTTCTAGATGCCTGAGAGGGACTTTCAGTAAAGGTTAAGTCCAAATATTGGGGTTGGCTGAGAAGCTATCAATAAGACAATTTTGTTCACTGTTGCTGGTCCCCCTTTTCAAAGATGGAAAAAGTGGGGACCTTTGCCTTATTGGTAAACAATGTTCAATGAACATCATTGAAGCCATTCATTGCAAATCCCCCGCCCTCTTTAGTCAATTGCATAGTGCACTAGATGGAAACGTAACGCATTGCTACTTCTTATGGTCTTCGTGTGATTATAGTAGAACCTCTTTAAAGTGATAAGAATGGGACTCGTCTAACACATTAGATAAGAGAGGGTATTGCATTAGGGAGGGGCATGATCTTTGTATGTAGTTCATATTGTTAACCCCTAAAGGACTAAACGGTGTTTTTTGGCAACATAGTGATTTCGGACAGCTCACTACGAATGGAATTTTTATTTTTTTTCTTTGAAATTTTCACACAACATGTGCCCAAGGAGTAGCTTTAAGACCCAACAATTTTCATAACTTTTGTGTATATGGTTAAAAAGTTATTGTATGATATGTTGTTTTCATTGCTCAACGGGTAGCCTAGGCAACAAAAAAAAACTTCTTTAAAAATCACTATTTTTAAAAATAAAAATTTGAAATTTATTTTTCTGATTTATATATACATGGAAAGCTTTGAATCATTCCATTTTGATTTTTGAGAGGAAAGTTATGAAGAGTTTTAGTTGTGGGTAGTTTGTACTATAGGTAGTAATGGAATCTCTACTCTAAAATAAACTTTGAAGACCTTTATTTAACTCAATTTTCATTATTTTGGGGAAAAAATAAAAACATGAGTTGTAGATTGTTTATTACAAAAATTTAACCATTGGGATTGGCATTTTCAATTCCATAAATAAATTATTAACAATTTAGTATTTTGAATCATTCTCTACTTCTTTCAACTTACTATTTTTTTCCTATATGTTGTACAATTCCAAATGATCTAAAGTTTTTCAAGCATGTAGACAACATGACTTGAAGAATGAATCCAAAGAGTTACAACCATTTTGGACATTTTTTCATAATGATCTGACCTTGTGAAGTGCATCTGCTCAGATTTTTGTAGGGCCAAAAAATGGCTTTTTGTCACTTCAAATGCTGATATCTTGCAATCCAAATGGTGGAAATTTCTGAATTTTTTTCAAATCTTTCCAAACCAACGTACTACAAGATCCTATAGTTATATGTGTTCAAAAATGTGTTTTTTCTAAAATATGGTACTTGAACTAGAGATGACAGTTTTGGATTGTTTTGGTGAAAACATGGTCAAATACCTTTAGGGGTTAACCCCTAAAAGCCTAAGCTGCATTTTTTGGCAACATAGTGATTTTGGGCAACTCACTACAAATGAAATTTTTATTTTTTGTCTTTGAAATTTTCACACAACATGTGCCTGAAGAGTATCTTTAAGGTGCAACAATTTTCATAAATTTTGACTACATGGTTAAAAAGTTATTGCATGATATGTAATTTTCATTTGATGGTGGGTAGCCTAGGCAACTCAAAAAACTTCTTGACAAATCACTTTTTTTTTTTTTTTTTAAATTTGAAATTGATTCTCTAGATTTATATATATGCTAGAAGCTTTGAATCATTCTATTTTGATTAATGAGATGAAGGTTATGAGGATTTTTAGTTTGTGAGTAGGTATGGTTTTCAAAGACTCGATAGCTACCCACAAACTAAAAATCCTCATAACTTTCATCTCATTAATCAAAATAGAATGATTCAAAGCTTCTAGCATATATATAAATCTAGAGAATCAATTTCAAAATAATTTTTATTTTTTTAAAAAGTGATTTGTTAGGAAGTTTTTTGAGCTACCCAGGCTGCTTGTCATCAAATGAAAATTACATATTATGTAATCACTTTTTAACCATGTAGTCAAAATTTATGAAAATTGTCGCACCTTAAAGATACTCTTCAAGCACATGTTGTGTGAAAATTTCAAAGACAAAAATTAAAAATTTCGTTTGTAGTGAGTTGCTTGAAATCGGTATGTTGCCAAAAAATGCAACTTGGGCCTTTAGGGGTTAAGTCGGGACTAACAATCAATGGGGTTTGATAGAAATTTATTGAATGAGGGAGGTTCCACTTTATCATATGAAGTGAAAGGTACTAACCTTTATCAAAGTTTTGCAAGTTAAGAAAAATTATAAGTTTAGTTTGTTTATTTATCCTTCAATTGTTATTTTAAACTAAAAACTTTCATTGTAGTCATGAAGAAATTAATGTGAAGATTATATGAAATTGGCATCATAGATAAAACTGAATTTGGATACATTGAAGGGCCTATGAACTTCATATGCCAATGACAAAGGGCACTAGACCCAAAACCAAAGAAATATATCTCCTAAAAACTGTGACAATTGGTCTAGTTTGCCATATGGGTCTTCTTGTACGTCTTATAGTATCATTAGTCTATGTTGCCCACTGTTTCTACCTCAAAAGTTAATTCAATGGTTAAGAGGCATAGAAATTGTTATATATTTCATTTTTTTATGAGAAATAAGAAAAATCATTAATTATATTTTTATTTCTTTTGAGGCTATTAGAATACTAGAAAAAGAAGGGAGTATCTTCTTTCCCTTGAAGTCATTTAAATATTGGAACTAAATATTATTCTTCCTACTAATAGCAGTAGAAAAATAAAATATAAAGAGTATGCAAATATCCAATTGAGTTAAGGGTGATTGCAAGAAATACCTGTCCTATTTTGTCACACATTGCATATTGATATGATTTTTGGCCATAACTTATGTGTTTTGACTCCAAATGACTTAAGATTGTAAAGAAGGTACTCATGACTATTATAGACCTTGCCTAATTTTTTTTCGTAATTTTCAAAAATAACATACTATCCAAAAATAGAGCTCAATTCAATGTCATACTTGGTAGTTTGGAGGTTTTTAGTACTATTTAGAACCCAAGTAAACGAATTTTGAGCTGAAATTTTGAAGTGATGGTCTTCTAGTAGACTTATAGCTAATGGCCTAAGGAATTTTAAAAAATAAGTAAATTTATGTCGTGTGGAAGTCTACAAAGTGAGATTCTTTTTGCTTGCATTTTGAAACATATAAAATATTATGTTGGTGGTTCTTTTGGTGAATGGCCACCTCCATAGAGTTGTTACATATGGCTAGTTTTTATTTTTTGTATTTTTTAATTTTTACTATTTTTCCCTAATTAAAACATCAAGGTATGTATTTTCTTAAGATTTGGCACTTTTCTAGTTCTCCTACTTAGAGAATTTTTCTATGCAACTCCTTCCATGGGTACCTTCATTTTAAAGGTGTACACATTATTCATATTTTTTAAAATTTAAAAAAAATAGTTTTCTAATTTTAAAGTACTCCCCAAAAAATCATGAATACTATTGAAAATGCAACAAATAAGCCAGGTGTTTCTTGCAATCACCCTTATCTTGTGTACATAACATTCAATAGCAGTCACTTCTAATCCTTCCCTTGAACGGAATGATGTGGAATATTTCACACCCAATCAATAACTATAGATATAAGTGTCAAAAATTGTTAGAAAATTGAAGTGCACTCACTTGGATGTCTAGGTCACAATTGCAAATTAGGTTCATTCGTAGAATAAATGTTTTTAAATAAAATTTTCAACAAAATAGTATTCAATGATTTCAAACAACGAAATTACCTTACTTTGTTTTAGAATCCATTCATAATTTTCAATTTGAATTTTGAATGACAAGTTTTTTATATACACATAGGGTGGTAGGAGGTAAAACAAACAATATAGGATATATGAATTAGAATTCGTGAGAGCTCTATTGCTTATAGTTAAGTCAAATTAAAGCAGTAATTATTTTTGAAAAGTACAATTCTAGACCTCATTTAGGAATAGTAGAATGACTTTTTTCAAAAATAATTGAACAAAAAAAAGTTGGAAAATTAGGTTAAATTTCAACTACAAAAATCCATTTGTGGTTTCAAGCCTCCAATCAAAAGTAATAGACAAATTTCAAAGAGGGGCTAGAAGGGACATTTTCTTTGACATTCTCAAACACTCTCTTTGAACTTTGTTCATACCTTTTGATTGGAGTGTTGAAATCTTAAATGGATTTTTGGAGATGAAATATAATTTGATTTTCCAATTTTTTTTGAAGAAAGTTATTCTATTATGCCTAAATGAGGTCTAAAATTCTACTCTTAAAGTAAGTTTTGTATTTTGACAATTAACAGTGAAGCTTGTACTCATCTTTAAATTATTCAATACCCTTGGAAGATTCATAGTGGACTATGAATTTCAATATAAAAATGATATCTTGACCTTCCATTTCTACAAATATCAATGATGCAATCCTTTCATTTTATCATTAAAATTTGTCTTTCATGACAAATGGTTAACCCCTAAATATCTAGATTCATCTCGAGAAATGACGATTTGAGAAAAATCATTATAAAGAGCTACTTAGAAGCATATTTTGGAACTGAAATGCAAATAGAAGTTGTAGAATATGATTTGTAGATTCCATCTGTATGGTTAGATTTACCAATGCTATCACCAATCTTTTTTTTTTATAAATTTTGAAAGAGAAATTCCAAAATTCCTTCAAAATTCGATTGCAAGAAAATATTATCATTTTTTGAGTAAAATTTGTTGGAATGGATTTGAAATGAGTTTCTCTACACATGGTGATTTTTTGAAATTTTTGTGTTCTTTCTATCTATGACCTCATTTTGGCTAATCGAGTTTTGAACTAAAGTCAATGCAATTTGAGCACTTGACATACTTGCACATTCATAATTTTAGAAAAATATGAACTCTAGTAACACCAAATCCAACCCTTAGATAGGAAAACAACTTGATAACGTATCTTCACAAATTAAAATAACTTTCATCCAAGTAGTTAGGAAGATGAAACTGGAGTTTCAATCTGTTCATCATCTAGAAAATAGACGTCGACGCGTTTGGGGGTTAAATTGCATTTGTACAATTATTTGTTGATTTTTATATCTGGTCCACAATCAACAAACGAAATGGAGCACACCATAAATGTACTACCTCTATCCTAGTACAGAAGCTTCCACAATAATGTGGATGAATTTTGTGGATGAGGACTCCACAGAGAAAAAGGCAGCCTCTCTGAAGGCTACGGAATGTTATGTAATACAGTGGACAACGAAATTCCGTTTCACTTGTTTCACCAAAACAAAGTGAACTGCAAAAAACTAGTCGGTAAGTTACTGTGCTTCTTTCCTCATTTCCTGATAGCGTGCGATTGAAACACCAAAAGTCAGGAACTATATCGGTTGAATCGCCATCCTTCTGGGGGAGGACCTACTTGGAGCATGAGCCTGATCGATGCAGACTTTTGTGGATCGGGTCCTAAGGATGATCGAATGAATACAAGAGCAATTGGTAGAGAAAATGGTGGCAGCCAAGAACAATATCTTAATTTATGCACTCCGCAAGTAGGTGAGAAGCTACTTTCATTGTAGGAGACTGGTGCCTATGCAACTCAAGATGTTCGAAGAAACCACTTCATGAGTTGCAGTTGGGTGTCGCGACGGTCACGACGGTGGCGTTTTCGATTGCATTGGCGGCATCAAGGTCAGTACTTAAAGGAAACAAGCATTCCAGTTTCCACAGTCAGGCATTCCAGTTGTACTTGGGGGTTCTTCAATTCGAATGCGTAGGCATAAATTTAGTGAGCTTTTGATTTTCATTACTAGTAAGTGATTACGGACTACTAGGCTAACGACCATGGCTGCTGGAAGGGGGCTTGGGCTCACTTGTTGCTGGGTGCTGGCTTTGCTGGCCTTATCAAGAGCTTCGGGGCTTGCAAATGCGCAGCAGACTGAGAGGGGACTACTGGAGTTCAACTCCAACAAGGTGAGAGATCATTAATTTCAATCTCTTTCAATCTCACAATTCTTGCAGTATGTAGCTAGTAGCTAGTCGCTTGTTTAATTTTACCTCCTCAGTCGAGGATTACTGTGGTCCTGAATGGGAGGTGAAATTCATTACTTTCATAACGGAAGAAAAATAACGACTCTTACCAGTCCAAAGAATGAAGAGACTATTTCAATTGCGGAAATTCTACTAAGGAAGTCACATGCACACTTTCAGCAAGGGCTTCACTTAACCCCTAAAGTTCCTTGACTATGTTTTCACCAAAAACGTTCAAAAACTGCCATTTTTAGCACAAAAAACAAATTTAAGAAAAAAAACATTTTAGAAAACATGTAACCGTAGGATCTTGTATGAATTTGTTTTGAAAAGATGTGAAAAAAATTTCAGAAATTTCTACCGTGTGGATTGCAAGATATTAACATTTGAAGTGACAAAAATCAGATTTTTTGCCCTGCAAAAAACCGGGCAGCAGCACTTCAGAAAGTCACATTTGTATGAAAAAATGTCCAAAATGGTGGTGCATCTTTGGATCCATTCTTCAAGGCAAGTTGTCTATGTTCTTGAAAATTTTCGAATCATTTGGAATTGTACAACATATAGGAAAAAAATAGTAAGTAGAAAGAAGTAGAGAATAATTCAAAATACTAAATTGTCAAAATTTTAATTATGGAATTGAAAAATGACAATCCCAATGGTTTTAATGTGGTAATAAACAATCTACATCCTATGATTTTATTTTTTTCAAAAAATATTAAAAATTGAGTTAAATAAATGACTTCAAAGTTTATTTTAGAGTAGAGATTCCTTAACTGCCCGCAAACTAAAATTCCTCATAACTTTCATTACATTGATCAAAATGGACTAATTCAAAGCTTTCCCCACATATGTAAATCTAGAAAACCAATTTCAAATTTTTATTTTTGAAAAAAGTGATTTTTTCAGATCTACCTGAGCTGCCCGAGTTGAGAAATAAACAACATTTTGCATCATAACTTTTTACTTGTACACTCAAATGAAATGAAATTTAGCATGCATGAAAGATATTCCTTGTCCACACCTTGTCAAAAAATTGCAGCCTAAATGAGTGAAATCTCCACTCACATGTACCTGCCCAAAAAAGTTATGTTGCCAGAAACACAAGGCTGGTCCTTTAGGGGTTAATTGGTTTCATTTGTAACAATAATCTGTAACACGCCTGGATAGGAACAGAACCGAAGAATTCTCCGTTTATTTTGGAGGCGTTTGTCTTCACTAGCGCACTAGGTCTGGTGAATTAGTACACTCTCGACTTGCTAGGAGAAGATGAACTCAGTCATACTGCGGTCAAGTTTTCTTTCGTTGAGAAGGAGACGTTAAAAACTCATAATGTGGTGCCCAGTTCATGTTCAACCTTCTGATAAAGAAAAATGTATGCTTGTGAACATTCTTGATTCAATGGTTCAAGTTAGCATTATCTCCAATAACCTCCAGGAGCAGTTGAGCCTGAGTGGCGGCTCTTCCAATTCAGAGGCGATCTCATCCCCTCCACTTTGATCAGTAATAGTTGCTTCCCTAGAATCTCAGATCTATTCTACTGATAGTTTCTACTCATTCATGCTAGTAACATCAATTTTGTTAATTGACAGTACTATTCCACTACTTCGACACTTCCTGACGCTCGTGGATTACAATGTAAATGTTTACTTGTCCTAGTTTGGAGAGCGCTATGTACATAGATGTATGTCACAAGTTTTGGCTCCAAAATCGCACCAATTTAACAAAATTGATACTTATTTAGTGCTTGAACTTCACTACCACCGGGACTACCACTCATTCATGCAAATGAGATGTTTAGGGTGAATAGTATAGCTTAGAGAGGCTTGTGTAACTTGATGATCTCTATTGAATTAAGGTTAAGAGTATAACAATTGCATGCAAAATATTTACCTCTAGCCAATTCTTAAAGAAACATCTTGCCTCGCTTGACACTATGATGTGATGTTTGAGTTGAAACTATTGAATGATGTATTTGGTTCATGAACGTGAATTTTGTTAACTTAACGATATTCTATGCACCAGTTTGACATTTACATTAACTTGTTTTACCGACAGGTATGCAAATTAGAATGCCAATTGCTTCTTCTCCACATTATTGTGCTCTCTATGCTTAAGTTTCCCACCTCCGCCCCTCCTCCACCCCTCCTCTTGTCTGTTTAAATTATTGCGTTTCCTTCCTTGCGCCATTTTAATGGAATTGGACCAATTTAACAAAAGTGACGTTCAGGTCCTTCGAGCTAGCTTGATGCACCGAGACCACCCAGAGTCGCCATTGAGTGTGCCAGGCACCACCACTGAGGCCCGTTTCCACGCCACAGCCGCACGCGAAAATGCTCGCTTGGCGCGTCGGAGCCTGGCTGCTGCTGCGGTGGAATTCAACACCTCCATCGGCTCTGCGATACCCGAGGGAGATTTAGAATATGTCATCACTCTGTACTTGGGCACTCCTGTGCAAAAATTCGTTCTCCTGATGGACACCGGGAGTGATTTGCTGTGGGTGCAATGTGTCCCTTGCATCCAATGTTACAATGACACAAGTCCGTTTTTCGACCCCTCCAAGTCCAGCACCTACTCGGCGGTTTCTTGCAACAACTCATACTGTAACCAGACGTTGGTAAGTTCACAAACAGGAGTTCTCACAGAAGACGTCTCTTCCAAAGTCTTTTCAATTGTTTTAGTTACCTAGTAAAACACAGTATCAGATTTTGGGGTTTTTTCCACATATTTTTTTTGAGATTATGGAAACCAAAAAACTTCTACAAAGTCTAATTTTAGTGAAGCTAAGATGCAATGGTTGAAAAAGAAAGGTATAGATAGTGAATTTCATTAAGATGGCGGTATTACGGTAAAATGGCGCAACATTCCTTAGAAATGGCGCAGAATATGTTAGAAATTGCACGACATTCCGTTAAAATGGCATGGAATATATCAGAAATGGCGGAATAATACAGCCGTTTGAATGAAATTCACCATATAGTAAAGAAGATCCCGCAGTTATAAGTTCTAAAAAAGGAGTAAAATTTGATCGATAGCCCTTTTTCATTCAGAATGTTAATTTTGGGCAGTTTTGTGAATAATTGTCAATTTCTAGCCCATGGACTCTTAGAGTTTAAGGAGTTTGTGAATATGCCGTAGTCTAGTATTTTTTTTCCTATGCGAGATGCTTGTGATCATCAGATTTGGACCAAAAGTATTTGAAGATTGAATGATTGTGATCTAAATTTTAGCATATACGGATTTGTATTGCAGTTAGGAGACCGGGCCTTTTGCAACAGTCTCCACACGTGCCAAATCCACTATGCATATGCCCAAGCTGGAAGTGAATATGAAGGTGTATTGTCAACTGAAACCATTTCATTCAATAACTCCACGGAGTCACCGGAGAGTGTCCCAAACATTCGATTTGGGTGTATGAATAACAATACAAACAGCCTTGGACAAGTTGATGGCATTGTTGGATTCGGTCGTGGTGCTTTTTCCCTGCCCAACCAGCTGAGTAGATTGAACTCCGTCAATGTGTTTTCGTATTGCCTTGTTCCCTACGCTGTGTCAACAACTTTAACTTCATCCTTGGTATTTGGGGTGCCGGACACTAGTAACGAATTTCAACTTGTGTACACTCCAATTTTAACTAATCGCTTTTATTATTGGGTCAATATGACGGGAATTAGCATCAATGGCGTGAAGGTAAAGATCTCGACAACGTCATTAGAATACAACTCGAGTTCAGGGTCTGGCGGAACAATTTTCGATTCAGGAACAACATATACCATATTCAGCGGAGACATTTGGACTGTTGTCTCACAGGTAATGTCAATTTCACAATCATGTTACAAAACTTTAGATTTTCAATAGCAAATCGCAATACTCTGCATCGATGGAATGTAATGTATCGATCATCATCTGATTGATATAATTATTTTGATCAAGGTTGTACTAACTTAACTTGGGTGAATTTAATTTTCTACAGCATTTCAAAGACCTCATCCCCTACCCATTAGTACCAATTTCCAACAGCAGCATACTGTGTTTCAATACCAGTGGAGTGCAAGACGTCGCGTATCCAAACATGACTCTTCATTTTTCAGGTCTTGATAGCACCATCGTCGATTTTGAATTAACTCGACAAAACCTGTTCATCCCAGTTGAAGATTACGTTGATTGCTTGTTTGTGGTTGATGGTGCAAGTATAATTGATGTTAACATCATTGGTAATACTGCCCAAGCAGACCATTATGTTGAGACTGATTCAGAAAATATGAAGATTGGATGGAAATCTACAGATTGTTCACTTCCTCTGTAGATATCTATTTGCAGAAGATTGAATCTTGAAGAGTCAGGAGGGTCTACAACAATATCAAATATAATGTTGAGTTGTTTAATACAATAAAAATTGTCTAGAGATTTTATTAGAGAACTTCTAATAAACCTCACTCTTTGATAAGTAGTTGTTGTGGAAAGGCAGCTACTGCCTCTTTTGAGTACATTGTGATAAAACTGTTGTTTTTCCTATTAACCACACCTCATTAACACATTAATAGATATTATGAAATGGATACACGTGTCATTTTTTCATTGAGTGTAAGACTTTTACTTCCAAAAATTCTCGAAGGAGTACAAATGTATCCTTTTTTAAAAAGAACTTTAAAAAATTTTATTCCAAAAAATTTGCGACAAGTGTTTCAGGAAAACCCATATTCATCATGAACTTAGCCCACAGTTATGTTCTACCCTAAAATCTTTGGAACCCGAAACCCTAATTTCTAGAGTCAGGTTTGTACTCCATGAACTTGAATCTTTAACTATTGTATGTTACGACACATGCTCTTATCATCACATGAGTCGATGAGTGACAAAGATTATGAATGACATTGTTGTACGCCTTTAGCAGTTGCGCAACCTCTCCAAAGTTATGGTGCAATTTCAAGAATGCCAAAACACAAGGACCTTCAAGATAAGCACACAAAAAAATAAAGAAAACAAGACACAGAGAATATCATTACTCCGTGTACCTAATGATCATGAGCTCACTATGGGCAAATTTGAGAAGTCTACTTGAAACTCTACTTTCTACTCTTTTGAAGGGAGCCAATGACGAGAGCAACCTGATACTTGTAAGACCTCCAATGAAGTACTTAATATCATGCTTACGAAATGAAAGAAAACTGTAACTTCTTAGGTTGTAGGATGTAGGCTGCAAACCCTAAACGTGACAATAAAATTCTAGCGAATGCCATTTTGCAATTTTGAGTTGTTCGAATTCAGACAAAAATTACCGAAAACAATTCATTTTGCAAAAGCACACAACCTAAGAGCAATAAGTATTGTATCCAAAGAAGCGCACCCACTTACTTGACTTATTGCAAATACTTCCTGAACAAATCTCTCCCAAATCAATCTTACACACTCACAGCGTTCACTAGCCCCCACGGATTGTCGGAACCGAATCCTTACCGAAACCGATTATGAACTCGCCGCGATCGAAACAGAGTGGGCACATTTCACTCTCTCGAAACAAACGAAGCATCGAGCACAAGGTACAAAAGTGGGGGATAGAATGAAAATGAAGCACGAAGCACAGAGTGCACAATGAAAAGAGGGCACAACATTGATATAGAGCACAGAATGAAGATGGAGCGCCAAACCCTATCTTCCACAGCCCCAAATCAATGGTCCCAATAATTTGTTCATACAACACTACATCGACGATTGTCCTAGCCTGTCACTTTCTTCTTACACGATCGACGGCCTATGTTCACCGCCATTTGCGGCAGGTTATTAAATGACATCAACGGTGCTCAAGGGGGGGTCAATTTTACTCAAGAAGATCCAATGGTCCTCATTTCATGGCAACAGGGGTGTGGCAAGAATAAGGTTGCCTGCCTCTTTTGGAGTCATTGTAAACCTTTGTAAAGTAATATTGATAGCCAGTCTCCGCCCGCCCGGGTTGCATTCAGAATGTAATAAGTGATAGTCATGTAGCAATAGAAAATGATAGTCGCTTAGCTACAAAAAAGTGAAAATGAGAACATATTGTGTACAGTACCTAGACCCAACGTGTTCTTGGTTTGTATAGTATAGTATGAAAAATCAATAATCATTGTGAACTCATCAATGCAATGACTGTGAACTTTAGTAATGCAATGACCCTCCCTGGTTGTAATAACCTCTCTAAAGTAATGTGTCAGATTGCTCCCAGACCTCTTGTTTTATAGAAGTTCTAATGTAATTGACCCAAAAGCATACAATAATGAGAAAGATTATTCATTATATTAGCTTCTTTTTGACTGACCATTGGGACACTACTAGGCAATTTGCTTCAAATTTTAGACTGGACATTTCTCACAAAAAATACTTTGATTCTTTATCTTCACAAAATCCTTTATTATCAAATGAAGGTGTCAGCATGTGAGGTTTAATACAAATTACACTTAATTTTTTAGTTGATAATGATTATCAAACTGATATAAGAATAAAAGATAGGGTTCTACTTTACTTCATTTAACCCCTAAAGTCTCATCATCCCAGCCTGCGAGAGACAAAAATGGATTTTGGACAGGTTCCTTGGAGCAAGACCTCTTGCTAATTTTTTTGAAACTTTTTTTTTCAATTAGAAAAACTTATTATCTTTTTGAAAATATAATATTTATTTCAATTGGTGCCCGGGAGCAAAAGTTATGTTAGAATAAGCCCAAATTTCAACTCATGAGCAACAAAAAAAAATCCACAAAAATTTGAAATTAAATTTAAAAAAATATAATCTCATAGATTATATTTTCTTCTTACATAGAAAGCTATGATTTATTCCATTTGGATTTATGATGTGAGAGTTATGGAGCATCTTGTTTTGCTAGCAATCAAAGCATCTTCTTGAAAAAATAACATATTGGATTCATTTCTTAGCTCAAATTTCATGGTTTTTTAGAATAAAAAGTTCAATATGGTCATTGCAAGAAACATCATGAAATTTCTATAGCATTTTCCATAGTACACTACTTTTTCTAGGGAGTACTTTATAATTGAAAAAAAATTGAAAACTGGAAAAAATATGTTTAATGTTTAAACCTTTAAGAAGAAGGTACATTAGGAAGGAAAAGCATAGAAAGATTCTCTAAGTAGGAAACCAAGAAAAGTACAAAAACTCGTGAAAATTGGCACTTTTGTATTTTCATTTGTAAAAAATAGGTTAAAAAAATTTAGAAATTTAAAAGAAATTGTGCATTTGGGAAGAGTTGATGGTGATGAGATTTCACCAAAAGAATAATTTTAGAATCATTTCAATGTTCAAATATTGCACACAATAGGAGTATTGTTTGCACTCATGTGGAGGACATAAAATGATATATTTTGAAATTTCCATTTGTAGATACAAGATTTCCTACTATGCAAATAGACCATGAAAGCTTCAACTCTAGATCATTAAATTTGGGGACTCTAAAGGTAGTAAAAATCCCTAAATTTAATTTGTGAAATTTTCTTAAAATGATTTTTAAATATAAAATGATTTTTTTTAATTTCTAAAAAACAAGGGATATAATTGACATCAAGTTAGATATGTTCAATAGAAATTTCATGTTCATTGGAATTGTGCTTAAAAAGTTATAGCAAATGACAAAAGATCACTCTCATTGTGATGGAGAATAGGACTGGTATTTCTTGCAAATAATGACCCAACACTATTAGTATTGATTGCTAAAAGAACTCCACCATTGGGATTAGTGTGCTCTAATTCCATCTTAGAGCTATTAATAGTTTCATTTTTACCTCTATTTTATATTTGATTCTAATTAACAATTTTTAAAGAATGAAAATAATGTTGTTATAGTGGATTTTTTTTATAGACTCTGAACTCAATTCTTTATGACATTTTTAAAAATGGAAAATATAAAATGCAAAATTTTTAAGTTATGAGGATTCAAATTCTTACAAACTAATTTGTCATAGTACCAAAAAACCATGTTTTCTTCACTTTGAACAAATTTATCTTGTATTCTACACAGTCAAAGTAAAAAAAATTCTAAACATTTTTATGCTAGTCTATGTCAAGATCCTACAATTAGATATGCAAAAAAAATGCAATTTTTTTTTTCGCTCAATACACTAGAAATAGCATTTTTGAGTGGATTTTTATGGGGGGAAAAAAACTTTGGGTCTTGAAAGAAAATAATAGGTTCTTGTGAATCAATCCATTCATGAAATTTGAAAGAAATATTTAAAGCAAAAGTTTTGACACCTAAAGTGTTAATGTCAGTTTTTCCTCAATTAACACTCAAAATTGCCATTTCTAATGCATTGAGCCAAGAAAACAAAAAGATGAATTTAATATGAATCTAATACTAAAATCTTGTAAAATACTTGTAGAAAATCAAGTAGTAAGAAGTTTAACCCCTGAATGACGCGGCGGACGTTTTATGTCCAATGGAGGTCAGAAAAGCGATTTGGAGGATGTAAACGAGTTGTTTTTCATCCGTTCTTTTTTTAATTGCAATCGTGCAGAAGGAAGTTGTCATGAAAACTCAGAATCAGACTCATTGAATGCTTTATTATTTTTGGGTAT
Source organism: Straminergon stramineum (assembly GCA_963920665.1). Classification (NCBI taxonomy): domain Eukaryota; kingdom Viridiplantae; phylum Streptophyta; class Bryopsida; order Hypnales; family Calliergonaceae; genus Straminergon; species Straminergon stramineum. Next base: position 3,170,090 of record OY987270.1, on the reverse strand, counting down.
GCCAAATTGTGTGAAGACAGTTGAGGACGGTAATAGGTTGCATGCTGCCCTTTCTTCAATTTCCGACTGGGCAACTTGACTGCAGCACTTGCCTGCCAGTGAACAACACAAGAATAGTGCCTTTTTCTGCGGTCAACACAGAATTTAGAATTGTTCACTACCCGCATCTCCCCCACGGTGACCAGCCCGGCATTTAGGGGTTAAGAAGTTTGATGTTAGAGAGTACAATTTATTACTATTTGAAGTGAAACAAAAAGTTTCATTAGATGGGATTTAGCTGCCTTGGAGGGCCGTTTCAGGCCAGTTCCCAAGGCTGGCCAGAATTTAAAATTATTAAAAAATTATTGAAAAATTAAAAAAATATGAAAAAAGAATATGAAAAATATTAAAATATTAAAAAATTAATTTAAAATTAATTTTTTATTATTATCCAACGTGGCCGTCGCCTGACCACGTTAGCGAGCTGCTGTGGCCAAGTTCCCACAGTCTTAGAACTTGTGAGAACTCACAGTCTTCCGTAGGAGCTCATTCTCATCTAATGTTTTGGCCCCCACCAAGAATTCCAAATTATTGTGATGGCCATTTGTGCAAATTTTTGTAATATGGATTTTAAATTTTATACTCAAGATTGTCTTATAAATATTCCCACCAATGATTTTATATAACCAAGACTTATAATATACCTAAAAATTTCCTATAATGTAAGGATATGCTTTTAAATTCAAAATAATCATATACTAGACTTGCTTGCATGTAAGTTTTCCACTACACACTTTGAAAATTCAAGAATCCCAATTATAGATTGAAAGACTCATTCATCCTTCACAAAATCAAAAGAAAAAAATATGAAAAATACCCCTTTAATTTCTATATAAAAAATAGAAGGCCAATGCAAAATCCTACAAGCTTAAGACTTTGGGCATCTAACAAGGACATGACCCATTATGTTCCCCCTTTTATCCTAGCTTGTTCCAAACATCATGTTCCTTATAGGTAACTTGGTACTTGAGCTCTTTACACACCTATTTATTCCTTCTAAATGGACTAAATACCATTTGAGATTTAGTTATTTCTAAGATGGCTAAAAAAAGGCTAGAAACAAACTATTCAAGCGGAATCTTTCAAATTGTTGTATAGCCCATGCCACATGCTCTCTCTTCAATCAAACTTATTGCCTTGGTGCAATTTGCCTTCTATGTTTCTTCATCTTTCTTATCCTATGTTTACGAATATTATCTTGACCAAGTTGCACACTAAATTGTTTTTCCAAAACCCTTGTTTCTAACTTCTACACCATGCAAAAAATTTGTGTGTGAAAATCATATTTCCTCAAACTTTGTAGAAAACTAGAACTACTAAAACATTATCAAAATATCATGTCCAAAATTGAGGTTGTAGTAATCTACTTCAAATCCAAAGTTACCTTTGAGGAGGCTTTTGGACATCATAGGATAATTCAATCAACAAGTGTTTATATTTGGAAAGGATATTATCCAAAAAGATTGTTTGATTACCTATACTCTATCCTTGTCATGAAATGTCATTTTCCACTTTAGTTGGTTCTTAATTCACTCCTTAGAGCATTCTCCATATATTGGCCAATAGGCTAGACAAATAAAAATAAGTTTTTGAATATTCAATCTGGAATTAGGATTTAAGAATACTATTGTTGGTAGCAAATCCTCAAATCCTTGAAATAGACATAGGAATATCCAAATCAAACTTTAAATGATCTTCATAGATTCAATTGATAATGAACAACAAATATAGAGGCCTTGGCAAATTATGTGTGGGAAAAATGTAGTACCATTTGTGTGATTCTCCTTCTTTAGGCATGGTTTGTTTTAGCCTTTGTAATTTCTTTAGGCTTACTTTAAAAGGAGACTATTTTAGTTATCCAAATTCCAAATAGCGATGTTCTTGTGTCTATTTTAAGTGATTTTGATACAACTTTAATCATAGCATTCTTAAGTTCTAATTCTATATTGGTCAAAAGTGAGTAATGTGTTTGACAAGAAAGCGTTATTATTTATCTTCTTTGAAAATGGAGGTTTAGGTCCTATCATTGCAATTCCAAGCTAGAAGAGAAAATTAAAAGAAATTTGCAACTCAAAGCATGCAAAAAAAGACTTTGATACCCTCTTTGTGCAAAGGCATGCCCTAACTCAATTTACGGAGAAGACTAGTCTCAAGTCCAAAGGATCACTAAACAATTGAGAAAATGCTTTCAATTGAGGATCAAACTCAAAGGTAATCATGATGAAGAATCTAGAACTAAAAAGATGGACCAACAACCACAAATTTGAACTTTAAAATCCTTTAAATTATGTAGAACATCATAGTGTAAGCCAACATTATGTATCACTTGATAGTTAGAAAATCAATTCTAACAATTTATGGTTATAGGTCAAAAGTACATATTGCAATCAAGTATCCACTTTGGGGATATTTTTAAGATTGCAAATTGGTGTAGAAACTAGACTTGACAAACCTCATTTCACAAGATGGGATCTCCTTCAAAATATGCCATTTTTATGAATAAAATTCAAATGAAGAATGGCACCATGAGTGTTCAAAATACACTACAAGGTGATCCGTGGACTCAACATCGTCTTCAATGCATTCTACTACAAATACAATCTAATTCAATCAAGCTCTCCCCCCAAGATAATTGGATGAAAATTTATCTTTTTCATGAGGTCATTAAATGGACCAAATCAGCCGTGGGACCTTTTCATTGGTAGGGATGCCCTACAACCTCTGATTTTTGTTCAAAAACTTTACATAACAAAGCAATCCTGCAATTCCTGGGCACAATGATAACAGTCCAGCAGTGAAGGTATTTAGCCCTTTAAATACATGATTATGCAGGTTCTAAGGTGGATACCCCCAAAACTGCCACTGTTTGCTACTGTGCCTAGTTAATATTATTAAAATGGGAGTTAAATTTTCATTGACTTTCTTGTTGGTAAGTGAAAGTAGGTTCCAACCAGCGTTCACAGAACTGGCTAAAATTCGCTCCATTGTTAATAAAAATTTTCAGTAGCTAAATGTATATTGGAAAAAATCCTTGAAAAAATTAGATTTTAGCCAAGACTGCAACAACCAATACATTTTGATAGTCAATTCGCAACTTTCTCCACGTTGGAATTAGCATCTATTTGGTCAGTTTTGTGTTATATTACTCCCAATAATCCTTTACAACTTGCAAAATTCTTCCTTTTCTATGTTTTTTTAATACTAATTTGTCTCAAGGTAGCCAAAGCTAATGCATGTTTATCTTGAAGGTAGCATATTGCACTAAAATCCATAAACTAATTCTAGGATCACTAGCTCCAACACACCAAAGAATGGAACATTTGGATATAGTAATTATGCAAAAGTTAGGAAGTACCAATTTTTGGTTTGGGTAGATGTTTTAAACTCATTTCTTCAACATAGGTACATATTGATTTTAGAGATGTACATAGAGTAATGATGATGGTTTTAGACAGGGTGCAATTTTGGGTGTACCCATCTTTGCTCTTCTAACCTAGAAATTGGACTTGAGATGATGAAAATAGCAAAACAGAGATTGGAATCTAGTGAGTGTAATTGCAAGTGATTTGATAATTCAATGTGCTTGTATCCACAATGCTCACGAAGATTAGAATACCCTCTAACCTCCTTCATACGACATCCTCTAACATATCAAATTCTATATTGTGACAAGAGTCTTGGGAACGGATGTCCCTAGCCAAGTACTAAACTCAACACTTTGACTATCATATTCATCAATCGGTGATCTCAATAGACAAACAAATGTGATAATATAGAGAAATTTGTAATTAAATGTCATGCTTATTACAACAAATGTAGGGTCCAAGCACACTAATAGGAGCCACATGTAGACATTAGTGAGGTGCTTATGGAGGTCCTTACTGAAATATTCTATTCACAAAATGTTGCTTATTCATCCAAAATAGTCCATGAACCATCCATAATGGGTCCTTACTTTATCCAATTAAGCAGTGGTTACAACTACTTTTTTGTCCTTTTAACACTTAAAAACTAAATACACTTATTTTTTCTTTGTATTATGTCAAAGAGCCATAACTAAAAAGCTATGCACTACAATGTTTTTTCATAATTCAAGTCATATTCAAGAGTTAGAATGAAGATTCTTCAAAAAACCCAGTTGTTACATCCAAGTTGGCTCCTATTAGCATGCTTGGACCCTGTGATGTCATTGAATTAGTAGCAACACTGGAAATAGTAGCAACAAGTATGCCTAGCATCTATAGTCGGAAGTTCAAGTAGGCCTATGATCTATAGGCTTAATGCATTAGGACTATACGTACGCATCTAATATAGAACAACCCAATTCCATCAGTCAATCAATTCCAACATCTACTTGGACCCTCCCATTTGCATAAATCACCTATCCATTACCACAATCTTAGCAATCCTTTAACATCATGACAATACACTTGGCAAGGGGATACATAAGCATGGGTCTATTCATACTTTACCAATTTGGTCTCAACAAACTTTGGAAAATTACAACAAATTCATTTCTTATCAAAATGTCTTGATTCTACTTGCAAATGTTCTCTTTCATACTTCTCAACCTTTGTGAAAAATATGTGAGTTGGCAAATAGCTTCTCCAAGGTAACTAGATAGCAAATCTACTTGGTAATAGGCATATTTACCTCATAGTCACACTCTACAAAGTTGGTGCACAACATTCATTTGGAGATTTGTTTCTCTCTTGTGAGTTGGGAGTGAGGGACCATTGGAAAAAGCTTTGCATTGCTTGTGGTAGAATATGTGCATGTCAAACAAATAGAAATTGCCTTGCTCATGTCTCATAAAGTATTCAACTAATCTTTCAAATCTTTACAAAGGCTAAAAGAAAAAGACATACAAAGCACATCAAATAAAAATAAGCAAAAAGCTTGGAGCTAGAAGGGGCTTGTAGAAGGGTCTTGAGGAAAAAATGGTCGATTTCCAATTAGCAAGTAGTGGTTCATATATATATTTATTCAAAGTTTGCAAGCCATAAATCATTTTATTTAAAAAAAAATTAAATTTTAAATCAATTCTATGAGAGGGAGATTTTATTTGTAATGTGGCCTTCATGTTCAAATATAGCTGAAATTTATAGTCGAGGTGGATACAATCATTTCAAAAAAATTTATTACTAATATTACTAATATTCTTATTTACTTTATAATATCTATTTTTATGAATTATTTTGGCACAAAACATTAATTTTCAAAATTATATCTTGCTTGTGCTTTAGAGGTTGGAAGGACTATTGAGGCTAGTCAAAATTTACTTAGAGGAATTGTTCTCCTCTACTAGACTTGCACTTGTTGTATGAAGTGTTTTCTAAAATAATCTATGTTTTGTAGAAGTTTACGAATTTGGTTTCCTTTTGCACACATTTTCAAAAAAATTATAATACATTTTGGAGATTATTTTGGATGCTTGTTAACCATCTTCATAGAGTTGCTACAAGGAATCAAATTTGATTTCATATATATTTAATTGATCCACTTTTGTTTTACAGAATGATTGAATTTTTTTTTGGAATTTGTTAATTATCTTTCTTAAAAGATTATTCTATGTTTAATCTTAATATGATAAAATCTCCTTAAGGTTTATACATTGGCAATATTTTAATCTTATTTTCAAGTATTTTTTTAATTTAATTTATACCAAAAGAAACTCATGAATACAAGACAAAGATGACTGTAACAAGTCCTACTAGTATTTTTTTGTAGTAATCTTCTACAAGTTTTTTGAAGTTTGCATCAGAAGAAAGATGAGTAGAATGTTAGATAGCATGCATATTGTTGTTAAATACAAGAAATTATGATTCCACCTTTGATATTTTCTAAAATATGTAGAGGAAAGCTTATAAAGATTTGAAAAATCATATGGATTTTTCTTACAACACACATGACCTACAACTACATTGATAGAGATTAAATAAGAAAAAGAACTCTAAGTTACTACATTAAAAATGATTTATATTATTGGATAAAATAGACTTCCCAATAATTGTTTCCTACAATGAATGCAAGTTGCAAATTCATCAAGTTGTTACTTAAGTTGTACTATAAATACTCAATTTTAGAAATTGAATTCATACACTTTGGCATTAGTCTATGAATTTTTTTGTATATTTTTTTTCTTACCTTTAAACATCAAAGAATCTAAAAAATGCATTGAAAACCTAGTCTCTCAAGATACATTTAATGTTTAAGTGTTAACAACTTCCATGTAATCTCCTCCATGTCATTACTAATCCATATAAATGGGGTTTTTTAATTAAATATTCTAACCAAGACATATTTAACATGATACCATATACATTCTTCATTTACCAAAATAATCTAGTATAGCATCTACTTAATATTCTACCCTTAACCATTTACTATGGAAATGTCTCAATACTACTTTGTCAAAAGTTAACAAATACTTACTTCAACTTTTGTTCATTGATGAGCTACAAGGCCATTTGGTGATCCTCTTAGGTGGTTGTGTTGTTGAAGAGATGGTGTACCATGTTCATTTTTCAATTGAATGATGCTCTTGATTCATAATATCATTGAAGCGCATCACAACCTTGGCATACAAGACAATAGCAAGTTATGGAACGCTAAATTCATTAAAGTGACAATGTTCTAATGTTTGGGCGCCTTTCAAAACATATGTTCCAAAACATAAATCCATACATGTCCTAGTTTGTAGGCCTTTATGTAAATGGACAATTTTTGGCATTGGAATCCCACAAGTTTAGGGAAATGGACATTATAGTCTCAATCCAATGTTGGTCCAATCTAGCTATCTACACTTGCTTAGGAAGGCTTTCATGAGATTGGTGGTTCCTTTTCATAGGGTACAAGTTAGGTAATTCTTAGTTCTTTAGTCTTTAGTCCCAAAGGTTGTTATAGTTGGTAGCTAGACATCTTAGAAGAATATGCAATCTATTGATCTAACTTGTATTGACTCTACTATACTAGAATTTTGACTTTTATTTGCAAATGCAATGCAATTATACTTAAACTTGAAATATAAATGCTAACAATGTTCAATCATGTATGTGAAGTTTTTGTATAAGGGACCTAATTTGTCTCTTCAGTTTCCTCTAGACTTTTCATCTATCAACGTCAAATATTGATCATTTGTTAGTATTGTTTGTCAAATGTGGTTGACACTGTTGCATGATGTCAACTTTGTTTAATTTTAGTAATATCATTTTCCCTATGTATTTTGTCATGGCTAAGCTAACCAACTTATATTCAATATTTTTGTTGGATGAATAATGGGTCACATGATAGATAAGAGAAAAACTGAGGTGAATTCTTTAATTAAGCTTGCTTTAGAAATGACATTGCTAGTGATTTGCTACAATCCAATAACTCTTGAGGGCCTTGGTACTCACCTTGAAGGTAGGTACAATCTCTTGATAGAAGAACATGATATAGAGAGTTTATGTCACCTATTATAACTTTGTGTCTAATTGAACATTTATTTTATCACATTTCCTATTTTTCTTATTTTACCTCCCATTATTGCATTGGATTGCGGACTTCAAGTGGTTTTGGCATCACAATGCTAGCAAACCCAAAACTCGCATTTTTCAAATCACCCAATTGTTAATTGCTTCTCTTGGTTGGTCAAGGAGCCAATTACAATTATAATACTATTCTAAAAAAACAAGCTAGTGACATCACTAAAGAGTTGACAAAGATTACTTTTTCAACATATTTAGATGCACTTTTTCATGTACCTATTGCATTCATAATCCATCGAGTGCATCCCGGACCTCGTAGGGTTTAAGTGGACTTCGATGTGGGACTTCGAACGAGCGACTCTTCAGGTATGCCGACTCTTCATTTCACTTTGGGCCTCTTTTACAACAGAATTTCAGCACCATTTTGAAAGGAAGAGGGTTCCAAGAGGATCGTTATTTCAGCGATGAAATCGAATTAAGTTTCAGATATAAATTCAGACACCCTCTTCCTGACTGAAATCCGTTCAGAGTATACCACTTCCATCAACGCACAAGAAGCATTTGCGAACTGCGATTTCGAACCTGACTGAAAACTCGGCAATGAAGAAACTAATCAATCAATCAATTAAAAGAAATTTGAACGAGATATACAAAGAGACTGAGAATCAAGCACACAAGGTGGAGAAGCTAAGCAACAATTTTCCCTTTAAATTTCAAAGTCAGAAGGGCGCAGCACTGGTGCTAGGAGGCGGTGGTGCACACCGCACAGCCTCTGGAAGTGCTGGAAGGGGCTCTACAACACGCCTGAAAGGACGGGCTCCAAATCTATGTACAGGAGCTCCAATTGACAATGATGTGGGATGGCTGTCGAACGGGGATCCACTTTGTGGGTTCCACCGGTCATATACAAGACGGCCCCCACGACCAATTCTACCAGACAAGCGAAAGGGGGAGAATTTGGCTTCATTTTCCCGGAAACCAATACCTGCGGCTGCTAGTTTTCCTGCGTCTAATGGTTTGGTAAATAAAAACACGGGCTCCATGGGATCCAAGTTTTTCATCTGCACCCCGCGACAAGAAACATTAATGGTCAACTTCCACGGGTATGACAAAAGGAATAATATTAGAAACTGAGTGGTATCTGAGATCAATCCTATTATGTCGCAACATCGCCCCTAGTTATGATCAAATACTGAAGTACCTTGTATACATTGTCCATTTCATTGGATTTAACTGCTGTATTAAAAATGTACACAAAAGATGAGGATGTAAATAACTACACAGAAGAAGTAAAACGAGTGGGCGTAGCACAAATTACAAAAAATAGGGGTGAACTAAACACTGATAACTGCCATAAGGTTACCCCACTATCACTAAATTCTTTCCATCCTGTACAATTTGGATTTTAGTGTGGGACAACCCAATGGCAGTTAACAGAATAAAAATATCTCAAGAAATCCACAAATTCTAGAGAAATCTACAAGACTTTCATATCATTTTTGAGACTACTTCCGGCCCCACACTATTTCGTTTTTTGTGTACCCAAGGGAGAACCAAAACCATAACCAGATTCAAAAAAAGCATCAAGAAGTTTCCTAATTCTCTCTAATATTGGTGGAACGAATGATACCTTATCCTTCAAAGGGTTTCTAGCTTGAGGGAACCTTGGCCTTCGTCTTGGCCTACGAATATCCTGGTGGTCATTCGCTGGTGTACCATCAAAAGCAGACTGAGGGAGCTCCATCGACATCGACCTCCCGAAATAATTCCCATTCATGTGGTCCCCTCTCGACATGAAACGTTGTCCATCCTCTGCCCTGGCGAACTTGCTTGGCATCAGCCCCCCACTATCGTCTTCCATTCGTAAAGCGTCGATTTGTGCATACTGCAGGTATAATTCAGTCATGTAAAAATAATGCATCACTAAAGATTTCATGATTTTTCAATTGCGCTTGAGCCCAACTTACGCAATGTAACTTCGTATCATGCAAGAAACTTACATTTTCCAGAGGAGGTTCTAAATTCAAGAAGAGTCCCACGTATGAGGCCTGATGGCAAGTTATGAAAAGGACATAAAGGCCTCTCACCTGGCTGGCCTTCAGTCTTAACTGCAATCTTTGGGCGTTTGATTCTACCTCCACAATCTCCCGCTTCCTCTCTTCCCTCTAAAAGATTTTCAGAAAATCAATAAAAGTTAGACATACGTGCAAAACAAGAAGGAAAACACCAACGCGATAATACAGTCATTTCAGTCGAAGCAGCAGAAAGTAATGGCCTGATAAATAAACCAGTAGTGAAACGCATACAGCTGAATGAACAAGATTGCACCTGCTGAATGTGCCGTATGAGCACTAACGACCTCTCAATAACGTAGCGAACCTGACCCGGCCAATGGATTTCATACAACAAACTCATCAGAACTGTCACTATTGTCACCGTTTCGATGTCTCTTGATCTCGAACACTGATCAGTGACAAAAGAAGGGATAGATGCGTAACATGGTCCAGCATGAGTCAAAGCACTTCACAAAAACATCAAAATGTATGAAAATGAATCTTCCAGAACGGCTCTGATTCTCAGCAACACATAAGAGATGCAAAAAATCACCTGACGGAGCTTTTCAAAGGATTGCATATCATTCTCGCGTCTTTGCATCTGCACACACACAAAAGTATAATAAATTTTGAAGCTCTGCATGACTCTGACTATCTAATTGATATAAAGCTCATTTTAACAGATTAGATAGATCACGAATTACTCAAACAACAAAGACTCCTATGCGATTCTGACTAGAGAACGAGGTGTCAGCAAAGAGAGATTTGACAGTAAAATTAAGAGACTTCTAATAATATATCTGACATAGAGAATAGACAAAAGTCAGATGCGAATAGTATAATTACACGCCGAGTGTGCGGTCGGTGGATTTTCTCCCTTGGTCTGAAAACGTTGAATGGATTCGTATCATTCACAGGCGGGGGTGGCTGCAAAACAGAACTTCTCTTGTTATTCATCGCAGAGTCTGTAAAGGAATAATTACTGAAATAACATAGTAGAATGATGAAGGAATAGCGACTAGACGCGAGATTTAGGCATGCAGAAACACAACTACGTACAGACACATAAAGAAGACAAGGGTAGAGTTGGTCGAAACTAAGGCTCTGTACCTGTAATCGGCGAAGAATAGGCTTCTGCCAAACCTCTCTCTGCAAAATGTGACAGCAAAACAGGTCCACGATTAAATAACAAAACAGGATGCACGTCTCCCTTGTTGATAAAACAAATGAGATCGTTCACCGTTTAGTAACTTATCCAGTGGAAGGCAAATACAAAGAGGGGACGAGTGAACAGAATATCCCATGTCTTGAGCAAGAAATGAGTGTTCGCTCTACAACGAGAATATCCAAGGAAAAGCTGAGAGATACAAACCTTTGTTTTCCAGTAATCAAATACAGCTCCAAGTACCGCAGGTCTGTTCATGATTTGTTTCATCACCTGTAGATACAAAGCTGCACCGCTATCAGTTTCCATATCACCACGTATATATACCTAGTACTGCTGCTAAATCTCCAAACCATCACAAATCAGCAAATCACAAGAGTGACAAACAGTGGAGCATAAGGAAAAGTGCATAATGGTAAAGGAAGGACCTCAATTGCAAGATCCCTGCTAAGAACAACAGGAATAGGCGAACCCAGCACTGAAACTAACGTCCCTTGCTTTTCTGCTGCCTTGTGATCCATAATTTCCAACTTGTACAACATCGTCTCGAACCTGCACAAGTACAGTCACACAATCTTATCACTGGTACTATATTTGCAATACTGATAAATCATGTCAATAATAGTATTATCATGACATAAACGACTAGGTAACATCTGAATCCTAGAAATACAGAGTGGGCTTCCACACAGAAGCATTTTCACTGAACTAAGAGACTCTAAAATAATACAATAGATAGCAAATCATATGCAAATAAGATTGTATTATGGTGCTGGTGATGTTCAGAAACTGTACTTCTCTGGAGGCAGAATTCTTCGCTCGCTGTTAAACTGCAGTAGCCAGTGCTCATCTTCGCTATCCAAGTCATATTCACAAAATTCAGCACTTTCGCTTCTTGCTGCAAAACCAACAAAAGAATCCAAGTGGTCATTGCCCCTGCCATAAAATTACTGCATCTAAACCCCTTGAACTCCTTCCAATAATCAGCTGCATTGAGTAAATACCAACACTATGAAACTCACTGAAATCATGCAGTACCAGAATCTCTTAAATTAAGAACCAGAACCGACAATTCAATTCACAGACTAAAAATAAGAATCAGACTGACGAGAGCTCTGTAACCAGGTAAAATTGAATATGAACTCTAAGAAATCCTCTGAAACCCTAAAAACGAAATTTCGAGATGTCAAGCTATGCCTTGCCTGGTCGTCCACGAATGTAAGACGGAGGCTGCACGAAAGACCGTGTGTAGTCCCTTTCATAGCTGTCGACGACCAAATACTGCGGAGTCGGAATGTCGGAACCAGCGGCTGCTTTCTTCGCAGGTGTCAACACCTGCAACCAAACCAAACCAAACCCCCCACAATCCCCCACTCCCGTCAACAAAAACCCAAAAAATTCTCCCTCAAATCAGACGATTTCATTCCATTCCATCACTAGCAAGCTCACCAAATTGTCGCAATCCACATCCAGAGCAGCAGTACTCGACCCATGGCGCCCCCCGCTGCTGGAATCCTCGATGTCCAGGTCCTTGATGGACCTCACAATCGGCAGCTTCTTGTGAATGTCCAACGGCCGGGGCCTGAAGGACAACCGACTCATGGTTGCGACCCAATTAGGCGACCCCCATCCACAGCATGGCGAGAGGAGGAGAACCAAAGCTGAGGCTGGAGGGAGGGAGAGCCCCAAACCCTAAATCAGTCGAACTGGGGTGAGTATGGGCTTGCCACCCATCGACAGAATCAGCGACGAGAGAGCTTGACGGTGGTGGCAATGATTTCGACGCGCTAGAAGCAACGAGGGCGAGATTGGATGGGGGCGAAAGGAATCGGGCGAGCAGCAATCATGCGTCGTCGTCGTCGTCGTCGTCGTCCTCCTGACACAGCTCGTGGTTCGGCTCTGTTCCACTGTCGAGAACTCGCGCCTCACTGCTCCCAGGACCCGAGTTAAGCATGAGTTAAATCAGGGTTAGGGGATCCTAGTTAGAGTTAATCAGGGACTCATGGAACCAATCCTACCTCCCCTTTTTTTTTCGCCCCATGGAACCAGATTGCACCAATTGAAAATAAACCTCTTAAGAAAAAGATCTAAGTTAAAAGAGAGTTTTTTTGCCTAGAAAATTTCATGCATTTCTATTAGAAATATGGATGAAGAAGTCATTAGATTTGGATGAAAAAGTACATGAATATAATTGAAAAAATATTTTTTGATTCTTCAGGTAGATGGATGTAGAAATATAGAGCTTCACCAAATTTTCTCAAAAAAAGAATAAATAATAATGAATAAACAAATATTTTCTTGTTTTAGCATATGTTAAATTTAATTTTCCAAATAAAAAACTTAACTTTCCCAAACCTAACTAATGGGTATAATAATGTGTAATAAATCAACCTCTTAAAAAGATGTATAGTTCTAAATAAGGCTTTCAAAAAGCATATAGAAAATATTGTAAGAATATTTGTATAATAGCTCTAGAAAATTTTAGACATATTCAAAATTTATGAATTATTTTTAGGATATGTATATAATTTCAATCCTTTCTCTAAATAAATACTACATGGATTAATTATTTTGTAGTAAGTACCTCCCTTGATCACCTATAATCATCCAAATAAGCATCTAAGCATAATTACTATTAGAAAATTGTCTAAGTGTTTTGATGGCGGTGCTAGAATTTAAAAGGGAAATCTAAATACTCTTAGGATTTCCTTATTATACACCATGTACATAATCAATGAATCTTCATAATATTGGTTATAGGTTGTCTTGATCAAGAGGGTAGATATCATATACAAGAATCTAGGTGGGTAGGTTTCACTAATAAAATTTGTACTTACCTAAGATTATTGTCCTCTAAGAGCAAGGAGATTGAAGAAATTTATATCCATACCAAGAGACAACTCTAATATTGAGGATTATAAAGACAAAATTATAGAGTCTAAAGTAAAGTTAAGTAAAGCAAAAGTAAAGTAGCTCATAACATTTTTTAAATATTTTAAAAGGAAAGAAAGTATAATTTTAGTTTTTTTAATTGTTTTTTTTAATTCAAAATCTTTTGCTCTAAAACTTTTAACATATAAGCACTTTATTCAAGTGCTTTCCAACAGTATCAAGAATGCTGTTGTCACCTTCATGGTCTTGGAAATACACATGTAGTATAATGTCATAACTATAATGGGTGATTGTAACTAGTCCATTATTTTGCTAAAAGTAATAATTTTGATATTTTTTCAACAAATATGAATTGAAATTCAATTTTTTTCATTTAATAGGTTCTTTTTTCATAAATAAAGAATATCAAATAGAATATATTTGTAAAAAATTCACCTTTTTTAATATGCATAAAAATTAAAATATGAAAAAGCCAACTTGAAATGATGTTCAAGTAGTGGCTATTAACTTGATATTGACTACTTTAGTCTAATAAAGCTTCTTCTTACTGTCACAGTCAACTACAGACTTTCTAAGTAATAGGGCATTTAATCTATGAGGGCATGTTCTAAGTTGGTAGTGAGAGTATAATTTGCATAAAGTAGCAAGTTGCTACAATTGAGAGAGACATATTCCACTATTAGAGCTCAATCTTGTAGCAAAATTCTAGGTGTCTTTGGAGTCTTGGGCCTTATAGCCAAGAACAACTTTGGAATTTGGTGAAGTGTTGCTCATGTGTTGATGATGTCAATCAATTAGTGATGAACTTCCTTTGATATTCTTTGTTGACAAAAGAACTTTTATTTGTTTATCATTGTGTTCTTCACAATATTATTTCTTGTTTTGACTTGTAGAATTCTTTTTTTGCTTTTATATCTTTTTTTTTATTCTTCATCACATTGCCTTGCAAGATATAAGACTTCCTGATCCAATAGATATTCAATTCTTGTTGTAAAAATCCTTGACAAGCTTTGCTTTATAAATTTGATTACATGTTTAGTATTGATATTTTCTATCATATCAACATAGGTTGGGGCTTCAATTTGTTGGGTCTTATATCGTCTTTACAAGAATTCAAGTCTTTTCGAAAGACTTTCAAATAAGACTTTTGATAAGTATTTCAACCTATTGATCAATTTAGAAATGATTCTATTTATTTTGAAAATATTTCATAATTTTTTAAAATTTTATCATTTGAAAAAAATTTTACATTTCATAAAAATTATTCTTGTCTTTTAAAGTAATTTTCATCATACAAAATAACTTGCTAAAATCAATTTGAATATATGAACATTATAAATAATAGATCATATATTATATTAAATGTGAGTATTAGTATTAGATACAATCTTTTTAGATCCACTTGTGATTCAATTATTTAATAACCAAAGAATAAATTTCTCTTTGATTTACAAAATTACTAAATAGGATCACAAAACTTTTCTAAATTTGATTTGATTAAGGTTGGAGGCTCATAAACTATGCATCTAAGGAAAACAAGATGTTTGCGGCCAAGTCTATGTGGCTACAATGGGTTTTTTTGTAAAGGCAAATGTGACATAGGAATCAATGGCCATTTTTTTCAATAATTTCTAAGTTGAATTGAATTAGAAAAGAAATTTCAAAGCCACATAGGCATAGGTGGCCAATCCTAGTTATAGCCATGGTAGTAAATAATCCTAGCATGCCTTATAATAAAACACTGCAATCCCAAAAGTAATTTACACTATGATTTTAATGTTCATGCCAGTGACAAGTAAAAGTTTGGAATTTTTTGGTCATTTAAAATCACTATTCAATGCGGATCATTCACTACACTTGAATTTTATGTTGAGTTAATTGAAAACTGGAATAGGAGCAAAGTATGTTCATCACAATCATAAGTATCAAATCATGTTTTTCCTAAAATAAAGCACATATACTAGTATTCCTTGGCAACAAAAAGGGTCACCAGTTTCCAAAACACTATGTATAGTTTCTGGCCCTCTTATAGGATCGGTTCTAAATGACCCTACAAAATTCAAGCCTCCTACCTTAATTTGGAAAAATTATGAAGCATCGATATTTTATAGATTATGCATTAGTCATTTATTGATATTTTATTATTAAAAAATTTACCATAGAAGTTAAATTTTGTTACCTCTTATATATGTGTCTTAATCATCATTTCCAAAATTATTGAAGACTATTTTGAAATTGGTAAAATCAAAAAATCAAATTAACTAATACATTACATCAATAAGCCTATTCAAAATTATAATATGAAGATGGATATTGTAGAAAAGGAACAAATGGCAATCAATATTGACTTACTCATTAAGAATATTGAGACTTGAATAAATGAAAAATCCAATTTATTCCTAAAAGACATACTAGTGTTTTTTTTTAATGAGTATTCAACCCCTAAATGCCCAAGGCATCAAATTTTTGTGTCAACAAAACTTTGAAGATAAACAAAACCTTATCAAGTTATTATTTTTAATAGTTTCTATATTTTAAAAAATCTTTTTGAAGTCTAGTTATATCATAAAAACTTGATTGTAAAAATGGATGATTATGATTTTTCTATTCAAGATTTTGTATAAGGGTATCCATTGCAAATCTTGATTTTCTAGTATTGCTACATGTGAGAAGAGGATTGAAAGACTTCAAATCACTTCCATAGTTTTAAGACTCTCATGATCAAACATTATAATCTTTCAATCCATAAGTGATATTGTTGTGTTATCTTTTCCCATGTGTCTCTAACATGTCTAGTTCAATTCAAAAATAATTAATAAAACTTGACAAAATGTTGTCTTTTTATTTGATTTAGAGCAAATTCCAAGAAGCTCAAAAAAAGGCCTTCAAAATTTAGGGATTAAGTTAATTTCATTAATGTATCCCACAATGATAATTTGTATTGAATTTTAGAAATATGAAAATTTGCAAGGGACAATAGTATCATTGTTTTCAAATTCTACATAAAATCATAATAAAATGGTCTACACTATTTTTATGCAATCTATATTAGTAAATTGCCATCCAATATTCATCCAACCTTCATGCATCTTCATCTAAGTACATCCAACTTTCATTTTTTTATAATATTGAATTACAATAAGTAGTTAATAATATAAAGCCTTTACAAAAGCCTAATAAGAGGCAAATTAAGACATTTCAATTTGAATGGGGCAAAGAAAAATATAAGTTGACAAGATCACAAATACAAAACCTTCAATTTGTAGGTTTCCTTTTCTTTTCTTCTAGACATAAATGGATTAAAAAACTTATACAAAAATCAAGAAGAAATGAAAGTTAATCACATGGCTAAAAATATATATGAACATTGTTTTTTAACCATTCTTGAATGAACTTTATTCATTTTATATTAATCATGCTACAAATTCTACAAAACATTCACTATCCATCCATTGTCCAATGCAACCAATTCTTTTAGGGATTAAGGCAAAATTCTATGAATGCTTTAATTTGTGAATGTTTGTTGCCAAAACTAGGACAATGGATTACAATTACACCATCATTCTTTCTTCTGGTTATTGTCCTTCAAATTTTATGAATATATTTTCTTTATAGATGAATGCTTTGCAACTATATATGCTTATCCATTTTACAGTCTTGAGGCCTTAATTGTTTGCCCCAATGATTTAAGGCACTTAATGGTTAAGGATACATTTTCACCAAGCTAGTACATCAACTCCAAGGGTTAAAATGGTGTCATTCCAATTGTAGAATAATTAAAAATATTGTATTGTCTATAGGGAATATTTTTTAACTTTGCAAATGGACATGGTGAAATTGAATGCAAAAAAGCTAAGAAAATTCTTATCAACTACAAAATATGCTTCAAAAATCTGATTTTTTTAATAGGTGTAGAACATTCTAATATCATAGCATTCCAATCAAATTTTGTGATTCAATATTTTATTTCACAATTATAGACTTTCAATGTCAAACTATAATAAAATATTTATTCTTAGGAAATATCTCAAATACTTGAACTTAATAAAAACAAAATCTAGGAAGCTTTACTTTCTAAGCTTCATTTTTCTAAACCAATAAAAAATAACAATTATCAAAAATCTAGTTTTAAGAACAAAAAGACAATACTACAAAAATGCACTATATAGGTCCACGAATTTCTTAAAACAAACCCCCATAGTTATATGAAAAACAACTATTATGAAGTAAACTTAATTTATATTCTTGAGATGAAATCCCATATCCAAATTAAAAGAACTACACAACTTACACTTATCTTAATGGTAAAGATATAACAACAAAGTTGAATAAAATTGGATGAAAACCACTACTATATTAATAATATTAACAAGAATTCTTTAACTTCTTAAGAACTACTTTCAACTCTTACAAATTTAAAAACAACAAACCTTTGTACTAACATCTAAATGAACAAAAGTAGCTACTTCCATATCTATTATGTTGCAATGAAAAAAATAAAATATACCAACTAAAAGAAGTTATCATATCCTACATTTTTCAAAGTAAAAATAACTATAGAAAGTTATTGTTGTAGACTAAGACATTCCTATCATGTGGATTTTCTAGAGATTCTAATAAAGTTCTAAACAACTAACTAATAAGTAGATAATATCTACTTTAATTTCTATATACTTTTGTGAAAAAATCATTGTTAATATCCCTTGGTGTAACATTATTCAACTAGATGACCATTCCAAGGAGTAACACAAAAAAAAAATATTCTATCATTTTCAATGGCTTGATATTCTTTGCCAATATTCTTCATGCCTATTTAATAAAGTGAAATTGATTGTTACAAACTTTGGAGAGAATTCTAAACCAAATTCAAAACCCAAGTTGTAGATGATTTAAGTAATTCAATACACCTCATATCTACAAAATTACAAGCTTACATCATAAGATGTACTTTGCTTTCTTCCTAGCACTTTGCTTTCCAATTTAACAATATATCCATTTTCATTGTTACCAAAATCAATCACCAAAATCAAGACTTTTAAAGAGAAGACTGACAAGTAAATTAGAAGTGCAACTCTTCTCATTGCCAATAGACGTTTTTTGTTGAGTAAAGATATGACTCACTTTACATATATCTCCTTAAACTATAAATCAACTTTGAATTGAGAGAGTATAAATGAGATGATAGTCACCTAAGTCATGAATTCAATTTTTTTAAATACTTCAAAAGGTAAAGAGAAGTAGAGTATCTCACTATTATTATTCAATTGCAAAGTACTCTGTGACAACATTTGATAGTACAAAACAATCAATCACTCTTGTTTTCTTCTTGTTCAAAACAAATGGGAAAATTTCTAGACCAACAAAACCTAGTTAGAAGACAACTGAAGTCCATTGCCTCCAACAAGTAGTGCATGCAAGAATCCTATGGCATAATCCTTGTGACAAGCTTGACATTCATGAATAAATCACAAGCATGGATTGACAATGAAAAGATGCTAAGGTAGACAAAAGGGTGTAAAAATCATTGAAAAGGTACATTTCCTAATATCAAAGGACACAATTAGGAACCAAAAGGCAGAGTCTGAAAAATGGAGTCGAAAAGAAAGACCAATTTGGATACATACTCTCACCGGGGTGTCCATGTTGCCGGAACACCACTAACTCATAGTATAAGTTCTCATGACAGGAGTAGTACGCATAATGATTCAAACAAGTAGATATCCTCTTCCAGCATAACCGTGTAAGTTCCGCTTACACGATGCTTTGATTTTGTCCGAGCTAGGTCTTTCTTCTGCTTGAATACTTTAAATCTCATCTATTATAACTGCAACTCAAGTGCCTCTCGCATGATTAGTCTTGAACTATAATTGCTGAAGCCATGTCACACTTCCCAAGAATCTCTGATTTATCAAAGTAGTCTTAATCATAAAATAAAAACACAGAACTCCACGATCGAAATTTTAACAAATATGTTCAGCAAAATCGGCTTAATTGCATACCTGGATGAAGTCTAGTAGTTTCAGAGAAGCTTGTGATGATGTTTTGAATACACAATTACAAACACAGAAAATTAGATTCCCTACGACATTCCTTCCATCTCATCCTATGAGTATGATAAGATTCCTGACCTGAAGTGAGACCCTCTAAATAGCAACTTCGAGTTAACCCTAATGAAGCTTAGTACATACATCACTAACAAACATGTCTCAAAGATTTTCTCACAGTGCATTATCAGGTTGGTTGTCCACTTAGTGAAACAGCCTCACATTCATCCAATAAAGTGTCTGGATATGATCGTCTAAAGAAATAACTCTAGTAACTTTATATTGCGCAAAAAGGATTAAGAGAAGAACCACTTACAAGAGAAACAAAGCGGAGATTTTCTGGGCGACCATCCTTCTCAAGTACGTAATCACGAGCTCATTGCCTTCAATAACGTCGCTAAAACTGAATTCAAGTAAAAAAATATCTAGAACAGGTCAGAGCAGCTAATGGTACAATCGCACTTCAGTGGTCGCAGCAAAGTGAATCTAGTCTAAAGGTGTCCCTAAGTTCATTTCTAACACTCATGCTAACATCATGCTTAACACCAAGAGGGAATGGACCTTAAAAGTAAATGATGATGACGGGAATTGTACAGATCAGTTGCCAGCTGCAAGAAAATTTGGTTAGAAGCAAAATAGATGCTTCTAACCAATTTTGTCACTGCAGAGTAGAGCAGCAACGCTAAAGCTAGATTAAACCAAATTATTCATGAAGAAGTGGCCGAAGAGATAAGAATTGATATAAAGCAGGTGATGATGATCATGAGCAGTGGCAAGATATTGCGGTGGATATTGAAGAAGGATGTATGAGCGAAATCATGAACCTGCCGCCTATGAGGCGGGAGGACCATGGCAAGAAAACACTCGTCCTGGACTTGGACGAGACACTGGTCCATTCCTCCTTCAAACCCACCCGCAACTATGACTTCGTGATCAACGTCGAAATTGAGGGCCGGATGACAACCGTCTACGTGCTGAAGCGCCCCTACGTGGACCGATTCCTGCAAGCCGTCTCCCGAAAGTTCGAAGTCGTAGTGTTCACGGCCAGTTTGCGCAAGTATGCAGACCCATTGCTGGATGTGCTCGATCGTGACAACCTCATCCAGTACCGTCTCTACCGAAACTCCTGCCGTCCCATGCAAGGAGGGTTTGTGAAAGACCTTTCGCGCTTAGGCAGACCCCTCAGCAAGACCATCATCGTCGATAACAACCCCCACTCGTACCTGCTGCAGCCAAACAACGCCATAGCCATCGGCACTTACATCGACAACTCACGGGACAGGGAATTGCTTGACCTTATCGACTACCTGGATAACGTCGACACTTATGAAAATGTCACTACCGCACTAGGAAACTCTCAACATCATTGACATTCGTTTGGCTGTTCTGGCCTCTAGTTTTATAAATTGAACCTCATTACAAATATTACAACACTCGTGTTTTTTTTCAACTTAGTAGGCGGTGCACTATACCCAACTGAGACTTGTCCCATCATGACAAATTAATACTCGGCTAATTGTTCCATTCTGAGTAGGCAAAGAACAGGTTTTCTAAGTAAGATTTCACTAAACATGACAAGTTAATACTCAGTATCAACGAATGAGTTTGTCTTCAATTACTCCCTGCACTCACTTTGATGGAAGCAGCAAGATCGTTAAATGATTTAGCTGTAGTAAGCTTAATGAGCTCGAAAAGATATAGCGGTCCAGGAAATCATGTATCACTTCAGTCAATTGCAAAACTCATAAGAGAGTCAAGTCAAGCTCGCGTTGAGATCGAATGATTAATATTAAATTTCATGCATTTACAAGTTGCGTCAAAAGTCTGGTCAAACTGCAAAATTTTAAATTATATATAGAAGGCAAAGAATCTTTGATAACCTACAGGTAAATCGAAATGACGTGTGAAGGGGAGTTGAAGAGGAGGGTGGAGAGTCACCTGGTTGGAAAAGCTACGTGTAGGTCCTTGACAGTTCAAGAGTTACACCCAATCAGATCAGCGAATTTCACGCGCTCAAATTTTTCTACAATGCTATTAACACATCAAGCCCACTTTCCCCGCATAAAAACGTAAACTTAGCTGATTTCAAAGCGTATATCTGCGATTATGAAGCTGATCAGTCTGTGAAAGACACATGTATTCAGAACTCCTTGAAAAACGACTTTGCCAATGACTAGCGAACAATTAGTGAATAGGAGGCAGGCCTCTGAATTTAGCGACTATAAGAGGATTTGTGAATAAGGAAAAGGTTTCGAGTCAATTGAACAGATTTTCAATCATAAAATCGTGACAAACAAACAATCAGAGAGAAAGAACATATTCGTGGAGGTATCACATATATTGAAATATTGGGTCACTTCCAAAAGAGCACGAACATATGCATATCTACGAAGAGACAAATTCACCAAGTAAACGCAAAAAAAGGATGTTCTCACCTCTGCAGTAGACCCTGGAGGCTGTGGAGACTCCCACCCCCTCCACTGTATCGAGTACCGGCTCTCAGCAAATTAAGGATCCTTACCAATCGTAAGCTTGAAAGCATGGATCTTATTGGTGCGTCAGAAATTAAAGTAACTGGTGTAGGTATTTATACAAACCTTGAAATTGTGATGGAGAAACTCTTGAGAAAAACGCCTGCCAAATCACCCCTGCACGCCTCTAAAAGATTTCTGAACAACATTTGCAAGCACAGGACAGGATCGTGACATACAGGAATTCAATTTCCGAACCAAATCCACACCAACAAATAATGAAATAATATTGCATTTTTGATTACTAAGCGATGATCATCACTATATCCTTAGATATGACGGTCATCGTAACAATGAGGTTTCCGAACATCACGGTTCGAGCAGGTCCATAAGAATTAGTCGGATAAAACATTTTCACACATGAAGTGCGCTTTGCAATCAATATTTTCCTCTAAGATGTGTCAGAAACGGAGTTTCACAAAAAAAAACATAAAAGCTCATAAAAGCGACACATGGGGCAAACTAGGTATTTATAACCCATAGGACCAAAAGAATGAGATTAAAACATCATCTGCTCAACTAAGCAAGACGAGAAATTAGACCTCTCAACTCCCCCAGAAGGACAGTCAAAGAGAACAGAACAATGAAGCTACAGCCTCTTTCCTCAATTTGAAACAAATTCTCATCAAAGGTGGGCACTACAAGAAGCATTTCTTGACGGGTAAGTGCAAACATCTCTAAGAAGCAAAATGTTGGCGATTTGTTGCCGAATAATGCATGCCCCTACAGGGATTAGGGTAAGGCATGTGATAGATAAATTACTAAAAGAGACCTAAAGGAAAATTTGAGCTCTTAAAAAGACACATGCCTTCTCACTAGAATATCTCACTGACTCAAATTCATCTAGTAAGGCCTGAACCTCACACCCTAAACAGACCAATTTATAGTTAGAGCAAACACACTGTGCGCATTTGCATTCTAGACAACAGCCTCCTTCAAGGTTCTCACTACCTGTCTACCGGTAAGCAGATGATAAGGCTCGAAGAATGGATACTCCACAGAAGGTGGGGCATTAAGAATATGAGGTACTGAAAATAAGGATCTAGTTGAGATCGGTCATTCCTAAGCGTAGTACATGTACAAGCTGTTGGAGGCAGCACAAGCGATCACGTTTGCTTGCGGATGCCACGCTAGATGTAGCAGCTTTGATGCGAAATCATGCGCCCCTCCATTAAAATCCGACGATCCTGGACTCCCATCGCCCCCTGTTACTGCACCAAATGCCAGAAGTCAATCTGATAAATTTTCGTGCTAAACCACAAAACCAATTGGAAAACTAGACAAAATAATCAACTGTCTAGGTCAACTGGAAAAGTTGATCTATAAAAACATCATGGGAAGTCAAATTAACCCGACAAAAGAAATACCTCGTCTATTGCGACCACCCCGAGCGAGGTTAGCAAGTCTGCTTGGAGGTTTCGATGATGGTGTCACCAATCGCCTACTGAAATGACAGAAATATATACGAGTGTAAAGTGGGTTACGTTAGGGATCCACCACACTGATCATTGCAAAATCACCTGAGGATAATAGAGAACACAAATAAAATAGACATCATACAGTGCAGAAAATGGCCAATTACATTGAAGGCAACGGCAGACACACCTAGCTAAGAGGCCACAGAGAAAAAAGAGGAGGGAACCATACCTATTGGGGCTTTTGCTCGCTTCCAAGGTGGATCCCTCGTCACTGCCGGGAGAAGCTCCAAAGACGCGAAACAAATTGCTGTAAATCAAATTGCTCACATTTAATGACCTTAATGAAAACTATCTAAGCGCAGTAAGAATAGACTTGATACTCCATTAAACACGTCCGGGTATTAATATATGTGACACAGCTGACACAAACTAATCCAAATAACGATAGTTTTGTAGTATAAATCATTTTCCGATGGAAACATCACAACAAAGAAAGGGTGCGCACAAGTAACTCATTCTTCTTGGATGCAATTTCTAAAAATCAGGAAACTCTGTTCTAGCACTAGCCCTTTTGTCTAAACGCAGTTTCTTCTCGCTAAAACACTAGCACAATCACCAAAGTACTTTGAGTCAAACTCCATCTTTTAGAGTTAACATCTCAAATCTCCACAAGAAACATCAACTGTACATAAAAACAGTAGTATCTGTTGAACGTGACATACCTGTAAGAACCGGTGGCAACACGCT
This sequence comes from Straminergon stramineum, assembly GCA_963920665.1. Taxonomy (NCBI): domain Eukaryota; kingdom Viridiplantae; phylum Streptophyta; class Bryopsida; order Hypnales; family Calliergonaceae; genus Straminergon; species Straminergon stramineum. The sequence continues at coordinate 3,145,731 of OY987270.1, read as the reverse complement.
GACCATCTCCACTAAGGCAGCACTCAAACTTGTCAAATATTGAGTCATTCTCGTATAAATCACAAAGCTGCCAATCCAAAATCCCACTGAGTTTACGCCATAAGATCTAACCCCGACGAATCTCAAGCACACTGATAACAAAGGACAAAGTGGGAAGCCCTTCATCCTGTGAACATTCTAACCTATCATCAAAACTAGAGCATGCAAGTGAACGAAAAATCCTGATAATTGTCACATTATTAACAGCCGGATATACGACAAATAGAAAAATGCTACAAGAAAGTAGAGGTGAGGATATCAAGTACGGGGCTACGTAAGATTCTATTTATCACACATAAGAAACGTACAAAAAGTATAGAAGACTCTGTACTATTGGCATGCGTACCTTAGGCCGCAAATATTCATGTACTTTGAGGGTAGCGACAGGGGACGCTTCCATGTTCACATCCCACAACTGTCAAAACAAGCCCTCACCACATCAAGACTTAGTACTGCAATAAAAAGAAGAAAGCGTGTTTCCACACCAATTTGATAGATAGAAGGTGGGGAGGAATCTATCCTCGTGATTTCTACAATAAAAAAAAAACAAGTTTCTAAATAAACTCCAAATATGTATAGTGCTGACCTTCAGAGTCATATAATCCCTGCTGAGGATGTATCGACCACCTCTAGCAAACTTGATATCAGATATTGATGCGATGATCTCTGTAAAGAAAGATCTCGTTCCTGCAGGCTCGTGCTCCTCAAAGCTGGTATTAAACGTTTCCACAACTTCAGAAGACTGTAATCATTTCCAGACTAGCAAACCCTAACCAATCGCATCTAAATCATATCAGGCTCATAAGCTAAAGACTAAGTATCAAGAGTAATCAAAGACAGGGCAGATTTTTGAAGATAGCAATTAAAATAAAGTATGAAGTCAGGTATACATGAACTAAATAGAACCAGACCTGACTTCATCTACTTATTTCACAAACCATAACATCGGTGAGTGACGAACAGGAATGATGAGTGCGTACAGCTTAGAATGTCTGTCACAAAGAGCCGACTGCCGCATATCAATAAGGCGGATGGAGCCCTTGCTGCTACTGTAAGCTAACATATTGCAGTGTGTTGGATGAAATTCAGCAGATGTGATAACCTCTGCTTTCACAAACCCAGAATCACCGTTAACATAATAAAACCATTACTTCCCAGACATCCAGCCCTTAACAAGATTAAGGTGAGAATCGAATAAGAAGCTGCTCACACATTACTCTATCATCAGAAGTCATTTACCTGTAAGGTCTTCCATATTGACAGGCTTTATATCAACAATATTGAAGCTTTGGTCACTGATCTCCAGGTTCCATAAATTTATTCTCAGATCATCAGCAGATACGTACGTTTCGCAGTCGCTGGTTACAATAAACACATAATATCAATACTACAAGATACACTCGATTTGAACTAGCTGTTCTCCCAGGATCCACGCCCAAACACGAACTTTAGAGTAGGACGAAATAAAATTCAAACCGTAGTACTAGACTCCAGAATTCAACACTTTGAGCAAAACAATGACGAAAAAGCATGTAATCCAGCCAAAGCTAGCTCCTTAAAGCCAAAGCATTACTTGGATTACCCCTGGTGCGGAAGGAGGTATGTGCAAGCGAATTGAGATCCAAACCTGTTATTAGAGATTGAGTTGATATGGTAAGCGTGAGCATTGGCATACACTCTTCTACATCGGGCCATGAGTGCAGTCTCGGAGCTCCACACCTGGTGAAATAATAGAACACCATACTTAGAGACCTTAAAGTATGCATTGCAAAGAGAGGCATCAATTAGATTAAAACACAAAACGCTAAAATTCATCTGAAGTTCCTCGAGAAAATTCTTAATTACTCCATGGTTACCGTGCCGTTCAAGTCTGGTCTGTCCACTGACAAAATTCTGTTGATAATAAGCAATTAAATAAACGCAAAGTGGTTATACACGCAAAGTGGCCATCTTACGAACTCCACAACCAAACACTACAGAAGCATTCGAAATAAGCATAACTACAATTGAATAGATAGCAGACATGTACAATTACCGTAGGCAATCGAAGGGAGGGAATGCCACCAGGTGGAAATACGATGTCAGGGCTGATATTTGTGACAGGTCTCCGCACAGCACCTCCACTCGTCGATCTAGGGGGAAATGGTCTGGGATTGAGCACGGGCCCGGAACTCATTACATTTCCATTGCCCATGTGCTGAGAAGGGTCGATGTTCAAGTGTGAGACATTCTTCATTTTCTTCTCTGAGACCTGAATATACCACGTGCAGCTAGAGATCCATCAAATTATTGGACTTGCCAACTTGCCAGCTACCAAAGCATGTCTTAAACGACGCCATCACCTGACATTCAAACCCCCTAGTCCTATGTAAAGAGTGCACGTACCGAGTCCTGCGTTTATAGAAGATGAAGCCCAATAACAGAAGCATCAAATGACAGAACTGACTAGTTGCATCATGTGCGAAGGCCAGAATTAGTCGAAATAATCATGACGTCACATTGAACTCATGAAGCACAAGTGATAGGACAGGCGCAAGTATCGATCTCTCGCGGTAAACCTCCAGGGGAAACACTCAACCAAACAAGTTTGACAGAGGTCTCATGATATGGCACTGGAAGAAAATCATCGTTAGTAATAAGGGTATCAAACGAAATGTACCTTCCAAAGCTTTATAGTCTTGTCATTTGTGGAGAGTAGCAGTCGGGACCCATTTGTAGTCTGGCACCACCTGATTTTGTTGATCTTCTCCTCAATTTCCAAACTTTTTAAGTAATCAAACTGCGCAGAAACACGAGTCAAAAACAAGATTCGAAACTATGCATGCACCGAGAACCGCCTTCGCTATAGAAATTAAACCTAAATCCCAATTTGTGCTTTCTAATAGATGCATAGCGCTCAAGAAAGGACCAAGAATGTACCTCGGGTTCATGGCTTTGAAACTCAGTTGCATAACGATACTCTGGGTGTCTGGGTAAAGGATAATCGGCTCTCTCCAACTCTCTTCGAGTCCGTTGCTGATCAATCAAGCACAAAAAGGTGACGGACAAAGCTCTAAGAACTCAGAAGAATCAAAAAAGAGAATAACAAGAGATTGTAACAGGCAGTGATACAGATTCAAGATGGCAGATTCGCTAAATGATTGGAAACAAAAGATACTAGCAACTAATTTAAATGTCAAGGAATCAATCTTACGTCTCGGCCATCAGTCCTTTCGAACAACACAACACGACCACCACGATCGCCTGTTGCTAAATGCTCCCCAGTTTTGTCAAATTCAATAGCTGAGATGATGTCAACTGCCACAATTGAAATCCTGTGCATTAGTGTGATTGCAAAAGAATTTGCACATTTCAGCGAGAGTCTGCATAAGAGGAGTATTCAATCAATTCACAAAACTGAAAAGCGAAAGAATCGTATGCGCATGCATGCAGTGCATACAATAAATAAAACAGGAAGGACCTAAGGACTCAATAAAGCAAATGTAAGGATTTATGAGATTTGCCACAATACTTGGCTAGTGCTGGACGCAAACTTAACCTTTGCGATACTCCTAGCGATGAACTGTAAGGAGAAAAAAAGCTAGACCCTAAATATAAAAGCTTGGTACTATGAGCAAGAACTAGCTGTAAAATTAGCAATTGAATTCAACAAGTACTATGCACAACTAGGAACTAGCTAAATTTTGCCCGAAGCAGTCCAGCAACGAAGAGTAGAATTTCGAGGATTACTAACGAATGTGAGTCGCTAGATTGGAATACCGCATACTTCCAATGTATATGAGAGCACTTCAACCAGAAAGTTGAGGAACGCAGCAGAGAAGATACTAAACAAGAAGCTCAATGTGAATCCTCAGAATCCCTTCTAATATAACAACCTTCAGAAAATCTCATCCTAAAATGCCATTCCCGTTCATCTCTAAAATGAAGTTAGTATCAGAGAGACAAAATGTATGCTCTGATGCACAATAAAAGGTTTGAGATAAACCAATACAAGAACTCTAGATCCAGACCATCACAACGGCGATTTAACAGATCCATAGCTCGAGACGCTATTCACAAAATTTGCCTACAATGAAATCTCAGTCATTAAATGCCACTCTTTCACTAGCTCCATTATAAGATCCAATTCAAGTGTCAACGTTACAGAGCACGGGAGAGCTAAACACGACCACTATCAGCAAGCTCTGAACGATGATCACAACTTGCAAAATACTAATTGTTCCATCATTAAAAAAGCACCCGAATCGCAGCATCATCCCTACCGATAATCCTTCTACCATCCACATGGAGCCCTAGTCTCCGGATATGCATTAAGAAACTCCATGCGAGATCAAGAGCTCCGATCAGCGAGAAAAGAGAGAAAAAGATGAACCTTCCTGAACTTCTTCTCCTGCGGCACGCTCCCCAAACACCTGCGAGAATTTCCAATCCAGCGCCGGCAGAGGCTGGCTCGTCGGCAACCCGGGAGCGGGCGCCACAATTGCGCCCCCTCCTGCGATCATCCCGCCAAACCTCCGCGCCCTAATCCAAACCCTACCCTACCCAGCCTCACCTCCCGCTCACAACCTCTACAGCAGCCACATTGCCTCCACAGTTTCCTCCTCCTCCTCCGAACTTCCAACAAATTTCACCTCTTCTTCGGATCTACGCCATTACCCAACCTCCCCAAACCTCCAAATCTCAAACAATCTTCTCCTCCAGACCTCTAGCATACACGGCTCCAATCTACCTCCACGGGAAAACTTCAAAATTCACCTCGCAACAACGTACATTGCAATCGCGCGGAGCCCAAACCACATAACCAAACCAAATGAAAACTCCCACCAGCGCTCATCCAGCACGGTTTCAAAACCGAAAAAAAACACCAGAAATGAACCATTGAGCTCTACTCCGATGTAGCCAAGGCCTGCAGTTGTTCTAGGACGACGTCGTCCTCCGATGCAGCGACGGGGACGAGTCCGGCCATAGCCATCGCTGGGCACTATTCTCAAAAACCACAAACGCAAACCTCAACCGCGCTCGGGCGACGAGCCGAGAGAGACGACACCGCTGCCCGCTGCCCGGATTTGGAATTTTGGTCACCGGTACTGCCCCTGCCCGTAAAATCTAACGGCAGAACGGGCTCGCGATTCGGATCTGAGCACATCGGAGGGTGGGGAGAGTTTGTTTGGAGTGGGAGTCGCGCGAATTCCGGAATTTGAGTAGGCGGGATGAATGTGACGCTGTTGAGGTGATCGTCGTGATGGATGGTTTCTGTTTGCGGAATCAGCAACTGGGATGAGATGATAGCGCTGAGTGGATGAATGATACTTTCGAAAGACGGCGAGGATTGTTTTTCTTTCTCAGTTTTAAAATTGTTGCCCTTCTTGCGAGAAAAAGATAAGTAAATCTGCGTTGACGTGGTCTTGCTGGGGTGGCTGAGTCTTGGCACTTGGGTTGACAGACCCAAAATAAATCAGTCCCAATTGCAAACCCTACTCTTGTTTACAATTTTGTTGAACCTAATGTAGTGAAAATTATACTTTGGTTTACTTTGTAATAGCATACTCAAGAATAGGACACTGAAAAGTGGTTGATAGAAAACTTCATTGTTCTCTATATAGAAACAAAAAAATGTACCCATTGGTCCAATAATCAAAGCATTTTCGTGACGAGAGTACCTTGGGGTCATGGGAGGGTGCATCTTTTAAGGGTTCAAATATTGGAATTGGCTTGAAAAGTGGAGACTTTAAGAATTCAATGGAATGAAACCATGCAATTTGTACTCATAACATATGGACCACTCAATACACTAGGTAATGTGATCCTCTCTTTAATAACATTATATAATGTCCTACATACTTGCCATACTATCGTGGTTGGTAGCACATTTGTCTCACATTCAAACTCTTTGAGTGGTAATATGATTGGCTCCAAATCTAACTATAGTCGACTTAATTAGAGAATAATTTTCCATCTTGAGGGAAGTTTTTGGATTACCATTGCAAGTGTATTGTTGAATTAATATAACCACATTAACATCTAAATAGGCAAGGATAGTTTATTTTGAGGGAGAACAATAAGAAGCTATATGTTTTTGCTATGACTACCTATGATGTATCTTTTTCCCCCAAAATAAAAGATGAAAACATGAGCAAAACTCAAATTTACAAGTTCAAAGACAAAAATTATGTTTTGTTCAAGTTTTCATCTAAGTTTCATCTTCATATCTTTTGTTCTACAATTTTTATATTTGATTTTATTGAAGATTATATTTTGAAAAAGTTTCATTAGTCTAGTTGATTAGGATTAATTTCATTGAATAATCTATAGTAAGTACTTGGCATCACAAGACAATATACTATCAATATGTCTTGAGGCAAGATGAAGGAAACCTCAATCTTGCCAATTCAAGTCTCTAAACATTGTTGCTAAACTTAATACTAAGTCACTAATAAATACCTTTGAGTTCTTTAAGGTCATTTTGATTATTTTAATGGATTTGATGAAGATTAGTGATTATTTTAATACATTTGATGATGTTTTGTACAAAACAAATATTGGAAAGACATCATATAAAGGGTGCCAAGGGTCACTTGATTTTATGATCAGCTATGTTGTCAGTACTTTAAAGTTTATTGATGATAATGAACAATTTATTAATCCTTTGTTTGTAGAATACATGGTTGAAATTAATAGATTTGAATGAAATATCAAATCAAAAGTTTCACCAAGTTGACTAATGAAAAACTTCTCAATTTCTAATTGTTGAAATTCAACATGCTATAAGTGGTTAAAGATTTGACTTTTAAATGGTAGTAGAGACAAGAGATTTTGAAGAATTCATGTTGTTTCAAATAAAGAGCACATCTTCCTACAATGATTAGTATGCTTGTACAAATATGTTATTTAAATATATATATATATATATATATATATATATATATATATATATATATATATATATATAATACATCATTACAACTTGAATTATTAGATTGATGGTACAAAATGGAAGATTTCTGTATTGAAATAATTAATGTCTTTTAAGGCAATGATGGTATGAACAGACTTAATTGCCATTGTGAACTTAGTGTTGTGAAAATGAAACCTTGTTATGTAAAATAACATGAAGATTAGAGAATGTCATTTCAATAACAAGGAATTACTTTTTTATTACTAGGTATAACCTCAAGGGTGAAACTTATCTTAATCATGGTCAATTAAGGATCTAAAATGACAAGAACCATAATTCCAAGGAAAATAAGTGAATGGACTACATTATAAAAGACCATATGCAATAAATATTGACTATTTTTGGTCTTATTTCATTTAATTGAAGGATAAAATCTATATTGTATTTTATAAAAATGCCAAAACAATTTTGTAATCAATCTTATAGTTACATTGTATTAGTATATTTTATTATTAAAATAATTTAGAATGATATGATTTGTTTCAATTTTAAAATGCTTAGTATCCTAATGTACACGAATTCAAATGATCTAAGTAACTACAATAATATTGATTGATTGTTATTTAGAGAATATGAGAATGTTTTTTTAATCCCCAAAGACCTAAGAAGCCAATTTGTTTTTATTGAAAATTTAGGGCAAGCATTATTCTATTTGAAATGTTGTCTAATGTGACATGTCTACAATGACTAAAACATGTATTTTATCACATAGAACTAGATTTTGAGTCACAAACACTAGATTTTTCCAAGCCTCTAGAAGATTGTTCAGGTTTGTTCCCCATTCTATGAATCAACCACTACTATGCAAAATAAAGAAATAATAATAAATATCTAAAATATTTAAAATTTCTTTGAAAAAATTTCTTCAACAATTAATGAATTTTTTTTATCTAACATGGTCGTCTCTTGACCAAGTTAGATTGTTGATTTGGCAAAGTTCCCATGTTTCCCATAATCTGGGAACTTGCGATCTTCTAGAGGCCCAAAAAACGTTTAATGAGACACATCATAGTAATAATTCAATGTTTTGAAATTTTGTACAGATTACTTTGGGAAGAATTTTCATTCAAATTCTCATTATTACAATCTATAAATGAATCTTGTTTCATGTCACTCTATTAATCATTGCAATTTTTTGAAAAATTTAGAACTATAAGAAGGTCATTTTAATATCAAAAGCCACAACTAAAAGTATTTATTTTTAATTTTATTGAATACATAAATATCTTCACAATCCATTTTGAGTCATTCTATTTGATTAATGAGATGAAATTAAAGAGGTCTTTTGTATTTCAGGCACCAAAGATGGAAATAATATATAATTTTTTTATTAATTCAATATTTATATTTTCAAAGATTAATAAAATTGTAAGATATGTTTTAATAGTTAGAATTTTTTTAGCATTAGAAATGACATTTTCAAATTTCATATTAGAACTACTTAGAATTCTCATTTGTCTTACAACTCCTATGGAATAATCTTTTAAATAAATATAAGATTTTTCCATTAAATTTTTTTTAATGTATTTTGAACTCATTTCATACTATGCTGGCAAATTGTATAAATATGAAGAACACATTATTTTACTACAAGACTTTATTTTGGGAAATACTAGGAAAAAAATACTTTCAAAATATAAGTATCGTGATTTAAAAATTTAGACAAATGCTGCAAATAATGGAGGTCATATTTGTTAAAATGAGACAATTTGAAGTCTTGTATTATTTTTGACTTCACATTTAGATGATGATATGTGTTTGATATTGAAAAAAATTGATGAATTGAGACTTTCATATGTTAATACATTCACAAAATTTTGATTTAATAAAGGTTAATATGTTCATAAATTTTTAATTTGTTAGAATAGAGGTCTCAAATAATAGGGCTAAAATCTTAAAATGTCCATTTTGACTCAATTTGAGAAATATGGCGATAGAAGAGGGGAACATGTTAATTTAGGAAAACACGTAATTAAATAAGTTAACCACAAGTTCATACAATTGGGCTTAGTCTTTGGACTCTAATTACTTTAATAATTTAGAGGGGTATTGAAACTACAATACATAATACTAGTGAATCAATATTAAAACTATGATAATCAACAAGATAAGAAGCAAGTTTTCTAATATAAATTATACTTTAAAAGCTCCAGGGCTCTATTAGGCTGATCCAAAAGTTTAGAGGGGAAAATTATTATCGATTGTATAATCTTTGTAAGTTCATATGTCCCAACCAATGGAACAATGATACAATGGCTTTAAACATTAGCCTTGGTATATGAAGACTTCTTCAAATGTGAACAACATGTAACTTCATCAAACTCAATTGGAGTGTAAGTAGCAAGGGGAAGTAGACAATTTTTCATTTCATTGCCTTTTTCAATTACATTTGCATTGCTATTCTATTTTTGAATATGAATCTTGTGTAGTAAATATTTATTGCTAATGGCAAATCAATGCAAACTATTCTCAATTCTCTTACAATCATGAGAAGCTACATATGAGTTCTCTTCATCCAATGTTACTTGTGTAGACCTTGGGTGTAAACAATGAGTTTGAAACATAATGGAGAGCTATGATCAATCCTAATATGCCCCTTCAAATAAATTACATTGGCTAATGGCATGAAATGAAGCCTTAAGATATGGTCATGCTTCATATATCCAATGTTTGGTTGCCACCTTCATAGAAATGAACTTCAAGTTAAAGTCAAACATTGCCTAATATTAGTGATAAAAGCAATGGTATTCAAATCAATCTTGTAGACAATCCTCCTAACCAAAATGGTGTTAGTGATTAAAACAAATGATGTTTAGATTATTCTTGTAGACAATCCCCTCAAGCATCAATTCCTTGAAAGATTGGTTGCACTTTAAGGGATGTGCCATTAAATAGCATAATCCTATTAACAAATGCAAATGGAGTAGACTAGTGTTGCAAAAACTATGGCAAAACCACCCATAGTCAACCACTAAAGTGATTCTGCACATTTTTAGATAGTATAAGGCAATATAAAAAATTTCCATGTAGAAAGATAGAAATCACTAGGATTACAAATTTTTTGGTAATTTCATGCCTTGAATTGAAATTACTACAAGTTTTGGAAGCCCAAAGTTGATCTGGACCATTCTCAATGCATAGAATCTTCTATAATTGTTCATTCAAAGACTACTTTCAATTGGCTCTCAAAACCAAAGATATGTGTCATGACACTGATGGTTAGAAGATGATCTCAAATCAAGAATTGATGGTTAGAAATCAATCATAGTCTCTATTGAATTTCCCAATACCTATAGATTGCCCATAAGGTCCTGGTCGGGAATGGGTGGTTCTACCATAGTGTAACTTGTTGGCCTCTACTTGCTGAAGGTTAAGAATTTGAAAATTTCACCCGTAGCCATTTACTGTGGAAAATGTCATTACTTGCGTTATACGGTAATAATATGAGGTATTCTTGTCACCATGTTCCCAACACGGTCTTGAACATGGTGACAATTTTCTGCAGAGGACAACGATGTTAGATGCAATCGTCATAGTCATAGTAACAATTGTCGTCAGTGAACACTACCTCAGAGCAGGGTTCCAAAAGAAAACAGAACTCCAGAGAGCATTGTTCGAAAGAAAAGTTTTCAAGAGTAAATGTCTGATTATCGAGAAAGGATTCCCAATGGGCAGAACAGCAGGTCAAATATATAAAAAATTCTACGATAAAAGCCCATGAATTGGTCTAAAGTTACTGTAGAACTAAAGTCGTGCACTTGCAATGATCCACCAGCGACGCTCGGTCCAGGGAAAACTTAAGTTAAATGAAGTACCGACTTGAAGAGGACGAAAGATGGTGACTGGGGTCTTCCTTTGTCGGCAGAATATTCTCTTCCGACACAATAAACCTTGGTACTGTGCATAATGCCTGCTTTCTTCACATCTTTACTTTCACCTCGAGTTGCTCAACAAAGTGCACAATGAGAGTTCATCAGAAACATCCATATCTCCACTCCGTGCCATGTTCTGGCAAGCCTGGCAATACTTTGCAGTGGATAACAATCATGATGGCTATAATCTGTGTTGAAACCATGGCGTCAGCGTGTACGGGCAGGGTTTCGAGAGAATTAAGAACTACTAAAAGAATTCTTCGTCATGATCCATTGGAAAGGTAAACTTCAATTTTTCAAAGGACTTCAGTTGTCTAAGGTATATCTCGACAAAAGAAACTTCGGCACAGCAATCCAAACTGACATAGTGACAGTAGAGTCCAGTTGAGGAACCTGGGTAATGGTTAAGTAAGTTATCTTGTAGCTCAAAGTCGAGAAGCTGCGGTTCGAAAGCACGATAGAATACACTTATATAGAAAAACCTTAGTTTCCAGGTGGCGATGAAAGCAAATGAACAGGTCAATTCAAGAAGCGGACAATATCAGCAAAGTGTAATACAGATGACAGGGAAAAAAGCAGGTTTGTGATGCGGTCACACTCTCCACCAAATAATGTACAGTAAAGGACCAATGCAAGAAGTCAAGAAGACATAAGTTGTAAGTGGCGGTGCCATGGAAAGCCTCCTCCATAGGAGATGCATTGGAAAATCTGTTAGACTGAGCACTGTGAGGATGCCTGACGGCTTGAGTGATCAAGGCATCTGTAAGGACGAGGTTTGACCTCTGTACAAGTTAAAGAATGGGTATAGTCAGCTCTTTGGGAAACATATATTGTACAGCGAAAAAGGGGAGGACTTTTGTGTAACCTAAATCCTGCGCCAGCTACAAAAATTCACCTTCCTCTGCATCGGCGTCTGCATCCTCCCCTTCATTTTCTTCTTCATCCTCTAATGCATCTGGGTCTACACCCTTCATTTGCTTTTCCAGTCGCTCCAGACCTTTCTTAGCCGCATCATTTGCTGGATTGATGCTGCAGAAAATGGACAGTATTGGACGTCAATCTTGGAATTGAAGCAGAAAATGATTGAGAAGAAGATACATAGGGTGAGCAAACATGAAGTACTTACCTCAGAGCAGTCTGGTAATGCGACAAGGAATCACCGAGTTTATCAGTAGCAGCCAATATCTGTGCTAGCTTAGTGTGCATTGCGTCATCAGTCCAGGTCCTCAGATACCGCTGCAGTAGCGATATGGCTTCCTCGTTTCGGCCTTCCATAGCGTATAGGTCAGCCAAGGCAAGAACCGCCCCCAGGTAAGTTGGCTCTAATCTCAGTGCTGATTCATAAAACCTTCTTGCCTACAATCAATAACAAATGTTAATACAAAAAAGATGCCAAATAAGTCCTGTGAAAACAAAAGAGGCGGAATGCTGACCTACTATATTTGACCTCTAGGGTAGTTGTTTTCAAGTTCTAACCTTTTCACGACCGTCTGGATGATGGGCGTACACATCCCCAACTAGAGTTAGGGCCTTGGCAGATTGCGGCATAGCTTTCATGGCTTCCCGAGCAGCGCAAAGGGCTTCCTTGTGCTTTGGGATTGCTAAATATGCTCTAACTAACCCTGCGAGACACATGAAACACTGTCAACAGTGCTAATTATGGCATTCCCCAAAATGCAGCTTGAATATTGTCAAAGCAACTTGATAATTTAAATAAATGAAGAGGAAACCTGCCCATGAGTATGAGAAAGAAAATGAATCCAAGAGCCTCGTTGATGACTACCTTGGTAAGACCGAAGGTCTGGCTTAAGGGCTTGGGCTTTTCTGAATGCCATTACAGCAGCCTCAGGTCGATTCAAAGTAAGCGAAATATTTCCCTACGCAAATGGATTTCAAAATAGCGTTCAGGGAACAAAATTTACAATGGATGGAGGTTCCCAACAGTTGTGCTGAACTACGAAGTACTGAAAGTTCGATTCGACCATGTGCAAGAACATTCACACATTGCCAAAATAGAATTCATCCGTAAGCATACTAGACTCTGTCGTGACATCAGAGAAGCAACGCAATTAATAGTCTAAACTAAGTGAAGCATAGTTTAGAGTTAACTTTTGTGAGATTAGCTTCAACGAATTGAAATCTAAAAGATCAGGGCACACCAGTTACCTTCACGATATAGGCGCTTGTATGTCTATCGTCAACTCGCATGCTCTGTGAACCAGAAAGGCAAGAATGTCAGAAATTGATTAGTAAGCAACTGCTTGCAACCCCAGCAAGATGACTCAACAATACCTTATTGCACAGGAAATAACACATGCAAGGCTAGTTATTACTCAGATGTTGTCCGTTTTTTAAGGGGTTTTAATAAGGCAGAGTTTTTACCAATCCTGATTTCTACCCAAAAAATAGAATAAGAACTTCAAAATAGCTCTCATCCTAAGGCAATGAACTCATATATATTCTACTGAAAGTTTCTGCTATTTCTTCTACAAGAAATAGATCTCTACATTTTGGTAGAATGGAGTAAGAAATCATACTTTGTCTAGGTAGGTAAGGGCCCTGTTTTTATCATCCCGCATTTCCCAGTAAACAGCCGCTGCAACCCAAACCTCAGGCCTCGTTGAGTCAATATTCAGAAGTTCATGGACCAGTCGGTTCAGTTCGATCTGATCTCCACGGGTCCGCAGCAACATTGCATATTCATCCATACTTGATACATTGAATTGGTCAATCTGCCTAGCCTGTTCAAGAGAATGACATCCCTTCGCTGTTAGAATGACTAGTACTTTCATGTAAACCTGACATCAATAACGAGGTATCGAGATAAATAGCTAAATGTATTTTGACGTTAACAAATGCGTTAACAAATCAATATCAAGCGGACGACTATATGCTTTGGATACTATGAACCTGATAGATGGGGATGAACATAATTTCTCTTAGCAGCAAAAGAACAGAAACATGTTTTGTAGTCGAGTAAATACCTTCTCAAAACTGTAAGCAGCTTCACTATTTTTCATTAAAGCCATCTCTGCCTGCACATACAACTGATGAGTCATCTTCCTAGAATTAACCAAATCATATCACGCAAACAGCCCAGGGGTTTACCAAACGAAGATGGCAGAAAACACTGTAGAAACTAGGTATAGAGCTACTAGATGTGCCCACCTTCGCACTTTCTAGTAGAAGGCAGGGATTGTTGGGGAAGCGTTGTCCAAGACCATGGAAATGCTCCAAACCTCCTGTATCGATTTGTTTCACACGAAAATGAGAAAATAATCAAACCAATTACCGTTTGCAAAACAAATGGTTAAACTTCTGAGTGGAATCACACCACATTTTACAAGACGAACTCAAGTCCGAAGCTCACGCAACAGAATATCTCTCTCCAACTTGCAAGCATCAGCTAACAGCACCAAGCATAATAAGATACCTTTAAAGTCATGTGCCGCAATGCTGGAATGACCGTCAGCAAATTTCTGCAGTTCAGTGCAACGGAGGCGACAGTATCAGTTAAGCAGGAGCAAAATGTCTATAAGCTGGGCCCTCAAAGCACAATAATAGTCCAAATCGATCCGATGAGTGATGATAAGACTTGCGAAACATGCTAGGTTTGGGAGATTATATTCAGAAACCTCAGACTTAAAACCAAATTTTGAACTGAATCAACACCTTCATACGAGGGACTGAATGATGACGCTCATTCTGAGAACTTCAGCCTACCGTAGAAAAATAAAATCTTCCGGGACTCGAGAATGCTAGTTACTAATGAATGTAGCATACCTGTAACCAACGTACTGGTTCGAGATGATCGGTTGCTGAACGACTAATCTTACCTGAACCCTGTCCAAGAAATTTAAAAATATGTGAGTATCATGTAGCTGTCCATAGCGAATCCGTTAAAAAGCCGTCTTACAAAAACAAAAGATTGCAGCTGTCTACTTCACTACCAAAAACTTCAATCTCACCGGAGGAAAGAGAGCATGTATATCTTTCGATGAAATCCCAAGTTCTGCCAAAGCAACGATAGCCTCTAGAACAAATGGACATTGCCTGCGTTTACACCACTATGTATTAATAAGGATACAAGAAACCGAACCTGCTAAACTTAATAAAAAACGAGACGTGGTGATCGCTTAGCATAACGTCCCCTTGAATTTACTGGAATTCTGAAACATATCTTGACTTCCACTTTTTTAAACAAACCTCAGAAAGTACATTTCCACGACGATGACGCAATGCTCATGTCGATGAATCTTGTGGGCTATCAGCGAAAATTACCTTAAACACTCTCGATAAGATCCAGTGGCAACACGGTCATAGCCTGTGAGTCGATATAGTTTAGCCAACGTCAGATTTATACGAAGTGTCCTTGCCTTTGATGGAATCCCCTCCATCTGCGTTTCGAATGAAGAAATGGATAAGTAAATGCAAACGAAGCTTACACATTTCAATCTTGACACACGATCCCCTAGGCAACAAGATGACACCCAATACTGAGCAGACATGGTGTCTCACCTCCGAAAGTGCAGCTCGAGTGTCATGCACAGCAAGATGACAGAGCCCAATCTTGTATTTTACCTGTTAAGAGAAGCAAATTAAAAAACACGCAAGATGTGAGATTTCATTCATTCCTTCATTCAATGATCCCTCGTATTCGGACAAAGAACACAACATAAATCTTGAACCAAAATCAACTGAACTCATTGGCAGAAGTTAAACAATCCGTACAAGTTAAACTAAATCAACCTCGGGTTTCAGCTAGTGAAAAAATCTAGGAAATTAATTAAACCCCGGAAAGAATCTTACCTCATTTTCATTAATTTTGGAGTCCTGAGCAGAGCTGGCGGCAGAGGGCGGCCTGGACTGCGCAGGAGTCCGAGTGCCGCTTAAACTTTGCTTGGGAGTGGCACGACACAATTGAAGGGCCTGCCTGTACACATTCTGGCAGCAAGAGCACACAACTGCTCAACACAATCTCCATCATGATTGCAGACTTTGTACAAATGATCAACCCTAATGAAGTAACCAACGTGCCAGCAAGGGATTAATCAATCAATCAAACTCAATTACTGAAGAATCCATCCTCAAAAGTACGAAGGGGGTGCTTACCAGGGCTCGGCAGTACTCTTTCCTACCATATAAAGCATCTCCATACAATATCTGCAGGAAATTACTCACAATAAGTACCCTTCCCGAATCAAAACGAAACACGCCCTGAAAATCTTGCGGAGCCGATTCGACTCCCCTACAACAAAAGTTTATTGACGATTAAACTTCACAACATAAATGACATTCCAAGCAAAAATCATTACCATACTCTCAGCGCGATAACTTGGCGAAAGTTCGCCATTGGTAGAGACTAAGCTCATCAAAAAACTCCCCTGCCATTCAAAACACACACATCCACAGTTTCAAAAACCCCTTACAATCACACGAGCAACGGCAATCTTCAAGATTACGAACCAAACCATAAATATTCACCAGCATTTCCGCAGAGTCGTGGAGGCCTTGCTCTAATAGAAAGGTCATCTGCTCCCGGAGCACTTCGATGGAGCTCCCCATTGCCTCTGCCTTCTCTCAAAACTCCCCTCACCCAAATCGTCACTCCAACCAGAAATCAATCTGGCTACAAGGACCTGTCCACAATCTCAATCAATCGAAACTTATTCAAAACTTACAAACCAAACCAACTGCTCAAAAATCAATCAAAATCAACGCAACTCAGTTCAACACCAACAATCACAATCCAGCTACTTAATCAAGTGATGCAGTACCAAACCAAACCTAAACCTAATCCAAAGAGACGAGATACGATCGCCATTCCACACAAGGACCCACACCTGATGATCATCCACAATGGCGACTACGATATAGAGCAAGAATCGATCGCAATCATGAGGTTGGGAGTGGAATCGAAATGAAGAAGCACGGAAATGATTCTCAATTCAAAGTTCATGAGATTCTAAGTGTGCCACTCAAGTTTCTTCATGCTTGAGCATCGTCGTCTTCCTGAAAATGCTCATCGGGTTGCTGTTGTTGATGTTCGGTGTTTGTTGTTGCAGTGAAACGGGCTGGACGGGTGAGGAGCCCGGACTAACTTCGCGGGGAATGTGGACGCTGAAGTTTGAAATTCACGGGGACACGTCACGCCGGGGACGTGGATGTCTGGGCTGGGGTTCACTCGGGGGTAAAATCATAGGTTAAGATATTCGAAGAATTTGAAACTATAGATGTTCACTTCTTTTACTCCCTTTGTCTCAAAATAAATCCGTGTTAATCCACCTAGTTTTTCACGGTTAGGGAGGATTGACCCCTTTACTGCCCTGTATTTTATCCTTAGAGAAAATACTAGATTTTTTTACTTGCCACTCATGATAAAATTTGCAAATTTTGAGTTCATATTTACAATCAAAGGCTCTAAGTAAGCTAGAAGAGGAGATGAAATACAAAATCTGTGTGGCACAAAATAGGGGGCAATTTTTACCTTTACCCTTATCTAGAGTAGTAAGGGGGTCAATCCTCCTTGAGCATTTTTCAGTAGAGACCACAAATTCATTTTTAGATTGAGGTAGGGTAGAAGGCTCCAGAATGGCACATCTAAGGAGAAAAATAGATGTGTCGAAGAAACTGTTTGTCCAATGACTTCCAATTTTTTTTGGCAGACAAAGAAATGGAAAAGAAACAAACTGCAATTTAAATTGTAATTTTCTGAATTAGAATGAATTAGATACGATTTTCCAAAGCAAAAAGTCTGTAGGTTGTTAATAATGTTCCTAGACTTAGCAATAATGAATTATCATGTGCCTTTGAAAAGAGTAGATTGGTCCAGAAATAGATGAAGTCGGTGCTCACTATGTTCAGGAAAGTTCCATAATGTGGGAACAAAGTGTGCTTAAATCGAGCAAGAGAAATTTGTACCCTCAAATTTATATTTATCATTTCTTTCTTATTGTCATCTTGAATTCTATGTTCACAATTAAATGATGCATTCATGATTAGTGAATCACACATAATAATAGTCCAAAAGCATTGCTCACTATCCTAAAATCGTGCACTTGTAGTCACATTTTCCTACCTCAAAAAATGGTGTCTATTTTTTTTTTTTAAACAAATGTTGTCCATTCAACAACCACATGCTCTGTACATGGGTCACTTCTATGGTCACTTCTAAATGCCCTCACCATTTCAGAGCCTCCTACCTTATAGTACTATTTTACTAATATTTTGATCTCATTTTTTTTCTTAAATCAATTCAAAAATAACCTCTTCCACAATTTCATCCATCATGTTCTCATCCACATATTTTTTCATTCAATTGTTCCTGGTTAAACCTAATGAAATCTAAACACTTTCTCAATGAAACCTTACAACTTGATTAAAATTTGAAACCAAATATGTGCTTTTTTGAGACCATTTTGTTAATATTTTGGTTTAATATTTTTGTACAAAATATTTCGTCCATTGAAATCTTGCATTTCTTATATTAAATTCAAATTATTTAAGTCAAGATTTCATCCTTTACATAGTCATTTGCACACTTTTTGTTCATTTGTACTTACTAAACCCCTATTGATATGCATACAACTTCTCACTAAAGTCTTCCAACTTCAAGAATTTTTTTTGGGTGTTGTAGCATTGCAATGAGATCTACTCTAGTCTGAAATAATTGCAATTTTTTTTATAAATTGTTGTATATTTTTCAATAGGGTAGATTTTATTCATATAAAAAATTCAAATCATTCCAATTATTGTGGCCTACACAACAACTCTTGTGTGGACTACTTCAAACCATTTGTTAAACAAATATGAATTTCTCTACTCTTCTTCACCATGTGGAATTAGAACTCAAGAGATTTTCATTAGAATTACCTAGAAAAATTACTTAAATCAAAGGACTAAAACACCATCAACTACACTTTAAAATGTATAGAAAGAAATGTCTAGTTCAAAAATTATTCAATTGTTTGATGGTTCAACAAATCATGCAATTAATTGCCAAATCAGCAATAATTTTTCAAAAAAAAATTGGAATGGTATTTGTTTTTTCTTAACCTTAGCAAAAATGCTTTAGAAAGAATTTTAGTCATTTGATGTCCAAATATATGGATTTTGGTATTCAATATACGTGCTTTATTTACTACTTCCTCTAGAAGTGCTTTTGGATTTGCATAAAATATGAATTCAAATAATTCCTACTTTAAGGGACTAGAATAGAAAAGTTCTACAATAATACCACATACAAATGATTAAATAAGCATCTGAACATAATTATTTTTGTCAACTCAACTCTTATTGATAATTTTAAAAGACTTTTGAATTCTCTCTTAGGGACTGTATCAATAATCTATGAACCTTGATAGTTCACCCAAAACATAGACATTTTATTTTACAATTTGTGGGGGGCGGTTTGTAAAGTTACAATTAGATGTGTGTAAGATAGAAAAACTTGATTACAACAAAAAATCCCAAATTTTTCTCCTTTTGTTCTCCGACACCTCAAAAATGGCCTCAAAGAATGGATATTTCTATAACTCAAAACCACTATAACTTTCCAAAAGCAAACAACGAGACTGGTTATGAGTTTTCTAAAGTAATTGGTGAAAGTTGAGACAAAGTCTAATATTATTTAAGGTAGAAAACCCCATTTCAATCCAAAATCCCATTCCAGACACCTAAAAAGAGCCCTATTCTAGGATATTGTATTGGAAAAGAGAAAATACCAATGAAGGAAAAAATTGCTTGCTTTATAGAGTTGATTGCACAAAATGAGGATAATATGTATCTTGAATGGATAGAATCTATGCCTTAATTACAATTGACATCATTTCATTATAAATTAGCCTCAAATTGATGCAAATTGATTTATTTTGGTGATAGAAGTGTACATTTGGTATTGTAGCTGTTATGGATTGGATTAGGCGTGGGTGAAATTGGCCATGGGTTGGTAGAAGTTCTACAATAGTTGTTTTTCTAACTCTAAGAGATTTATAACTCTATTGACATGTTTATAGGCTTTTGTGGGAAGCCCAAGGCAACAAGACAACACATGAAGTCTAAAAATTATTTTTCCAAGTTGTAATATTATTTCTTATTGCTTATCTTTGCGGGGGGTAGTGAGCGGTTGAAGTAGCAACATATGTGCAAACAAATGATAGGGTATCTTAAAGAAATGGGGGCTAAAAATTATAAATGGGTTTAGATTAATATAGGGTATCAAAAATGGCATTGGACGTCTTTAAAGTATTATAGGGTATGGAATAATAGGTCCCATTAGAAAATTATATAATGATAGCATGTGAAAAAAAAAATTCATATCCCCCTATAAAATAGTGGTTGTTTGCACCTCTATCCTTATTATGTTAACACACTACCCCCCCCCCTCCCTAGGCTTATCTACCACTACAATTTATTCTCACCCTTTCTCGCGGGGGGGCACTTCGAAAAATTTATTTAGAATGGTGCAATCAAAGATATAGTGGATTTAATTTTGTGAACCTAAAATTTTGAAATTTTTTGGAGATATTATAGGGTGTTAAAAAATAGGGACATTGGATTATAGCTAAGATAAGGTCCCCAATAATATATTCAATTTTTGGTTTTTAGATCTAATATACCCTTAGTATTAAGGGGGCTAGGATATTTGATGGAGGTATAATCACTGTGTACAATATAGATGGGTGGAAGTAACACCTGTGGGGATCTGAAGTTTAGATGAATGCTACCCACTGACCTTTGGATGGATGAAATCTGAGGGTGCACAGTCACTTCTAGGTGGGGATATGGTTTAGGGTTTGCAACGTTTAATTTTTGCTTTCTCAACAAATCATGTGCAGTTTCTTTTATCCTTTGCTGGCTTTGAATGTTTAAATGCAAGTTGGTAGGCTCTACCTGGAATTTATAGATGGAGTTTTAGCATTTCTTATGAACTTGTTAGACATCATTTTAGGAAAGGCATTTCATATGGAGTCCTTGACACTTTCAAATTTTCTGTACATGAGCCCTAAATTGCATGAGCACATCTAAAACTTTGTATTGGGAATGCACTAGTGTTCCAAATGTTTCATCATTTTCATAATTGTTCTTCGTAAACATGTTTGACATGGCATTCCTTGAGCTTTTAATATGTTATTAGTACCCTACATGCAAGTTCATAATCCACAATTTGTAAAGATGATGAACATTCCTACAAGTGTACTTTCAAGTAAAGTCATGAAATTTTGAATATGTTGCAAACTTATAAGATTTAGAGTATGTTGTTAGTAACATACATGAAACTTGGAGTTAGTAAAAATTCAGTTGTCTTTGTAAAAAAGTGCCATGTGTTGTTTGATGAATGGTGTAAGGTGACGTGGACCCCTAAAAATCTAATGAGTAAATTCAATGAGTGCCAAATCAAGTCTCCATGTATGGAATTTGAAACTAGTTACGACTATTTGAATGCATTGTGTTCTAATGAAAATAATTTAATTATAATGAAGATAGAGTGTGAAAAAATGGCCTCTCCTTTGAATTTGAAGGAAGTGTGGGGTACTTAAAAATTATAAAATTAGGTAATGATAGGGTCTATTTAATTGGTCCCCTCTATCAAAATTCCCCACCCCACCCACCCCAAAAAATATCCCTTGTTCACACATGATATATAACCCCCAAAATAGACCCCCCCGATCACTTTTTGAATAGCAATATCATAATATACTGGTCATTTTGTCCATATTGGAGGTCTTTACTTTACAAATTATCCTATATTCTCAACTTTGAAAATTTGTAGGATATTATAGTACTTAGCTATCATGGGTAGCAAAAATTAAACAAATAGATATAATAGATATTTTTGGACATTTTTCAAAAAAGGAGCCAAAAAAAATTACTGTAGTAAATAATGAATTATCAAGAAATGGGCCAAATGCAAATCTTAGAATGGGCCACAATGATATTTCAAAATAATAAATTTGCCACACTCTTTTACATTCCTATCATTAGGGCACAAAATTCTTGGAAAAAAATCAAATTTTTTATTAACTTTGAAAGCAATTGGTAAACGACTTTCTCCGACTGTCATTAATTATTTATCATGAAATGCCAACCCTAATAGCTAGGTAAAATACTCAAGCATCAAAAAATTACAAAAGATCTTTGGTGGCATTTCACTTGAGTTCAATAATAACTCCCAAATGCCATGAGGCTTCTTTTGAGCTTTTTGGAATTTGCTCAAAACTAAACTAAAAGCTCAAATTTTGATAAATTTAGTTCAATTTTTAAACAATGTAACTCTACAAAATCAAACTAGACTTGTTATAGGTCATATACAAAATGAAAACACAACAATATCACTTATGGATTGAAAGATGATAATGTTTAATCAAGAAGGCTATAAAACTATGAAAATGATTTGAAGTCTTTGAATCCTCTTTTTCTATGCCAAATCTAGAATTAAGGGCATTAAAAAAAATATGGAGTTTATAGACTGAACATGTATAACTATAATCAATTTATGACTTTTCTAAATCTACTCTACAATTTCTTTAACCCCTAAAGATATTTCACTATGTTTTCACCAAAAACGCTCCAAAATTGTCATCTCTAGTACAAGTACCAAATTTTAGAAACAAATACATTTTTGGACAAATAAAATCATAGGATCTTGTAGTAAGATGGTTTGGGAAGATGTGGAAGAAATTTCAGAAATTTCCACCGTTTTGATTGCAAGATATGAGCATTTGAAGTGACAAAAAGCCATTTTTTGGCCCTGCAAAAATCCGGGCAGATGCACTCCAGAAGGTCAGATCATTATGAAAAAATGTCCAAAATGATTGTAACTCTTTGGATTCATTCTTCAAGTCATGTTGGTTACATGCTTGAAAAATTTTAGATCATTTGGAATTGTACAACATATAGGAAAAAAATAGCAAGTTAAAAGAAGTAGAGAATGATTCAAAATACTAAATTGTTAATAATTTATTTATGGAATTGAAAAATGTCAATTCCAATGGTGAAATTGTTGTAATAAACAATCTACACCTCATGTTTTTATTTTTTTCCAAAAATACTAAAAATTGAGTGAAATAAAGGTCTTCAAAGTTTATTTTAGAGTTGAGATTCCATTATTACCCACAAACTACCCACAATTGAAACTCTTCATAACTTTCATCTCATAAATCAAAATGGAATGATTCAAAGCTTTCCATGTACATAAAAATCTGGAAAATAAATTTCAAATTTTTATTTGAAAAAAAAGTGATTTTTAAAGAAGTTTTTTTTACTGCCTGAGTTGCCCACCGAGCAATGAAAACAACATATTGTACAATAACTTTTTACCATGTATTCAAAAGTTATGAAAACTATTGGGTCTTGAAGCTACTCCTCAGGCACATGTTTTGTGAAAATTTCAAAGAAAACAAAAAAAAATTCCATCCATAGTGAGTTGCCCGAAATTGCTATGCTGCCAAAAAACACTATTTGATCCTTTAGGGATTAAATGGAATTCAAATGGAATTATCTATCCAAGATCCAATGTATTTGAGGCTTCTTTCCAATTGCTATTCACACTAAGAAATCAAGATTTGGAATGGACATCCTTGTACAAAATCTTCTTTGGAGAAATTATAAACAATTTTGTTCAAAATCATTTTTTTATGCTTAAAACATACTTTTATTAATCAATACTCAACAACATCAGCAAAAGTATCAAAAAATAGGATTTTGGTAATTTAAAATTTAGTGGACACCAAAATATGGTGTCTTCAATTGGGCATCCGGGGGATAATCTCCTCAAAAAAAATTCGGTCATTCAACCTTTGAGATAGTGGGGCCAGAAAACATGTGAGCTTTTAGGTGCTGCTATCGTACGTTTATTGGCATTCGTCTGAATCTCACCACTGCAAAACTTGGCTGTCGCTGGGTTAGGATGGCAGGTAAGGATCACAGAGCTTAACTCAAGTCTTGTGAGTTTGTAACTGAAGAATCTGTTTCTGGACTTCAGTCATAGAAAACAAGTATGAAATAGACATGACTTCCACACTTGACTCGGTGCGAGTTCGTATGTAGAATTTACCGGTATTAATTAATGTGCTGTTTCAGCAAATGTTTTGTATGGAATGATTATTTACAATGTCGGGTCATAACCAGAGGTCTCCAAAACTAACGACTAGAGTGTCAACAAAATAGCTTTACAGCAACAAGATTCACAAGTCGTAGAAACAGAAGCGGCAGTTCACCGACAGCGTGATAGGTGATAACCTTAAGTGGGAATAGCCTGGTTTGAATTGACCAGTTGTGACTGGTTTAAGTAGATAGCTGGATTGTCGGTGCTGTTTCCATGGAGAAATCAATCTTCAAGTTCCGCGACTTGTCTCAAAATTTCAGCCTTCTTCTCTTCCTCCCGCTTCACTTCCTTCACGAGCACTGAAATTTTACTTCTGGCTCGGGTCAGCTTGGTTTCCATTTTCTTCATGAGAATTGCCATCTGTGTGTAGCCCGTCTCTTCGTGCAAGGCTTTGATCTTTTGTGTCATTTCCAGTTGCATCTTGTCGATGGAGTGCCTCTTCTCGCGACTAATGAGACTGGACAAGATCGAATTTCTCTGAGGGTTGTCGGGCTTCTCCTCTTGTAACAGTGGAAATTTCACTGCTGGCGAATCCCTGTTGAGAAGTGCCAGGTTAATACCGAGATACACTAGTTTCTGACTAAAAATAAGGACTTCTTGCCAACTCTTGAGACATTGCTCATCAAGTTCTAACGTTCTCGGAGTGCAAATGTAAAATGAGGATAATTAGGACCTTCCGAAAGCGCTTACCCGAAAACGTGCTCAAGGAAGCTCTTGGTATGAATTAGTCCACCGTCAAGTGACACAGCTCCATTTATATGGAACTCCTGAGCAGCGAGCATGT
Organism: Straminergon stramineum; assembly: GCA_963920665.1. Classification (NCBI taxonomy): domain Eukaryota; kingdom Viridiplantae; phylum Streptophyta; class Bryopsida; order Hypnales; family Calliergonaceae; genus Straminergon; species Straminergon stramineum. The sequence continues at coordinate 3,120,976 of OY987270.1, read as the reverse complement.
TCTCCTTAGTGTCGTACACTTGGAGATAGGAAAATAACTGAAAGAAGAGTGATTCGCGAAGACTGTGCTTGGCTGGAGTGGCATAGCACTCAAGTTGCTGAGGATTAAAGCGAAGTAGGTTGACTGCGTAGCCGAGGTATCCTTTCGGACAAGTTTCGTGCTTTGGCCATGGATCCGGAATGAGCAGCAGTCTCTGGGGATGGTTTTCGTCCACACTTGGCAGCCCATCTTTTCTCTTATAAAAACTGCACAAGTATGAATCAACGTTTTATGAATGGTCGTACATATCCAGAGATTTTTTCCTGATAGAAATATGGGTTTTGACGTTCAGCGATTCTTACCTTGCTTCGTTCAGAACGAGGACTCGGAAAGTGCCACTAATGCTACGGTTTTTGCTGCGAGCAAACGCATGCAATGTTAAGTCATCAACCTCGGAGTTCTCCGCATCAGGCTTTTGGAGGTATTTTAACCCCTTCCCTGACCTGCACACAATCATCAACATTTTCTCTATCCCCAAGTAGTCCACCAGGGCACTGGGGAAAGAGACAACTGTGTCAGAAGCCGCTGCCGTGGAAAAAATCTGAGTGGTTTTGCAGAATTCAAATGTTGTGCTTGATGCTTTGTTACCGGTTAAGAAGATCATTGCCCACACAAGCGAGGAGGGCTACAATGCCCAAGATGTCGCTGCCAGCTCCTCCTGCAGCGAATACGTCGCTTTTGTTCACCACAGCTTCTAGAAGAAGACTAGCTGCGTGACTTCCAGGGGGGTCACCTTGCTTCTGGAGAAGCTCTATCACTTGGGGCGCCGTATTTATGTTTTTTGAATTAGGGATGAAGGCTCTCGAATCTCTCTGATCGTCTTCCTTTCCTTCGCACTCAAACGCCTTCAGCTCCTCTGAGTCATGTCACTTAATTATAAGGTCCTTGCACACAGCTTGCCCTCAAGCACGTAGTATCTATTGCGGAAGGCTCTTACAAACCAATTGGAACAGTTTCCAGGCAACTAATGCAATGATCGAAATTATACGTGTACAACTTCATTTTGATCAGGTCGTTATGGGATCTCTTCTACAATGTGCCTAGTGAAGTCTGGGAACCACGGCTATAAAGCAGATGCATGTTGACAGATGCTCTCACCTGTGACATGTGCTCAGACATACCTTTCCAAAGTGCCTCCAAGTCGTCGACCTCCTTTCGTGTACGTTTCAGGACATTAAGCTCCTCTTCTGACCTCTTCACTTTTCGCCCCTGCTCTCGCAATTTCCTTTGCATTTTCTGTATATGAATTCGAGAGGTGAGGATTACGCCTTTACATTACCAGAAGCTCTTGACTACTCTTTGCTGCATGCTTCTGATCGAGTATTGATTCATTCGCTCCTTGTTTATGCCAAATGTACAGGCAAGATGCAGACATGAACTATAGATAGAAAACCTCATCAGAACCTAGGTCTTCATCAGTGCCCTCACCGTGTTACGATCGATAAAATCTTTAAGTTGCCGCTCGTAGTCTTGACGCAGTGGTGGTACTTCAATTCTGCCGTCAAGTTCCTTCTTCACGTTCCAGTTCAGCATTAATTGTTGGGGAGACGACACAATTGAATCCAGCAGATTCGGTGGCGTTGCCGTTCTCAGGTTGTTTATATTCGACAACTTCGAAACAACTTTTACCTGCAAGATCCAGGAAATGTACGGTAAGTGCTCCGAAATCGACATTGTTCGTGAACGAATTCACTCTCATATTGTTCTTGAGGTTTAACTACAAATTCGCCTGTAGCGACTTTACACTTCCATGATAAGAATGACAATGACACTTTGTTACAGAGTTCCCAAGTCTGTTTTTAACTCATAGCGAGATCTGACATGGCATTGAAGTAGCGTTACATAATTGTAAGGGCCATTCCTGGTAGTTTTGTCGAAGGAAAGAAACCCTACCACTTCTTGGTCAATACGACGCACTTGCGGTATGAGTTAGATTTACTTGCCTCGAGAACGAAGAAAAGCTCTGGGTGTACAGCGTGTGCAACTCGACCTCGCCAAGTTCCAGGTAAGACAGGTAGTTTGATAGATGGAAGTGTGCAGGCACCGGAGACAAGAGCGGCAGAGAATTTCAAGTTCCAGTCTAGGGTAAGAGTGTGGAGGGATCCATCCATCTTGTTATCTACATTTCCATCCTCATCGATGACCTGAACTTCTAAGCGCTCAAGCTGACTGCCGGCTTGTGCTTTCTCCGGCATCTGCATCAACAGATGTCACTGTAGGTGAGATAAATGCTGGACTAGTGGAACTTCCTAATTGAAGATTCAAAATGCTCGGATATTGTTAGGAAACAGTGTCGATTATTTCTCCCATACCTTCGAAACTCGAAGCGACCGGTATACAGTGTGAAAATTCAGTGCCAGAAGTGATTTTCCTTCATCTGACAGAATTGCAATTGTTCCTGGAATGCAGAGCAGACACATAAGAAACTGCTGGGTACCGTTGCACAAAATCGGTAGAAAAGTCTATGGTCTTTAAGTGGAATGCAATGTAACATGAACATACTGAGAACTTGACTGAAGTTCTTCAGTTCGGGATGTTAATCACCTTTTGAATTGTATTCAGCAGTAACTTTGAGTAATCCTCCGAGATGGACACATCCCTGTTCACCTACCTATCTCAAGCACCGACGTAAACACAATTAAATGTGCTGCAGATGTAGGTGATGAAATTTTTCAGAAAATTAGAATAAGTTTAGTAATGATCTGAAACGAGGTCGGATGCTAAATACTCAATTGCAAGGGACTTCTGAAGCATACATCTTAGCACATGACGAAACCTTGGTTATTCACTTGCTAGTCTGTACATATACATAGGAGGTCTTACGGTGAAAGGTTTATCACCTGTCTACTGGGGCCTCGTTTGTCCAAAAACATTAGGCCCTCTAATCGAATACGAATCTCGCGACCAGTTTCCACCACATTTTTGAAGTCATCGAATGCCTGCGCGCTCAGTGGACTTTCCAGAGTTTAAAAAGATTCACTAAATTCAGTGTTAAAAAGATTTAGAGCATTCAAACGTGGACAATTGGAGCAAGGTCATAACGAGACCTGTATGACGAACTTATCGATTACTTGACCAGGCCGTAAACAATTGTCTAAACGGTCACATTCGGTAAGTGCCACGGATGCTGGCTCACCCGGGAAAACTGCAACCAAAAGACGGTTCACAGTTGCCACAAATAAACTCCCAAGTCTCGGAAAGTGATTACGATGTAATAGTCCGAAGTGTCTTCCATATATCTAAGCATTGAGGGCTCTCCACACTCACCAGATAACTGGTATGAAGCTACTGGGAAGTTGTGGATGAATATCCATAAGTGAGCAGCGTAGGTCGTTGCAATCTCTGCCAAGGAACCTCCAACGATTTCTATTCCCTGCAGACAGGGAAACTCAGTAGCTTAGAAGGAAACACCCATCCAACTCATGGCCTCTAGCTGGAAATGTTGCAGGAGAATCCTCTCACTTGCTTGTAAGGAAGCAACTCAAATGAACAGTGTGAACAAATTCAAATCCCACCTTCAGCTCGAGGGCTGCATTATCGGCACATAGAGTGATGCGATCTCTGGGTATCGTCACAGAAAGCTCAAGGAATTCACCATCCAGTTGACCCACTTTGAGGTGCAACTCTTCGGGAACGTTCGAGATCGCTACGCGATTATTGTACACGTCATAACCAGACAGGTACAAGGGCTCTCCAATCACCTCCCCAATCCTGTGACGTGAAATAAAGTGACTTCAATCAACATGATGTCAAAGTGACCTCGCTTAAACCTGACCTTCACTGTGGCAAGAAACTCTCCCTTTAGAAACTTGCAGGCGTAAACATTTTAAAGAGTTCAATTTGTTAAGAGACATACCTAGTGACGATGCTCTTAAGCTTCCAGTGATTAGGATGCTTAAAACATGCATCAGGATGGGAACATAACTGCCAATTCTCCACTTCTTCAGAAGCTGAAACATTAATGCGGGCCACTGCAGGTGCCACATGTCTATGCTTCTCACTCACAACAGAGAAGGCTAGCAGATAAGTGCCCATTGTTGTAAGGTCATGTCGTTTAGTGATGAACGAATAGAGGCCTTGCACACCATTTCGAACACAGGCCTTGTTCGTGCAATTGAATATCACCTTTGACTTTTTCAACTGTTCCTCCGTTAACGCAACTTCGTCGGAGATGTAGTCATTGATGAATCTTACTTCAAGATTCAGTTCCATAGGGTCAGTTACGATTGTCTTTTGCTCAGTCCTGCAAAAAGCACCAGATCCGTGGCTTGCCCTTGGACAGTTTCTTGGTCTTACCACTGCTAAAATCTCTTTGGGGAGCTTGAATCCAGCTTCAACCGATGAGTTGCTTAGAAGAACCTGAAAAGAAATAGCCAATACCCATGCTATCTTAACACTGTCACCGATAGCGAATATTGTGCTACTTTTAATGGCAAGGTTGATTCAAACAATTTGGATTTTCCCGTGAGGAGATAATTAACGGTAAAGCCGGAATGCTACACTACTTTCCTAATTAGTAATCATGATGCATCGCATGTGAACGATTGAACAAATACACTTGAAGCAAGAAATCAAAGGAAGAATCTTGACCCCATCTAATTCGAATTCGAGCATCTCCAGTTCATTTAGAAGCTCCACATAAGCTGGCTCGTCACCACAGACTTTGTCTTCGCCAACTTGAGATGAGGATTGGGTGATACCAGAGGCTTCCTCAGAACCTGTCCACACGAAGCACTCGAGTGTGAAGAAAAGTTGGGTAAACCCTGTTTCACCCGTCTCTCAGCCAGCTGATAGGCTCAGGGTCAAAGGTATTAAGTTCGAGGCCTTGTGTGTTCATTTTCCTGAAACCACCTGAAATACTCAACTTGAACACGTCTGTCTAGGTTCCTTGCCCAATTTAATACTATGTACAAAGACCCATTGGAGGAACAATCGTCTGCACTTTCACGTATACCTGCATGGGTTATACCCATTTCGAGCTTGTTTTGAAGCTCGGTGGCACAGATCTGACGCAATTGCTTGCTTTGATCTTCTATAAATTCATCCGTGTCATATTTTTTGTTGCAGTCTTGTATCCAATTGTGATATTCCAAGCCCAGCATTTGTGGTGTCAAAGGCCTCCCCTGCCCTTGAATTGTGACATCCACTCTAACTCCTATCCATCATCCAAGGCAATCAGTCCAAAACAAGTCAGTATCTCTGGAGTGGAGTATAGAACAAAAATTGCGAAATACAAGAAAAGAATATCTCGTTGCTCACTTGAGACTTCGTCGTCTTCTTCTGAGAGCAAGCAGGACATCAACGACTTGGTGAAGCAATGGTCAGCTGCTAGCGACATCTGCACATGTGGACGCTGAAACAGTTACAGTTTCGTATCCCTGGGCAAACTTTCATCGTACCTGTTGTCTAATTAGGACATCCCGACTCAAAATCTTTTTAAGAACTGAGCTTCATAATCGTTTTCCCACCTTAGATGGTGTCGTCTTGAACCCATCATCTGTATCTGCATCAATGAACAAGGTTCTTGAGATAATCGAAGAGGCATTCCCGCGAGTCATATTTGTTTCAGAATCTAGTAAATATTTGATGTGGTATCAAAAACTTTAAAATATATGACCTATGAAGGCTATCACTCGATTGTAGCACCGCTGCTGCTGTAAGGTGAGATCTTTGCAGCCTTCCAGAAAAGAAATCGTTTTCTGTGATCATCACTTGACAACATGACCAGTTAGTGTACTTGCAGGGCACAAATCCAGATAGCACACATGTATGAGAGCGAACTGTTCTATATCTGCATGTCTGTGTCCGAAACTTACCCAGTTTTCTGCCATCAGTAGCCTTCCTCTCCATCGGACTATCACTCGAGGGAATATTTCGGATATACGAGCCTCACCGACTGTTTTTAGATGATCCTCAATCATCCTTTGCTGCAAACTGTACCTTGATTCTTTTCCCTTTAAGTCATAACAAAACTCAAATAAGCTTTAAGTTCTCTTGGAATGGGATTCAAGTCGAACACACATTATTGAAGCACCAATAGACATTTACCATTTTCAGAGGAAGATAGTGAAATGTGATGGTTGCATTCCCTGTGCTCCCATCTGCACCATCCTCACAAACTTTAGCTGTGGCAAAAGTCCAAAACTTGAATCCTCCAAAACTGTGCACTACTGTCGACATGGCTTGTTGTGAATCTTCTTAACAAAAATGAGTTCTTCTAAAAAATTGATGCTTGCTAATGAATGACGAAAGAGGTAAACCTGCGCTGTCGGTGAGGTGAAGGTGGACAATAAATGGTTTCCGATCGCTTGAAAGCGACTTTATGATTGTAGTCTGTCCTCCTTCTACGGCTGAGAGGTTCAACCCCATGGCCTACATGGAGTCCCCGAATTTCAGATGTGTCAAGGTATGTGCAATCAAGAATCGTTACCTATTCAAATTTCCTGACTGAATATAAATCATTGCGGTAAGTGATTCTCTTTGGCAGTAATCTCTCACCATGATTGTAATTATATTTGTCGATGATCCATTGCTTAAGCTTGCGCAATTTCCCTGCTCCCAGCGATTATGGTAAATCTTCAAACCATTGCATCGTAGCATTCTTAACGCATTGCGACACATAATACTGGACCACAAATAAAATGGCACTCATTGTATTCATTCAGTCTCGAAGATTCATCATTCTAGTGATCAAGTCGAAAATGCTAAATTTGGCAACGAGAACCAACCTGAACGAATGGAAGGAATAAATCTTTGAGTTTGCGACGCAGCTCTTCAGTGTTCCATTGTGTGACCTCCGGTCTCAAATCACTGATCTCCACCTTTAAAAAGAAGAAAAGAAGACCATTTTAACAGTTTAACGCCACTTGCTTAAAAATTATGCTAAAGCTTCAGCCATGCTAGGAATTTAAGAAGAATATACCCACCATTCTGAAGCTACCGTGCGGTGAGTTGTTTTCCTCCTCTTCCGTTGCCCGTCGAGCACCAAGTCTCTTAACACACATACAAACAAAAATATTATCATTCTTTCATTTCCAAAACTCTCCAACCCTATTTCGACTAGGAACTCCAAGATCTTCATTTACACAGCTCTGTTTTCCAACGATTTCCTATGGTCAGATTTCCAACTGAAATAGAAAATAGAAAACGGGATAAAGCAGAAATAGAATCCGAAATAAGTATTTCAGACCTTCTGAATACTGATTTGCTTTGATTCCTCCCAAGTGCCTCTGCTCAATTGCAGTGTAGCAACGCCTGTTGAAGCTTTCGATCTAGACGACACTATAACGCGCCTGTTACACAATCAGAAATACTGCCATGAGTCGATTCACTCGAGAAAAGAAAAAATTAGTGGGAACAACCTGAAGAGGGCATTCTTGGTCCGTGTTTAGCCTTACCCCCCAAGATATAAACCGGCGCTGATCACTCCATAACTTTTGTTCTGTACATCTTGCTGCACAGCAAACAGACATTCTCAGACATCTAGCTACAACACCATTAAGATATATCAACTTTAGCAAATGCAGTCAAAGTGTACGTATCTTTGCCCGGGACGATGCAACTACAGTGAGAATATTTGAACTGGTTGATAGAGGCAATGAATCAACAGTACATTCTGAATGAGACAATCTCCATGTGACTCCAACTTTTGGCAGGTTGAAGTTCCCCTGCGATCAAAAATGAAATCCATGGTGTGAAGACAGTATTCACCTAATTACGCTCTACATTCCTGTAGTAAATCTTTACAAATTAAGAATTTGAACAATACTGAGACATTTGCCTCCTGAGATCTAGATCGCACCATACCAATTGGAGATGGAGACGCCCTGCAAGCCTTTGCTCGTGTCGAAGATTATAATCTTACCTTCTGACCGATCCAATTCAACACTGCGCAACATCCATGAAACTTGTGATGAGCATTATGTCCATAGGTATTTCATATACCTGTAGTTGACCGAATCACAGTAAATGGAATCACAGATGCGAGAAAGAAATATTCGTCTATATTTTTTGTCAGCTGCACTCCGGTATAACCTGATGAGTGGAAGCTTATCCGAGCTCAATTTTGAAACTTCTTCGACCGCATCATCCTGGGAATTGGAAAGTAGGAACAGGCAGATTTCAGAGCACATTAGCAGTGGGAATGTTTGCCGTGTGAACGAGCTCATAGAAGTGCTCTGCACATGCTCTCTTCGTCAAGTGAAATGAAGGAAAGGAAACAAATCGTGGAGAGGGAAACAGAGCAATCTCGTCTTCAGAGCTGAAGGTAGGGTTTCTGTTACCAGCAGATATGCAAGGGCTGAGAAGGCAGTGTACTCTGGGCAGGTCACAGTCAGAGCATGGCTATCTACGCCTTTCGAATCAAGGGATCGAGAGGCCTGCAACCCAAGTCTCTGTTACAAAGAACAAGACTGTCAATCAGAATCAAGTTTGTTCTGTGATGATAATCATTTCTAATTTTCTCATTTAATGCGCATATAAAGTGAAACTTTTGAGGAGAGATATATCATCCCGGAAGACCAAGATTATCACGACCTTCTGAACACCTCGTAGTAATCAATCGAGCAATGCAGGAAATGTACGCCAGGTCGCAAGCGTTGAGCACAGACTTTTTTTGGCTAAACGAAATTGAAGTCAAACCTCGGAGATAGCAGATCTTTCGCTCTGATCTTCGGACTCCGAGTTTTGCTTTTGCTGCTCCCTGATGATGTCGAAACTTTTGTTAGTGCTAATTCTTCGCCTTGCTAAAGCTTTGAGAGCATGAGTGACCTGAAAAGGCTCACGAGAATTCGAACTGCTCGCCATGGAGAAGAGCTTGCGTTTCAGGCCAGCATTGTCTATCGACGACGTATCCTCCTCGTGCATTGCGAATGTCGTTGCTTGAAAACTCTGCGCATGTGCCAGTGATCAACCACCAATTGAATTGGCTCAGAATTCCTTAAATCTTCACTCAACCTGAGCACACTTTAGACGAGAACCTAGCATTTTGTTTCATAAATTAAAACTATAATTGACAGTGAACGCACTGGTTGCACATGTAGTAGAACCTTAACAATTCCTTTCGTCTAATCTCCCGCGTCTTCCACTACCTGCACCCATTACTGTACTCTACAAAAGAAATCAAGAATTTAACAGCAATGCGATTAACCATACTTGCTGAGCTGCTGATACCTGAACAAAATGCCCGTAATCTCCCGCGTCCTCCTCGATCAGCACAGCTCCTCCAGTGCTCTACAAAATTAAATCAAGAATCGGACAGCATGGACATGAACCGATCTGGTTCCCCTGATGGAACCCATAACAAATTCTCTGCCAATTTAAGCACAAATTGCCTATAAATTCAAGAGCAAATGGTCTTACACTTGAAGAGCAAATTCAGAATGCAGTACGCCCTTCCCGCAACATGCATCTAAACCCAAGTCCACGAGGTGCAGGCGATCTTCACAGCGAAGGAACCAAGAGACAATAAGCTTTGAGCCTGTAGTGCGGGACACATTCATTCTGGGAACAAGCTGAGAATGAATGATCTAAACCAATGGATGATACCAGGATGGATGCCATCATTCGCCAGGAGGCATTCATGAAGATGGGGCGATGGGACTCATGGGGAATTGGGGACTTGGGGAGATGGTGAGAGAATCAGGGACGAAGCCAAACAGCCGTCAGGGCAGCCCTTTCCTGTAGCTCCATAAGTACACTCGTATATTATACTTATGACGCCTCCAATACTATTGAACCAAAAGCTGCGCAGTGCGCACACTGTGCCTTGAATATGGGACAAATTCCAATGACAAACTTTGACAGAGGTGAATGCCATGGCGGCCACTTCCAGGATGGTTGATTTGTCTCTCACAATCCAGAGGCATGGACGAGTGAGATTCAGCGGAAGATTGACTCTGTCATAAGTGGTGCCTTGAATCCAACGGAAATGGGATTGAGGCTCACTGCCAGTGCAATTTTGGGTTAGCTAGGTTACGAGAAAGATGTCAATAACAATGTTTTACTCAACTGAACCAAAGTTGTGTACAACATGGATTTGAGCTGGAGCATATATTGTATTGAGAGGCGAAGCTTATTTGCTTAACAACACGTCACTGTACTTCCTGTTGAACTTCTCTTCAAATGAGGACAGCTCAAATGAAACAATATTTTTATTTCCCTTTTGCAGTCAACCTGGTTATCTCCTGCCAGGCCACTTCGTGGGTGGCAGGCTTGTATTTTGCCCCTCACAATGAAATTGCGTTTCATTTACTTCAATTCTTTTATAAATGAAAAAATATTATACACTCTCAAGTTGCAACTACAGTATGTGATTACGGCACAGCATTCAGTGTACAGTACAGTACCATTTGAGGTAACAGAAAGCAAGGGCTCCAGCCTCCAGGGAAGCCCAGCCCATCAAGCCCATCAATTCATCATGTTTCCCATTTTTCTTTTCTTTTAGAACCAATGTCCAAATAGATTTCACCTTGTTGTTTCATATAACTGTAAGGTAACAGCACCTAAAATTGTACAATAAGTTTTTGAGCATTGTTCCTATCATTGAACAGGAAAAGCTTTGAATATGTCTTGGTGGTGGTCATGGTTAAAATTAACACTCATACGAATGTCATTTGATGTTTGGAGTGTTCAGTAACATCCCTCTGAAATGTAAGTGGCCCATTTGAAACTCAAAAAATTAAGGAGAGTATTCTTTTTGACACTTCAAAAAACTGGTGGATGTCCCTAATACTTATTGTTCCTACCTTTAACTCCTAAAGGTGACTATGCATTCAAGTTTTGAACCATGAATGAACACAAACACATCCCAAGCACATAGAAATGTGTCTTTTCATCCATCATTGCTTTTGAAGATTTGTATGTTAGTTCTTTAGCATTTGTTCAATAGAGATTTTGAAGAATTTGCTTTGCTATATTCTATTATTCAATAGGTATTGGTAGATTTGGCCTCAAAAAAGAACCTTCTCAACTCAAAAAATGACCTTTCAAAAATGACTTGAATAAAATAGTAAAAGAAAAATCTTCAAAGATCACTATGATTAGAAATTCACATTTTGAACTTCAAGGAAAAAAATTCTTGTGGAAATCACAAATATTCAATCTACAACCAATTCTAAAAGGAATTTTTAATTTTTGGCTTCAAATTTTATCAAAAAAATCTTGGTTTGTATACTAACAAATCTAATTAGATGTTATAACTATCATTAGAGAGTCATCACTAAATTATTGTTCTAAGTTGTATTTTATAATATATCTTTATAGTTTTGGAAATTTGGTTTGTACTAAACATCATGTAAAAATCAATAGGAAATTGTTTATACATGATTGGGTCATCATACTTTTGGTTCATACAAGAAGAAAGGTATTTGCATACAAGTGTGTGTTGATCACATCTAGGAATAGTGACCTTGTAGCACTTGGAGGCAACCTAAGCTATTCTCCCAAGTGTGGAATATAATGCATCCCCTTCAACTTACACTTCATTTTTTTAAAAACATTTATTACTTAGAGAAGGGTATGAAGACAATGCATGGATTTAGGGATGAAAGTGGTTAGCAAGTAACAAAATGTACTATACAATGATTACATACTATGTTAGTCATCCTTTGGAAGTACTACAACCCAAGTTGCAACTTTAACCTATGTATGAAGTCATGTCTTGGTATTTGAATGTACTGCTACATAATCTCAAATGCTTTTGGAAACTATATTATATTTGACCCTAAATATGAATATAGGCTTATTCAATGGCTATAAAATACATCTTGTAAATTCAATTTTTTTCTTCAAAATGGATCATTTGCATTGATCTATGTGCAACTATTCTTGGAAGATGTTTATATCAATACAATTATTTCCCTTGTCAAATATTGGTTTTTGCACATAATGAGGACTTTGTTGATTCTCCATTTCCTTTAGCTATCAACTTAAAAGTTCCAAAGCCATTTTTTTGTCAAAAATCATTCAAAATTGCCACTTTCAATGCAAACAACAAAATTTTTAACATTCTTTTGCATATCCCATCAAAGCATTTTGCACTGGACTCACATGAGAATGTGTCAAATAAATTTTAGACACTTTGACAATATCTAGCACAAAGTAGAAGCGTTTGAAGTATTAAAAAAACAAGTTTTTTTGCTCCTAACCTAACCAAATAATATGGCTTTGAATCCTATTAACTCAAAAAATTTGTACTATAGATTGTGAATTAAAAAAATCTTTATTGAAGAAGTGAGTTCAGATTTCATGAAAAAATATATAAAAATAAAAAACTTGTAATTTTCGATCTTTAAAAATTTGTTAGATTGAAGTAGATACAAGATAGAAGGAAAATTGAAATTGTTGATAGCTCTAAGATGGAATTGAAACACACTAATTCCAATGATGAGATTGTTCTAGAAAGAATAATAAAACATATGCAACTTTTGGTTTTGAAAAATTATTAAAATTGAATTGAAGAACAAGTTCAAGACATTATTTTTTGAAGTCCTGATTGATGTAGCCCATAAAACACGAAGCTTCATAATAACTTTCACATTACTTATCCAAATGGAATGAATCAAAACAAAAAGTATATATCATACAATTACTTTTAACCATGCAGTCAAAAGTTATGAAAATTGATGTGCTATATATAACTCCTCATCCACATTTTGTGTGAAATTTTCATAGAAAAAATGGAAACTTCATTCGTAATGAGCTACCTAGAATCACTATGTTGCCGAAAAAACGCAATTTGGTCCTTTAGGGGTTAAAATTAGAAAATCAGCAAATTCATTTTGTCAAGTTGTTTGTCAAAAAATTTAAAAAAAAATTCTATACTTACAGTATAATTACTAATGAATAGCCAAAGAATATTAGTGAAAAATTAATTTCCAATAAAAAACTAAATGTTTTTCAAGCTCCAATACTCGTCTAAGAATTTTCATCACCAAGGTCATTTGGCCTCCCAAATGGACCTTGAAACTTTTCACTGGACATCATTGGTAGCTAGAGAGCAACAAAGCCCTAGTGTTATTTAATAGTAATTATTATATTAGTCTATTCTCTAAGTCTAATTAATCTTTATATTATTTAATAATTAAAATATAGAATAGAAAATTCAAAAAGATTTTTGACCTACAAAATAAGAATAATAATTTATTTGATTTAGGAGATGATTTTTTATAACTACTTTTGTAAATAAAACTATCTACCACTATTGTATTATATCCTAATGTCAAGCTCAACATTCCTTGACACATGATTTATGAAAGTTAGCAAATGTGGTTTGGCAAATGCCTAAAAAACAATTAAAATAATCATTTTTTTAATAATCTTCATTCTTAGTTCCAAAAAGTTCAAAGTCATGGAATGAATTTTTAAGGATTAGAACAAGTTCATATGATGTCAAATTTTAATGGGATTTTTGAAACATTGTTTGACCTTTAAGAGAATATAATTTTTATTTCATTTGATGACATCAAGAAAAAATTGTGCCCTTCTCGACACAAAATGCTTGACTTTTGGCAACACCCCCTTGCAAACACTAAATGTATATATTTTTAAATTTATTTTCTTATATAATAAATTTATGGTCTTTAAAAAAGGTTTGATTAATTTCATTTAATGTAACTTTCATTTTGGATAACTAATGTAAAAGTTATAAAGAGTCTTTTTTGTAGGCAAGTAGGGCATCTTTTATGAAAAATAATGGATAGGGTTTGTTTCCAAATTCAATGTTTACAATTTTTCAAAACTAAGACATCTATAGAGTATACATTACTTGCTACAATAATTTGACCATTAGGATTGTCATATTTTAATTTCATTTTCAAATTACTAATAATATTATTTTCCTTTCCATCTTATACTCTTACTTTTATTGAACAAGTTTTTTTAACTTGTAAAGGTTCATAAATATGTTTCTCCAAAAACCATTTCAGGATATCTATTTCTAGTGCAAAGAGCTACTATAGAAAAAAAGATAGGACACAATCCAATTAACAAGGTAGTGAACCAAAAATGATCTAATTTATGGATTAATACTTTGATGTATTCTTTGGTTCTATATCTTGCCTAAAAATAATTTTTTAGTTAAATAAAGTAAGAAGTCATTTGTGAACCCCTAATTCACTACACATAGTTACGTTTATTGGATTTACAACTTTTTGTTAGAAGAATAACTAATAAGGAAATATTCTACAAATATTTTGGTCAATTCATATTTTATAAAATAAAAAATACATTATAAGCAGTTAAAGCAATATTGCATAGCTTCCCATTGTGGAGCCTAGTAAGGGGGGAAGTTCATGTCTTGTTGAATACTAATGCACTACCCAAAAGGGTGTTATTCTTGATAGGTTCTCAACATTGAAGTATTGAGAAAATGTTGCAAAAATATTCATTTTTTGACAATTTAGTATTGAATCTAATATGTCAAAAGATTGTCAAAAAAAGTGTTAGAAAGAGGATTAGATGAAGCATTGGAAAGAGTGGCAAAAATCATGGCAAAAATATATAATAAAATTATTTTGGGGTTTGTATGACTACCTCTCTGGAATTTTTGGAACACCTAGGTAGTCCTAATCAACTAACATGCAAGTGATGGGATTTAAACCTCTCTCCTCATGGTGAATTGTGGAAATTTTTGATGTCTTACAACATGTGTGAAATTCGGGGGGTTTTGTAACTTATATGAGAAGACATGTCTATTTTGCATTTCTTGCACCAATGAATGTTCTTTTTTTTCAAGGTGTACAACTTGTCAAAATATTTTTTACTTAAATTTCCTTGAAAGGTAAGAGGAAGCCAAATCAAACCCATGTTGTTTTGTATTTTTTGGACCTTTTTGCAGAATAGTTATGAAATTTCAAAGTGAATCACTTTTTTTGACAATTTCATCAACATTATACCTACATACTTTCCAACGTTCTTTTCAACACTCTTCTAGGCATTCTTTCCAACATTCTTTTCAATACTCTTCTAGGCATTCTTTCCAATATTCTTTTGAACAGTTTTTTGACATACCAATATTGCAATGTTCAAAATTTCATGATATCTTATTTTTTTGATACTTTAGTGTCAAAACCCTTTCAAAAAAAGTGTTGAAAACAATCCTTATTTAATACTCTTGTTTCTCTTTTAATTCTCTACTTAGTTTCAATGGCAATTAGAAAGTGTTCCATCACATTGTAGAATAATGAATGCACCTTTTGTTGTATTGTTGAGTTCATTGACTTCATAAAGTGGTGACTTTTCTACTTGATTTTAATCCTCTAACTCTAGAAGAATGAGGAGGCCAAAAAACTACTCATGAATGACGTTCAAGATTATTGTAGAAATGATGTATACACCTCTTGGTCCAAAAATTGAATCATTTTTGGCAAAGCACCTTGATGATAAGTCTTGTCCTTCTACGTTTAAGTCCCAATTTCACCCTTAGAACCCCAATTCCATACAAAGAACAATTTTCACTACATTTAGGATGTTGGAGAGTAAAATTGAGTTCATGACAAGGCATACCAATTGAAATGAGTCCATAATGGTCTCCTTCCATTAGTCCTTGGCATTACTATGTAAAATTGGATTCACTTTACTTTGCAAACATCACCCCACCATGACTACAATCAAGCATAGTTTTTTTGGACAATATTTTACTTGAAAGCATAACAATTTTTTTAAGAAATATTAGACAATCTATTCCCCCATTTTTGGTGGATGAAATTACTCATTTGCTAAATATTCTAAAAACAATATCACTATTTTTTGGATGCTTGAACTCTCTGTTGGATGACTAATAAAAATTTCGTCCGCATTTAGCATGTTTCAGCTTTCTGCACTGCCCAAAATAAATGAAAAAATAATCCCTGACTGCAATCCTTCATGTGAAACTGTGCCCTGTGAAGGAGAACGAACGAAAAGATAGAACTGACGGACGGAATCCTTCCGCCACTCCCAAAGTAGTGGATGATATCCATCCTCCTCGACGTTCACATCCACTGTAACGCTATCTCATTTGCCCCTGAAACCCCTCGACAGGGTTTTGCACTTCAACGCCCATGCTCGTCCTCGGCACAGGGCGTTGCAGTGGAGATCGGTAGTCGAGGACCTTGATCCATCAATTTTTGGTTGCAGTTGAAGATTGTCTCGCACTGATCAAGAATTTCAAATTTTGTTTGAGGACAGCATCTCTGATTAACCGGATTGTCGAAAATCGTCTGTCCGAGATTACTGTGGCCCGACTGTGGAGCTTCAGCAATGGCGTCGCAATGTCACAGTCTCTCTGTGCACTCTTCCACATCAAGATTCCTTATCTCAAATTATATCTCTGCACCTTCTTCTACAAGCGCCAATTTCAGGATTAGTCAGGTGCTGTGGCAACTGAATTGCATCTCAAACCCTAACTCTATGTTTCTCTTCCTCCTTCGTTATGTTGGTTTGTTCTTCGTTCGGCTTGATTTGAATTCAATCTCGTTTCAGTTTTGGAATTCGGTAACATTAGAATTGTAAGAAGAGCCCTCTTTTAAATCACCTGAATGTCATAATGCTTGGAATTGGCCTGTGATTGTTTGCATTGAATGTTTTTTGCTTTTCAGGCTTCTGTCTTCTTTCGGGGTCAACGACTTCAACCGCAGAGAATGTCGCAACCCTCTCTCTTGCCATTCTCAAGGCCGCTCGTTCAATGTGTGTCATCCACATTTGGTAGTTCGTCGAACAATGGCGATGATAGACAGCAGAGTACTGTAATCTCCAACGTTGTGGACAAGGCTGCCGAACCGATTAGAGCTTTTCCTTGGGCCAAAGCTAGTAGCCTGTTCCTCAGTAGGCTGCTGGACCAACTCTGGACTGTTGGAAAATGGCTAGCGATTCCAATGTTGGCCGTGTCGGTGCTCGGTGAGCTTGCATACACGTTGCTGCTAGAGAGAGTGCTCGTCATTCCTGTTGGTATGATTTGCGGGATTGTTTTCGCTGGAATTATGAGGGAAACTGCTCTCGAATTGTCTCCACGCATTGAGGTACTTTCATTACATTTTCTTATGTCCTGATTACTTCATATCACAGGAGTGTGTGAGAATGCAATGTGATTGAGAGACAATCCCAGGCAAGCCCTGAAGTCTCATGTTTTTCTTAGCAGCTTTGAGAAGGTCACATGGAGACTTTCTTTTGACCAATTTCATTTAATATTTGACTATCACATGCAATGTTCTTCACTGACTCTGGTGATGTAAAATTTGACCCCATTTTTCACAGTATGATAAATCAAATTGATCATTTTCAAACCATGAATTCGTGAGGGTTAGGGGTTCAGTCGTTGAACCTTCACTTCAATTCGTCAAATATCATTCTGTAGTTTGGTCAGAGATGTGATAAGATTTGTTTTCTCTAATGACTGATTCGCATTTTGTGTTCAGGAGGAACAGACACCACGGCATCTCGTTGCGTTAGGCTTATTGTTTGTTGCCCTGAAGTTTATTGCCCCATATCTTCCTACTTGGGGTCGGGTCAGTGTTCCCCATTTCGCTAATGGTGGGTTGTGGCAAGTCATTTCCCTTGTCAACGATTGGAGAGAAAAGCATGCTGATAGGAAAACAGTAGAACAGAGTTAATTTTTTCAGATTCTTGTCCATGTATACAGAGACTATTTGTATGAATGATGGGATTCGAGTACTTTTGTTCCTGGTCTTTAGCTTTCTTTATGGAACTTATGTGCTTTTCGGCCTTGCTTTACAAATTGGCTAGTATCAAATTTGCATGTAAGATAACGACGTTTCTTACTCCAGGGTTTCTGCTATTGTTGCATGGTTTGATTGCCACGGATAACTTCTGAGTGCTAAGTGTGTAACAGCAAGCAGAAACTGTGCCTGCCTTTAACTGTTCTCCTCCTGTATCTCTCATCTGCATTAGTTAGAGAGTCTTCATTAGCTTGGCAAGGCAAAATTATCTCCTCCACGGCAGTCTTCACTTGGGAATTCTAAAATACTTGGAGTTAAAACTATGAAGCACGACCACTGAAATCGTTACTCCCTCCGTCTTCCGTCCTGAAATAGGTAGCTATTTGGATCAGTAGAATTATCTGAACTCTGTTGTTGTATTGAATTGTCATGCCAAGACCATGTTGCAGAGAATTCCTTCTTAGGGGAGTTTTACACTACATCCCAAGTCCCATTGACTTCTCAAAATTTGAATGGTGAAAAGCTGAAAATTGGGACTTGGGGTTTCACACTATGTCTCTAGTCCCACACCACTCCAAAATGTCTACATGGTAACACTTTTTGAAAGTTTTGGTGCCAAGGAAGTAGGACTTGGACGCTATTTTGGATCAAGCTCGGCTTCCGAGTCCCAACAAATTTTTCGAATGTAAAATGAAGATAAAAGCATTATATAAAGTAGGCTTGAGTTTTCTCCAAACTTGTCTAGTGTAGTTTTGATGCAAAAAATGCCTCAAAAATATATTTTTGACTTTCTGACTCTTTTTTTGAACACACAATTGCTATACAATGTCATGTGAGAGACAAGTGGTGGGACTTAGAGTTGAGACTTTGACTATCATACTATTAGAGTCCTCCCAAGTTCTACATTTATGTTTTTTTTATTTACCTTCCACATTTCAAGAAAGTTTGGATTTGACCTTGAACCGGGATTTAGATTGTTGGGACTTGGGTCATAGTGTGAAGCACCCCTAAAATGAAGGTACAAAGGAAACTATGCCTAGTTGGGTGCTACTTGCAAAACTTGATTCTAGCCTAAAATATACAAACTCCATACATGAAATTCAAGGTTCAATTTTGGATACACCTATTTTCAATTTATTCATATGGAGTCAATAGAATACATTCTAAAGGCAGGCTTCTATGTGGATTCGAGGGTTGATGAAACTTACCTATCTGGGGGAATGGGAGTTCGTTATTTCTTGAGTCTCCATCCCATTGATGATTGATGGGCTTCACAAGCCCCAAACTCCACATGGAAGGTGGCCCTAAGAGAATCTAGAACTTGCTTTTGACTTCCAACAAGACTCAAAGAAAGCTCTTACAATTCAATGATAGGAATTATGCTCAAACCTTTTATTGAGACAATTTTAGGTGTTGTTGCCTTTAAACCTTCCGAAGGTATTTAGTGAAGTAAGCTTAATAATCATGTATCAGATCTTTACATAAGTTAAGATCATAGTGCCTGAACATACTTGAAAACCTGGTTTTGCACAGATTAAATCAGCTTACCTGGCAGTCATTGTGAGGCTGGTTGTTACATTAAAAATGACTCCTGGGTTGATTGTGCACCACTTGGATGCCGATACACAACATGCAGCATGCAGATGATATCAGAAACTTACAATATCATGCATCTAAGGGAGGCAACCCATTTCTGACCACTTAACCAATTACATGTATCTGCAGGGTGTCTTTCTTCAGTGGGGAAATTTTCTCTTGTGCAGAATTAAAGTTTGGAAGGATTTGGTAATTTTCCAGATGTTTTTTTCCTCAAAACAGAATTACCATGAATTTTTTAGCTGAAGATTTTGTTTGATCCATACTAGTCTTATAAGTCTTCCTATTTTGGACCAATGGTGGGTTGCAATATCAAGAGACTTTCAATCAATCATAATGCACCACAATTGCACCATAACTAATTACTACTCATCTGTACCTGCACAGAAAGGGAGCGACTTACTTTGCCCAAATAGGGGGGTAATCAGGAATGAATTGCCTCCTATAATAACCTTTGGAGCAATGGCTAGGAATAAACAACAGCTAGTTCAAAGTTACATGGTGGAAGTGGTAAAAAAATTGGTTGCACTTTGAAAATAAAGGATGCAAAATTGGAAGGAAATTGGTAGGGTTAAAAATCAACTGGTGACCTTGAACATTGGAGAACATTTTACCTGCCTCCTTTCAACACTTGGTGGATTTAAGCTACTATAGGATAGTATTCATTCTTCAACCCTTGAACGACCCTCGGGCTCTTCCTGTATGCCACCGTAGCCCATGAATACAATCAAAGACGAATTCATTGGAGGGTAGAATTTATGTGAATTGGGACTTTTAGCCATTCTGATTGTATTCATATAAGCTTGAGGTCATGCAGGAATTTCTACTAGGTACCCAGATTGCCAAAGTGCACAGAATTTTCACAATATGCGGAGCCAGCAACGCCATAGTGTCTTGTGTGGATAAGTTTTGGTTTATTTTAAATTTCAGCGTCAACTTCTGGGAGATCGCTCCAGTGGATGCCTTCACATTGATGCATTGAGCGCCCCCCCCACACCCACCCCCACCCCCACACCCCACACACACACACACCACCCCACCCGCACACACAAATGGAATCAAAATTTGCAGTATCGTGCCTGAAAACCCAGATGCTCAGCAGGTGTCTTCCCATACGTACTCACTAGCGTACTGTAGGTCATTTCACTTATTCCCATGCCTACCCACTGTTCAACGTTGTATTTTCAAGAGTGAATCACACCATTCGATGCGCATTTTCAGCATCGAGAAGTTTCCTATGCACACAAAATCCAAAATATGCCTCTATATGCCTAAATACATGAATAAAGCTTGCATACGACCAAAAGGGCCTTCAGGCTGTTCAAGGGTTAATACCCAAGCAAGATGAATGTCATATTGGAGATAGGGAGGGTATCATGTGGGAGAATATCCATTTAGGTTGGAGAGATTAGAGTTCCTTACCTATCACCTCTAGCAAGCTAATGTAGTCCTGCCTCCATCGTTTCTTATTGTCACTGCTCCTTTTTGTCTACTCTTGGCCTCTTCATTACCCACTCATGCTTCGGAACTCCTGCTCCTACTAATGTCATATTAAAGGCTTGTTGCTCTTGCTCCTATTGAGTGTTGACGTTGACATTTAAATACTCTTTTTGAAGTGTTGATGGCATGTTCATTCTTATTGTTGATTTATCATGTTGTAGTGCTCAAGTGTAGTTAATTGTCAAGATTCAAGAGTTTTGGAGTTTTTAGTCTTTTTATATGTTGCAAGCTTCAAAGAATAATTTTTGACTTTTTTGGGCAGAATAGCGGGTAATCAAGAATGGATTGCTTCCTATAATAACCTTTAGAGCAACATTAAGGTAGGAGGTTCTAAAAGCGCACAGGCTTGGAAATCGCCTTCCTCTGTAAATGTACACTATTTGAATGTGCTACTTTTTCATTGTACTGATGCTATACAAATAGTGTACCTTTGAGGAGGTGGGCGATTTTAGAGCCCTACGCCATTTCAACTTCAAAAATTCAGAACAAATTCTACAAAATTCCAAAAAACATAAAACAAATTGTATTAGGTGCCAATTCCAATTGTCTTTCAAGGAAAATTTACTAAAAAATATTTCAAAAAGTTTACCTCCCCAAATTCTAGTTTTAGCTCTTAGATGAGCACTTTATGGACCTCCTACCCTACAAAAAATCTGAACCCTAAAAGAGGCCATTTTGCAATGGATCGCAGTACTAATACATAATTTTTTTTTTCAAAAAAAAGAATTAAAAAAAACACTATAAAAAAAATTGAAAATTGCCATATCCGACATGGCATCAGTGGTGCCCCATCATTTTGGAATAATTAATTAAATAATTATTTTTTCTTGAAGGGTTTTTCCCCTAATTGCACTGCTATGGCAGCAAAGTCACAATCTCTTTCACAGTTCAGATTTTTTCTAATGTGGAGCAATGGCTAGGGAAAAATGACAACTAGTTCGAAGTTAGTTTGTGGAAGTGGTAAAAAAACTAGTTGCACTTTGAAATCAAAGGATGCAAAATTGGATGGAAATTGGTAGGGTTGGAAATCAACCAGTGCCCCTAAACATTAGAGGATAATTTACATGCCTCTTTTTAACACTTGGTGGATTTCAACTACCATTGGATAGTATTCATTCGTTGATATCCGAGCAAGGTAAATGTCATATTAGAGATAGGGAGGGTATCATGTGGGAGAATATTTGTTTAGGCTGGGGAGATTATAATTCCGTAATTGTCGCCTCTAGCAAGCTCATGTAGTCCCGCCTCCATCGCTTCTTATTGTCACCGTTCTTTTTTGTCTGCTCTTGGCCTCTTTATTACCTGCTCATGCTTCGGAACTCCTGCTCCTACTAATGTCATGTTGAAGGCTTGTAGCTCTTGCTCCTGCTAAGTGTCAATGTTGACATTAAAACACTTTTCTTGAAGTGTTGATGGCATGTTCATTCCCATTGTTGATTTATCAAGTAGTAATGCTCAAGTGTTGTTGATTGTCAAGACTCAAGAGCTTTGGAGTTTTTAGTCTTTTTCTATGTTGCAAGCTTCAAAGAATAATTTCTGACTTTTTTGGGGGGTGCTTTTAATTTTTGTTATGGCTAAAAAACAAGAGAACAAAAGTAATCTGTTATTTTGGATTGGATCTAGTAGAGACTTGGTAGATATGCATGGATTTATTTCTTTTCTATCCATTACACCTCTTAACAAGGAACCCAATGAAAATGAAAAAAATAATCTAAACTAGAAAGATTCTTAGTATGATTTGTATATAATTGGCTGAAGTTCAATTCTGATTTAAGGAGTGTTTTTTGTAAGACATGTAAAGAGAGTGGAAGTAAGTTTGCATATGCCAATGAGGGTTCCACATGCATAAAGATAGTAGCATCAAAAGACTATCAGGAGTAAAATTATAGAATACAAACAACTAGTTTGGGCTAAGCATGAAGGTAGAAAGGCTTTGCAGAAGATTGTTGCAATTTCAAATTGTAGTTGTGATGAAGCAATGGTATTCCTATTTAGGATTGCCTACTTTATGGGGAAGGAAAGCTTTTTTTTAACGAGTTTTAAAGTTTGAGTGATCTTCTTTCTTACAAAGCTACCACCACTAAAAAACTTTACAATGATGAAAAAACTTGTGCTCAAATGGTCTTTGGTCTCTCTAATGCCATTCAAAAGAAGTTTTGGAAAGAGTTAAAAATCCTAAGTTATTTGGTTTAATGATTGATGGACCCAATGATATTTTTGTGAAAAAATACTTTGTAGTCTTTGCAACTTTTGTAGAGGCTAGTTTATTTATTACATGTTTCTTGGATTTATAGTGGATTGAAGATAAATAAAAAGAACTTTGTGATGATATTTGACATTCTTATGGTTGTTGCATAGATTTAGGGACTAAATTTGAGTAAATGCATTGAATTTAGATTTGATGGAGCTTCCACCATGGAGAAGAATCCGGGGTTAAGAAGAGTACAGGTGTAGTAGTTTGGCTAAGAAATGCAAATCCATTTCTTACTTCAACTCACTGCATTGCTCATAGAACAAACCTAACTACCCTTAAAGCCTCAAAAAATGAATCTTATAAGGAAATGCCTATTCCAATGGATCTATGCTAAATGAGTTAGATGATCACTTTAAGAAATTGTCAAAAAATAAATATGCCTTACAAATCCTTCAAAGTGAACTAAAAGATGCTCAAACAAACTTGAAAAGATACCATAAATTCATTGGTTGTCTAGGTGGCAAGTTGTGACTAGTTTATGTGCTTTCCTTGGAATTTGTCCTTATTATTTACTAGTTACTTTTTGAAAGGATGATCAACTTCCATCATCCTCACTTGTTTTCTAAGTTGCATGACTTTAAATTTATTTATATTTTATTATTATTTTTGGCTGATATTTCATATATGCTTTCAAAATTGTCTAAGATTTTTAGTGAAAATTCAATTGTTGATATCTCTACTATTGGGATTGTTGCAAAAATGGAGATTGCATTCATTAGGATGTCCTTTCTTTTTTACTCTTGTGACTAGTACCTTATATTCAAGGGCAATAGCAGAACTATTTGAAGAAGGTGAAAAACTTTGATTCATAAATTCTTTCACTTTCATGCAAACTTTTCATTTCTATTTTCAACTCCATCTTAGATGAGTTGGAAGGATCCTTAGCCTTCTAACGGTGAAGGGCTATGCCAAGTTCAATTCCTACTAAGGATGCAATACTAATTAGTACTATTAGCTTGATTTTTTTACATTAAATGATATTGCAAAAAAATAAACTAATACTTTTATAACCAACTAATATTGATAACAAGAATCACTGTAATTGCGAAGCTCTGTTCTATAGTAGACAAACAACAATATTAATTTGTTGATCAATCAAAGCCACAGGACGTTAAATCCTCCATTTGAACTAGGCCTCACAGGGTAATTTTGTGGGTTATCCAGGGGTAAAAGTAAAAAATGTCCCCTATTTTGAGTCATGTCTAGGATCTATTCCAAACCTCTCTGAACAAATTTGGGGTCTCTAATTGCAAATATGAATTCAAAATTTGCAAAAGAAAATAATGTGCAAAAAATAAAAAATTCCTGCTTTTTTCCAAAGGTAAATCTGCCCCTACGAGGCCCAGCTCAAATGGAGGATTTAACATCCTCCATCAAAGCCCACATGCATCCCCCCACTCCAATGAAAACCCTATCCATGTTGTGCAGTGTGAATGCAATTATAGATAAGATTTACAAACTGGGATTCAACAACCAGCATCAACAGATGTCATAGTCTCTACTTATCCAAAGGACAGAGCCAATAAATTTTGAGAGGATGCAACCAGTGACCAATGAAGAAAAAAACAGTCCATAACTTATTCAGCAAAGGCTCTCGAGGACAAAGCTCCAAAAACTTCCAAAACACTGCGGATCCTCCCCAGTCCTCCATTGGATGTTAAGTAGAGATTTCTTCCACACACTGCATGTCGGTAAGCTCCACTGAGCTCAGCTCCACCAAGACTGAGTGAGCCTTTCTTCATGCAAGAGGATGTTTGGCACATAACTTACGACCAACCTTGGACGTCCGTCAATTCCAAGTGGCAAAGGAAGGAGGCCAAACCCCATAAGATTGTCATGCAGATGGTTGGTTATTTATCTTACATGAACTTACACAGTCACAGAGACAGAGAACCTGTCCTTTGGTGAGTCAGATCCGCAGGCAGGAGAGTCAATTGTTCCCCTTTTTTTCATACCTTTCTGATGTACAATGGACAGCCAATAAGTTAAGTTATAGCAGCATGAGTGAAAACATATTGTAAGTTACATTAGTAATGAGCCCGTAAGGACGTCATCAAATTGCAGACACCAGCATGCTTTGGATGAAAAATGTGCACGTGAAACCCTACCAAGAAGTTTCCCGTTCAAAAGGCGGGCGGGCAGATTGTTTCCTGTAATCTCCTGCTGACAAGTGGAATCTGAGTAATCAGCCGGGTGATTATAGATTTTTCATTCATTGATCACATATTTCATCCATTTCTAGGTGGGCGTTTACATCGGGCAATCTCCTCATTGTTGGGAATTTTTGGGGAAAGAAAACAAGCATTCCTTGTCGGGCTTTGCTCACCTCAGTAGCCTTTTTTTTCAGATTCCTTCTACCTTGTTATTGCCCTATATGTAATGCATGGAATTGTCAAAAGATTTTCTATGGCATGTGCTTATTTATTGGGGGTGGCGATTCTTCTAAGGTAACTATACCTAATATCAACCACTTTCTAAAATTGAACACTCTAGATTCTTGCCTAAATAAGAGATCCATTATTCATGATTGAATCTTTGGTCAATTACCCTAAATCCTATTTTTAGCACTTTGAAAATTCATAGTCTATTAATATGGTGTTCAAAAAAATACTTTCTAGGAGAATCTAGAATACCCTTTCGGCTACCAACAAGACTCCACAAAATTTTTTTTAATATAATAATGAAACCCGTGCTAAATTTCTTATTTGTGCAATTTTAGGTATAGTTACCTTAAATTCTACTTTTTTTGTCAACAAATTAGACATTGGTGGGTATTATAAATGATAGAGATTCTCTTTGCTTTTACACACTATGAAACTTTTGTTGCAATTGGTTTGAGGTAAATATATCAAGTTGCCAAGGTGCATAACTTTCTTGAATAGGGAGGCCTAGTAGACACTCTATGTGGTCTCTATACAAAGAATTATTCCTTGTATTATTCACAAGGGGGTGGGGCTTGAATTCAAGATTTTCTTTAGGGAAAGGAGTTTCTATCTATGGGATGCAAAGGACTTTGGGTGATTGTAGATTTGCAAGAAACACTTGTTGGTTCTTTTGCCTTTGGGGTAGTATTGGAAATATGTAAAGCTTTTGGAAAAAAAGAATTTAAAGATAAAATTAAATACGAATAATTAGTAGACTCTTTAGTAGAACACTACAACAAATTCTTTCAAAAGTTGTTCGCAAAATTGATATATTGAAGGAAAATTTTTCAAGAAAATAGACACTTTGATGTTAGTATTATTTATTGAAAAACAATATGACTTTCATAAGTTGGTGTAATATACAATAATAGAAAATTTTAATTTCGTTACTTTAGACTAACTACAAATTCAATTCAATTACTTTCTCTTTAATAAGAACACCAATTCACATTAGTTTTGAAATAATGTGAATTTGCGATGTGCATTAATATTGTAATTTGCATTATTTTTTATATAGATTCAATAGAATGTAGTTCACGATATTTTAATATTATCTTAGAAACTATGATTTTCATCATACTATCATCCAATTCATTTAAATTCATCCAAAAGTTCACAATTATACATTGAACACATTCATAGTGCAAGGGCATCTTTCACTATTCAAACTGTGTACTAATTGAAGTCACTTGTATTGTACTAATCTTGCTGGAACATTTGCAACAACGCCCTCATTGCATAAGAAACATAGAATTTTATTTTATTTTACCAAAACTCGATTTTAATCCATAAGTGATTAACCATCTTCTAAGTGGATGTTGATTGTCATGAAAAGAGTACTTCATCCAATTAATATTCATTGAGGAAGCTTCAAGAAAAATCATGTAATATATCAATTGAAAGACAAAAAAATGCTTCACATGAATTAGTGATGTCGGAGGAAATTAAATTATTTTTCATTATTTTTTCAAAAAAAATCTTACAATCTTTAAGTAAAGCAATTGATTAGAAGTTACTCCTAAGACCTCCAAAATCCATATTCTAGATGAATGATGGATTTAGGGTACTTCAAGGTAATGTTTTTCCCACATCACTTCTCATACATCCAAAGTAATATGTAAATCTTTAAAACCGTCACTTTCTTTGTGTCCAATTTGATGAAATTGAGGTAAATAATGTATACTTGAAAAGATATATGCAATACTCAAAAAGTTTAGGTATTAAAGATGAACCCCTTAGAATCCTTGGTAGAAGAAGGATTGCACAAAAATCCAAAAGCACCTAGTAACCATACTAGTCACAATTAACCCTTTTTTTTACTTTTTGAGAAAGTGCCAGAGTGGCAATCACTTAAAATTTGGTGAAGTATTGTATTTCTACATTCATCCATCTTTTGGACCAAAAAATACTTTTCAATCATATTCATGCACTTTTTCATCCAAATTTGGCAAATTCATCCATATTTTAAAGAAAAGTGGATGAATTTTGGCAAAAAAAGATTAGTTTTTTTAGTGAAAAGTAGAAATTTATTTTGGAATGGTGCAATTTGGCCCCGGGGTGCAAAGAAAAAAAGGGTTGGTCACAATATTGACAAATAGACGAAAGTCATTTTTCTAATATATTTGAATGTCATTTATATAGACAAATGTTATTTTTTCAACATTGGTATTGGATGTACTTCATCTATTTCCCATATCTTTGTCAGGAAATTTGTAAAGACATTCATAATCCACCTACACTAAATAGTGAAATTAGGTTGCCTTAACAATTAGGTTGTGTTACCCCAAGAAAGTTATTTTACAAGTCATGAAAGTCAACAAATACTTCTATAGATATTTTCATTTGTACACTTGAAGGTTCATGAGTCTCAATTATGACAATACTTAATTCAAAAGTAATGCATTCTTGTACAAAAAGTATACATATTTATTCAATGTCAAATGTCAAGAAATTAGTGTAGGGCAACCTAATTTCACTATTTAGTGTAGTGAAAACCAAGACTCTTATAAACCTCAACTCTATAGTACTCTCAAATTTTTGGATGAAAACGTGAACGGACGAAACCCTTGAAGAACACGAAGACGGAGAATTTCCTTAAACCGTCGGGCATATTCTTATCTAGTCCCCGTCGCAGGAGTGATGTGCATCGCGCTGACTGGTTGGCTCACGCAGCCCCCTCTGCGCTTTCCGCTTCCACCTGCCACCTTTAGTTTTTGGTTGCAGCTCTAGATTGCGACTTGAATTCCCCCCTACCTTACCAGATAAGAAAAAAAATTGTCGCCATGTCCTCTCTTCTCTCTCGCACGCAGCAATTGTCTTTCCAGTCCCCGCAAACGCGCACAATCTAAGCCAAACCTCGCCGAAAACAGTGCAGTCCAGAGCTCGCAAGGATTGACAGAGCTCGATCGTTTCTTCCTTCGCAATGCAGGTCTTGCGAGTAGGCCCTGCGGTAACCAGGGTCTCGTTCCGAGAGAGCGCACTCGTGGGTGCGTCCAAAGAGCTTTGGAGCCATGGCGATGGCAATGGCAGTTGCAGTGGCTGTGGCGGATTTTCTTTGAAGCTTCTTTCTAGTGCAGGTATCAGGGCAGGCGCCGCGAGTTTGCGGTTACATGGGTTTCGTGTGCAGTCTAGTGTGACCACGGAGCCGACGGAGAGGAGTTTCTTGTCGGCGGAGCAGAAGGTGTTTGAGGTGGTGGCGAAGCAGGCGGCTATGGTGGATGAGCAGCAGCGGCGGAGTGGATCTCCCTGGCAGGATGTGAGACTGGACTTGACGACGGCGGGAGGGGCGATGGAGTTGCTGGAGGAGGCTTATGTGCGGTGCGGTGAGGTTTGTGCGGAGTACGCGAAGACGTTCTACTTAGGTACTACTACTCTTTGGTTTAGTACCTCGGTTTTAGTCGCGCAATTGTTGAAAATATTTCTTTCGAATCGCTTTCGTTTGGTTTGAAGTGGCTACAATCGGTGTCGTTTACTTCGAAATGCTGTTGAAATTCTTTCGAATCGGTATCGTACTTTCGGAATGGCTTCGTCATTGCGGAATGAGGTCATTCTTTTTAGGGGGGCTTATGTTAGCGGAATGACTACAGTGAAGATTGATTCGAAGTCGGTAGTAGAATCTGGTTAGTGACATTGATCAATGGTTTCTTTTGTTATCTTGCAGGAACGAAACTCATGACTCCGGAGAGACAACGCGCTATCTGGGCTATCTATGGTAAACCCTTTTCCGGATAGGGCTTTGTTGAGTATTAAGGTCTTTTTGCCTTTTGGATGATTAGATACTGCCATTTGAATGTCTGGGGCTTTAGGGTATCAGGTTTATATGTACACTCCGGACTCCCTTTCATGTCATCCTTTGGCTCCCAACCTAATACCACATAGTTTAGAACTTGACATGTGGAGATTCTTGTTGAATTACATGTGTACACGACATCAAAGCTTTTCTGTTGGTACTATGGTGTGATCCTAGAGGGTGGGATAAAAGAGGTTGAGAGTGTACTGCTGCTTATTGATGCTGACTGATGTAGTTTCTCTTATCCTTATTTTCAGAAGATTCTGAGAAGAGCGTTTTAGACCTCCCGTTTTACAAGTGTAGGTCATTGTTATGAAAATGAAACCGTGTGGTGGTCAGTAGCTGTCGAAGGGACGACTGTTTTTTGCAACGACAAATAGTTTAAAAGTCTCTTTGCTTGGTGCAGTATGGTGCAGGAGGACAGACGAACTTGTAGATGGACCTAATGCGTCGCGCATCACCCCTACTGCCCTTGACAGATGGGAAGATAGACTGGAGGATGTCTTTCGCGGCCAGCCTTATGATATGCTAGATGCTGCTCTTTCTGATACGGTCAACAAATTTCCTGTGGATATCCAGGTATTGACGGTCGCTTATTATTTCCCTAGCAAATCTTCCCTGCGCCCCTCCGTGCGGAAACTAATCTGCATTACGATCGTACTGTATGTTGCGTGTTTTACTTCTGGGCGGACCATGTAAGCTGGCATTGACTGTGTTGAGTACTAGTTTATAGAACTCTCCCCAGTTTAGAATTCCCCGTCATTTTAGTGAAGCCTATCATCGTGTCCTCAATGTTGTTCGTGTTGGAATTCATGTTCTTGTGTTTCTTTATCGCAGCCCTTCAGAGATATGATTGACGGGATGAGGATGGATTTGGTCAAGTCACGATATGCAAACTTTGACGAACTCTATTTGTATTGTTACAACGTGGCCGGCACAGTGGGTTTGATGAGTGTACCTGTTATGGGCATCGCACCCGAGTCTAAAGACACCACTCAAAATATCTATAACGCTGCTTTGGCGTTGGGAATCGCTAATCAGCTCACAAATATTCTGCGGGATGTTGGAGAAGAGTAAGAATTCTTCTTCCAGCTGTCCATGTGTTAAATGACATCTTATATTCTCAGGTCAACTTCACTAGGTCCGACTTTTGGAATGATGCAGCTGTTGCGGGATGGGAAGTTCAGTAGTCTGCAATAAATAGATGGGAAGGACGCTGGCTACATTCAGTTTCAGTTCGACCAAATTCCGTGTAGGAGCCACGCTTTTCAACTGACTTAGCATATCGACGTAAACTTCTGGTGATAATATCAAATTGACACTTACTTGGAATAATGTTTTCGTCTGCAGTGCGCGACGGGGGAGAGTCTATCTACCACAGGATGAACTGGCACGCTTTGGACTATCAGATGCAGACATCTTTGCTGGGAAGGTCACTGATAAATGGAGGGCCTTTATGAAAGATCAGATTAAGAGGGCTAGGTTATTTTTTGTTGAAGCAGAGAAGGGTGTACGTGAACTCGACAAAGACAGCCGCTGGCCGGTATGGAAGAATTTCTCCTCTCGTCTGAATCCCGCAACTATTCTCTCGTTTCTTATGTAGATGAATGGATGTCGTTTCTCCTCTAGTTTGTATGGAGGTCGAGTCCATGGTTTTAGTTACGGGTACGCAGCTTAATTCGCTGGTTCATATTGCTCATCTTGTTTCGAGTCCAGACTAGAGGAATAGAAATCAATATTTCACGAGATTCATTATTGCTGAACCATTGTGGGGAAATTTACTTCCTTTTACCACTATCTGTTCCAAGGTTCTAATTTTTATTTTCCTATTAACAGGTTTGGTCCGCTCTCATTCTTTATCAACAAATCCTTGACGCCCTCGAAGCCAATGACTATGATAACTTCACGAAAAGAGCATACGTGGGCAAGTGGAAGAAGCTTGCATCTCTTCCCATAGCCTACGGCCGAGCATTGCTTCCACCACCAGATATACTACCGAGGTTAGCACGGTCAGTGTAAACTGCTGTATTATAAAACACAAGGTCCATCCGGACTTTCTATTCCATGGAATCATGCATGGGCTGTACTTTTATTGCGCTTTTGGACGGACATCGAAGTCCCTAGAGCTTACAGAGAGATTCAAAGGTTGTAGATGCAATCAAGTTGGCAAGGTCGCCGATCTTTTGAAGGTGGGTAGTTGACTAGTCAAGTGAGCTGGTCGTTCATTTAATTGTGCATAGCTGGGCAATCTTTGCTACCTATCAAATAAACCTCTTGCACTCGGGATCATTTCTCTTTTTCTTGTATAATCCTGTTGGTGATGTAAAGAATCTCTAGGTTGCCGTGATAAGAATCTTTACCCTATGCCCACAATTCTGAGCAATCCAGAGAAATGTAGAATTGCTATTTGTTGATTGTTGTAAATTGTTACAAAATATTTTCTAAGGGTTAAGTTATGGGACAGGTGTTAGTCATTGTTTCAAGTTCCTTGCATTGCTACTATTGACCCATCGTTTATGAAGAGTTCATGCCATGACCTTTCATTTGTTAGAATACTGCTCTGGTTTTCCGCACAAACTGGCCTCTTGTATTGACAGTTTGATGGTGGAATTTGAGAGGCATGTAGCTTTTGCCTTAGCAAAGGTGAACCATGTGGTTGTGAAGAAGTTTAGGGTCCCTTCACACCGACAAACGGTGTAACGGTGTTACGGCCTACCATCGCATTTCCCGAAAAAAATAATTTTATTCACACCGCACAGCAAGATTTGGAGTTTTTCAAATTCCGCAACCTCCGGGCTTACGATAGTGTAGTTAGAAACCAAGGGTTTCACATTACAACAGTGATAACGTACTGAGCCGGGTACAGAGCAAACTCCCCGCAAGAACTTGGAGTCTTTGGCTTCACGAAACAATTCTCAATTGTTGGAGTCTTCGTCTTATAGCAACAGTGTCTTCAATGACAGGAGAAATTGTGCGATTCAATCGGTTTTCTTTTACGACCATGACAGGAGCGATTCTTGCTTTCCAGCGATTCTTGCTTTCGAGTGCTTTCAATCTACAGCTATGTGGTCATCCCTCTGACATTCCAATCTTCCCAGACTGGCAGAGCCTGTCTGGAATAGCAGAGACAGTGCCGATCATGATCCAGCATGATCCAGCTGCAATTTGTGTCACTGAGGGAGGAAAATTTCATGAAACCATAACTTAGTTGAGGAGCGGAACCAATGTGGGCTTCTCCTGGGATCTGGGACCTTCAAAATTCCAGCCTGACTCGCATGCACAGGGATGAATATTTGGACTAGTATTGATTAGAACTCAAGGTTATTGGACTCTATGAGGTAAGTGAATTCTACTATGTCAACAAGAGTATTGAACTAGAACTTGCCATTGAATTGCTGTAAGTGCAAGACTCCTTCAAGAAGCATTGTACGAACTCAAGAATCGTTGCAAGAACTCAACAACAAACAAAAGATCAAGTTAGAATTGCGCCAAAGCGCTAGAGTCAGAAACATGCGAGGAGGAAAAAGGCACAGCTTTAGTAAGCATCACCAATTCTTCAACTATTATGATTGGATTTCACAACTAAAATCTTCAAACAATCAAACCCGCCATAATTTGTGGGATTCAAGAAACTTGATTCTAACTACTTAGCAGAGAGTAGGTTCGGCAGTGTTAACATGGTGTGAATGCATAACTAAAGTTAGTGTGTAGTTCTGGATTTAACATCGCTTCATGTCTCAAGTGTGTAGAGACTCTGGTGAGACTCTATTTTTGCATGACATTACTTCCAAATCTCTAGCTGGGGGTAATTAAATAATTAAATGAGCACTTTGTATCACCCATTTAGAATTGGTAGCCAAAGTGCAAGTTGCAATCTCCCATGAATTTTTAAAGCTACTTGCATCCATGAATTTGGATTAAATAATTATGTAGAATATAGGTGAAATGACATTTTATTTATTTTTTGAAACATACAGCGTTCAAGCGTTCAAGGGCCGTAGCTGGACTGACATGACACAACATCCAAGGCAACCCAGTTTTTACAGGAATTACATGTCTTGGGTATCCTTGTCATGAATTTTTAAAGCTACTTGCATCCATGAATTTGGATAAAATAATTATGTAGAATATAGGTGAAATGACATTTTATTTATTTTTTGAAACATATAGCCTTCAAGGGCCGCAGTTGGATTGACATGACACAACATCCAAGGCAACCCAGTTTTTACCGGAATTACATGTCTTGGGTATCCCCGTCACGAACAAGGAGGAACAATCCCCCCTCCCCATGCAAACAAAGCAACACAAGGAGCCCCCATGCGAGCAATGTCAGCATGGGGAGTTGAACTAGAAACCTCGAGGATTTCAACGGAAGTCCCTTCCCCTTGGCCTTCACCCAGGGTAGTTTAAGGTCATTGTGGACTATGAAATGACATTTTTCATTCAATAGAATGTTAGTGATACCATCTCAAGATTAGGGAGCATTTTTGTGTCTTCACCAGCTAGAAACTAAAGAAATTATTGTTGATATTCACTTCAAAAATCATGTCTTACTATTAAGTGAAAATTTGTATGATCTTTTCATTTAGATATACAAAGCTCAATGATTGTGCAAGAATGAAAATTATTTATTACTAGAGGTCATTCTTATCATTTCTACTAATTTTATATAAGACATCAATGGCATATTCAATTCATTAATTGTTTATTACTAATAGTAGGAAATTATTGGCATTGCATTAGAAGCTCTCACAAATGCCTTTTGTAGACATTGCTATTGAATGAAATAATTTGTGTTAACACAATTGTTGTATGAACTTACTATTGTAGACTTCAATCTTTAATTTTCACCTCTCACCTTTTCCACCCAAAAGCTTGAATTTTGTACCTCTATAAAAATGAATATGCAATCTCATTGTAGAAAGTATTTCATACTACACTATGATAAATAATAATAATAAATACATACCAAATGTGTATGTATCAATAAGATTTCAAATGATATGAATATTTTTTTTGATTGAAAACATCATTAGTAGTTTTTTTTCTTGGTATTCTTGGTCATGATCTATTGAGCTTACAAATGCATTGATTTTCATTCGATTTTCATTTTTTAATAATATAAATCTCTATGGATAATTGATATAATTATGATGTCTAACCCCTAAACATCCATGTTCATCTCTAGAATTGACGATTTCAGAAAAATCATTACAAAGTGCTATTAGGAAGCATATTTTGGATTTGATATACAAATACAAGTTGTAGATTTGATTTGTAGATTCCATCCGGGTGGATTCATCAATGCAATCACCAATCTTTTTCTATAAATTTTGAAAGAGAAATTCTAAAATTCGTTCTAAATTTGATTACAAGCAAAATATTATCATTTTTTGAGTAAAATTTGTTGGGATAGATTTGAAATGAGGTTCTCTTCACATGGTGATTTTTTTGAAATTTTTTTGTTCTTCAAATCTACAACCTCATTTTTGCAAATTCAGTTTTGAACTGAAGTCAATGCAAATTGACCACTTGACATACTTGCACATTGGTAAGTTTAGAAAAATATATACTCTAGTAATACCAAATCCAACCCTTAGATAGGAAAACAACTTGATAATGTATCTCTACAAATTAGAATAACTTTCATCCAAGTAGTTAGGAGGATAAAACTCGAGTTTTAATTTGTTCATCGTCTAGAAAATGGATGTCGGAGCCCATAGGGGCTAATCATGTTCATGGTTTGAAATAAAATCAAGATTGCTTTTCAAGGTCAAATTGCATTTGATCAAAAACTAAGTTACTCATGGTTTGGTTACATACAACTTTCATATACCCATATCTACAAACAATCTACATTGAATAGTGAAATTAGGTTGCCCCTCACTAATTTTTCAACATTTGACACTAAATAAATATTTAGAGTTATTGTACAAGAATGAACTATTTTTGAATTTCATATCGTTGTAGTTGGGACTCATAAACCTCCATGTGTACAAATGGAAATATTTTTTGAAATATTTTTTGACTTTGATGGCTTGTAAAATAATTTTCTAGGGGTAAGGCAACCTAATTGTTAAGGCAACCTAATTTCACTATTGAGTGTAGTGAATTTTCTAATTAAAGCATGCAATGCCAAAACACCTATTCCATAGTCACTGAAAGCACTACATCTCAAATTTTTCAAAGCTATCTCAAACCGCACAAAGCTACCTTAACATAACGTGTTGAAAGTTGAACTTTGGTGCATAAAGAATGTAGTCTTTTTTTTAACCAATTATATAATTTTCCAAATGCTAAAAATTTTGATTATATTTTTAATGAAATTTGATATTAAATCTGTAGTAATGATTTGAATAAATATATGAATATTTTCAAATCTTGATAGAGAAAACGTTTTCTACTCTTCAAGCTTAACATTGTCTCTTTTAAAGCAAACTTGAAAATAATTATGAAACTAATATTTTTTTATCACATTTGTATTTTTTCCAAAAACTTTGGGTATTTAGGGATTAACCATTCAAAGTTGGAGATATGTATGATGACAAAGATGCTCAAAATATGAAATCCTGAAATGCCTGCATTAAAAAAAAATTATGAAAATTTTCAAATATAACCATACGATCAAAAGCATTAGGAGCAAAGGAGTTCACCAAATAATAAAAACTAAAATTTGATTTGGATTCACTGAAAATTATTAGGATTGAGGTGATCAAAGGATGATTTTGTCACATTGGAATGTGAGAAGACAATTTTTTGGGAAAAAGTCCTCATCTCACAATACAAATTTGCATTGCAACATCATGAAGGGTGAGTGAGGTGCTAGATGTTCTACAAAACAAAGATCTCATATCTAAATATTTTACAACTATTTGAGATATGGAAGATTGTATTGGTGAGAATTTTTACCACCTTCTAAGTAAAGGTGGAATGTTTGTTTCATGAACCCCTACATTAAAGACTAGGGGTAGTTTAGATTTCCAAAATTGCAAAGAGGTATTATAAATGCAGTT
The DNA here is from genome assembly GCA_963920665.1 of Straminergon stramineum. Taxonomy (NCBI): domain Eukaryota; kingdom Viridiplantae; phylum Streptophyta; class Bryopsida; order Hypnales; family Calliergonaceae; genus Straminergon; species Straminergon stramineum. The sequence continues at coordinate 3,084,707 of OY987270.1, read as the reverse complement.
TAGAATAGTAATTTTATGATGACTCAAACAATAGTTGTAAAATATGATTCATGGATCATGTCTACATGGTTACATCAGCTAGTTTACAAATGAATTTTTTCAATAAAATTTGAAGCCGAAAATTGAATATTCTTTCTGAAATCAATTGTAGATTGAATATTTGTGATTTTCATGAGAATTTTTTCCCTTAAGTTCAAAATGATAAGTTCTAATCATTCTGATTATTGAAGATTTTTGTTTTATTTTGATATTTAAGTCATTTCTGAAGGATTGTTTACTAAACCTAAGAAATTACTCTTTCAAGACAGACCTACCAATACCCTTTAAATTGAAGAATATATTCAAAGTAAAGTCTTGAGAATCTATATCACATGGATATTAAAGAACTATTAACACAAAAATCTTCAAGAAAATTGATGGATGAAAAAAATGAATTTTTATAAGCTTAGGATGTACCATTTGCCTTCATCTAATGTTTGAAATTTGAATGCATGGTCCTTAAGGGGTTAACAACAAATCACATGAAAGTGTCTTTTCAACTTTAGAATTGGCACATGAGCTTGGATCTTCAAAACACTCCAAATATAATGACTAGACTTTCCGTGTGAGTTGGGGCGCATTTTAAAGTCAATGAACACTATCAAGACAACAGTTTGAAGTGTAGGGCAGCTAACATTATATATGTTAAATTGGAAATTTGGTACTTTTGCATGAATTTGAGACTTCATGGACTTTGAGGTGACGTCTCTTTCACAATTTAAAATCCTCTATATGCCAAATTTTAAAAGCATATATAGATCCTTTGGCTTAAATAAAAATCATATATATGATAAATATATTTAGACTATATTTAGATTTTTTTAAAGTCAATTAGTTTTGTGTTGATACAACTTTTAGACTTTGAAAAGTCCCAAATTAACAAATATTGTGCTAATTGAAAATTTTGAATTGCAAAGGACATATAGTGATACTTCAAATTTTGGTCGATGATATATTTGTTATATAACTTAGGCAACTATGCTATGAGAAATGTAGCGATCTCTATAGCATATGATGCATAGTTTGATTATATCCATATGATTAGATCAACTGCCACACAGACCAAAATTTATCAATAAAATTTGAAAGTAACCATTAATTGAAGATTCCTTTTAAAATTGATGATAGATTGAATATTTATAATTTCCACATGGTTTTTAGTTCAAATTGTTAAGTCCTAATTATATTTTATTTTAAAATATTCCTTTTACTTATTTAATGAATTTGACTTTGAATGGTGATTTTTCAAACTAAAAAAATTAGTATCTGAGGTCATATGTATTTATGAACTATAGAGGATTTACAAAGGAAGGTTGTAAAAATCAATACCTTTTAAATGTAAGAGCACTAACACTAGGATCTACAAATATTTACATAGATGGAAATACAAAAATTCTATATGCATAAGACTCGTTTGTTTTTTGAGTTGTGTTTCGAATTGCATCCCTCTGTTGTCCAAAATTTGAATGTCTATTCCTTTTAGGATTAACTCAAAAGGTCTCTGTACTTAGGATGTCACGTTATTTCCTAATTTTTTTGAAAGAATAATCAATGAAAACCACTATCATTTGAGTTTACAACCTTTTTATTAACCCTTTAGAAGTCCTTGCCATTGTTCCCTTAGGGTACAAAATAGATTTGAGGTAGGCTCCTATGGTCTTAATTTTCATCGAGATTTTTTGAGACTTTTCTTGGAGATAGGAAAATACATCAGATTTTTTGGAATAGAATTATTAATTTCAATCATTGCCCGAAAGCAAAGGTTTTGCTACTCTAAGCCCTAAACAGAGGCGGGCAATATTGTTGGGCAACACTCAAAATATCACAAAAAAGTCAATATAAAATTTTCAAAACTTTCTTTTCATAGAAAATACTCTTGTTTACATAGAAAGATTTGATTTATTCTATTTGGATTAGTGATGAGAAAGTTATGGACAATCCTATTTTTTAGGCAATCTAAACATCTCCTCGGAAAAGTAACTCATAGAATTTATTTTTTAATGCAATTTGCACGATTTTTCAAAAAAATTGTTTGACAAGGTAATACCTTTTATTAGCGCTTTGGCATTCAATTTCTAGACAATGAAAAAATTGAAATTCATATTTCTTTCTCATTACAACTTGGATAAAAGTCATCCTAATTTGTGGAGTTAGATACTTTATCAAGTTTTTGTCCTATCTATTGGTTGGATTTGGTATTACTAGTGGACATATTTTTCTAAAATTACAAATGTGGAAGTATTTAAATTGGTTGACAAAGCAAGAATTGCATTGACTCTAGTTCAAAATTGGATTTGCAAAATTAAGGTCCTAGGGGAGATCACTATCAATTTTTTAGAAAACTATGTGATTTAAAAGATAGGGTCCATTTAAATCACAAGAGGAAAATTTAATATAATACATAGGGCTACTATAGGGTTCATGAAATGCTATATACTCTAATATATACAAATTAATTAGTCTATGTAAAAACATCATTTAGTAGGAAATTTTTTATTAAGAAGTTAGCCTTGACTAAAAGAGGTTGAGCAAATTTTCCATAATACAATGAGTATAGACGTGGTCAGATAATTTCATGTGGATGATAAAATGAATTCAATCAAAAAATCCGCAATGAAGGGTAGTTGAATAAAATTGTGCCACAATACAATTAGCTAATAGATCAAAACAATTAAATAAGTGTAAATGTAAGACATTTCCTAGAAGACACAAAAATTGTCACATTGCATGAATAGGGAGGTTTATCCGAGCAGGTTCAATGAATTGAAAATTGTACAACATGAAGATAGAGTTTATAGTCCATTTAACCTCATTTTTTGAAGTCATATGTGTTAAATACATTCATATTGAATAGGATGTTCATGAGATAGTTTCAATGGAGATTCTAAAGTGCTCAATGGTAAACTTGCTAATAATTCCCAAAGGCTAAAGGGTGTTTTGGATGAGGAAAAGTCCAAAACTTCCAATTTTTGATTTAAAAAAATATTCCAATTGTACAAAAAGTGTATTAAACAACTAATTAAACCAATGTGTAGAAATATTTTTAGTCCATTTAACCTTGTGGATTGAAAAGTTTATAATGTTTGAAGTGTGAATTTTATTTTTCATTCTTGCAAAACAGGGTCAACAAACTTTGAGTCCTTTTGGCTTAAATGTTTTGTTCTTCACAAAAATGAGAATTTTGACAATTTATAAGTATATGTTGTTAAATTCACTATTGAGAATTTTCAGAAGCAATTCAAGCAAATATGGAGTGCTTGATGGAGTGTAGCTTATTCTAAATCAATCTACAATGCAAGGACGCTAAGTGCATTGGCTATATACATCTAGTCAATTTTTGATAATTTCTTGTGCAATGAGAAAATAAATTATTTGAAATCCATATGGTAAGAAATTAGAGACAAACATTTGAAATATTTCGAAAAAATTTCAAAAACTTTGACTACATAGATTGCAAGATAATAGAGCTTGAAGATAAAGGAAAAAGTATTTTCATGAAGTTGCCCCAACATGGCTAACAAAGTTTGATTCCTTTTAGAATGCAATTTGAGAACTAATTATTTTTTGACAATTGTCTTCTATATTTTATTAGTTACATACATGCCAAATTTCAAAGATTGATGAATGTATTTGCAAAAGATGCCAAAAACATTTAGAGCAATATAACTTTTGATTTGGACATCCAATAGGAAAAAAACTTGTGTTCTCACTTAGGGAGTTACATGCTCACACCTTGTGTAAAGATTTCGTGAACATCCGACCAAAATTGACTTCATAGGAGCTTACTGAGATTTTTACTTGTCCATTCAATGGACAATTGGCCTTAAGGATTTTAAAATTGCAACTTGCTCAATGACACTTGAATTGAATTGATTGTTGTTGGTTTCTTGATGTATACCGCCCTATATATGTATGCAGTAGAGGAAATAGAAAATTTGTGAAGAAGAATGAGGGAGGGAAAAATGTGGACACTTAAATTTTATATGTAAGATGGCTACACTTTAAAAACTGCATGAATGAATTTTCAAAAAACAAAGGGTATTGAAATATGCCCCTTTCAACTTTTTGTGTAAAAATATGGTCATCTTAAATACATTAATTAAGGTAAATATCTCCATATCAAATATCCTCTTAACTCAAGTGTATACCTTAAATTATAAGGAATGATCTCTTCGAGCTAAGGTAATAGATTTAAAGAATACAAAAATTTTAAAAATCACTATGTCAAGAGAAACTCATTTCAAATCCAATCCAAAAAATTTAATTCCAAAAATGCCATTATATTTTGCTTGTAAGTGAATTAGGAAGGATTTTTGAAATTTCTCTTTTAAAATTTAAAAAGAAACATTGGTGATAGCATTAGTGAATCTAAAACTCAAAATCAACAACTTTCATTTGCATATCAATTACAAAATATTCTTTCAAATAGTATTTTATGATTATTTTGCTTGAATTGTCAATTTTGGAGAACATTTTGTATCTTTAGGGTTTAAGTTAGCTTGGAAGAACAATTTCACCATTGAAATTATTTTGTTTCAATTCCATCTTAGAATTATTGATGATTTAGTTTTTATTCAATCTTGTACCTAATTTTATGAAGTTTTTTTTAAAGAATCAAAATCTAGTGCTTGCTTTTTTCATTTTTTTCAGAGTTTCAACTCAATTCTTTGACATGCATAAAAATATTTAAATTCAACATGTGTAGTGCAAAAAGTTTTAGCTAAGAAGATTCAAAGCCTTCAAATCTAGACATGTAAGGTGCAAAAAGAATTGAATTTTTTCATTCAAAAGCAAATATCTTACAATCCAAAAAATGAAAGTTTTTGAAATTTCTCTCATACATTCTTCTACTTGTCTAGTATAAGATCATATGGTAAGATATACCAAAATAATCTCTAGAGTTTTTTTGCACTTTGCACTACATATGGTAGTTTTGAGTGGAAATTTATGAAGAAAAAGGCCTCGGGTCTTTAGGGGTTAAATTTTTTTTTTAAAGTTCAATTTTATAAAAGAATATTATTTAGTGCATTGGTATTAATCCAATTGAGTATGATCAATAGGTTTTTGTTTTCAACTTTTATGTAAAAAATCTCTGCTCAATCATTCTTTTTTGTTACACTTTATAACATAAATCCACCTTTTTTTATAGAAAATTTGACTTTTACAAGGTCATTTGGAGATGAAGACATTAGTCCTTTAGAACTTTGACGTCCCAATTTTGAAAAATGAACAAAGATGTTCCAAGTGCTTTGACAACAAAACTTCTCATTCATCCAATCCAATCCAATGCTTGAAATTTATAAAAAAAACTTTTTGTATGATGAGTTTGATGAAAACAATATATATTTATAAAGAGATAGCAAAAAAATATAAAAAACAAAAATGTGGATTGAAGTACTAAGGGGCTAAGACTATTGATTTACTTTTAAGATTTTTCTTTCATCTAGCCACAAGAAATGCTTCTACCTCATAATTCAAAACATAATTGTTCACTTAATCTATAATACATCTACTTGGGTATCTATCTCAGCTAGCAAGTGCAAAGTGCCACAACTTGTTGCCACACTCATTCCTTGAAATTAAAGATATACACTTGAGTTAAGAGGGTGTTTGATGTGATTCTATTTACATTAATTATTGTTTTTAAGATAACCATATTTGTACATGAAAAGCTGCAAGGGTTGTATTTCCAATACCCTAAGGGCTTTTGTAAAATCATTCATGTGGTATTTAAGTGGGGCTATCTTACATATAAAATTTAATTGTCTAATTTTTTCCAACTATTGTCTTTCTTCACAAATTCTCCCTTCTCTCTACTTCATATACGTAGAGGGGATACACCATGAAACCAACCAACAACAATTCAATTCAAGTGCCATTGACCAAGTGACGGTTTTTAATAACAAATTTACTATTGAACACTTTAAAGTCTCCACTCAAACTAACTCATGAACATCCCATTCAATATGAGTGTGTTTAACACATATGGCTTCAAAGATGGAAGTTAAATGGACTATAAACTCTATCTTTGTGTTGTACAATTTTCAATTCATTGAACCTACTAAGGTGAACCTCCCTAGTGAGGGAAAGTGACAATTTCTATCACTTGTGGTCAATGTCTTGCATTTACACATAATTCTTTTGATATATACACTGCTAGTATTGTTGCCCAATTTCAACCAACTACCCTTCATCAAAGATTTTCTTGATTGTGTCCATTTTATCATCTATACTATTTATCTACATCTATACTCAATGCACTATGAAAAATGTGCACAATCCTTATTTGTCAAGGATAACTTATTAATAAAAAATTCCTACTACGTGATGTTTTTACAGAATCTAATTTATATATATTAGACTATATAGCATTTCATAGATCTTATATTAATCCTACATATTATATAAAATTTTTCCCCTTCATATTAAATAGACCCTATCTTTTAACTCATGTAGTTAAAAAAAAATCAATAGTGATTTCCTCGGGAATTTCCTCTATTTGAAGATATTCACACATTTCCCCCGACCAAACTCTTGTCCAAAATTTGGACACTGTCTTGAGTTTAAAACCTAGTTATAGCAAACTAAAAAAAATCTATGATTCTTGTAGGAATGCAAATGTTGCAACAATTTCAACATTCTGGAAGTTATTAGTAGTTTAACCATCTATTTTCCTCCAATTCCTATATAGTATCAAGTTTTTCAAGTACTAACTTTGTTTATTTTCTCTATTTTTTACTCAAAATAAATTTTTTATAAATTTTTTCACGGATTTTTTGCCAATGTTTCTATACGGCAACTGTTTTTTTCTCCAATTCCACCAGCTAACTTTGAACTAGCTGCCGGTTCTTCCCAACAGTTGTACTATCAAATCCCCCACCCAAATGCAAAATACACCCAACAGTGAGAGATTCTTAGCCATTGCAGTCACATACAAACACATGCAAGTAGCAAGAGCCAAATATCAAACTATGGGACACACCAACTCCAGACCCCACTCGCACATTATTGTAGCCAACACTGCCTGTCCTCACCCACCAGCATCACGACTGGGCTGGGACGGGAGGGTCCACAACTTCACATAACAACCGACTCATCACACACAGAAAAAATTGGCCGGGTACTTCCACCACAAAAATTGGTGCTTCTCACAAACAAATACCACAAACATTTGCACAACATACACAATATGTAGTCACTTATATACATCACGTGCGTACCCCCGCCCAAAAAAAAAGTGACACTTCTTGGCTTCTATGCCTAGCCGCAAGGAAAAGGAAGTTCCAATGCACCCAAAAATGTGACATTTGGATAATGTATGTAAAAGTTATGATGGGTAGAAACGTGATAATTTTGACAAAGGTTGTGGGATTGTTTCTTCTACATAGGTCTGTATTGATTTGGGAGGTGTACATAGAGTGATGATGGTGTTTTTGGGTCAGTGGTGCATTTGGAGGTGTACACCTTCTACTTACTTTGATATAGTGTTCCCAACATATTGTCGCAACAAATTGTCACCAATAAGGTACATGTACCCCTTCCCTTCCCTTTTAGGATTCCTCCCTCTTGTACCAGCAATGCAAATTTTCTTTCTAGAATGTACTCCATTTATACATGACGATGGAATTGGGTATGTCTACATTAAACCCACTTGAGACACATGCAATTCAAGCTTTTCCATCAAATTCAGTAATCACCGAAGCTCAATCTCAGGCACAAACTCACATTGGAACAGGCTGTGTTTTTGAAGTAATGCAACACACCTATTCTGTACTTTCATATGATGGATATGGTTGGCCCCACTTCTCAATTCATTTCTTACTTGAAAAATACTCTTATAAGTTAGCCACCCAATCAACTGAAACCTCCAACCTGGTATCAAAAAAGCACTGATTGTGGGCACCACATCATTTTCACTTTTTATTGCAAACAATATTCACGTAATTCCTAGATTTGAAGAAAATCTTGCAAGAATTGAAGATTTTTATAACTCACAGTTTGGTATCGTCACTTTGTTTGATTTGAAAACCCACAGCAAGGGCAGTCCTGCAGCTTCATCCAATCATGCATTGTGAATTAGTACATCCGTCCGTCACCCATGTTCTTTCATCATCCAATGGATGTTCAATTCATCCATACTACTACTGGGTCATCATCATCCAATCAACATTCATTCATCCGGGGTATTCGCTCACTATCCATCCAGTCAGTGTTCATCCATCGGGCACGGTAATGGCGTTCGTACAGGAAAGACTGAGACGACAGGTCACACTGCAGCGCTGGCACGGTTATAGAACGACCGCCCATCATTGTACCCGCGCGGACGTCGACGTTTCTCATCCACGGCGGTTCCAAACGGTCACAGGGGTCGTCCAACTTCGTTCATCAAGTGAACGAATGTCATCCACTTTGTTTCATTCGTTTGCGAGTTTCTATCCATCCTCCGTGACAGGAGTGACAGAAGGGAGAGACGAAGGGGGGGGGGGGGGGGGGAGCTTTGGCCATGTCCTTGCAAGCCCCGAGGCCAGAGCTCGCCGGCGATGGTGTGTCGGTCCCGTTGTCGCATTGCCCCTGTTGTCCCGATCCCTGTTCTCCTCATGCAGCAGATTTAGGAAACCGCAACAGCGAGGTCGCCGCGAAAGAATTTGGAAGAAAAATGCTGCACTGAAACGTTAGTTCGACCTTTTCTTTCTCGGTGACGCTGCTTCTTTCACTTGCAAGTTTATTGCTCATCATCAGATTGCATCCAATCTTCTGCAGCACGTTTTCGGATGTCTGTGCCTTCTGGCAGCAGGGTCTTCGTTGTTACTTATTATTGCGTTTTGTCGACTCTCGGCATTGCTGAGCTCGTGGTTGTCTGGCAGAGTGTCAGATTCCTTCGTTTGGTGGCGCGTGTGGCGCGTCAGGGGAGTTGATCTTGGGGTTGGGATTTCGAAGGGATGGTGGCGAGTCGGGAGCTGCTGCTGAGCGGGGTGCCGGGCAGGGAGTTGAGGATGCGGAGTCGTCGATGGATGTGTGGATTGCGGTGTGCGAATTGCCAGGGCGGAGACAGATGAGTGGCAGTGGTTTGAGGTTTAGGAGGAGGAGGAACTTTGAGAGTTGTTATCACCATGGAGGAGGCTTTGGTGCAGTTGCAAGCGAAGGATACGAAGGAGCGAATGGCCGGGGTGGAGAGGCTGCAGACGTTGCTGGAGCAATGTCGGAAGAGCTTGACTGCCGCCGAAGTCTCCAGCCTCGTGGACGCGTCCATCTCTTTGCTCAAGGATAACAACTTCAAAGTGGCGCAAGGGGCGCTGCAGGCATTGGCGTCCGCAGCTGCGCTGGCGGGGGAGCACCTCAAGCTGCATTTCAATGCCTTGTTACCGGCCACAGTGGAGCGCTTGGGGGACAGCAAACAACCTGTGCGCGATGCCGGACGGCGCTTTCTTCTGGCGCTTATGGAGGTGGGAGATTGATTTTCTTGATATCTTGAGCAAGGAGCATTTCCGCTTGATGGCTGTGGGTGTTGTGCACTGATTGATTGGGAAGGAGAGAGAACTATGCAAGGCAATTCGTGCGAATCTTTTCCTGTTCGGGAATGTTGGTTTATCGGTTCTCGAGACCGCCTACATTTGTCGAATCGGTGACCTCCAGCTTATCGAGGGCTTCAACTTGTCGTAGAAATTGCCGATATTGATGAGAGCGGAATGCTTTAAGATTTTATTTTTGAAAGTTTAGGGTTTTTGGTCAGACTCTAATTAGGTTAGTCTGGAATTCGAGACGACTGCTGAGGAGTTTACACGAGCCCCTCGTATGTACTCCTCAAGGACATCTAAATAGTATCATATGTACGCCGGGGAAACATTCCAGTGGTAGTGTCCCTCATGCAGCTAAGTCCCTGGCCTCGCATTACTGTCCGTTGCCCTATGAAGGATTGGCTAGAATGCTATTGGTTTGTTCGAGGTCATGTTTCGTAAGTCTCGACGATGTTAACGGTTTTATCTGTCAGTTTGTACGAGTGCTCTTACGGATTCATTCAGAACATATTCGTGCTGGATAACACTATTATGTGTTCAAATTGAGAACTGATTCTGTGCCAGATTTCATCACCTACCACCATTGTGGAGCGTGCTGGTGCGTATGCATGGAGTCATAAAAATTGGAGGGTGCGCGAGGAATTTGCCCGCACAGCGGCTTCAGCTTTAAATCTATTCACTGCAGCAGAGCTTCCATTCCAGCGACTTATCCTTCCTTCGGTATGATTATGAGAAATTTTTAGGATCATTTATTCTGTTTCATGATCATCGCTTCTGTCATCTTTGAAGTGAAAGGGGTATAAAAGTCCTAAGAAACAGTGACACGTCTACCTACGTGCAGATTCTTGCTGTCGAATATCCAATCGGATAGCTGGCCTTGGATTATGGAAGTCATAGTTTGTTAGGTTTTTGCAATTGGTAGTAGAATGCACTTTAATCTTAGCTACTTATGTTGCATGCAATCTGGCATTGACAATCCGACTTGTTACTCAAGACGTGTACCGTAGCGCAAGCTATCTCGAATTTCCAGTCGCTTCATTTCCTCTCGTGGTTATGTTGAACCCTAGTTGTCGAAGGACCTATGTCGAGTCCTTCACCTGTGTTGGTGTGTTGTGTCTTAAGTGTTGTTGTGTAAGTCGATTGCAGGTGCTTCATCTGTTGGAGGATTCAAACAGCAGCGTGAGGGAAGCAGCTATGCTTTGTCTCGAAGTATGTTCTCATCAGTGACACAGTCGTCGATCCTAATTGGCTTGTATTAGAACGTTAGTTGATTTGAGAATGCCGTGTCGTTCGTTGTGGACTTCGGGGTTGCACTTTTTTGGTCCCACAACTCGAGTGTCGTGGTACTGGAACCCATTACTATGTTTTCGGCTCGTTCGAGGGGCGCAGTACTCTTTCTTCATTTTCTGTTAGGCACATCATCCTGCCAGACTGTCTTTCTGGAATCAGTCTTGGAAGTCGGCGTTGCCAGTCAGGATTCTTAGCATCTCCTCTGTGTGTTTTCTGGCGATGTTGACCTTTACTCGCGTGTTTAAGATCTGAACCTTTTAATGTAAATGTGAGGCACTTTGATTGTTAATTATCTGGTACTACAGGAAATGTATCGGCAGGGCGGACAACAATTTGGAGATGAACTTCAACGCCACCAGTTACGAGCATCTCAGGTAATGCTTTGATCGAGACTTCGTGATTGCTTGTGATAATTTGAAATAAGAAAATATGGGTAAAAAAGAGGATTTGAGACGATAATACGTTGCAAGCGTTGAGTGGGCGATGGCTCTAAAAGCATCTTTGTGCAATTTAACCTTAACAATATATAAAGTACGATCGCACTGGAAGGTTCTGATGTTTTTTGATCAGGCTGTACCTTTTATTGTGTAGAAAGCTTTTGTATCGCGTCAGTGATCTGACTTGAAAGTGAATTTGGTTATACAGGGGTCAGTGATTTGACGATACTGCAATCTGATTCTCAAATTTTCCCTTCGTTTGCAGTTCAAAGAAATAAACGCCAGATTTGAGAAAATTGAACCATTGAGGAACAGGTTCGACAAGCAACAGTCTTCGTCCGTTCAGTGCGTCACTCCACCAAATCGATTCTCCGCTCCTGCCAACCAGAACAAACCTGTTGCTCAGCAAGCTGTACCAAGTCAGCATTGGCCTGCATCCGAGCTGAAAGTTGCCGTGTTGGGAGGAAGTACGAGGGGCAACAGTCCAAAGTCGAAGCTAGTTTCAGAAGGTAGTATTACGAGTTCTATTTGTCAAATTTCAGGATTGATTTAAGCAAAATGCGGTGGAGGCGATTCCTTGTGTATCATCAGTGTAGCAATTGTTAAAGGCATAAGCACTATTGGTGATCCTGTACTAATTTGGTCGTTCTGCAGGTGATAGTGCCATGGTCGAGAAGCCAGCTGATCCTATAAGAGTTTTTTCTGAGAAGGACTTGGCGAAGGAGTTTGAGAAAGCAGCAAGCATGCTTGCACCGGCGCAAGATTGGTCGATAAGGATGTCAGCCTTACAAAGAATAGAAGGAATAGTTGCAGGAGGTACGTGCTAGTGAACATTGCGGAGATGACTTGTATGCCCATTTTTCTATTTTGACAGGTATATGTACCATATTTTCTAATTTTGATGAGTGTTGAGAGTCAGACAATTGAGAGAATGACTCTGACATCCGAGGAGTTTCTCAGTGTTTTGTGTCAACAAGCATCCATTGACACTTGGTCAGCCATGCGTGGATTGAGCGGAGTGTATAGAAGTGTTGGTTCTTTTTGCTTTCTTGGTGACACTGAGAGAAATTGGAGGAATGTGTGTACGTGGAATACTGGAATTTTATTACATGATGTCTGTTCATTGTTCTTTAACAGGTGCTACGAAGTACAGCGGCTTTCTGCAATTATTGAAGCAACTTGTCAATCCTCTTTGTGATCAGCTAGCTGATCGTCGATCTAGCATTGTGAAACAGGTACTACTGAACAGTGCTTAAGAGAGTAGTATAGCCATCGTGGTTTGTCTTATGTTGCAGTGTCCAGGCATAGCAACCTAATGAACCATTTTCTTAACTAGGGAAACCGTTGACTACAGGCAAACTCGTAAAGAATGTAGGCATGTGCACTTCAATTTAATTTGCCTTACTAGCTAACTGTTTTTCTACCTTTGTGCAGGCATGTCAACTCTTGAAAGTGCTGACCAAAGAGCTCAAACAAGACTTTGAAGCATTTGCAGAATCCTTTCTACCAGTGAGTCCCCCGCAAAAGTTTGTGCAATCTTGTGGGAGGAAGTCGATTTAAACTAATTATACCAAGTGTTTCTGTACAGAGAAAATGCCCTTCAATTTAGATTTCATTGAGGTCATAACCGCGAGGGTTTAAAAATGTCTTATGGCTCACTGCTTTATGGCTCACTGCTCAGATGCTTTTCAAGCTGGTGGTTATAACAGTTCTCGTTATTGCCGAGTCAGCGGACGCCTGCATCAAATCGGTCAGTCTCTGAGAAGGCTTTGTCGTTGGTTATCCTCCTTGTTTTGTATTCTCTTTGATCCCTAGAAGCAGAACCTCGTGTTATCACTTAATACCCTTACACCATTACGTTACTTTTTCTTTTTTGTTCATCCTGATATATTGGGTACATCGAGGATATCGGTTAGCATTTGCTCACATCAATGTCTCCGCCTGAGTATAGATCACGAGGTTCGATATTGAATTGTTAGTCGCTTGAATGACCTACGAATTAACTCTAAAATCCATATCGCCTTAGTCGAATGTTGTATTGGAAGAGTGATTCATAGCCTCAGAATCTGCTATGTGAAGAAAGTGAAGTTAGTTATGAATTCTCCTTTGCTTGTCTGCTGGTGCAACAGATGCTGCAACATTGCAAAGTTGCCCGAGTTCTTCCCAAGATGGTTGAATTGGCGAAACATGACCGGAATGCAGTTCTGCGGGCAAGGTATTCCGTTTGATATATATGTGTTAACCAAGACAGCAGAGCGTACGTCAACCCCTCAAATTTGAGAGGGACGGGTATCGTTGAATGTCTGAGAATGTTTTAAATCTTGACCGGTACAGCTTTCTGCAGCCTAATTTTGTAAAGCTTTGACCTTGAAGGTGCTGTGAGTACTTGCTGTTGGTGTTGGAGCAGTGGTTTGATTCACCGGAGATGCAACGCTCAGCCGAGCTTTATGAGGATCTTATCAAATGCTGCTGCGGAGATGCTATGAGTGAGGTATAGTTGGTCTTGTTCTCTTGATGGGATACAGTGGTGTAGTTGTGGTCAGTTAATCCTCTTGCATTGCCGGGCGGTTCATTGTATTTCCCTTGTTGGACCAATCATGTTTTGGAATGCATTTTTAAAAATTGGTACGAACATTGAAACTTTAAAGTCAGCGCTCTGGGTAAATTGAACTGCGTGGTACATTCTAGTCTCATCTTAAGAGTTCTCCTATTGATCATGTTGCAGGTGCGCTCTTTAGCGAGGCAGTGTTATCGGGTTTTTGCTAGGTGTTGGCCTGATCGGGCACGCCGTCTTTATCAAGCTTTCGATCCTGTTACTCAGAGGGTGAGTTTCGTGGCTTGTGAACTGCCTGAAATTTCATTATTCAAATACCCAAATGCTCTTGTAATGCTCTTGTAAATCTTTCTGTTTTTCTCCAACTTGAATATTGTAATGCGTTCCCTTTTTCGCAGGTCATAAACGATGAGGATGGAGGGATTCTCAAGAAATATGGCCACTCCACCGTCCATGACACTCACCAATTTCGCAATCCCCCTGGCATTCCATTTCGCAATTCCACTGGCATACCAGCTCTTGCGATTACTCACAATACAATATCATCTGGGCTATCTAATTCGTCAAATGGACTTCAAGCTGCTTCTATGAATGGCTACAATACTAATCCTGTATCGAGGCCATCATCGAGTACATTGCAGAGGAAGTCGTCAGAAGGTCCTCCTGAAAGAAGCTTACAAAGTGTGTTACAAGCCAGTCAACAACAAGTAAATGCTATTGAGAGTATGCTAAAGGGTGTTTCTGTTGACGATCAAGGTTCATATTATTCAAATTCCCAAGCAAGCGGTAAATGCTCGAGTCAACAAAGAATATGCCCTATTTTTCTCCCCTCTGAATTTTTCGTACTTGTGTGCTTTATCAAGCAGAAAGTTCTTTCTGTTTCTAGTGAGTTTTTGTGTATGAACTAACTGACACCATTCTTTTGTTACAGTTGAAAACAGTTATTCCAAGATTCATTCCACTGGTGGAAGCTGGCCTTTACGTGCCGGGGTTGATCCCCCTTCTTCTAGGGATCCCCCTCATCAGGCATCGGGTACTGCACCGTACCATCAACCTAATCTGTCAGGCTTTCGACCTGGAAGTGCTGGAAGAACACTAAGTGGGTCTTCGGCATTTGGCGACATGGACGCTGGAAGATTCACAGACTTTACGGGAATGAGTAGAGAAGCTGAGCTTGTGGGTGACATGAACCAGGATTTTGCACGAGGCTTAGGGAAGACACAATCAGCGAAGAGAATACCAATGAGTGCCCAAAAGTACAATACCCGTAGCTCTAATGGTGATTATGATGAGCCCAAACAAGCTAAGCGCATTCCAAAGCCGGAAGGCCATGTTGACAGAACCGTATCAGATGGGAATTCACATGCAGTACCTGCATATCAGAGGCCCCTTCTTCGACAAACCGTGTCAGGAAGGTCGACAGGAAGTAATAGGAGTAGCTTAGAGGACAATCTGCCGACTGTTGTTATGAATTCTTCTGGGGAGGTGTTCACTTACATGGATGGCTTGATGTCATTAAATGATGCTTTAACCGAAGGCTTGACTCCTGGTTCAGACTGGTCGGCCCGAGTTGCTGCGTTTACATTTCTCAAGAAACTCCTTCAACAAGGGAGTAAAGGTCTTCAAGAAGTAAGTCAAAGCTTTGAAAGGGTCATGAGACTGTTCTCTGAGCATCTGGATGATCCTCATCACAAAGTGGCACAGGCTGCTCTTTCTACTCTCGTGGAGCTGGTGCCAGCATGCCGGAAGTTGTTTGAGACCTACATGGAGAGGATTTTACCACACGTGTTTGCACGACTTGTGGATGCGAAAGAGGTTATTCGGCAGCTCAGCACATCTGCACTTGAGACGGTGGGGAATACGTACAGTATCGACGCACTTCTGCCTGCATTACTTCGGTCGTTGGATGAGCAGCGATCTCCAAAGGCAAAGATGGCCGTTATCGAATTCGCTATCGCTGCATTTGCAAAACTGGCCTTGAATGGAGAAGCATCAGGTGGGAGTGGACTGCTGAAGCTTTGGCTTGCTAAACTAGCCCCTCTTGTTCACGACAAGAACGCGAAATTGAAGGAAACAGCTGTGACAGGCCTCATATCCGTGTATTCTCATTTTGAATCACCCATAGTTCTGAACTTCATTCTTGGATTGTCCATTGAGGAACAGAGTACTTTGCGACGAGCGCTCAAGCACTATACTCCTCGAATCGAGGTGGATCTTATGATCTTAATGCAGAACAGAAGCCAGCGGAGTAAGACAAAGCCTGGTCATGAAAGACCTTCCACCTCATCAGTCCTGGAAGAGAGAGACGAGGATTATATTGAGCAGGTGTCTCCAACTGGAGAGAGGAATCAGATTGTGGGAGGTTACTCGCCTGTGGCTTTGAGTAATATAGGTCGAAAGTGGGCTCCCACTGCTCAGCCTGACGCAATGAACATGGCACATCAGGAAGGTTTAATGTCCTCTATGACTGAGCAGTCTAGACATTCATACCCCCCTTTTCCTTTTGTTGGAGACTCATCTACTCCTTCCCAAACCAAGGCCAAAGATTCAAGTAATAACGTAAGCAGCAGTGCAGAAATCACTACCTCATGGTTCAATCAAACCCAGGTTCAACAGTCCCTGGGTCTGGACACTAGGCATAATGTTTCACCCTTGGTTAACTCAGAGGGTGGTAATAACTTGGATTCAGGGCTTGGCATGGTGACCAATTCTGGTAACCTACACTTCACCGACTTATCAGCCAACATTCATAACAAAGACGAGGTCGATTTTTACCATCAGAAGATGACTTCAAAGTCTCTTAGTCCAGCACTATCAGATTCCTCAAGCGGTGTTCTCCAGGTGAGATTGTTATTGTCAAGATGTTTTGAGTTCTTATATGTTCGTCGCCGATTTGAGCCAGTGAACGTGTTGGAACACTTGTGCTGCAATGCTTCCAACCTTTCCTGAGTCAATGCTCTTACTAATTAGGTTATCTGAAGTATAACATGTATCGAAATAGAACTCGGTTCCTGCATTCTCCACTATTGTTTATCTTGCCAATTGCTCTTTGGAGTATACATGTTTCGTGCACATTGTAAATGCCTTATTATCCATGCTCCTCGCAGTTATTGCCTTTGAACTTACTTTGCGGTTATTTCCTGAGTCATTTTTTCAGATGTCAAGCTGGGATGGTGGGAAGGCAATGGCAGTGAAAGAAAACGCACTTCAGCAACTATTGGAGCTCTCGCATTACAACGATTCTACTACTTGGTCTAAGGTGGGCCGCGTTGCTACTTCCCTCTTGCTGATTCTGAGAAGTAGGTATTCCTGTCTGTTTATGATTTTTAATAACATATTCGGTTTTCGAGTCTGTGATTCGGTTATTAAGCGATTGGCTTACTCAATGGAATTACTAGAACATTTCTGGGCTGATGAGGTCTTATTGATAGCCAATTCATATTCATTCAGGAACTAGTCAGATGTTTCCACATACCCTCTCAGTGTAATGGTGCTGTTGGTAGGTCTTTCTGACGAGAATGGGGTTTGTTGTGCAGTTCTACAACCAGATTATAACACTGGTGCTGGAGGCTCTGGATGATCCAGAAGCAACAATTAGAGAGCTTGCTGCATCAGTCATGCTTGAGATGCTCAAAAATCAGGTTTATCTGACATAATCCCAGTCTAATTTGTTGAAATCTGGAGTTTAGTTGGTGATTGCGTCTCAATCCTTCACTTGATATTTCCCCTTCCATCTCAGGGTTTTGACCTACAAGATAGAGCATGCCTATCGCTTATTCTATCTAGGCTTTGATCGAGTGCAGTCTTCATGGCTTTGATTTTATTTATTGATTTTAATGTCCTATTTTAGTTCAATCGTGCTCTACCCATAGTTCGGTACAGCAAATTAATAATTGCGATGGTAGTTGTGCTCAGTCCATTGCAGGCATTGTTCAAATTCTCTTCTGACGCAATCTTTCTTTTTTAATGCAGAAAGACAGACTGGACAAGGATACTGAAGTTTTGCTAGAGAAACTTTTACAGTCAGCTAGAGACACTGACCCTAAGGTAACTTGATTCTCAATAGTGAGTCCTAGCTCATCCTGTTTGGCATAAATGTGGCTGGCTGATGAATGCGAAGGTTCTCTTTGCATCAATTAGATGTTTCTTAAATGTGGAACTGACTGTCTGAAGTTCTCATCCAATATGCGGCTTGATATGAGATACATTTCCTGAATAAGATGTTGAAGAGTATGGAATGGGAATCATTTAGTTCACTCTTTGAAATGGCGTTACTTTCTAGACTGATAAGCTCTAGTGACAGATACTCACATGCATATGAAATGCAGGTGAGTGCGGCGGCTGATCTTTGCTTGAATACTGTGTTGACGGAGCTAGACACCTATCGATGCCTTTCGGTAAGTTTTTCGTACCATACGCATGGCACTGATCGTAATCTGCAGACATTTTTTCATGTCCTTGACCGAGTCCTTTGTATCGTCCTTTGTATCGTCTATTAAAGTGTCCTTGATATACGGCAGGTTGTTGTACCACTTTTGGTGTCCGAAAACGAGAAGACGTTGGTGACTTGCATCAGCTGCCTGACCAAAGTACGTTTTTCCTTCACTTACAATTTGTATCGTCACAATTTTTTGAAATTTTCATGCCTTTCTTTAAAGATCGGGTTGGGAATGAGAGATGCTAGAGTTCTGTAAATGGGTTACTTCCTGAAATGGTTACTCATTGTAATGCAAGCTTAAGCCACGAACTTTCCTATGGCTGGAAAGGGCATTTTGTTTGAAACTGGCACACTTTCCACTCCCAATACCTAGTCGTCTTCACTAATCTCTCAGCGTGTTGTTTAAAATGTGAGTTATGCTTACACTGCAACATATCTGCTTACGTCATTGTCTTTACCTCTGCAGCTCGTAAGCAGGCTTCCTCCAGAGGAATTAACGTCGAAGTTAAATTCTTTCTTGCCAATGCTCTTTGATGCCTTCGGGCATCAGGATGCAGATGTTCGAAAGGTTTGAAACCTGTCTCTCTTCTATAATTGGTGTGAAAGCATGAAAAAATGTCAACTTGTAATTTTCTGATACCATTTCTTTGTATTCATTTGTACTGTAATTTCACTGCTGGATGATTTCTTTTGATGCTGGAAGAAATACCTTCAACTTGATAAAGCCTAAACCACCTCTCTCCGGACAGGAAGTAAACATTATGGCCAGCAACTGTGAAGTTGCAATGTGGCCAGTCTCTCTTATTTTCACTTGAAGGTTATTATCAAATTGATTTTCTTTGATCTTTGATTTGGTTCTGCAGACTGTGGTTTTCTGTTTGGTGGAGATACATATCGTTTTGGGCAATTCATTTGATCCATATCTTGGAAGTCTTAGCAGCACACAGCGACGATTAGTCACCATTTACTCAAATCGCATTTCCCAGGTGCTCCACGACTTTCAAATTTGTGTTTCAGTAGTGACGTTATGATATCGAGTGTCTTACGGTAGTATATTCAGCTTCGCAATGCTTTGAAAAATTCATGTCTGAGTGCTGTTGATGCTGAACTCAAACACCCTTTACTTGTTCTGCTTGTTGATGTTTTAACAATTTTACTGAGCGAAACTGTTTTGGACCAGGCAAGAAAGGGGTCAGCTTCACCAACACAGCCGCTCTAAGACCACCTTGCTCGGCATTTCTCAGAGAAAATCAAAGTTGAAACTTCATATTGCCCAGGAAGCCACTGCCCATAGGAAATAGTTTCCATGTTGTCATGGGTAGATGCGCATGACCTGTCTTCTTGACGAACAAACACCTTTGGCCTCATAATCCAAGCTAACCTGCACCTGTACTTTTTATGTTTGACTTTACTGATTTGCACCTGAAGCTGAAGTGCTTACTCAAGCTCTGGTTGAGTAGTGAGGGCTTTGACTTCAATTCGCCGTCTTAATTCTATAGCTAGCAGGTCGGCAGACAGAATAGAATACCCTGCGTTATTGTAAACAACCACATGAATGGAAATGGACCTGTTACCTGATGTGTGATTGACCCTCTTATTTCTGTTCAACGCGAAGGAGTTCTGTGAAGTGTGCACAGCTGGTAGAGAATGTTTATCTATTACACATTAGCTTTGTAAGGTGCTGACAGGATTAGACTGACATGCTTGTGCAATGTGCCCTGATTTGGACAGACCTGCTCATGTTTATATATTGAAGGTGAGGGAGCTTCTTTCCTGATTATTTTTCCAAACTTCATCATCAAATTGGTGGTGTCATTCTGTTGTTGAAAGCTCCGGAAGCTCTAAGGAATTGCATGTGAGATTTCCTGTCAAGAGTTTAGAACATCCTCTTTGGGAGTAAATTTGGAGCATCCTCAGATTTGTGAGGCAAAAGATAATGTCTTGTCTGATGATCAGATGAATCTGAAATGCGAATTTTTTATGTATAATAAAATGTTCTGAGTTTACAGCAGTATTATGTAATAGTTGAAGTTATTTTTGAAAATCTGTAACAGCAATTTTCAAGACAAATGCCATACTTGGTGGTCAAGGTTTAGGGTTCCCTGCCAAGTGATTAATTAGTCCTGGGAGGACGGGCTAGTCTCTGCCGAAATCAACCTTTCTGATTTGAGGAAACCAGAAGTACTGATTTGAGGTCAAACTATTGTGTAAGGCCCTCCCCTTTTTGCACAAAATTTCAAGGATGAACAATTGCACTTCTGTCTTACATGAAAGTATTCTCTATCATCCATTGGATATTGTGTGCCCATGGTAGTGTTAAAGTTGGAAATTGTGATTTAGCAAATGCCTAGGAAAGAAAGATTTTTTTCCATATGAAATTTCCTTTTTGAAAAAAAAAAAATTCCACAAATTCCCCCATCATTTTGTTTTTAGAAATATTTTTATTGACTATAATTACTAGGTAAAGCATATTTTGAATGTTCTTGCAAAATTGTCATTGATTTTGTAGAAGTAGCACCATTTTGATTATGAAAAATGGGACACTCACTTGCAATGTGGACTATAAACTATTCCCTCTATCTCAAAATGAATCTGTAGTTTCTAATGAGAAATTGTAGGAATACCAAGGATTTATTATGAGACAAACAAAGTAAGATTGTTCTTCACTTCCATATCACCCTAGAGTAGGCAACAATTCCCTAAGAAGTGTCAAAGTCATGGAATTCCACCAATATCACTTCTCACTTGATAGTTAATTATGGCTATGAAGTTTGGTCACAATGATTCTTATAATTTGATGTTTGTGTCAATACCTACTCTACCTATGTCCAAAATGTGTTTGTTTGAGAAAGAGTTTTTTCTAACATTTTCTACATCTATGCTTGGTGTAGGGAATTGTGCAATCTTAAGGTTCAAAGAAGTACAAGGTTCCATGACGCCTAAAAGGTTGCTAGTAACAACTCAAGACTTCATATATTGATTACAACAATATATGTTACAAAAATCCAGTCATAGACTTATTAGGTCATCAAATATAGGCAAAAGGCATTTAGAAGTGAAGTTAGTTTCTAATGACTACTATTGAAAATAGAAGAAACAATTCATAAACAAAACTTTCCCTATCAAAATGATCTCTTCGATTCATTTTCATCAATTAGTTATATAAAAAAACCCTACAAGCAATTTGCAAACAACTTCATGGATCAACTTCAATTTCTAAAGTAATTAACGAGATATAACAGTAATGTAATAGATAAGAATCACATCTATAAGATGTACACTTCAAAGTATTGTGAATAACAATGGCCAAAAATTACCTAGTTGAAATCACTATCATACATTAATGGGTGATTGCAAGAAATACTTCACGTTTTTGGCTCAAAAATGTGATTTTTGGTTGTAGGACCAGAAGTCTAATCAATTATGTGGTTTAGAGTGTGCCTACGAATCTCAATTGTTGATTTGGGGCACTTGTAGATCTAAACAGTACTATGGAATACTATGAAGCCCTTGGGAGCAAAAAAAGGGGTCTATGGACCTTTTCATTTTTAGTAATTGAAAAAAATAAAAATAAAATCCTATAAAAAAAGCCATTTTCATAGACAAGCTTGATCTTACATTGCACCAAAAATTTCTTCAAGGAAAATTTTCTTCTACCCGAAAAATGAACGCAAACAACGGTCACTTTAGCCCCATGTAGACAACACATGCAAAGGTGTTTTGCAAAAAACTCTTTGTCCATCATTGGAATGCGAGTACACCTCCAACTTCTCCAATTTGTGGCTTCCAGTTCACATTTTGGGGTACAACATCAAACCTAAACCCCCCAAAATGGCCAAGGTAGACATCCAATCGGGGACACCATAATAATTGTAAGGTAATTTTAAAAAATAAAAATTATGGAATGTGTGAAACTTTTATGTGTACCTTCATTCCAAATTTCAAGACAAAAAGACTTACAACACAAAAGTTATGACCAAAAAACCATGTATTGAGGGCAAGGGGACAAAAAATAGGACAAGTGTTTCTTGCAATCACCCTAATTGAAAAATGTCAATTATCAAAATTAATTTATAATATAGAGCAAAAAGAAAACTAACAAAAATCAACACCTAAAACAAGGAATTATCAAAATTCCAAACTAAACACTTCATTTGGAATTACCACCAAGTTTGAACCCTCGAAAATCAAGAATGGTCAAGTAAGACTAGTTCAGTAGTTCCACAATTCATGTGGCAAGACAACTAAACTTCAATACCTTTTAAAATTGAGAGAGGTCAAAAAAGACAAGTTTGGCAATTCCTTTGGCAAGGCCACCAAGCTTGAACACCCTTACAAATTGAGAGTTGTCAAGCAAGACAAGTTCCCTACTTCCTCTAGCAATGCCATCAACTTTCTCCACCCATCCAAATTGAGAGTGGTCAAGGAAAACAAGTTCCCGACTTCCTTTGGCAAGGTGACCAAGTATGCACATTGTTGCAAATTCAAAGTGGTCAAGGAGGACAAGTTGTCCATTTCATTTGGCAAGGCCACAAAGCTCCGACACCCTTCCAAATTGAGAGTAGTCAAGAAAGACAAGTTCCCCACTTCCTTTGGCAAGGCTACCAAGCCATAACATGAGGTTGAATTGAGAGTGGTCAAGGAAAACAAATTCTCCACTTTCTTTGACAAGGTCACCAAGCTTGAACACCTTTCCAAATTGAGCGTGGTGAAGGAAGACAAGTTCCCCACTTCCTTTGGCAAGGCCTTCAAGCTTTCACGCCATTTCAAATTGAAAGTGGTCAAGGAAGAAAAGTTTCCCACTTCCATTGGCAAAGCCTTCAAGCTTTTACACTTTTTCAAATTGAGAATGGTCAAGGAAGACAAGTTCCCTACTTCCTTTCGCAATGCCACCAAGCTTGAACACCCTTCCAAATTGAGAGTGGACATGGAAAACAAGTTCCCCACTTCCTTTGGTACAGCCTTCAAGGTTTCACATTGTTTCAAATTGCAATTGGTGAAGGAAGACAAGTTGATCACTTCCTTTGGTAAGGCCATTAGGCTTGTACACCCTTCTAAATTGAGATTGGTCAAGGAAGACAAGTTTTCCACTCCCTTTGGCAAGTCCACCAAGCTTGAATACTCTTCCAAATTGAGATTAGTCAAAGAAAACAAGTTCTCCACTTCTTTTGGTAAGGCCTTCAAGGTTTCACATTGTTTCAAATTCAGATTGGTTAAGGAAGACAAGTTGCCCACTTCCTTTGGTAAGGCCATTAGGCTTGTACACCCTTCCAAATTGAGAGTGGTCAAGGAAGACAAGTTCCCTACTTCCTTTGGCAAGGTTACCAAGCGTGCACACTGTTGCAAATTCAAAGTGGTCAAAGAGGACAAGTTCCCCACTTCCTTTGGCAAGGCCACCAAGCTTGAACACCTTTCTAAATTGAGCGTGGTAAAAAAAAACAAGTTTCCCACTTCCTTTGGCAAGACCACTAAGCTTGAACACCCTTCCAAATTGAGAATGGTTAAGGAAGACAAGTTCCCCTCTTCCTTTGGCAAGGCCTTCAAACTTTCATAGTGTTTCAAAATGACAGTGGTCAAGGAAAATAAGTTCTCCAATTCCTTCAGCAAGGCCACCAAGCTCCAACACCCTTCTAATTTGAGAGTGGTCAAGGAAGACAAGTTCCCCACTTCCTTTGGCAAGGCCAGCAAGTCCCAACATTGTTCCAAATTGAGAGTGGTCAAGCAAGACAAGTTCCCTACTTCTTTTGGCAAGGCCTTCAAACTTGAACAACCTTCCAAATTGAGAGTTGTCAAGCAAGACAAGTTCCCCACTTCTTTTGGCAAGGCCACCAAGCGTATACATTGTTGCAAATTAAGATTGGTCAAGGAGGACAAGTTCCCCACTCCCTTTGGCAAGGCCATCAAGCTCCAGCACTGTTTCAAATTGAAAGTGGTCAAGGAAGACAAATTCTCCACTTCCTTTGGCAAGGCCACCAAGCTTAAACACCTTTCTAAATTGAGTGTGGTCAAAGAAGACAAGTTCCCCACTTCCTTTGGCAAGGCTTGTAAGCTTGAACACCCTTTCAAATTGAGAGTGGTCAAGGAAGACAAGTTCCCTACTTCCTTTGGCAAGGCCATCAAGCTCCAACACTGTTTCAAATTGAAAGTGGTCAAGGAACACAAGTTCCCCACTTCTTTTAGCAAGGCCTTCAAGCTTTTACACCTTGTTAAATTGAGAATAGTCAAGTAAGATAGGTTCCCTAGTTCATGTGGCAAGACCGCCAAGCTTTCACACCCTTCCAAATTGAGAGTGGTCAAGGAAGACAAGTTCCCTACTTCCTTTGGCAAGGTTACCAAGCGTGCACACTGTTGCAAATTCAAAGTGGTCAAAGAGGACAAGTTCCCCACTTCCTTTGGCAAGGCCATCAACTTCCAACACTGTTTTAAATTGAGAGTGATCAAGGAAGACAAATTCTCTACTTCCTTTGGCAAGGCCACCAAGCTTGAACACCTTTCTAAATTGAGCGTGGTAAAAAAAGACAAGTTTCCCACTTCCTTTGGCAAGGCCACTAAGCTTGAACACCCTTCCAAATTGAGATTGGTCAAGGAAGACAAGTTCTCCACTTCCTTTTGCAAGGCCCTCAAGCTCCAACACCCTTTCAAATTGAGAATGGTCAAGGAAGACAAGTTCCCCATTTCTTTGGACAAGGCCTTCAAGCTTTTACAGTTTTTCAAATTGAGAGTGGTCAAGTAAGATAGGTTCCCTAGTTCATATGGCAAGACTGCCAAGCTTGAGTACCCTTCCAAATTGAGGTTGGTCAAGGAAGACAAGTTCCCCAATTCCTTTGGCAAAGCCACTAAGCTTGAACACGTTTCCAAATTGAGAGTGGTCAAGCAAGACAAGTTATCTACTTCGTTTGGCAAGACCCCTAATTTAGAGCAAAAACTCAAATTTATTTGCAATAAGGTATGGTTTGATGCCAAGTTGTTTGGTAATTGACGAAGGAATCCAATTCCTGTTAGATCAAGAATCTTCAATAATGTGCAAGCACTACAAACATCTAATATATTCCTCCACAAAGTATTTATAGTGGCTAATAGAAGTCCATGGTTGAATCCAAACCCATATTCTGGAAATCCTATTATAAGTGCCTCCAATTTAGAACATTGGGAAGCAAATAGAAGGAATGAATCTAAATGCTTGACACATGATTCAAGATTTCTTGAAGTGGTCACAAAAATCAATACACAAAGCTTTTCAAAATCAACATTTGGGTTTGTGTGAATCTTAGTCTTTTTCCAAGAAATGCCTTCAAGAACCTCTGCTTCCTACATTCAAAAAAGTTCAAATTAGAATGTAGTCCATCTTTATTTAGAGGCCTCAAATAATAATTCATATTTCTAACCTATTCCAAATCTCATGATTTTTGGAATAATATGGGTTTGAATGAACTCTAACTACATTCAAAAATCTATAGCAAAACATATTTTTCATACCAAATTGTACATTAGACTACTAGATTACTACCTCGCATGAAAAGCCATTGTTTGGTATCATAGACGATTCCCAAATTCTTGTACCCTTGGCAATCATTCGATCCATGTCACATAATTGGTCATGCATTTCGAGAATGCCACCATCTTCATTGACCTTCAACAATGACATGTCAATCAATCTTTCCAATTCGCCTACTGGAAGGATGCCATCTTTGGACCATAGGGATAAGATGCTCTCTTTTGATATGCCAATTGGATATACATCTGAACAAAAGAAACAAGCCACGTCCAAAAATATTCCCTTTTCAACATCATTGCTCAATCCCTCATAGCTTATTTTCAAGGTGTTCCAAATCTCTTCATCACCATCAAAATTCTTTCCTCTTGCCAACCTTTGTAATGCTCGTTCCCAACTTCGCAAACCCTCTTTATTGTGAAGAAATGAACCCATCACTTTCAAGCTCAAAGGTAAGCCATTGCAAGCTTTCACAACATGTTTGCGTAATGCCTCAAAGTTTGGTGACAAAGGAGCTTCACCCCAAGAAAGGTGAGTGGTAAAAAGCTTTAATGCTGCCTTCTCATCCAACAATTCCACATCCAACCTTCCCTCATTGCCCACAAATGATTTTATGGTACTCCATTTGCGTGTCGTGAGAATTATTGTAGTACCATTGTGAGCTTGTTCAAAGTTGGAAGGTACAATATCATGCACTTGAGTTTCATCCTTGACATCATCTAGTATTAAAAGAACCTTCTTTTCAGCCAAGAGTTTTTCCATCATATCTTGGGCATCTTTGAAACTCTTGGGTTTTTTATCATTCCCAAGTTTGGGTAATATCTTGCTCAATATCTCATATGGATCAAGATAGTTTTTGCATTCACCAATAAAGCATGATGCACAGTACGAGGAATTCACTGTCTCGTCATCAAATATTGCCTTTGCTAGTGTGGTCTTGCCAATTCCACCGATGCCAACAATACCTATGTAATTTAGTTTCAAAAGTTCTTTTGCTTTAGACAATTGAAGATCTAAACCAACATGAACACCCTTTGAAAGAGCCAATGGTTCATCCACCTATACAAATACAAAAGGTATCTTTTGAAAATCAAAATCTCATAAAAATTATAAACATGGTTGTTCCGGCGGACAATTCGACAACTCGACGAACACGACGTCCAACACGTCAAGTAGACCCTCTTGTCCGTCTAATAGAGTCAAACTTACCTTTGACTTTTAAAAAAAATTTTACCCTGCCCGTGAGGCCACCTGGATGCCATGTGGCAGACACGTGTCTTCCACGTAGCATCCTAAAGGGGCGCATGCAGGTGTGGGCGACCTCGGGTTTGGGCGACCATGGGTGTGGGCGTCCACGGGTAGGGCGACTTCGGGTTCAGGCTGGTGGGTGACCGCGGGTGTCAAGTACGTGGCAAGCTGCGAAGCAAAGACACGAAGTGAGAACCCAAAGAGAAGTAACACCCCACAATTACCCGCGGTCGCCCCCAAAGACCCGCAGTCGCCTCCCAAGGGACCCGCACGTGCCCCAAAGACTTGCAGTCGCCCCCTAAAGGACCTGCACACGCCTCTGTAACCGCAGTTGCCCCCCAAAAGACCTGCACGCGCCCTTGTACCCGAGGTCGCCCCTCCCAGGACCCGCACGCGCCCCTGGACCCGTAGTCGCCTCCTCCAACCCGAATGCGCCCTACCAGACCCGTAGTCGCTCCCCGAGATCTGTGCGCGCCCCCTGGAGACCGCGGGTTCAACTGGTGGTCGCCCACCCGCACGCGCCCCATGACCAACTCTCACCCGCGCTTGCCCCACCTATTTATCCACTCGCCCAAGACCTTTTGGGCACCTTTCATTGAGGCTTCTTGTCTTGTATCCTTTAGTGGCTACATGCGTGAACCTTGACTATTTACTATTTATTACATTCATCCACCCTTCTTACCTTAGTAGTTGTGGACCACCTAAACTCCCAAAAGAGTTTTTTGAGCCTTGGACACGACAATCATTGATGGCCACTGGAGTTAACAATGCCAGGGCATTGCCTATCTCCGTTGCTGCACAGACCGCCGGGGCATTACGGAAGGCTGCCAAAGACAAACATCGCAAGCGTAGGGGCACTATTCATCGGAAGCGATTGCACGTGCTCAATAGTGAAGCCCACCTTGCTTTTAAGGGTTGGAATGAAGAACCAGAGCCTAGGACAATACAAACCTATGAAGACTACATCGAGTGGTGCCACATCGGCAAGTTCTTTCCTTTATGGCGTCATCATTATAATCGGCACACCAATAAGGCCAACTTGAAGTACTGTGAGAATCCAGCATTCCTTCAAAGATGCATTGAATTGTGGCAAGTCCTCTACAAAACCGCCTTTGTAGATAGGAACGAGGTCCCCCTCTTCCTTGCTAGAGGAGCATATGCCGAGGTCGCTCTAAACAAAGAGGTTGATTGGAGCACAATCAAGGGAAGTACGTATGTCACTCGTCTAGAGAGTGGTTTCATCCCAAAAGGAGTTTTAGCTTTTCCTGAGGGGGGACTCGGTCCTATTCGAAGTACATACAAAACGCAAACCCCTACCACTGAGGTTGACACTGAGGAGTCTGAAGAAGATGATGACTCTGATGGTACGCGCGTCCATAGGGTCATACGAATCGTGGAGCAATCTGTTTGCCCCAATGAGGTTCAAAATGAAGTTGTAGAAGGACCCGCGACATCCACGGGACAACAACCAAGGCAACCATCTAGAGTACGGCGTTCAACAACACGAGTGGGACCCGCATCGATTCCAACTATAGTTCCTAACCCATCACTGCCAACACAACGCACAAATGACGTCTTCGACTTTGGGCCCGATGAGGACACGGCTATGGAAGAAACTAACCGTGTTCCCATTTCTCCATCAACAATGGGCTCAAGCCATGACATTATGACTTTGGCAAAAGCTCTGGACCTCCTCAAGACCAAAGATGTTGAAATTTCTTCACTAGAGAATGAAATGAGGAAATTGCAATGTGAGTGTGAACAAAAAAGTACACTCATCTCTCAACAAACTACAGAACTGCAACGCCTCCGTGAGAAAGACCCTGACACTTTCACTTTGTCGGATATGGATGACGCCTTTGTTGAGCAGAACCTCCAAAATGTGGACAAGGTTGTGGGGGACCTTACCAACCATATCCTTCAGCGTTCTCCTCTTGCCAAGCGCACTAGACGCTCCCCCATCATTCCAAATACACTTCCTACTATTTTCACAAGATATACTACCAATGACACAATTGACCTCAATGGGACCCAAGACTCTCTTTCGTTTCCTGTGGTTCCATCAATTATTCAATTGGAGAAAGACCATGGACTTCAAGAAGAAAATAAGATGCTTCGAAGAAAGTTGGCTAAGTTGACTACCACATACTACCATTGGAAGGTCGCCTGCATTCTCTCCGTGGATAGATCCCAACAAGTTGCGAAGGAGCTAGAGAAAGTTTCTAGAAACTTTGTTGCAAATGCTCCTAAACGTGAGAATGGACTGACGTCATGGGCATTGTTGGAGGACATGTTTCCCAATAACATGTGCATGGTGGAATTGCCACAAAAGGAGGTCATAGATTGGAGCAAAAATGGTTGGGACCACGAAAACCAAATGTCTAGCCACATAGAAGAGAAGAAACGAATACTCTTGTGGCCCAAGCCTGCACCTTTTGTTTTGGACCATACCAAATGCCCCATATGTCTTGAACAATTTGGCCCCGAAGGGGGTTGGGCACTAGGATCTTGTGCACATGTATACCACCCCCAATGTCTCATCACACAATGCTTGATTAGACAACGTTGTGTGATTTGTTCAGCACCATTCCATGATCGCCTATATACCATGTTCAACTTGACGACCTACATGCCTCCTTCTTGGGAACACACACGTGATACTATGGCTGACACAACCTTGTGGGGCCGAGATTTGGTTTGGAGTTGGCGAGAAGGACAACATGATCAAGAAAAAGGACCTGCTAGCTCGCAATTGAATTGGAAAACAGACCCAGACGAAATTGCCAGAGTTGCACCAAGGCTCATGGGAAAGGGGCCACAAAACGAAGGGAGGAGGGCATTCTTCTTCCAATGCCTTGGTGGATATTGGGACAAGACCTCCTCAACCTTCAAGTAGGGTCCTCATCTGCAACGACACTGTTGGAATTTAGAAGGAGAAAGGGTGGCTAATCAAGATGATAGTGCCTCCCTAGAAGACTTGACTAGTATGGCTTACCTGGACTCTACGTACGGACCATATTACCAAAGTCAAGCACTTGACTACTTGTTGGAAGCACATTCTCCGCAAACAACAAGGACCCTCCAAGCTCTACAGGACTCCAACGTGTTGCAATCAATTTTGAAGGCAGACGGACCAGCTTCACGAACCCATGCAAAGCGAAAGCTAGGGGTAGGGGAAGCATCGACCTACGAAGAAGGTGAAGGAAGTGGCTCTCAAAACAACCCAAATGTAATTGACTAGACATTCATAGGAATCATGCAATTTAGCCTTACCTCCCATCATAATAGATGATAAGTAAGGGTTAGGTTTTAGTTACACTATGTTTCTAGTTGTTTTGGCAAGTATGATGGAGTGGTTTAGGGTTTGCTTCTTTCATTCCACTTCTACAACTTCCTAGCATACCTATGTACGGCAATTCCATATGGCATTGATTTTTATTTAATACTACCTTTTTTTCCTCTCTACCAAAGCACCAATTTCTGAAATCATATCGAGAATGATCTTTTCGAGTTCTTCCAAAAATAGTTTGTATGAATCAAATCAACAAAGCTCTTAAAGTTTAACTTTTCAAATTAATTTCACTTGCATTGAGAAGAAAACTAGGTAACTACTCACTAGAGTGGAGCATCATTGTCCAATTGGATATTTCCTTTCATATTCTTTAAAATGGTGAGGTTCTAATTATAGGAAGCTTTTCCTCTAAGCTTTCAAGATACTTGGCCAAAGAAGGAATAAAAGGGGTTCAAATACAACATGCCTCTTTTCGTGGATGTTGACTTGTTGACTTCACATTACCATACCTTCAAATGGTTCACCCTGTCCTTGGAGGTCAAAATTCAAATTCATAAAAAACATGAGTAGGCCAACTTACATATAAAACCTACCTAATTCCTCAATATCCATTGTAATTTTCTTCAAATTACGCTAAAGCTAGAATTCTAAAAAATCCTATATACAAGGAGGAACAATGCAGCAAATCACCTGAGACAAATAAGCTCAATAAATTTCCTTGATTAATATGGTATTTGGGGCATAATTGGTTTTTCGTTCTCCACTATTCATATGAAAATCATTAATACAAGTTGTACTGTAGATTTCATGACGACATTCTCACAAAATAGTGAAAATACTATGTCAACTTTTACAGTCAAGAATCAAGAACTTCCCATCAATCCCATGTTCCTATTCGATTGTAATTATGTGCAAGAATCCCATTCCATTCATCATACCATCACCTTCTCCCAAAACATGAGAGAGACATATTCATCCATATAGAAAAGTTGTAAGATCCCAAAATGGTGTGGCATTTTCTCCCTTCCATGCACACCACTAGTGTGCCCACACCAATTTAACTAGTCTAGTACACACATTGCTTCAAGACACCATATACATTGTTTTATCTCAAAAAATTGCATTTCTTTATAACACCAGGATAGGCAAAATACAAAATAATCATGGTGAAAGTATTTATCCTCATTGTATTCCTAGGTATTTTATTTTGTGTTGAGGTAGTCCTTCAAAATGGGCTCCGGACCCATTTGTTGTAATTCTGCATCAGACTTCCCTATGCTAGCTCTATTCCACTTATACCAATCCGAAAAAAAACGACTTTCTGCCCTCAAAGCTTCCAACTCCGATACCATCAATGGTAATCTTTGCTCATGGAACTTCACCAACTTCTCAAGCGTTGCTACTTCTCCAGCAACACTACCATATGTTGAGGAAGAAGCCAAAAGCTCTACTTTTGGAACGTGTTGGACGGCAGCCTCGTAATATTCTTTCTTCTTCTCCATTATTTGAAGTTCTAGGCTTCGCCTTTCATTCTTTGCCTGCTGACGTTTGCGGACAAGGTTTTCGAGTTTTGATTCCCATATCAAATAATGGTCCATTTTATGCACCTTCCCACTCTTTATTTCCTTCAAATAAAAATCGCGATTTCTTTTGAAGGAATGGAAGCCCTTGTCATTCTCTTCGATGACATTCGTTATGGCCTTCAACCGTTGCTTCAACACCTCTACGAAAGTGGGATTCATTTCTTGCTCCTTCAAAGTTTTCAATTGCTCGTTCTTTGCACGCAATGCTAATTTTGCACTTTCTATTTTGGCAAGCAACATTGCCTCTTCATGTTCTGAATCGCTTCCTCCACCACTCCTGTCACCCTCTCCCAAAACAGGGTCCACTTTCCTAGCCACCCCATCATCCATGCCTTCTTCATCCGTATCTTGTACTATGATGGGCTCTTGAGCTGATTGTCCACTTTGGTCGACTCCCACATCCACAGCCAGACTAGATTCTTGTATGGCAACCTCCTCCTCATCGCTTTGGAAAGAGTGTCCATCGTATTCATGGGTGTGTAGATCAGAGCTAGAAGTCTCTGACCAAACCACGCTTTCATCGCGAACAAATGACTTCCCACGCTTCACCTTGGATAATACCTTCTTTACATCCACAAGTTCATCTGGTGGTAAAATTTTTGCAGTCTCTGGAATGATCGCAATAGGGACCTCCTTCAATGTTGACCAATCCACCTCCTTCTTCAACACATATTCAGCATACACCATTCTCACCAGAAAGAAACAGAAATTGTCGTTTCGGTAAGTTGAGTCCTCCAAATACAAGTGCTTCCACACCTCACAACATCGAAGTATGAAGCCCTCGTCCTTCGAGTATGCAAGATTTACTTTGTTTTGCTTGAGATGTTCTTTGTGCCAACACAAGGGAAATAATTTGCTGATGTGGCACCAATCCACGTATTTGCAAACGGTTTTGTAACTCCAAGGCTCAGGTTCATTTCTCCAACCTTTAAAAGCCTTAATCTTTGGATGGATCAAAATGGCCACACGCTTCTTGTGAATTTTACCGGACCGTTTCCGACCCTTGTCGTGGATGAGCTTCATCTCTTGTCGTGTAAGGCGTTTGATTGTGGCAGGCGTCAATGGTGGGGGCTCATTCTCCATAGTGCTCAATCTATACGATCAATTCTACTCAGATACTATGCCAAATATACCAAGCCTAAAACCGTGGTTGTCCAAACTTAAATCTATTACCTCGTGGTAATTCACATTTACAAATACATCAACATGAGCATTTACAATCACAATCAAGTTTCAAACAATTCGGTGTGATTTACAATCAATGGATGAAAGTGACATGAGGAGACATAGAATATCCTCCTCACAACACCCACCTCCCCTCTCAAGCTTGCAATTAGCCACTTCCAGGTGGATAAAAGACAAGGCGCAAAAGGGAAAGATGGGAGACTGCGGGTTTAGGGTCTGATTTTGTACCCGCAATCGCCTCAAGGCGAGCACGGCTCTGGATAGGGCACGTGCGGGTCCAAGGGGGGGGGCACGTGCGGGTCGAGAAGGCGACCGCGGATCCAGGACCACCGCCAACGACCGCGGATGATGGCGACTGTGGGTCTGGGGGCGACTGCGGGTACGGTGGGGTGACAATGGGTCTGGTGCGACCGCGGGTGAAGGGAAACCAAAATGGGGGCGCATGCGGGTCTGGCGCGACCGCGGGTGAGGGGAACGCACATTGGAGGCGCATGCGGGTCTAGGCGACCGCGGGTCTGGTGCAACCGCGACTGGGGGCGCGTGCGGGTCTGGGGCGACCGCGGGTCCCAAACCCCCGACCGTGACGGCACATACCTTCACTGAATAGTGAAATTAGATTGCCTTAACAATTAGATTGCCTTACCCCCAAATGAACCATGCAAAGAATTCATATTCAAACCCAAATGCATGCAAGTAGGTGATGTGTCTGTACAATACTCAATATTTTGGGTCCAAACATGCACTTCACATTAAAAATAGTTTATACACTTGCATTGCTTTTCCAAAATGAGATGCTCATAAGGTGGCCAACGTTACTATTCCCGGTAGAAAACTATTACATCAAATCCTATGAGAGGACATAGTCCCGAAAGACGAATTCGGGTGGTTTCATGAACCATGGTTTACCCATGAGGAGGTCCACCACTTGCGCACATGTTGGTCTTTTGTTAACATCAGGATCAGCTAGTTCACGTAACTTCATGGCAAAGTACCTTGATGACTCATGATTTCTAAATAAGTCCTTGTCGTATTCAACCATGTGTTCTATGTTCATGCGTTGGGTCAACTTTCCAATCGAATAAGAGTTGGACTTCACCGAATATTTGTAGGTCGCTTTCATCACATCTAGACTCGTATCTGAACCCTCTAGCCCAAACAAATAGAACAACTCTGGAGCTGCCCACCAACGGCCCATCCTCTCAGCATCAAGTTTTTCCTATTTTTCATATCCAAAATGCGAGGGAGCTCCTTCTTGAATACAACTTGCAATTCCCCAATCACAAATCCCAATGTTGATCTCTTCGTCCGAGAAGGGGGGATAATGCAACAATATGTTCACAGGTGACAAGTCATTGTGCATCACCCCAGCATTGTACACGAGACTTGTCACATAAACCAGGGCCCACGCCAACTTCGCCTTGTGTCTTCGAAAGAGGCTAATTTCTTTTTGTTGTTGGCTTGTAAGTTGCTTGACCAACTTGATTTCATGCCATTCCGCATGCGACACCACCTTCTCATTCAAATGAAGCAACTCTTTGAAATTACCACCATTCCACCACAAAGTGTATGCTTCCATTGTTTGGTCATGGACAGCTAGGAATTTAATAATGGCCGGATGATTCAACGGGCATACCAAAGCCTCCACTGACCATTCCACCCTCGCATCACGTTTGTTCCTTTGCTTTGACAATTTCCCCG